>JAUMJJ010000036.1:10000000-11200000 GCA_033556795.1 Tapera naevia
AACTTGTTTTGCTTTATCTAAAAGCATTCTAAACTGCATTAAAAAGAACTGCAAAAAGGAGGAAAGAATAGCAGAAATTACAAAAGAAAATTCGCTGTAGACAGAAATACAAAAGGGAAAAGCAGTCAGAAGTGTCCTGATTTTTGGAAGCGAATACCAAATCATGCACAAGAATACTCCTCCCCTTTCACAGGATTTGCCTTTGCAACCCATCTAATCTTTGTAACAAATGGAACTAACGCTTACTCCCTAAATTAAACAAAATTCTCCATCTCTTGCTAAGCTACTGCAATCTGTCATTGTACATTCTTTTATCCAGCACAAACTTTTAGATCCCATATCCTATCCGGGCTTGTGTTGGAACAAGTCACTGATTTTGTCTCTGGTTATTACTCTAAAACACAATCCCTCATCTGCATTGCTGTACTGAGATATTAAACTCTGGATGCTGGTCATCACTGAGCTGTACCTCCCCAGCCATCTGCCACTCCCCTGATAACTCTGAAATGCAGGTTAAGTCTTTGGGAACAACAAGTTAAAATGAGGAGAATGTATATTTTAATTTTCTTTCCCCATAAAAAAAAATCACCCCACATCTCTATCACCATGAAAGAGTTGCAAATGTTGGAAAAACACAGACATCTGAGTGCAATTCCTTCTTTTTTAAGTGCAGGCAATGCTTGAGAGTTCTGTGGGTTTTGTTGACATACTATAAGAAATGGCAAAGCCTCTTTTGGCTGTTTTCCTTATCAACAAGCAGAACCTTGAGAAATGCCTGGCTGACTTGATTCTATATCCCTCTGCAAGGTGAGCAACACCTATGGCTTTCACAGCCATATTATACGTCATGGTGAAGATAAACCCTTTCCAGTCCAGATCTGTCCTCATCACACAACGTAAAGTACAATCAGAAACAAAGAGAGTTTTGACCTGCAGTGTAGGTTACAGTAATAGATTAGATTCACAAAACAAAATTAAATTCATAGACTTGCACACAATTACTCCAAAGGCCATAATGAAACTCTTTTTGTGTTCAGACTTGGATACCGGTTTGGATATGATGTCACTCCATTAGTTTCCATTCAAGCACATGCAACAACTCAATGTACCCTTCCTGAATTAAACCTTATTCTCTGGCACTTTTGCAAGTCTGGTAATGATCTACCAACAATATGAACAAAAAACAGAAGAAATATCTTAGGAGAATGAAATAACAGTTTTTCTTAGTTGACATACGTAAATTATTTTAATCCTCTAAAAGATAGTTTGGGTGAACTTGGAAGGCAAAGGGAGGTATCATGCCACATGGCATGAGGAAATTGGTGTCTGAAACGCTTTGAGGACTGCTTTTTAAAAAAAAAGGATGTAGAAATTTAAATATAGAAAGAGTTAAAGGAAGCATGCAAGTATAAAATATGAGGTTGTTATCTGAGGAAAACTGTTCAATAAATCAGGACTGCCACATAGGTAATAACTCTGAACATCTGACATCAGTGATACCACTTCAAATTTTCACCTGTTTAAGCATGAAACTAACTCTGAACTCATATCCAGAAATATTAATATTAGTCCAATTATGGTACAATTTACACTAATTGGAATAACTGTTTTAGCAGAGCCTTCAACTTCTCAAATTTCTTAGTACATATTTCCAGCATTATTAAAAGTATTGGAAGCTCCACTTTGGCATCCCATTTCTATATAGCTTGTAGGACAGACTGCAGACAAACTTCAGATGTGTTTTGCTAAGTAATTTTCATTGAGCTACAGAGATAAAACCTACAGGTTAAAATCTAAAAGTTACAGACTAAAACTTATATCAATCTGCATTCTTTCGGCTACCCAATATAGAAAAAAATGACATTTTGACACTGTGGTTTCTCTTAGAATTCTATTTGGTCTCATCAGAATCTGTGAGGAGAAAATTCTGAGATCTGCTGTGGGAACATTACTGAAACAAGAGGAGAAAGATTTACTTTTCTCTTTCTCCTATCTCTCCCTGAGCATACATAAAGAAATATAAACTTATCTGTGTGTATCTCTGCATACATTAGTGAACAAAATATAGAAATGCTGCTGCTGAAATAGCATAGAAAATATTCAACTCCTGGGAAAGCTGCAGGCAGACATAAAACTGGAGTGAGGGACATAACTTCCAGAACCCACATCCAAGAGAGCATAGGCTTCAAAATGAGGATAACATAAGCTTCAAAATGCTAATAGCATACACTTCAAAATGAAGTTACCCAGGAAGATGGCAGCAGGAAACTTGTGTTAATGCATGCTAGGGAATTTCAAAAGACAGAAAGAGTCAGTCTTAACCTTACACAACTGTTAAACTTTCACCTGATGCTGGTGGAGTTGCTCCTTACTTTTACCAATGGCACTGAGATTAGGTGTGTCTTCAGGGTAATAATTTCTGTTTCCTCTTCTCCTCCAGTAATTTTTTCACATGCAACAGAAATGGTGCTCTGTCCACAATGATCTTTATACAACAGGCTGCATGAGATTGGAGACACAAAGATTCAGCATGTCATGAACCTGTTTATTGATGTTTATTCCTGCACTGGAGGTGGGTATTCTTCAGCCGGTAGCAGTGGTGGCTTTATCAGTGCTAGTTTTAGTGGGAAAAAAAGGCATGAAGTGGTTTGTAGTGGGAACAAAATATCATTCCCCCTTACCCTTGCTCAAACTTCTTATTTCAGAGAGTGAGCTACGTATGACTCCAGTATGTATTTCTCTTTTCATCTGAAGGATTTCTGCTCCAGCTGTGCCACAGACCTTATAGACAAAGCCACGGAATATACTATGCATTTCACTGTTTTCTAGCCACAGACAATCACCATCTGTTTAGTGTCAGTGATCAAGTATGTTAAAAAAGCTGAAAATACTCTTGTTGGCATTATAGGCACAGAATTTTCAAATTCTTTTCCAGTAAGCCCATTAACTTCTTAGGGTCAAATAAGAATTACATCAGAATAGGAACAAAATCCTCCTTTCATTCATTTCTTCAGCTGTGGATTGGGTTGGGGCACTTTTTTTGGAGGGGGTGAGGATTGTGGTTTTGGTTTGCTGGAGTTTTTTCTGCAGGTTCCACTAGAAACAGTAAGAAAACTGTGGAAGACGCTATCAAACAACATTGCAAAGATACAGTTTTGTTTTGTCTTGTTTTCATACCTTTGCTATTGGTGATTGTTTTTCTATCACATTTGAAAGTTGCTCAGAATTACTCACAGCAGGCAACTGTCTGTGACTGCAATTCATTTGATGCAGGGACCAGACCACTAACTGATAGTATTTTTTTCCTCATTACATTTGTGTTTAAAAATGAGTTTAGGAAAATAGAGACAATCTGAAAATAAAAAATTCAAGAGATTAAAAGAAAGATTTTTCCAATTAAGATTTTATCAGAGAGCTCTCAGAGGTTTTATCACACAAAGAGCCAGAACCTGCTAAAATCAAGATTAACTGGTATTGAAAAACATAATTAGACTGGGAAATGGCCTTAAGCTTTTAATCATAGAAATATTATTCAAGCACCTTTTAATTATAATAGAAAGCATGCTACAAATTGGATAAGGAAAATTTGAAAGCCTTAATACTTATTGTTGTTATCCACTCATAGAACAAGAATTGATGTATCTTAAATTTCTGGGTTCACTTCTTTGTATTTTTTTAATTTCGTTATTTGTTTTGGGTTTTTTTTATCTTTGTTGTCCCTTCCCCATGAGTTCTGAATTCTGATTAAGTTTTTATTTATTCCGAAAGTCTTTTGTCATTACACCAATTATCTTTTCTGTCATCAAAACTATTTTCAAAGAACATGAACAACATCATTTGCTCCTATTATGTGTGTTTCCTGACTGGCAAAGATGATACATGACCAGCATTCCCTAGGCAAAATGTGCAGGTTGTCTCTGAGATAATTACTTTGTTAGTTTTCCACTTACTTTGTTTTTTTTAATAATACATAATCTATTAACATGTTTTCTGTCTAAAAGATTCCAACTTTTTCTGAAGGACTCTGTGTGGAAATAAGTGTGAATAATGAATAACTTTCCTTGATATACTTAAATCAAATATCACTAATAATTTAGTGAAAATATTCCACTGATAGACTTGCGAGAGGAGGCTAAGAGAAAATGGATTTTCTCAGTCTGGAGAAAAGAAGATTGGAAGCAGCTGGACAGAGATGAAGCCAGACTTTTATCAGAATTGCAGAAGGGACAAGTCAACAGTTGCAAATGAAAAATTTCAATTGGAAATAAGTATGGTTAAGCACAGGAAAAGGCTGCCTGCAGAAGTTGTAGAATCTCTATCCTTAGGGATTTTCAAAACTCTCCCATAAGCCACCTGATCTAGCTTTGGACTTGATGGCCTTCAGAAGTCTCACAGGTCTACAGATAAACAGCAATAGTAACGCTAACATAAACTGGGGAGAATAGTTTTTGTTACAGAAAATATAACTGCAACTAATAAGATTTAACTTCATACATTGCTGAAGTGCAAATGACATTAAACAAGACTAATATATTCATCCTTGAATGATCCTATGAAATCCTTCTGGATCTCCTGTTAAGAGCATTTGCTGATAATCTTGTGTACCTGACATATCCCAGCCTGTTTCAATAACTATAAAAGCTTTCCTAATGTCTATAACAATTCTTCAATGAAAAGACAGAATATGCTCTGGAAGGAAAGGGCAACCTGAGGAATAATGCACAAAAATCAATCTACTTTAAAAAAAAAAATCAATAAAAATGAGTCTCCTAAAGAGACTTCTTGACTAAATCTTTCTTTGCTTCACTTATGTTTGGGCTCCTGGCAATAATTTACTTTTGTTCTAATTAGGTGTCCAGCTAAAAGCGTGTGGGCATTTTCTAATACTTTAGAGACCCATCAGAGATGTTCAGAAATTTTTAGTTAGCCTATGGTACTCATGATCAAAGCACAGACTTTTAGAAAGCTGTTTTGTCTTAGCATCTCTGTATGGCTATTAGAAGTAGGAAGATGCTCCTGACAAAATTGAGATATTCTTTGCAACATCGCGAACAAGGTTTCTCCTCTATGCCCAAATTCTATAGTTTCAATATAGCGACTTCTCATGTGGCAAAAGAATCATAGAATCGTAGAATCAGTCGAGCTGGAAGGGACCCAAAATGATCATGGAGTCCAACTCCTGTCCCTACACAGGACACTAATATCCAGTCTAAACTTCCCCTGGCACATCTTCCTGCCGTTACCTCTAGCCCTATCATAGGTCACAAGAGAGAAAAGATCAGCACCTGTTTCACCTCCCTTCCTTGTGAGAAGGCAGTAAAGAGCTATGAGGTCCCCTCTCAGTCTCCTCTTCTCCAGGCTGAACAGACCAAGTGACCTCAGCCGTTCCTCCTACAACATCCCCTCTAGACACTTCACCAGCCTTGTGGCCTCCTCTGGACACTCTCCAGTAAGAGAATGAATGTGACAGTTTGGGAATATAATTGACATTAGCTAATATGTCCATAATTCACTTAGTTATAATATCACATTTTACCTAAAAGGCCAATAAGAGAAGATACCTTTAAATCCTTCATCACCTTCTTAAACTTTTGATCTGCCAATGTGATGGCTCATCAGATATATTTGTTTACATATTGATCTGGTACAAACATCTCTTGCACACAGAATATTTATGCCAATGGAGGAAAACAGTTTCAGAGGCTTCTGAGTCTCAAAACACTTCTCTTCTGATCATGACTTAAACACCCAATATTCTGAAAATTAAAACAGTTTATAACAGTATTATGACAGGTGTGGAAAATGTAAAAAATGCCATCTTTTTATGTCAAATTTGTAACATAGATACAGTTGTGAGACATCTGGAAAGCAGGATCAACATAAACACTTTATATGAGTCTATGCCACTGCAACTTGTGAAAAAATGTAATCAAAACTGCAGTGCCATCTTCTGGAGTAGGGACATGATTCTGACCTCTGAAGAAATGTCATTCTATTCATAGGTGAAGCCAAAAAGGACCTCAAATTATAATGGAAGTGATAAAGATCGTGTTGCCTGGGGTTTTTTTTCTCTTTTTTTCCCCCAAGTATTTCATGTTCTGCTAGAATACAACCATTTCTGAGCTCTCCACTTCCATGTATTTGCTTCAGAAGTACATGCTTTTAACAGCCGATTGAAAATCAACTTCAAGCTTTATTCTCCTTTAAATACTAACCAAAATGCTAAAATTGTGAAATTGTGAAAAAGTATTTTTTGATACTAGATAAAAAAGGAAAACCATAAAAACCACTTCAAAGCAGTATAGCATACCTTGGAAACCCAAATTCACTTTCTAAAACGTGGAACATGAATTAATAGCTGATGTTTTCTGACATAGCTCTAAGAGATTCCCAGTGAAAAAGACACATTTCAGCCAATAAGAGATACTGGAGAATCATCACTAAATCTGCAACTGAGAAAACAGACATATGTGGGTCCAATGCCAGTCTGTGTTCTAGAAAGTATTATGAAAAGTGTCTCCACTCTTCTGGTGTAGAATAAGGAATAGTGGCTAGAAAAGCCTGTCCTGGGTTACAGAATCCCGGAAGAGATAGTTAGATGTGACCCATGGAGGTCTTTAGTCCAGCCTCCTTCTAAAAGCAAGATTAACACTAAGGTACATCAGGTTAGCTGTGGCTTTGTCTAGCCAACTCTTGAAACCTCCAGGGATGGAGATTTTACCATTTCTCTGGGTGACTGTTTGAAGAAATGTCAAAACTAAGTTGCTCAACTTACAACTTGTAGTTGTTGTCCCTTATCTTTTCTGCCACAACCAAGAAAAGTTTCTTTGCAACTCCCCTTCAAGCAGCTGTAAACTTACCTGTAAACTGAGTTTACTTACCACTTAACTTTCTCTTTTCCAAATTAACAAGCCCAATTCTGACAAACAAACCTCATAACTTGTGTGCTCTGGGCCTTGACCGCCTTGGTAGTCTTTTGCTGCAGCTTACTGACATCCTCTTGACATACCCCCCTGTTGCAAGCCACCATGTAACAGATGACCAATTCAGAAGGTGCTAAAGAAAACCTTTTAAATATGCCTGAAACCATACAGTTACTGTTTACTGAAAGAATGTATCTTCATCTTTGGGAGTTGGGTAGAATTGATTTCAGGACACGACAGAGGCAAAATAGAATATATATGCAACATACTGTGTTCAGTGAAAACACAGAGAAGACAAGGAAAAGTGTAAAAAATAGTCATCATCCTTACAAGAATGGGAATAAAGAAAGAACAGATAGACAGGAATTACTCCAGTATTGTGACCCCCAATTAAGGGCACTCTTCCAGATTACCACTAATTAAGTCCCAATAAGTTTCCTTCCCTTTGGTAGACTGAAAGCACTGCTCTTTGAGTTGGCATTTACTACATTTTGTTACTGCAGTCTCAGCAATTCTGTTATCTTTTCCTGTATAATTGGGCTTAGTAAATGAGATTTTTAAGGAGCAGCGTAAGTGTCTGTGTGTTTCTGCTCCAACATTTTTCCATGACAAGGCAATTGATACTGCAGCATTGAGTCAGAGTAAACGCAATGGTAACACCAGTAAGCCTTGTTTAGTATTCAGAGTGGAAAAGCCCAGTCTGCTAGTGCTGCTGTTGTGTCTTTAGAAGCAACTGCTTCTGCCTTCATGCTGCTATCTGAGAACCAAAATGTCATCAAAGGCCCACCACTGGGCCTCATTCTTTGCTGCTGGCTGGCAAGGTGTCACTGTGATCCTGATATCTGCCTTTCCCAACAGTCAGTGGAAGGCTTCCCCAAGTCCTACATTATGCTGAGAAATGCCTTACACTGTTAACATCAGACTTTCCTGTAGGAATTGTAGTCTAGCTAAAGTAGACACAGAATGTAAATTAGAGATAGAAAGAAAACTTAATTTCCCAGAAAGTTAAAATGGGTAACAAAATCAACCATGTCCTAAAAAAATTAAGTTGCAAATAAATAGCAGTACATGAAACATATATCTAATGTGGTCCTTTTTCAGTACTCACCACTAGTAGAGCATTAGCAGAAGTCACCATGTCTGTGTATGAACAGCACATTAAAACATTTTAACGTGTTGATGTTTATATTAATTCTACAGGTATGGGGGAGAGACGTGGCATCACATAAATAATCTTTCTTGGCTTTTAGATTGCATTTTTTTTCCCTCAAAGTTTACATAAGTACTGTATATCAAACTCAAATTAAATGAAGCACTGACAGTTCTAAGAATTTAACACATCTATATTTGAAATAATAATTCTTGTATAGCATGCCTAATTTTCAAACTGTTGTAATTCCTGTCATATAGTATTTTCTTAGCAAAATGTCTAATAGTGTAAAATAATTTAAAGAGTTTTACAGCTCCTCTTTCAAAACAACAGATATATTTCTTAAATATATATAACATTTTCTATATTAGAAAAGAGACCATGGATGGCAGGTCTTTTTACAGACTATGTCCTATTACATGGCTCACTAAAGAAGGTGTAATATAATACATATATATTTCTGATATATTTCTCAATTAGAAAAAAAGGATTAAGGCTACAAGTGTGTTCAAAGCAAACAAGGTAGAAAACTTCCTTTGTGTTAGTTCATAGTTATTTGGAAATTCTGTGTGTTCCATGCAGCTCATACCTCATTCAAATGCTGGGAAAATGTGAGTTTCTTTTATTCAAGACTAAATAGTCCATTATACATATAAATAATTCAAGTATTGAAACAAAAGAAAATTTCTGCAAGGGTTTTTTTTATGATACTATTACACATATTTATGCTGCACTGTTCTAGCAACAGTTTGAGGACGAAAGGGTAGCAAAAAAATGATCAAAATGGCAGGAAAAACAGAGTAACTTCAATGAATTTCTCTTTCTAAGCAACTCCTGATGCTGAGTCAGTTTTCTGGGACTATGGCTTGTCTCTGATGCAAGGTCTAAGACAGTTGTATTGCTTATTTGCTATGAAAGAAGAACTTGTTTACCTGTTATGAACAAAGAAGGAATACTTAGATGCTACTAAATTTTTATGTTACTGTCTTCTTCCTCAGTAGGAAACCACTATGAAATAGCTGGGCAAGCACACAGCTGCTTTAATTCTGAAGGTCATGCCACATTCAAATGCTGTACAACAGGTGCAGTTATGCTGTCCTTGCGATATTGAAATCTTGTACATCTTGGTTGTCTTTTGAACTGGCTCACCCTTCTTGAACCTTTTATTTTGACAAGAAATGTTAGGTAATTTTATACATGGTTCTTAGGAAGAATACACACCCTCTGAGGATGAGGAGTTGCTCTTTGTAGCAGAGAGCAGCTGGAACAGAGCGCTGCCTGGGGACAGAAAATGAGGACTTCCAAAGGGATATGGGTAGCAAAGGGAAAACTCGGGAATATTAGGATGCTATGGTGCCAAATAGGGCAGAAGCCCTGGTGATGAAAGTCATATATTCTTCACTTTTTTTTTTTCCTGGCCAGAATTACCCTCAAATTCCAAGACTCTCAGACCCATGAGAAAGTCTGAATCATGAGTCTTGACCCATGAGAGCAGGATCACCTTAGGAAATATTAAATAAACTGGACATGAACAAGTTCATGGGACTTGACAGGATGCATCCATGAGTAATAAGGGAGTTGTCACTGTAAAACCAATCATTATCGCCTTTGAAAGGTCATAGCAATGGGGGAAGATGCCTGAGTACAGAACAAGAAGTAAATGTCACTCCTGTCTTCAGAAAGGGCAAGAAAGGAGATCAAGAAAACTATGGTCTAGTCAGCATTTCTGTATTCCCTAGAAAGATGGCAGATTAAATCCTCCTGGAAGCCATTTCCAACCATATTAAGAACAAGTTGGTCACTGGGATTAGACACCATAGATCTGTGAAGATCATGAAATGCCTGACCAACCAACTCTTCTATGATGAGGTGACTGGCTCAGTAGACAAGTTCAGAGCAGTGAATATTGTTTATCTTGACTTTAGCAAGATATTTGATACCATCTCCCATAACATCCATAACAAATTTTTCCTTCTTTTCTAACATAATTTCGTCTCATTTTCTTAAAGATACATACTTGGTTTTGCTTGGTTTTTTTTCAGATTATCCCTTGCCCTCAAAACTGAATATTCATCTAATAGCTGATTCATACTGGAAATTGACAGACATGATAAACTATGTATTTCTTTCGTCAATAGCTTCAGCGTGCTTTTTAGCTCACATTTATATTTGTTGGTGGCACATGAAACATGCTTCAGAAGATCTGATAATTAGGATTACATAATGAAGTTGACAACAAAAAGATAATCAAGAAAACAGATATTTCTGACAACAGCATACTATGAGCTTGCTTACCCAAAGTCAGAGCAACACTAACATATCATACAGAATTACTGATACTGAAATGGCAATAAGGCAGCAGCAGTGTTTTAAGAAATTCTCCAGATTTTCTTTTTAATAAATGTTTGTCTAATATGCTTTTATTTGTAAAAGTAAAAGCTGCATTATTTTTTATAATTAGGGAAGATATTTCTATGTCCAAACACTACAGTTCTTTGTTTTCTATCATAAAAGCTGGTGTGTACTCTTTCACATCACAGATGTTGTGTTCATACAATGATCCCATTATGCAGACGACTTTGTTACATTTAACATACTGACTGAACCATGCACAACTCCGAAAACCTCAGAAGAAACACTTTCTTTCATTTAGAAACTTCTGAAAGTGACATTATAATCAATGGAGTGAAAAATATGGAGGAAGCACAGATAATTGGAAAGTTTTAAGAGGCTGGTACATTTGAGATAGTAGAAAATAGTCTAGCTCTCCTGACCTTTATCTTAAAAGTTATAAGGAGATCAGCAATGTGGAAAAGCAGAGAGTGCAACCAGAGATGAGTTTAGGTGACAGACAAGAGAGAGAAGCAATCATTGGAATCAGTAATGGACCTGGATCCTGGAAAGGATTCTACAGAATGGCATGATTATAGATGCAAAAACACACCAGCATTTCTGTTTGCCTTTGTGAACAGGTGTCCAAGATATTTCCACTTGTTTCCCCAAGACTACATCAGTCATTTTTCCAATTAAATGTTAGTTTGGAGAAAGAATATGTGGTACACTGGAGGAGAGACAGCAATATTTATTCCGGCAAATAAGAAATTTCAAATTAAAATTGACTTTGAAAATTGAAACTGATCCTTGAATTACTCAGCTCTTAGAAAGGAGTGGAATATAGTGAATGGAATACAGTGATATTCTACCTTCCATTCATGTGATTTTTCAATAGTTTATATAATTCAGATAAATTATTATCAATCATTTATATACAGTATAAACCAGTTAAAAAGCAGCACATTCTTACTTTGTTAACCATTACAAGCATGCAGTTTATTAGGCATCTGAAGGTCAACTTGAAGATTTAGTCAACAACTGAGTTTACGTCTCTTCATATTACTTCAGGCTTGTTAAGGTTTTTAAATGTAAGATCCCTGCTTTCAACATATGGCAGAGAAATCTGCAAATACAAGTAGCTGAAACAAAACTGCCTGTGGTCTTCATCACCTGGTCTTTGGCACCTGGAGCACCTCCTCTCCTCCTTTGTCACTGACATTGGTGTCGGCAGAGATGTTCCTCTCGCATATTCTCATTTCTTTCCTGCAGTTGCTGTTGCACTGCAGTTCTTTCTCCTTCTTAACTATTGATCACAGAGGTGCTACCACCATTGCTGATGGGCTCAGCCTTGGCCAGCAGTGGGTCCATCTTGAAGCTCACTGGCATGGGCTCTATTGGATAAAACAAAAGCTTCTAGCAGATTCTCACAGAAGCCACCCCTGTAGCCCCCGGCTACCAAAACCTTGCCACATAAACCCAACGCATTCCACCCCTCTTTGTTGTAAATCCACATTTAAGAGTTGTTATTAAAATACACATTCATCACACAATCTTCACAAACCTTACATCAACAAAAAAATTCCCTATACTGAATTCAAACAACATCAGCACAACACCAACAGAAGTGGACAATTTACACACAATCCTTCACCACAACTGAAACAACCAAAATTCCCCAAAGTCATTTCACTCTTTGTTCTCTAGCTGTGTTCAGCCCATATTTTGCCTGTTAACCTCTCCCAATTACTATCTTTGTATTGGCCCATGAGCCTTTGTTATATTTTCTCTCCCCTGTTCCGCTGAGGAGGAGAAGTGACAAAACAGCTTTGTGGGCAACTAACATCCAGTCAGAGTCAACCCAACACAATAACTGAGGCATTTGGTACATAAAAAGGAGTGACAGTAATTTCATATGCACTGCTTAATACAGTGTGTATGTATGTATGTATGTAGAGTATATTCATGCTATCACAGGACAGGATCAATAGCTCCACCCAGCCCCACAGTCTGCATGCTTTTTTTGTACATATATGACAAGATGGTAATTTCCTGGCCTTGATGACAAAAAAATTGCTGCATAAAATACATTTCTGGCTAAGAAACTATACATTAGGTTCTGAGTTCTCAAAAATTAAATGAGAAGATTAAGTCAAACCAAAGTTAAAAAAACATGTTCAAGTTAAACAAAATGTGAATAGTTTCAAGCTTAAAAGCATTAAGTTTTTTTACAAACATTGTATAAAAGTGTGTTTTTATGAAATGCAGTGAGACTGTTAATGCACAAAACTAAGGCTAATTTTTTTCTGGAAATGAAAAACACATTCTGCATGAGAATTAGTCTGATGCTCATAAGACATAGTGCTGAATACCTTAGGCCTGCCTGAGACTGCTAAATTTTTAATCACTTCGGAAAATTCATCTGTTACGTATATTTCTATTAACACATTATATTGCAGCGATTCTCAGAGAATGTAAAATAATAAATGCCTTTAAGTGACTCAGGATAGTCACAGTCTGAAGACCATTAGACCATTCTGAACACCAGCCTTAATAATAAGTCGGTTTCTTTCTTTTTAGGTGCCAGTAACCTGGACTCCTTTCAGATCAAACTCAATTTGTAGTAAAGTAAGGATTGGTAATAAAAGAAGAGTTTATTTCAATTATACTTTTATTTCAATTTACAGTCACTTCTGTTGCAGGTTTCTTCTTTCATTGACGTAGTTAGTGAAGTGCAAAAGCACAAAAGACTAAAAATGCTCAGTTTAGGCTGAAGTTGTGGTTTTCAGTGTAAACCTGAATATCACAGCAGATAAAATCTGCTGCTCTAAACAGGAAGTTAAGCTCCACAAGCTTCAACATTCAAGCGCCCTGAAAATGGACATAATCTCTGAAGTAAAATCCAAAATTGTTATTCTGATTTATTCTGTACTGCCTTAGTCTAGTTTTTATGTGGTCAGTTCTGTTTGGGTTCATAAAGTGAAATCATGTGGGAAAGAAATGAGAAATTAAGAACAGGTTGTACCAAAAAGTCAAAGACATCAGAAGAGAGTGATAGTGTTGTAGGCCATTACATCCATGACCCAGTAGGTCATCATTTTATTTAAGTACAAAAATGTCAGTTCATAGCAGTCTTATGAGTCATTGCTTTTAATTATTTAACCATTTATCTTCCTTTATAGTTCATTTTGAAGCTGCTTTCTTATGATTGCGATTTCTTTTATCAACATGGGCGCATCTGGTTTCATAAAGGATCAAAAAGCAAGAAATCAACTTAAAAAGCAGATATGTACCTAATTTAAACTTTGTGGTTACTTTGAGAAAGCTGTTTTAATGTGCAGAGGGCATCAGTGAAGCAGAAGTCATTTCCAAAATTAGAGCTCAAAGTTTGACAAATCAAAATTTAATGTTTACACAGTATTTAGTCTGAAGAATCAAGTACTCAAAATTTGACAGTACATATGAGGCAATATGGCATTGTCTGAGTCCTGTAGTACACAGTCCCACAAAATAAGTGGGATGTGGAATATTGCCGTGGAGGTTTTCAAGATTCATCTGGATCGTCATGGTCAACCTGACCTTATGCTGGCAGTAGCCTGGCTGCAAGTCAGAGACTGGATGAGCCACCCCCAGTGGTCCTTTCTAATCATACAGCATCTGTGATTCAATTAAATATGCTTGAGAACTGTAAGCTGCTGCTGACATTGGTGGTCTCCATGAAAATAAAAATGAGGATTAGCAGCAATGAATGGAAGAAGCTCAAGTGTGGGAATGAGACATGCAATGCTTCAAATATCTCTTTATATTTTTATAATTCTCTTACTTTGGCTCAGATTTTCCATCTCATTAAATCAGAGGGCAAAATGCTTGCAATTAGTTAATGCTTAAGTTAACCTAATTACCAAATCCAACAGAAACAGTAATTTTCCCTTGAACAGAGCTGCCTATAGCCTATTGCCCAGTTGTTCATGCTTTGGTTAAAGGAAAGGAAAAAATGTGTTTTGGTGGTTATGAATAGCAAATTAGTCTTTAACTTCTTGTGCTATAGCCTACTATCGCAGGAGAAAAACCAGGACAAATGTTTTTTTCAAACTATAGCATATCTTGGACTCAATTTTCAATAGAGTCTTCTGAACAATTTTTTTGACAGACATTAATCAAATTCAACCCAACAAATATTCCTTTAGGAAAACACACAATTTACACATGAGCATGATTTTCATACAAATAAAGTGATGTTTAAAAGTCTTTCTGTTCTGATGGAGACTAGTACTTATTTACTGAAATTTATCTAAGCTGCTGTTGAAAAGGAGAGACTGCAGCCATTCAGGAATACTTAATATTCCAGGCAACTAACAAAGTATAACTGCTGACAGTATTGCCACTTTTAGAACAACCGTTATAAAAAAAGCATGCCTGTTAGCACTTTCGGTACACGTTCTACTCTATGAAATGCAAATGCTCTAGTTTCTGAGCATGACTTTTAAAGGTGAAATTTAAATCAACAATGCTTTTCAGCAAAATATTCTATATTATCTTACACTATCCTAAAAGATCAAGAACTGTTACTTCTGATCTATAGAAATGTATCTTGTTGCACAAAAAGATTACAAGAGTTGATGTAGAAAAGAACAAAAGTTCAGAGTGGGATCCAAAGAGTACTGAGGTCAACAGAAGTATCTGGTAGTATTTTTACCTATGTGCCTGATTTGCATAAAACTGGCCTTTTATTTTCTGGCAAATTCTGTATCTGTAAATGTAGACCACACAATTTAGCTAGTCACAGGTAACCACTAGGTACTGGTGATAATTACGCCTGCAAATAGTCCTACAGTGACTTTTCATAAACACCTTTAAAAGTTAATCTATATATGACATAACAAAGGAAAAAGAGAAAAATAAATTAAATACGTGATCAGGTCTGGAAAACTGACCTACTTTTTCCCCATTTTATCCATTGACATTTCTGTCCAGTGGATTTGTCTAGGCATGGATTCTAGATACTCTGTTGATAATCTCTGCAAACATTTCTTCTTTCAAAAAAACAGATATCCCAGTAATACAAGTTTATGTGTAAAGCCCATCACATTTTCCTACACCTCAACATCAGAACATTGTCTTATTAACTCTTCCCTTTGTGCATAATTTTACCATATCTTAGATCTGAAATTGACGATATGAGAGCAAGTATAAGTCTGTATTTTCCACAATTTGAGTATTTTCTGCTTTAAAAGATTAGGTGTTCCAGATATTTTCTTGGTATTGATTCTGAATTCAATATTTTCTTCTAAATAGCCTATCTTCTTGTTTATTGTGTTTTGCAAAATTTGAAATATATTCATATTGCTACCTATAAATACATCATTAGAAGCGTAGACTCTGGGAGGAAAAAACTACTTAAGCTACAAGGCATGTTTTGGCACAAATGTTCTTTGTTAATGACTAAATGTATGCTTGAATCTAGAGGAGTGAGTTCTGGAACAGTTTTCTAAGTGACACAAATGAGAAAACACATAATTGGTGTTACAAATCGAGTTTCTATCAGTTTATGAAAGAAAGAGATCAGGTCATGTGACTGTCTGCAACACCAGGAAACTGGTCTCAGTGAGTCAAGTGACCCCTTCTTAGCATATGTTCCTACTCATTTTGACACTAAAATTAGTCAAGGAAACTTTAGCCACTGAAGTATTAGCACTGCAAAGTTTGGAAAGCTTTTCATAAGGGGTGACATTTATGTTAATTTTCAAGCAAGTAAAAACTGCTTTATTACACAGAATTTCATCTCATAGTAAAAATACTTTCTTCTGGCATTTTACATCCCAACTAACATTAAGCAACACCTGTAGACCCAAGATGGGAATTATTCTTCCTTAGTCTAAACCTATTTTGATGATATTTGTATCAAAACTACACACGTACATCACTGAAGACAAGCATTTGAGAAGAGGAAAAAGTATTAATCTTATTTAAACATTCGATGCTAAAAAGATTCCCTAAATGCAAAAGAATCATCTCAAGTTACCAGGTGTTGGGTTATGGACATGCCATTGCAAACCACCTGGGGAACACCCTGGGGTGAAATTTCAAATTAAATTTTCTTCTGAGCCTTCTGTTTCAACAGCATACTAATTTCACTTGATTGATTTGACTAATTTAACTTTGGGCGAGCCCTTCTCTTCAGTGAAAACCTGATAATATCTTTACATTTTATCCAGGAATTTTAAGGGGAAAAACGTGGCTGATGTTTTATATCTTACTCTGCCTTTCAACCTCTTTTACTTATCTACTAATTCATTTTCAGGAATACCCTGCCTGAGAATTTGCAGAACATACAAATTTTTCTTTCAGTTGCATACGTCTTCACTGGTTCCTTTACCCATTGAAGTCCGCTTTATCATTTTTACTGTACCATTTGATATGAGAAACTTTTTAAGGTGCTCTGTACAAATTTTGCTCATTGCTCATGTGGTACATTTTGGAAGTATGTCTTAAGAAAAGGAGGCTGCAGTATAACCAAGATAGAAGTGCCTACAAAATACTGTTGTTTACAGAAGCAATTTCCTTGCCGAGGATGTTGAAGTGTGGTAGTGCTATTATCGCTACTGAATACTGCAATCTTGCAAACCATTCTGCTAGTTCACTGCACCAGAGCTCCTGTTGAGGTCTTTCTATGGTATTAGACTTTGGGTGTAAAAAACAAATCAAAGAGAAGTTTTACATTTGATCTGTGAAGTAATTTAAGTCAATGTGAGCCTGTAAGCAGAGGAGTTAATTCAACACTTGTAAACAGTGAATCAGACAGGACTTCATTAGCAGAGGTAAGGGTAACAACCTCCACATGATTTCAGGGGTTCTCTCACTTTCATTCTCTGCAACAAGTAGAATGCCACTCATGGGAAGAAAATATAGGAGATTACAAGAGAAGCTGACTCAGAATGAGGAGTCTTGAGAAAGTATCTGAGAGTCTTTTTTAAAAATTAACGGTAATTGGAAGTTGTTGGCTTGTTTGTCTAGTGTTTCCTGTCTTAAAACTAAGATAACCTTTTGCTCATGGACTTCACAATACTGATGTAAATACATTGCATTTGTGTATTATGCTAGAGAACGCATCAGCTTTACTTAAATCTCTGATTGTTTCCAGCTATTATCCTCCACAGGAGCAATTAATTAGCTGCTATGAACTTCCCTTCCAAATGCTTATAGTTGGTTTCAAACTGCACTTAAGGAAGCAATATTTTGTGGGCAGGAACTTGATGTCACTTGGTACTCTCCTGATTTGATCTTTTCTTACCTTTTTTTCAACTAAAACATCTGAACATTAGTTGGCATATTCACACATAGAGACATGAGGATGTATGAGACAGCTTTCTGTATGAGTCTAAAGCTTCTAGCAGCTGTATCACAGCTAATTTTACAACACACAGAGTTTAACACTAAACACAGTATCTGTAGTTCATTAATCTGATGAGGAAAGCAAATATTTCATCACCATTTGAGAATATTGGAGAAGTAACCTTTTATTGGTATGCAGCACTTGTGAAAGACCAAAAAGATGTATGGATAAATTGACCATTTTAATATCCAGCTTTCTGGTACCTAAATGTCTAGGTCTCAAGTTCTGAATTCCACTTCCTGAGAGAAAGTGGTTACTATTAGTCTGGATGGATTATGGAATTAGTCTTTACTCACATTTGCTTTGAGTTGTGTTTCTCCTGCAGGGACACAAGTGATTTCCTGGGAGCAGTTGTGCGGGACAAAGAAATAGGGTAGGAAAGACTTAACCAGCTGGGAGCCTGCTACAAAACCAGGGTCCTCCAGGCCATGTAGGAAAGGAGAGCAGACCTATGATCCCAAAGTGGCAGAAGAGAGGTGGTGTGGGGATTTGAACTATCCAGTATAGCCTCTGAACCAGCCTGTGACAAAACCTGTCAGAAAAAAGCCATTTGAATGTAAAGGTCCTTTCAGAGATGCATCCCAGCCCAAGCATTTAACATGACTTAAGGTCCCATTACAGTCAAGCACTATAGCCTGCACAACTGTAGCCTTCTCTGCACCATGAGACAGTGTTCATATGCTAAGCTCACCAGTAGGTTCCCAGAAACACAATAATCTCACGTAGCATTTTAACCCATATTTCCTCTTTTAAAGAACTAGAACAACCTTCCCTAATGCATCTGGGAGTTCAGTTCCGTACAGATAATCAATATTAGCACCCACAGCCTCTTTGTTCAGCGTATGTCATGTGTATTTTTGAAGTAAACAAATGCAGTTGCAGGTCAATAACCATTTCTATACCAGCACAAATTCATCTAGAGAGGCAATACGCTAGCCACACAGACTATGAAGCAATAGCACAGCAGGCAACTTGCATACTTGTCTAAACTGTGTTGTCTAGGTGTGAGGCAAGTGATATTTTTGTCTCAGGCAGATGCGGCATTCAACAATCATTTCACTTAGTGTGGTTAATTTACTGAGAAAAATGTGGTATTTTATGTTGCTGTCAAAAGTAGCCCTTGTTGTTTTGTTTTTGAGTGTTCAGACACCAGCAACTTTTCTTTGATGACTTCGTAGTGTTATAATGCATCATTAAATGAGACTGGTTTTGCCCCTTTTCCCCTGCTCTTAAATCCCTGACATTTTAGCTATTAAAAAGATGGGAAAGACTAAGAGGAAAAGGAAAAATCTACTCAAAATTTGATTAATGGTATTTATATTTGTCCCACACATGGACAAGAACCAGTTTCACACAGAGCACATTTAATGACTGGCTGAGAAATTGTTCCATTACATTTATTCCATTTAAGTCATCCTTCATATCAACAGTGTGCCTCTGTTGTGATTGAAATGCCGGGATTTAATATAGCAGTATTAACGTGCTGAGTGTGGGGAGGGGAGAATAGGGTGCTTTATCATATGGTCTCATTTTTATTTGTTTATGATTTCAATATTCATGATGGGCTGACAAGTTTATGAGTTCAATTCTGGGTATGAAAAATATGAAAAGAGCCTGTGGGAACATAGATCCTGAAAAGATTTCACTTTCAAATTTTGCAGACACAACTTACATTCATCAACACCCCCATATAAATGATCAGCTTTTAAAGCCTACAGGGATGGTTTCAAGCTTGACTCTATTGTAACAACATGTCAGCCAGAGAGTTGTTAGTGAACAGATAAAAGTGATGCAGTTAGTTAGATCTGAAGGTCTCAGGACTGAAATGTATAAAATAAAAAAACTTAAAGGCTGCAGCTGGAGTCATCTAGATTAGAATTTGCCATCTTTCTGAAGTACAAGGTGAAAATGGAGAATGTGGTAATGTGATAAATAGAACTGATCATATCTGTGACAGTCTTTTGATCTTCAAAAGCCCAGAGGGTTTGAATTTTGCTGATAAAGCTTGCTATAATTACTTCATGTCATTCAAACTCTGCAGCACAAGATGGGAGAAGGCTGCAGGTGATATTGTTACGGAAAACAATGGCTTGTGAGCCTTCTGATCACCTCTACATCCAAGATGACAGGAAAAAATGAGCTGCAATGGATAGGCTTTGCACCTACAAGCAGGTTTTCATTGTTTTCCACGATCCTAGGCTTTCTTGGGCTTTCAAGTAGCTTTTGCAAATAAGGCTCATGTATCTTTCAGACACACTTCCTGTGAGAGAGATTTAACTTCTCCAGTTCAGTGAGGAAAATATGAATTCTCCAGTATTAAGTAAATTCTACTGTAAGTGTTTAAGGCCTGTGTTGATTTGCTACAGTGATTTGACCTATATCTTCTAATCTTTATTTGTTGAAGTGTGACTTTAAACCAGTGATTAGAGTGAGCAGGAGCACATGAAAACAGACCCTTCTCCACAAAAATCCAAAGCAGGGATTTCTGTAGGCGACATCTGCGATGACCAGACCTGTTCAGCAGCCCTCTAAATCTGCTCTCCTTTACTCTCTGTTTGTACAAGGCAGATTAATGTTGGTTAAGTAACCTAAGAGGGGCTGTCTGCAGCACAAGGACCCTAGCTCATGCAACATCACCTGGACCCTTTGAGGACTAAGAAAGGACTGTCTGAAATGGGATAAAAGAAAGCAACGCAGGGGCTCCTCTGCCTCTTGAGGGAAGGCACTGGGAGGCCAGCAGTTCCCCGTTTCTCAAGGGTTGTCTCCTGCCAGAAGGAAGAAGCGTAGTGCATGTACAAAACTCTCTCATCAAAAAAAGGAAGGAGGGAGGTCTGAAGTGTTAACCCAGAAGCCCATAACACAAAGTTAGAAGAATCTGGAGTAACTACAAATAAACTCAAGGCAGTGTATCATTTCAAGGGCAGGCTGAAATATCTGAGGATAATTATTTCTAGCAGATGACAGGGAATGACTGCTATTATCTAACAGCAAAATGTTACAAGATACTCTGAATTCTAGCAGAAATTAAGGAAAAAGGATAAATCCAAATCCTATATTTTAATTTCATACTGAGTATTGTTTATCCATTTACTTCTAATGAGAATTTTGAAAGAGAAAGATTCTTAAAATGCAGAGCTTCTGTAAATTAGAGACCTACTAGAAGTGTCATCTCAAGGAGTTTTATCATCAGTATACAGCAAAAATAAACGAACTTACACTCTTCCAGGAAATTATAACACATCTTTTCTGTTATTGTTTGTTCCCTGCAGTAGCAGTAGCCAGCTCTTTAGGATGCAAACAAAAACAGTGATTCTTAAAGGGCTGTTTAAACAAAACCTTGCTATCCAAGGAACCTAAGGAAAAAAACGGATTATGGAAACAATTGTTCATGTGGAAAAAGAAAATATTTCTTCCTGTGTTGATCTTAACACAGACATAAATGTGGCCGATTCTGCTGATTTGGCGGTCACTTTGTTTGGCAAAGGTATAAAAGGAAAAAGAGGAAACTATTTGGTTTTAGACAACCTAAAGCATGAAGGCAAGGTACACCATATTTATTAGTCTGAATACTGCTACAACGTGTTGCACCAGTGATCACTGTTATAAGAAAGATAAATCGTCACTGAATTTCTAAGCTGCATGCAATTACATGAGCCCTTCTGCTAACACCAAGATTAGACCCGGAATTAGCTCTCAATCGCTTCCTCAAAGCTAGCTAACCAAATAGATAAACCAGGCACCATCCAAAAGTATTTCAAAATGGTTCAGAACTGAGATTCAGTACAAAGGTTTTCTGTATAATCTAAAATTAAATTATTAACGCCTCATTTTCAGGCATTCCAGTATCTACTGTTATGTTAACTAGCACCATCTCTCACTCCCCATAGTCACAGTCACTTCTGTATAAGCTAAAACGCAGCTACACAACACCAAATCGACCAGAGGAGTATGCCATATACTCAAATTTGATTGGATAGCATTCTGGAAACCTTATGTCAGAAAATGTTTTATTTTACCTGAAGGCTATGCAGTTTGTAGAAAGTCCTTGCCTTGTTTGAACTTGTCCAGTTTGACTGGCTGAAAACAGTTAATCTTCAAATGCTGGGCATACGAATGTATATCTATATAAGCATAAATACATACATTACAAAAATAATATATTTATTACTTACATGTATCTTGGGTTTGTATTTGATTCACGGTTTTCCTGTGACAGAGAAATGTGGGAAATGTAAATGTTTGTTCAGGTCTTTTTTAACTGATGGCATATTTAATAACTTTATTTTACTCTACATCTAGATCAAGATTTTCCTGAAATTCATCTGTAACCTTTGCAGATCACAGGTCCCGTGATGCTCCAAAACTTGTAATATTACCAGGAGCCACGAGAGGGCACTGTTACAGAAAATGTCTAGAAAAACACTTGATTCTCAGTAGTCGTTTTTAATAGATTCCGTGTATCAGTAGGAAAGTCTATGTCTGCCTGCCTGTCTTACTGGGAATTATTTTCAAAGATTTTGTCTAATATTTATCTATCTGGAAAAAAAAGAAGCACATTTAAGACATCAAATATTATAAAGAAAAAAAAAGGTCCCTGCATTTTCCTGCTCCCAAGGCATTGGGGTCAGACAGTGAAGGACTTGTCCAAGCTTCAGCAAGTTGCACTAAGCTACGGTTTCACAGAATTTTTCACTCAACTTCTAGGCCAGCATAAGTCCATTCAAACATAAAAATGAAGACAGAAAACTTATTTCACTGTGAAAAAAACCAAGCAGCTCTTGTGACAGTGATGAGAGAGGACAAGCTGAGGCAAGGAAGGAATACCCCTTAGGAGTAAGAACTGCAGGATAAAGCATAGCTGAGAAAATGAACCATGCACGAGAGAACAGAAAGCTGGAATAAAAACCAAACTGTTGGCCCAAAGCCCCAAGACTCTGTCTGATGACAAATATCTAAATCTTATGAAAGCTCCCAATACATAATCCCCACCAATACAACAATTACCTGTTTGAACTTGACTGAAAATTCCTATCTACTTTAAGCTGCTCTCATTTGATCTTGATCCATGTACCTTTCTGCAGTCAACTACAAACGGAATACTTTTTATCTTGCCAATGCCAATGTACATTGCTTGCCAAACTAGCAGATGAGGCAAAACATTTTACATCAATTTTGACATCAATTGTAACAATACCTGAGTAAGAAAAATACAACACTTACAGTAATATTACATCAGTATTTCAGCGAATGAATAGTGGAATGGAGTGAGTTAAAATAACAGAGATCTAGAACTTGTGTGAGAGACTGCAGAATTCACATCTCACTAGTGATTAAGCAGTCAGAACTGGAAAGTTAGAAATGTGCCTTGTAGTAACTCAATAGATGAAAATGCACAAAACCAGAAAGAATTCTAAGTTGGTTAATATTTTTACTGTACAGGACATTTATTTACATTTATTGATTTTTTTTTATGTGTGTTATTATATATTATGTGAATATACTCTATTTATACTTGGATTATTTGAAGAAGAGATAAGTGAAATAGTTGCATGTTAACGCTCCTGCCATCTGTAAAAATACCCCAAAGCAACTACAATTTTCAGGCTAGTTTCAGTTCCTACCTAAGAATGTAGAATAATCCCCTTTCTAAATAGAGGAAGATAAAGTGACAAAAGCCTCTAAATTATAAAAGTGAGCAAATAAGAAATTTTAAAAACTCATAAACCACTTCCCCCCCTGTGTATTCCTTTCAGTTTAATCAAGAACTTTCTGGGTTGCATGAAAATTTGTGCAATTCTTTTTTAGCCTTTGAGTTTTAACTCTGCCATCTCTAAGATGTGGCTTTTGTCTGCTTCCTATTCCTCCTAGTAGTCTCTCCTGGTGAACTGCAGGATCCAGTTCTTTGCTTCTGCCCCCAAGTCAGTGGACTCCAAGATTGCCCCTAGGAACAGCTGATTACAAAAGAAAGGACAATGTGCCCTGGAGGGTCTGATCCACTTTGAAGAAACATAGTGTAGAAACTGAAGCCAATACAAATTAGTGGATGGTCTCCATTGCACCCTGCAATACCTTGGATGCAATTTACATTGTGGTCCAATATAAACAATCCCTGTAGTTCACTATCATTTATGTACACAAAGAGTTTAAAAAAAAAAATTCTATGTCTTCTGCTTTATAGCGAAACTGTAACAGTATAGAAAAAATTCTTACAACTTAGAATGTAATCATTATTCATTTAGTTGCATGATTTGTCTGAAATGAACATATTTCCCCTACTCTCCACTGTCAATAAGCTACCAAATAAACTGGCTGAGTTGTATTACCTTATTTTCATCACATGCACCTGATAATTTATTTCTTTTTATTTCTGACTTGGAATGTTCTCACTTGCTCTTTTGAAAAGACCAAGCACCCCTGAAAGAAAAGAAAACACATGTAGAAAAGCTTAAAACAAAAATCAAACCCTTTTAGTATATCTAAGCCATCCATTCTTGAAACAAATATTCTATGAACACAGTGCTGTCGCTCTGGACAGTATTGCTATAAATGGTCTTTGGAAGACCTGAAAGAAAAAAAATTCAGTAGGACCGAGAGACAGAGCAGCCTGAAGGGAATCAGTTGTTTTGCCAGCAGCACATTACTGCCTTCAAATTTGTTTCCATTAAGTACTAGAACAAATGCAGAAACTTTGCATAATCTTATTTTTAAGAACTGAATTGTTTGTAACTAGAGATTAAGTTGGCAAGGGAGTGATGAGGAGTTCACTCGTGAAGCCATGAAACCTTCTCAGACGCCTTTCTTCTCCCTACAATTTTTGTTAAAACAATTTCAACTTTAACAATGGTTTATTTCATCAAAACTAGTTCTGACAGGTTCTTAGTAATAGCACCAAATACATTGAAGTGTACCAATTCCAATTAATATCTCTCCAATTTCAGCATATCCAACTTATTCCAAATAATCAAAAACAAACACTTAGCCTCATTGGCATGGCACGCAGCATCTCCCAGCAGAGCCATCACCCTCCAGCTTTACAACAGCTTTTCTAGGATTGGAAAAGAATCATGAAGGACTGCACCTTGAATAGGAATTCTGTTCTCCAAGCTGCCTGGATTTTTACTGCTGTCTATTATATCCCCTATTACAGGCCTCAATCAAGCATCAGGTACAACAGGATACGAGTGACGGCAAAACATTCAAAACGTGTTGAGTGGTTGTGGAAGGGACTGGGGAAGGAGGAGTGTAGGTCTGAGTACAGAATCTATCATAGACAATAACTTGGGGCACCATGAACAGCAGAAAGGGTTGTCAGAGCTCGAAGCAGGCAAGAAGGATGGATGGAGTTGTAAAAAGAGGACATATATGAAAGCAGCTTATCAGGGAGCAACAGGAGGACTGTAATAACACAGAAGACAATAAAAAAAATATGAAGAAACATGGAGATGAATACAGAATAAAGCAAGAATGAACTCTTCTGAGAGTGCAAAACAGTAAAAGATAGGAAAATGGACATTTCAGATAGGCATAGAAAGTTCATGTCATAGCATAAAACTTAACAATTTATTTGGTTTAAACTATTTCTGCAGCTTCATTGCAAACTTATCTCTCAGTCTCAAAGACCACATGGCCATTAAAACAGAGACTGTGCAACGTGAATCCTCATGTTGGTTTCATAGCTGTTCTTTTTGATGCTGGGGTTGTTTCAGCTCATGCCAATGCGAGTATCTTCTTCCTCCAAAGTTCAGGCTGCCGCCTTAAATCTTTGAGCTTTATTCACTCCTTGCTCAGTCTCCCACCTCTGTCCTGCTACAAAGGCCAGAAACTCAGTGAGGATTTGTTCTCTGGCAGTTTTAATCTACACAGAATGGGAGGAACTCCAACACTATCCATGTTTGATTTGACAAAGAGCTACACACCATATGCATCAACAACTCTTTTGCTTTCCTTCTACCATCTACTTCAGTGGCAAAAAAACCTTGAAATGCAAAAATCCTTGAAGAGTAGAATATTTTGTGAGTCAAATGCTTTTTCTAGACCATGAACACTCTCAGCAGGCCAAGAAAAAAAGAGTTTGCGACTGCTCTCCTAATGATCTGCAACTATTACAGCCTAAAGTCTTGGATATCACAGTTTAGAGCTGCAAGTTTAAAACCAGATTTATAAGCACTTCAGTCTTCATTCTACCGTAACATCTTGTGCAGAATCGCCTTCGGAAACCACAAGGACCCAGGTTCTGCCTTGTGAGTGATTGCTATTGCACTAAGTGGTGCCAAATTTTGAAAACTGCTTGATGCTTTCCAATAGTCCATGCCAGGCAAGATTGCTGTGTCTCCACATGGGTTGCCAGGGTGCAATATTAAACTAACCTGAGTATTTGTTTCTGGTCCACTTTTGTCAGACTTGATTTGTGTGTGATAATTCCCAATTCTCAGTCTGTATATTCAATACATTTTTCCAGTGAAAAGCTTTGACCGATCTGCTAAACAAACAGCCAGCCGTAGGGACTTCTTCAGATTCAAGGAGATCAGCATGAATTCTCACTTTTTGAGAAGCTGGGCAAACCCCCATTGATAATTATCAGTATTTTTGAATATGCAAGCAATGCATTCAGGAATCTTACTTCGTGTCAGATGCTAACTTTTCACTTTCAGGGGTCAGGAAAGGCTATTCTAGCCAAGTGTGGGGTAGTATAATTGTCCAGCCTTTTTATTGCTTTTCTAGTAGATAGCTCTTGACAGCTGCTGGATATGGAGGATGTGACCAGCCAATTTAAATATTTTAAATTAACTTGGAGATATTTTTTTTTTCTTATTTCCTGTTTGAATTTGGGGAGTTTTCCCTAGGAATTCAGAAATTATGTTTTGGGTGTAAAACTATGCATTCCTAGCGACACAAATACAACTTCATTCATTTTCATGAAGGAAAAAAATACATGGAATGTGATAGAGTTTCATTCTGAAGCTCGAGATGAAATTATTATGAGTAGATATTAAATCCTTTCCTTTCTGGAGGAATTTTGCTTAATAATAAGACATAATTTTTGCAACATGGATTTCTGACATTGGGTATCTTTCTAAAGAAGTGCACATAAAGCTTGTAGGCACTCTCTTTCAAACTGACACAGCAAGGACTTATTTAACCTTCCACTGACTCCACACATTTACAGCACTGTCCTGGTCCAGAGGACAGCACATTGTTGTCAGTTCAGACACTAATCTATTTCACAGATATTTATGGGTGATTGAGTCTGATGAAAAAAACATTCTCTTCACTGTCATTCTCTGATTCTTAGAGCCATCCTCAGAGTAAATGATAGGAAATTAGAAATGGCTGATGTGTACGACTCTAAAACATAGGCCAAGCCTACAAGATAAATTACAATAGGCTTGCTGATAATTTTCCATTGAAAATATGCAAAAAGAACAATGATTTGTTGCTTTTCACGCTATTCTTTGTGTTATTGTGGACCCAAAGGAGACCACAGACCACTATTCTAGACATTGCGTAACTGTAGTAAAAGCTATAGTTTTCTAGAAAGGTTGTAATGCAGATAAAGGTAAATACAAGGTGCAGGAATTATCATTATCATGTTTATACAGCTTGGATTTTGAACCTGCATGGTTCTCCAGAACCCACATAAGAAGTGTGTGGCAGAACCACAAATTAAAAGAGATTTTCTGAGTCCTGTACAAAAGCCTTACTCACAAGACTATTCTTTCTTTCATGTTTTCTCTGTACTCATCAACAACAGCTGATGGCTTGTAAGTACTGAAGGAAGGTGCAATTTGCAAGTCAAGATTTTCCTGACTGATGCTTATTTATGAAAGACAATACCTACAAAAGGTCAGCCAAAAAAAAAAAAATAAGTAAAGCAGGTGATGACAGAAATAATCACTGGAGATAGAGAACTCTGGCACTGAACAGAAAATCCTACCAGTAAATCATCCCATTAACACAAATACACATGACATGCTTTGATAAAGTCTGTGTGTGTAGGGATAAGCTTATTCCAAAAAAACAAATCATTTGACCAAGTTATTAACTTAGATAAGGGGGAAGGCAACTAGATGTAAAATTAAATGTGAGGGATTTGTTGTTTGGTTTTTTTAATTATTAAATTCTCAGGCCTGGAAAAATCTCTCATGAAAGTACCAGGGAAGTGAAATTAATTCCAACAACTCACAGATCATCTTCTGTGAAAAAAAGTAGCATGTGGGTGAAACTAGCATTATGGATTTCATTTATAAACTAAATAACAATACTTCAGCCTATTCTGCAATAACCTCTACTTTTATACTAAGAACTCCATCTTCCTGTCCTTTTGGGACCTTTTTCACTTCATCACCTCTGAGGTAGATATAAAGATGCAGCACAGAACAGCCAGCACCCGTGAAGTAAAACATAACCAGCTTCAGTAATTTTATCCAAAAAAAGCAGAGACTAGGCTAAGAGGAACTTAAAAAGTATGTCATAAAATAAAACATAAAAATGCAAACCTATGAGCAGATGAATGCAGGTGCCATTATGTAGTGGTTTTATGCACCAGCCTGTAATTGAGGAGTGGAGTCACAAGTGCCCAGGGCTGGTTACCTGATCTATGGAGCCTTCTCTCAGAAAGACCTTCCAATATTACAGCAACTACATACCCAGTGAGATCTGCCAGCTTGACAAAGAGGCAAGAAGTCAGCCAGTTTTGCCAGTTGGGCTTTGCCAGTTTTGTCATAGTACAGCTCCCAGGTTGAAAACTGGGACTTTGGAGCTCTCATGGATGAGGCAGTGAGAGCAGCAGAATTGAAATTAGAGGAAAAGAGTAAAATACATTATTTCAGTCTAGTGAGTTTGTATAGAAACAATTAGTGGACATTCTTCTTTTCGGTGATACTCGAAAGCAAGACGACATTTCAAGCTCTTCTACTTTCACATTCTAGCTTTCAAGAATTCAGATATGCCAGATTTTGAATAGTTCAGACCTAAGTTTCTCAATTTACCCTTTCACAGGGTGGCAAGAGATGCTACAGCAAGTACTGATTTGAATCTGTTCAGGATTTTCATTTAGTCCTGTCTTTGGCCAAATTCAACTAAAGAGAGGAAGAAAATATACAGGAATAGTCTGTGATGTTTTCTGCAACAGGACACACAATCTCATAAATATCCACAAAGAGAGAGAAAAGCAATTTACAGCATTATAGAACAGTATATAACTAATAAGAGGTTACTTTGGTTATCACAGTGCCAATGACCTCCCATTGTAATGCATTTGGCTAAGACTGACTTCTGTCTCTGAAAGAAGTCAGTGTGATGAGATTTTAGCCCATGGGGTGAGTGCACTCACAGACAAACTCAAAGAGACCACAGGCTTCTTCTAATCAACTGATTACATGAGAGGCTAGCAAGAGAAATAGCACCTTTCCAGGAAATTAACAACATATAAGATATGGTTTTGCACAACAAAATCAGTAACAGCCAAAAATAAAGAAATCTACTATCTCTTTTCCATACGCTCATCCCTTGTTTTGGTGTTTCTGATGTCTTTCTTTACGTCATCTGTATTTTTGTTTCATATTTTTTTCCTTGTGTTCCAGTTGTGCCCTTTAAACCCTTCTGAAGAAATTCAGCTAACATTTTAGCACTTAGATCATTCATGCTGTCTTGAGGCCTGACTATGTGGGTTCATTTCACTCAAAAAGAAACCCATAATCACTTTGGTGAAAGCTAGAAAGATGAACAGACACAAATAGCGTACTGTGAGAGGAATTGAGTCCAAAATTCTGACATCTTACAGCTCAGCTGCAGCTCCCAAACAGTGATACTACAGTGACTTGCTGGGGGTCCCTATGGGCATCCCTTCTTTCCTTCCAGTTCCTTTTGTACTGTTAACCAGGAGCAGGCCTTGTGCAGACAGTGCAAGCACGATTGCACCCACCAACTACTCCCCACTGTCACCATAGAATGGCAATTTTTTTTACAGTGAGTAGTCAACCAAATCTGCAGACATCCAGAGAGGGAAAGAAAACAAGTTTCAGAGATCATGAGGCTTTCTGTCTCCAGAAAAGCAATAGTTTAATCCTGGTTGTCATGCAGAAGGGCCAGGCAATAAGCCTTGTACCACCAGCAGGTTACTCAGATACCGTCAGGTTTTCCTAGCACAAAATGCAGAAATATTTGACAGCATTTTTTTGCTTCATTCTTTATGTAAACATATAACTGTAAAAGGGTCAGTGTGCAGTAATTCATCACAAATGGACAAAACAGATATTGTTTCTTTAGGACAAGGTTGTTCATATAGTTTGTAAATAATTTGTGTTAGGATCTTTTAATTCAAACAATGTCAGTAGAGTGTAACCCTAAACAGTGGGTATTGCCAGAAGCAGGTCACTTACTTAACTTAGAATTCACTTTATTTTTTTACCTAGGGTGGGTCTGGGAAGGCCAAGGAGTCACTTTTGACAAGTCTGAGCCTTGCCTTTAGGATTCTTTATCTTAAAACTATGCTGCTCCTTTTTATCTGTCATCTGAGGACAAAGTTAAGGCTTAGCATTTGACTTTAGGGCACAAGAAGCTTAGGTTTTATTTGCTTTCTCTGTGAAGTATATTGAAGAATGTGTTATTTTCCTACCTCTTCTCCATTTTTCTCAGAAATGCTTTCCAAATCAGATATCCAAAGAAAGTCAATATAGGTACATGATAATAAATTATTCTTAAAATATTTCACAAAACTAACATATTCACTTTCATAATTATTTTATTATGTACTCAATCTTGATTTAATAACAGCTCATTCTAAAATCAAACTGTGTCATACAGCTTCGGTTTTTAGTGATTGTGTGATGGTAGTTCTTAAGGCATGCCCACTCCCTTCACTTTCAAAAACACTGAAATCTTTCACCATTTCATGAATTAAAAAAGAAGTAATGTCACATTTCTCAGCCAAACTAGTTCTCAAAAGAGCACAGGTTAAAAAAAAAAAATCACCGTCATTTCTACTCACACTCTTGCTTTGGTTTGATATGCTATTTTTTTACATAATAAAATTTATTTTGTAAGAGTAATTAGAAAGTAAATAAATAAATAAAGGTAAATTTTAAAAAATAATAAATAAAATCAAATGAAAATAACAAAAAAATACTATGTAAATAAGATATTATTTTGTTATTACAATGACACATGCTCCAATTCCTTAATCATCTTCATGGCCCTTTGCGGGATATGTTACAGTGTGTTCATACTCTGCTTGCACAGCGGAGCCAAAAACCACGCACACTATATCAGGTATGTCTCACCAGCATTGAGCAGAAGGGAAGGATCATCTCCCTTGACTTGCTGGAAACACCTTTCCTAATGCATCCCAGAATGCTAATGGCAAAGGCACACAGCTGGCTCGTGTTCAACTTGCTGTCCATCAGGACCTACAGCTCATTTTCTACAGAGCTGCTTGGCCCTCACCATATGCTGGCACATGGAATTGTTCCTTCCGGTGTTCAGGACTTTATATTTCCTGTTGCTAAACGTCGTGAGGTTATTCCTCCCACTTTCAGGACCTGACATTCTCCTTTGCTATACTTCATGAGATTCCTTCTGACTCCATGCTCTGGCCTGTCAGGGTCCCTCTGAAAAGCAGTACATTCATCTTGTTTATTAACCACTAACCTCCCTGGCCCAGATGCATTCTCTGCTGACTTGCTGAGCGTGCCCTCTGCCCAGTTGTTTAGGTCATTAAGGACATTAAGCAATCTTGGACCCCTGGGGCACACCACTAGTGACTGGCCTCCAGCTGGGCTTCGTGTTGATGATCACAACTGTCTCAGCCCAGCAGTTCAGCTAGTTTTCAATCACTGTCTACTCATCTGCCCTATATTTCATCAGCTTGTCTAAGAGAGATGTTACAGAAGGCAATACTGAAAGCTTTTCCAAAGTCAACAACAAAGTCAAACACCACCCACTGCTCTCCTGCCATCTAGCAAGATAGTCATCTCATTGTGGAAGGATGTCAGGTTGTTCAGACATGACTCCTCCTTCATAAATCTATGCTGACACCTTCAGAGTGCCATTACAGTCCTTAAGAGCTCAAATCTCTGCCTGGAACTGCAACCAGGTTTTCTCTCCTTTTTTTCTGGTGCGATATTTCCCTGAAAACTTTTTCAGATATTGTTTCACAATCTGAAAAGAAATCTGTTGTGAAAGGGAGATCTTGGGATAAAGTGGAATTTTTACAAGAAAGTCTCCAAAGATTTAAATGAAACCTGTTTTTATTTAAACTGGAAAAATTACTTCTACATATGTTGCCTCAGAAAGAGCTCATCCAAGAAAATCACGTTGTCCTAACACCAGAAGCAAGTCTGCAAGTGCTGACATGCTGATAACAGGCTGTCACAAAATTTCTTCCATCATGTTTCTTTCTGGTGGTATTACAAAAAGAAATTTCATCCCTTACATTGCAAATATTTCACTTGCATGGATTTAATGTACTTTTTTTTTCACCCTATGCAGTGGAGTAAAAGGGGCAATTTTTGAGCCACTGTCCATGTTCTTTGTTAATGATTTTCTGGTTTAGAAAGAGATGACAACTGTTGATTATTCTGTAGCCATTAATGTTCTTTTAAGTAGATAAATATATTATTATGCAGTAAAAACACCAACAATGCTACAAAATGTAAAGTAATATTGACAGGAAGAAGGTGGAATTCAGAAGCTAAAGCAGACATGAATATCGTTCCCTAAGAATAAGCAATGCTTTCAAGAGCAGCTCTTTACATAAATCAAGTCACTGAGTTTTTTAAATATTAAAATGATGGAAGTTAAATCGTATTTAAAGAGATCTTCATTCATGAACCTCTCTTCTTATTATTGGTAAGATAGGCAAGAAATCGTGTAGTCAGTAGTATAGACACATTCAAATATTACAGTCTTACAAATTGATTTGCCTCATAATTTTCTATTAGCCAAATAACGTACCTAAAAGCACAGTTTTTGTTTATGTTCAAAAACGTCTCATTTCAAAGGCTTAAAATTATGCTCTGTCTAAAATCACACCTGTATCCTGCCTAGTTTGGAATACTCAAGGTTCATTCTGCATCACATCTTGCACAACTTTTTACAATTATATTCTGTGCCTAAGTAAAGGCAGAACACCACAAACTACAGGAAAGCAGATCCTCTCACCCTTTCTATTGATTTTAGATATGATGGAGAGTAGATCAGCCCGTGGAAGCTCTGATCAAGGCTTGACCTAGACAACAATTTCTACTCATATGTTTACACATTTCCACAGTGTGTTTCACCTTTAGCAGTCTGTGGTAGAAATGCATCTCTGTAGAAAATTTCCACTTATCCTAAATTCAGCGGCTGTGACGGCACTCGGGTTTGCTGTTTTCTCCTGATGCCTCCTGATGTTAAAAGGGAAGAACACCAGCAAAACTGTGAAACTTTCTAAAATTAAACGAGAATTTATTAAAAAGAGACCAACTTCCACTCTCTTCCATTAATTCTTTCTGTATAACTGTAATAATCTTCGAACTTCAAATGGAAATTTGAACTTCAAAAAATTATAGCCATGTATGTACAAATACATATCCTTCTCTACCCTTAGCAGTTTTCAAGACTCAACTGGACAGTGACAAACCTGACTTGAGGTAGGAGCACTCTGAGCAAGAGGCTGGCCTAGAAACCTCCAGAGAAGGAGGTCTTCCAACCAAGAATTCCCAATGCTGCCTTACTTTCACTGTGGAAAAAAAAAAAAATGTTGGAAAGGGATCACTGGTTTAAACACCTTTGAGTGATTGTAGAAGAACATATAATGAGATAATATCTTCTGAACACTGAAACAAAAGCCTCACTAAAATTAATGAACTGTTTTACTGAATGGCAGCTTCAGATATAAAAGAATTACATAAAAATATAATATAAAAGCAAACTAATTTCACAGATTTCTTGGAGTACAATTTGAAATAATGACGTATATTTCCTTTTGCAGGCAATGGAACCTATGATTTTTTAGTTAATACATAGTTTTAACGTAAATGCAATGTCAAATTTGCACTTAAGTCTAAGAACATTTAGTCATAGATAATGTGCCACAGGTATGAAGAAAACAGCCAGTGTTTGCATTTTATTATTAATCTTCTTTAAAAACTTCCATGACATGTAACTTGACTGTCTGGGAGAAAAATGGGCTGTATGGGGCCAGATAAAGTAACAGACTACAAGGAAAGAGATCATTATCTCAACCATTTTAAGTTGAATCCTGCTAATACTTGGCTTGCAAGCTGAAAAAAAACAAAGAGCTGCCTGCCAATATTTGTTAATCATTTGGATTCACTAAATCCCTTGTGCATTGGGAGAAATAGAGAACAAAATTAAAGTGCACATTTAAATATACAAACTTTTCAAGATCAAAGAGTGAACCACATTGCAAAAGAACCTTTGAACACTGTTTCTGTATTTCTGTGTAACTCATAATGGAAGTGCACTCAAAGTGTAAAAGTATAAAAAAAATTGATAAGAAAAACAGGTCCTGTGTTTCTGAGACAGCAGTGCCATGAATGGTGTTTCCTACTTTGGGAGTTAGGGTCCTGAAACTGCTAACAGAGTCATCGTAGTCAGATAACCTATTTGCTATTTATTAATGACTTTTTTTTCATCTCCCAAGTGCAGGAAGGGCAGATCGTTCATTTTCTTGCTCTCCTGGGTGCATGAATGCATATAGGTAACTGTGTTTTTCATTTAGTCTTATGTGATTAAATATGATCATTTAATTGGATCATTGAAGGATTTAGGTTGAAAGGAGACTCTTTTGCCGTAAGACCTTCCTTTGCTCCAAAACTGTACTGGGCTGCTCAAAGTCTAATTCAGGCACATTTCCAAAGTCCCTGACAACACTGCTCTGCACACTCCATTCAATGCAGCATTTGAAATGCTCCACTCATAGTGGTAGTTTCCCTTGCCCATACAGAATCGGGCTGTAATAGATCTTTTTCCATTAGCTTTCAAACTTCTCACACACCACCACACAGTTCTGATGGAATATAACGTCCCAGAACTGCAGAAGAAACAACAGCCTCTGAGACAGCTGAAATGAAAAGCTGGGAATACATACGTGGGAATCATGACCTCTCTCAAGGAGAAAGAATGCAGATGTTAGCCTGTGCTCAAGGAGCATGTCCAGCTGGAAACCATCAAGAGTTCAGATCAGATAAAGCTGATGATTCTAGCAGGAACACCACTATGCGATCCAGCAGAGCATAGCTGCAGACTCCCAAGCAGTATATCCCAGACACGTCACTGCAAATATGAGTTGATGATCTCTGCTGCAGGGCAAGATTCGTTTGTGCAGTACCACGCCCAAGCTCAGACAGCACTATCTCTTTCAGCAGCTTACTAGTCAGTCTGGTAGCCTAACACTGCACAACTGAATATATCTACCTGTAGTGAAGAAAGAGAACACAGCTCAGACGTTAAACAGGAATCAATGGTTCAAATGAAGCCCCATGTACACAGGGGGCATCAAAATAAGCAAATAGAAAAGATCACTGACAGAATCAAGGAGAAAAACTTCCGGACTTCAAGAGCTTGACCATCCCACGTACAGCCATGTAGTCACAAGTTGATATGCTTCAGGTGTTCCCTGATATCATTGCTGGTTCCTCAGTGAGCAACATCACAGTTTTCTCCACTATGCTTTTTCACACCTAATATGCAAAATCCAGTATGTCTACTTTATGTAGATTTTACATACACTGGTGGAGTTCACAGTCCTGATGGATATGGGTCAGACAAAGAGTAAAGTCAGGACCTTGGAAATTTAGGAAAGCAAACTTCCTGCTCTTCAAGGTGTTATTCAATAGAATGCTCTAAGAAACTACTCTTGAGGACAAGGGAGCAGGACAGATCTTTAATCCATTTAAAGGGAGCTGGCAGTTCTTTAAGGCTGCTTTCTGTAAAGCAAAAGAGCTCTCAATGCCCAGGTGTAAGAAATTTGGAACAGGAGGCAAGACACTGGCATGGCTGCGTTGAGTTCTTATGATCAAACTAAAGGGCAAGAAGGAAACACACAAGCAGTGGAAGCAGGGCAGTGTTAGGTTTACAGATGGTCCAAATGATCAGAAAGGTCTTTTCCAAGCTAAATGATTCTGTGATTCTGATTAATAGCCTGAGGACTGGCTGAGTCTGTACACATTCTCCTGAACTGGAGCCCCTGACAAGCAGCAAGCTGACACAGGAAACATATCAGGTTGGCAGATGGGGTCCTCCACCCATCTTGACTGAAAGTATTCCTCCTGTTTGCCACTTCCTTCTGGTGCTGCTGCATGCCTGATGTTCAGCTGATTTGGATTCCTCATAAGACAGAGGTCTCATCCCCTTGCCTGTTATCAGAACTCTAAGTCCATCCCATACTTACAAACCTTCAGGTGGAGCAAGAGCCTTTCCCCTGACAGTGGAAGTCGCAGCCAGCTTTAATCACCCTGGAGCCTCTGCTTCCAGCCTTGATAGGCAAAATCTCTGTCTGCCCATCACACAGTATCATAAGGTTGGAATGGACCTCTGAGATCATCAAGTCCAACCTATAACCCAACACTAACACCAACACCAACACTAACACCAACCATCATCTAAACCATGGCACTCAGTGCCTCATCCAGTCTCCCCTTAAACACCTCCAGGGTCGGCGACTCCACCACCTCCCTGGGCAGCGCATTCCAATGGCCAATCACCCTTTCAGTGAAGAACTTTTTCCTAACATCAAGCCTAAACTTTCCCTGACGAAGCTTGAGTCCTCTAGTTCTGTCACTGGTCACCCTTCCTTCAGTACAGTAAGGAAGTCAGGCTTTTGAACCTGCAGATTCCCAGAGAAGAACCTGCTAACCTCTTTGTCATCATCTCTGATGCGGTGCACTGTTGTCACTGCCTCCCACAGCTCCCTAATTGGCAGTACAGATGCTCAGCAAGTGTACATCTGCATATTTCAAGACAAACTTCCACTTCCCAGGCACAGAGAGGGGTCCCAGATATGCCATGAAGCCTGAGACATGCAAAGAGGAGTCCTTCTTCTGGAGAAAAGTGAAAATTCCAATCTCTGTATATAAACTTTAGTGGTTACTCCAGTATTTTGTAATGAACAGTTCCATTTAAAGAATGAATGTATCATGAGCACTTTTTGTCAGCAAAGAGGAAAAGATTTCACATCAGGAGAAGCAGTGCAGAGACAGAGTAAGATGCTTTTCTGGGATGGTAAGAGAGCACTCAGATGGAGAGCTCAGCAGAAGAGCAAAGTGGGTGGGAAATTCTCTCGTTCCACAGAAAGCTGACCAGACAGAATGAAATGTTGTGATGGAGCAATCTCCCTTTGAGAAGCAGAGATAGCATGGTTATCTGTGGCTGCAGCAAGGACAGACACTGAACATCTATCATCAGATTCGTCGATTCAATAGAGCTGATAACTCAAAATACTAAACCTAACCAACCTCATTGTACAGGGCACTGGCAATCACAGACAGCAGCAAGTTCACACTTGGGATCAGTACAGAACAGCAGGTTTACTGGAAAATTTTAAACCAGAAAAAAGGCTGGTAAATTCTTGGTAAACAGATGAGAGGAAATTCCCACTATCTATTTCTGTGAATTAACTCCTTCTATCCGTATCAGAACCATAATTTTCTTATTGCAGTAATCACCTAAAAACTGGCTTTGAAGTTGTCTTAACTTCTCATGAACCACCATAAGCCTGAGATTCAGAGGTTTCCTTCTTGGGTATTTTATTATGTACTTTCTTCAGTCCTGGTGTTTGTCTGCATTACGTAAAAATTGTGAAAATCAGAAAGACATCACAAGTTGAAAGCACAACAGTTCTTATCAGTCCCTTGCGATGAGTCTGAGAGTGCAAAACTGGGAGATGTGGTTTTGGATGAGTTAACATAGGCATAGTTAGTATGGAAACGGAAGAAGCAGTAGGCTATATGTACTTGAGGAACCAAATTTGTTAGAGCTTTTTCTGTCTGAATATTTCCTGAAGAGCTTTTTGGGAAATGGGCTTGATTCTGGAGTCATGTAACACACAATTACCAACATCTCTTAAAAAAAAGAAGAGAATAAACCAAGTTAAGTTATTATGAAGGAGATGAGACCTCAAACAGTAACTCTGAGTAGAAAAAAACTCCTACAAGAAATGACCGCTTAACACTTTCAAGCTGCAGGCTTAACCTCAGAGCAGAGATCAGAATCAGCAGGGACTTTTCCTTTATCACTTGCACTTGTTTACTCATTAACACTTGCATTTGTTCACTGCTCCTCTGAGTGGAAGAAAACTGCAGGAGGTGATAATTTCCATGACATACTCAGCTGTTCACCAGAACATTATCACTGGATGTCCAAAAGGTCCTTTTGAAATTACAACTGATAAAATAACAGTAGCCATTTCAATCATACCTCAAGCTTCTAGGCTTTTCATGGAGTACTTGAATTATATTTTAGTGGATAGGAAAATAATTTATCAGGTTTTGTACACAGCATTTTAAACCGATCAACTTGAGTTTTATGTTGCTAACATTGCAACTCTGTGAAAAGTATTTTTTGTTATTTCATAGACAGATCAAAATTCTTATTTAACCAGTGCTGGATCAAACAAATCCTGAAATATATAATGAATAAATAAGAAAGAGGAAAATCTTGTTTACTTATACTTTGCCACAAAAGTAAAAAAAATAAGGAAATGCCAAAAAAATAAATACAAACCTGATGGATGTCTTCAGGCAACTCAAATTTTGAATCGTAGCTAATTTTTTAATATTTTAAAGGTGTGTAATCATTTTTTCCCAATACAAATACACACAAAATTTAGACCTTCCTATCGCCACAAAACTCAAAATTAATTCTTTTCCAAATATTAAGCGTTTTTTTTCCCATTCTAAATGTGAATGAAAGCAGCTGTATAAGCTTTATCACAACAACTGTTTAATATCTCCAAATTTAGATTTTTGTAGAAAATTGAGAACACAACTTCGAAAGTCATATTTAAATATTTCTGAGTTTTACGGGTAATTTTTGCTCAGGCTTTCAGACCAACATCTTACATTTCAAGCAACTGAGCATGATGCTTTCAAAAAAAAGAGTACACACATGAAACTTCTCTCTGCTAGATGTCGAAACCAACAGAATTGTACGCTGCACAAAACTATTACCAATACGTTCATCAGGTATTTGACAGTAGATGAGCCTTAACAATTATACTTGGCAGTAAACCAGATTGATCTATTTAGACGTAACAGAACTAGAATATATTTTGAGTACTTGGATTCTCTTCTCCAGCTCTCAAACTATGTGTATTCTTGAAGAAAGTACTTCACATGTCCAAATAAATAGAACAACCGTTTTTCTGGTTCTCTTCTGCAGAAACTTCTTCCAAAGATCAGTGGTTGCTTTTAACATTTTTGCTTGCGAAAGTCTCCAGTGCTGAATTCTTGTTAAGAACAAAGACAGAGCTTCTAAAATGTTATTAAACAGGCAGAATAGCCATTCAAAACAGGGAAAGAGGATTCGGATGGCAATTCAATCTTCATTACTCAAAAACTGGAAATAGACATTGCAGGTAAATTTGTTGTCTCCGTATGTCAGAAAAAGAGAGAGAGCCATCATTGTTGCTTGCCAAATGAAGGTTAATGACTGATGACTGTTTTTTTTTCTCCTTGTATCTCTGAGGTGTTCTCACTGAAAGCGATGATCTTGCAAAGTGAAAGGGCTGTGCCAAGTATTCAGCTTGGATAAGTCAGGGTAGATTAATTCAACATTGAAGGAGTTCCAAGCAGCTTCACCAGAACTTTAGTAGCATGGACTGCACTGATAGAGGCCCCCTGGCCAAAATGGCCACTCTAGGCAAGTCAAACAAAAATCGAACTACTGTTCCTGAAGCCTCTCATGTTGAAGCCTGGATAGATACAATTTCTGCCCTTTGGAGACTTAATACCAACTCACTCTACACCACAGAGATTTGAGTTTTGCATATATGTTTTAATGTGGTTATACCTAATGGGCTCACACTATCTAGGAACCAGAGCAAGAACTTCTGCTGAAGTCTTCTTCTGCAGAACTTCTCTCCTAAAGCTCAGTGTTCCAAGGCAGCTGTTGCTCAGAAACTGGCTGGGAACTGGTGGTGAGTGATTGTCTTTGCACCACTGTTGTGTATTGGTTTTCTTTCCCCCACCTCTTTCCTTCACATATTAAACTGTTTTTTTTTCTAGATTGATGAGTTTTTTCACTTTTATTCTTTCCATTCTTGTTCTCATCCTGCTGAGTGAAGGGAAGGGACTGTGAGTGAGAGTTTATCTGATGTTTAGCTGCTGACCAGGGTCAACCCATAACATTTAGATACAGAAATACTGTGGACAACAGTGCCAAAAATCTTGCTAAATTTAAGATAACTTATATCCATTGCTATTTCCTTATCCAAAAATACAGTCATGATATTCTAGAGGGAACTCACACTGGTGAGGAAAGATAAACCTTTGTTAAATCCATGCTGAATTTCTCAATCAACTTCCGCAGAGTGATATGTCAAAGAAGAATTGCTTCATGATTTTTCCAGAGAACAGAGAGATGTCAATCAATCTGTCACTCCTCTAGTTGTTCTTTTAGTTTGTATGGAAGCTGGAGTAATGTTTGCTCATCAGCCAGTTCTCTCAGCCTCTCTGGTCTGGGCTTTGATGAGTTGAGTTCTTTAAAATAATTCCTAATCTGACCAACATCCACTATTGGTATTTCCTTCTCTTTAAAGAAGAGATGTAGAATAATATGTTGGTGAAGACTGAGGCAAAGCAGCAACTGAGTATCTCAACCCTTCATGTTACAAGTGACACTGCAGCACCTGTCGGTCTTAAAAATGGGCCATGTTTTCCTTGCTCAGCCTTTCGTTACTAATCTAGGTTTTTTGTGAAGCTCTCAACATCCCTCGCAAGTGTTACCTCCTGATGATCTTTGGATTTCTTAATACCATTCCTAAATGAATGGGTGGTGTTTCTAGAATCCTCCTTTGTTGTTACTTAAAAAAAACCCCACATGTTGAAATAGTAAAGCAAAGCAGTGAGTAGGAAAGGAAAGAGAACAAATTATAAAAAAAAAACCCTCAAATGTTACAATGCTAAGGACAAGGTCAACTTTAGAAATGCATCCAAGACAATTAAAAGTGTAAATAATTAAGCCCACTTAAAAAGTTCTGCCAACCTCTAGTATGTATCTGTCTTTGGAAGAGCTTAAGAACCAACTTTCATCAAGGTTTCCCTAAACTAAAGCCCATCCAGGCCCAGAATTCCAGCTCCCAAACCCTCTCACAACTTGGCTACTTAGTCATTTCAGTTGACTAAAACTTGAAGACTATGGTTAGGCCATATTGAGAAACATAGATCTAAGCTTGAAACACAAACACCAGTTTTAGGAAACAAGTTGCTACTTTAAAAACTTTTTGAAACTCATCAGTGTTTTTCTGGTGGTTTTTTTGACACCTTATTAGAAGCAGATTACTATGAAATATTATATCTCCTAAAAAGAAAATTAAACAGAGCACTGAGATTGATGAATCTCTTTTATAAGATGTGATTTTGCAGCTACACTAGGATTTTGCCTTACCCTCTGTTGGCGATTAGTCCTCCCATTGGTCAATACAAAAGATTGCTGCTATGAGGGTTTTAAGAGACTGTTTCAGGTCTCAGATAAAATATGTCATACAACAACAGATCTATCTGTCATTGCTTCTGAAATGAAGCTGATTCTACCAACAAAAAATGATAAATGGAAGTGCTTCTGGTTACATTTGTTAAACAATCTCTAGCTTTAGCTCTTCTAAAACTGTTTTGAACTGAAATCAATGGACAGCCTCATTATGCTATCTCTCCTATTGTTTTCTTTTAAGGTGATCTTTCATTTACTTCTGAATAATGTCATGATACAAAGGTCATCACAACAACTATTTCTTTATGTATGTTCTCTCTGGTTCTCTGTTTGTATGATATCAATGCTATTGAGTAGGAACAGCACAAAGAGTACAGCCACTGAAATAACAAGATTAAAACTAGCTATAGCTCTTGTATTCTCTGATGCAATCAGTAAAAATAAACTGTAGGAAGACAGCAGAGGAATATATTGATAATAGTAGGTAAGTGGAATGGACTGAATGTCAAACTTTGCAGAAATGGTGTGCCAGGTATTGCCTAGACTAGAACACTAACAACAGACAGCAATGGATCATAGCAATAATTATTTACTGTAACATAAAGAGGATGAGACACTGCAAATAAAGCACTTGATCATCTGAAATAAAGGCACAATGGATTTCTTTTATGTCCCACTCTTAAAATTATTGTGTACTTACTGATGATTTCACAAAAGTCTTGGGTTACAGAGCATTTGTTCCATCCACTCACAATCTCTTATTTAGGACATAAGAACACCATACTGATGCTCAAGCACAGAAATCTGCTGATTGACAACATTATTTTCTCAGAAGCTCCATGCCTTTCACCCTATTATAATATCATATATTGCCCTATTTTAATGAGTAGCAATTTCATCTAAAACAATTATACATTCTTTTTTCCCTAGTAAATCTGTGACATCTTTATTTCTTTCTTTCTATACGATAATGTCAGACAACTTCTTTGAATATAACCCAGGCTCTTGTTTCCAAAAGCATTTTGCCCTTTTCATCCTTCCCCAAACCCAAAAAAGCTAGATATTATAAATACCATCAAAATGTATTCCTTGCCACAGAATCTGTCCAAGGCCATGGCAATGAGCATTCAGTGATGTAGTCTTCATGGAACAGGGTGAGAGTGTTTGAGGAGTACAGGAGACTGCAGTTGATTTACTCAGTATCATGCAGCATGGGGACACACTGGGACACACTCAGTCTCCTGAAGAGGTCGAAGAATTCACTGAAGGCAGATGTACCTGCCAGTCTCCAAAAACTATTTCATAAGGAACATAAGTTGGCCAGAAAGCACTCATCATCCAAAGCAGGTGATTGACTGTGTTAGTTCAGCGCATTTCCCACATTGCTGACTTTGGTGGAATTTTTATGTAACTTTGCAAATTAAAGCCGATTGCAAGACAGCGAGTCCCCTGCATCTGACAGCAGTGCAAGCATCCTCTGCCTCCTCAGAAAGCAAGTCCAGCTGTGGCAGAATGGCCTTTATTGTATTCCTCTACTACAATTTTCTACCGGAGATAAACTGGGCAGTCTGTGTCAGAAAAGCCACAGTGTTTACTCTGAATGATGCAAGCAATGAAGCACAGGAGCCCTGTCAATAAATTTCAACCCCAGTAGACAGCAAGGAGAAAAAAATCTAGAATGAAAACCAAGTATACTGAAAACTAATACTTATGACTCTTCAGATACATTATTCCCACTGTCATGATCCTTCTCCTTTCCTAAAAATAATCTGATGCATATGCCATGGGCAGATTTACAGCTCTAGAAATCTGTGTATGCTACATTGATCATTGATTGCTTATTTGCTGCCTTGTCAGGAGCTGATTTGCACACACACACACACACACACACACCCCCTGCCCCCTGCCTGGATGATGACAAGAACAGGAAAAAGAGGATGCACACTCTGGCATCTTACACATGACTAGTGCTGGAGGCGTGTATATTATGGATGTATATTTTTGGTTTCCCTTGACAGGATTCTTTTGAAACTGGAATTAAATAACCCCAAAGAATGACATCACTATCTGTATCATATTCACTAGTTCACCAGTATAAGTGCTAAAGAAAACAATAACAATTCCATCTCCTTCGCTATTCTGAATGGTCTGTCAGAGAAAAAGAAAGGCATATCCTCTGCAGAGGACAACCCAAAATCTGCAGAAATTCCCTAGTATGAGTTTAGAGAACAAAATCAGTTTATTAAGAGAATAATAAGTATTCATCCTACTAAAAAAGGGGGAGATATTATAGTAATCACATCTGAAATACACAGCTAGAGGTAGGAAAAAGTTCTTCCATTGCATATTATACCAGAAGACATTTTAAACACTTTAATTTGCAGTGATGCAAATTTATACGCAGAGCTATGCAGAATCTGAAGACTAGTTTTTTAACAAAAGTTATATATTTTTTGTTATTTTACTGATTTTAATGAGAAAATGAGGTAAAGAAAATGTCTTGCCCCATGTAACTGTAACTCATCAGTGAGGGGAGTAAGAATTTCATGGAAATCTTTGGCAAAATGAACCAGAAGTCATAACAGTAATTTAACTGCTATTTGTTCATATATGATAAAATATGTATTGGCATCCAGCACATACAAAGTTTGACAAATAATTTGTGAAACAGGTCACTTTACTATCCAACTATCACCAGATCATAAATACAAGAAGTTGCCAAGTCCCTCACTGACAGGAGCACATGCATTCAAAATCTGTGAGCCCCTTATTTCAAAGTATAATATTGTGGGTTAGCTCTACTAGATCTAGCTGTAAATTAAAATGTATTTTCTACTTGAGGCTTGGAGACTTGCCTGCCCTGGACATCAACATTACAAATAAATATTAACCATCCTTTTCAGATACATTAGAAATTTACTTTTAAGTGATCATCTGAAAATCACAGTAACCTGAACCTCTGTCCAGAGCAAAGATGACTACCCTCCAGCATTGCAGAACCTCAATACAGGACTCAAAAATGCCAGCAATGCAATCATTCTTTACCCAAGTCCAACCGTAAAAATACAACAAAAAATCTGGGTTGTTAGGCTACATGCTATGGATACTTTGACTCACTTTTTTTCAGCCTGATTCACAGTAAGTCAACCAGCTTGGTTTTTAATTTAGCTTTGTTCAGGATGTACTTACACATAAGTACTGAATTGCAGAAGTTCAAACTATGTCTTGAATATTCTCTTTTAAGAGATAATCTGGCTTGGCCCAAAACAAAGCAGGAACACAAAAAAAATGTAGCCACATACCAGCATTTGAGATGCTGCTGAAAATCTTATGATGTAAAAATGATGTTGAACTTCAACATAAAATTTTATTGGGAAACATGCAAATATCAGAGCAAAGGAAACAGCTGTACTGGATAGACTGCCACAGTGGTCCATTTAATCCACTCCCCCAACTGGCCCATTCCAAATATGTGTAATATTGAAATTATCAGAAAGCATTAAATGTCAGGAAAACGTAGCTCATAGACTATCACCTAATGCTGTAGATATCAGAGGCATCAAAGATGGCCTAAAACTCCCTAATGTCCAAGCTTTGAGTAACCTCTGCACTAGAGGTTTTCAAACTCATGGCTCACAGGCCGAATCCATCCCTCCACCTTGTTTTATCCAGCCTGGCACCCTGTTTCTACCTTGTCCCTTCGCTCCTGCCAGCGCTGGTCACGTGTGCAGCGTGTGACGCGCATTACGCTGCAGGAGCAAGAGAAAGGCAGGAGCCGTGATCTTCACATCCCTGCTCTATAGGACTCCCTCTTCATTTGCAGGTTTCATGGAATCATAGAAACACAGAACCACAGAATAGTTGAAGTTTGGAATGCGCTGCCCAGGGAGGTGGTGGAGTCGCCGACCCTGGAAGTGTTTAAGAGCAGATTGGATGAGGCACTGAGTGCCATGGTTTAGATGATGGTATTAGTGTTGGTATTATTATTGGATTATAGGTTGGACTCGATGATCTCGGAGGTCCTTTCCAACCTTATGATACTGTGATACTGTGAAGTTTGAAAAGACCTCTAAGATCAAGTAGTCCAACCATCAACACAACACCATCACGCCTACTAAACTGTGTCCTGAAGCACCACATCTAAATGGTTTGTTTGAACACCACCAAGGAAGGAGACTCCATCACTTCCATGGGTAGCCTGTTCCAACACTTCATCACTCTTTCACTAACAAAGTTTTTCCTAATGTCATATCTAAACATCCCTTGGTGCAACTTGAGGCCATTTTCCCTCATCCCATTACTTGTTACTTGGTTGACCAACACCCACCGCCTTACAACCTCCTTTCAGGGAACTGTAGGGAGCAATATGATCTCCTCTCAGCCTCCTCTCCTCCAGACTAAACAACCCCAATTCCCTCAGTCACTCCTTATAAGACTTTTATAAGACTTATAAGACTCTTCACTCTTCTCCTCTGGACACACTCCAGCAGCTCAGCACCTTTCCTGTACTGAGGGACCCAAAACTGAACACAGTATTCAAGGTGCAGCCACACCAATACTGAATATAGGGTCATGATCACTTCCCTGCTCCTGTTGGCTACATTATTTTTGATACAATCCAGGATGCTTTTGGCCTTCGTGGTCACCCAGGCACGCTGCTGGCTCATGTTGACCAGCACCCCCACCAGATCCTTTTCCACCAGGCAGCTGTCCAGTCGCACATCCCCAAGCCTGTAGCATTGCATGGGGTTGCTGGGACCAAAGCGCAAAACGTGGCACTTGGCTTTGTTGAATCTCAAAGATCTCCTTGGGGAATATGTTTTCATTGTCGGAAGTTTCTATCTGGAGGAAACTACAGTCCATATAAGAGAGGTGCCAGCAGTCAAGCTGAAGACAAGCACTTGCAAAGGTCACTTTGCAAGAGGCATTCTTGTTGGCTTCGTGCTCCAGCCTGTCAGTGTCCTTATAAAAGACAATACATTTATCTTGCCTGTCAGCCACTACTGCATCCTCTCTTCTGCATCATCTGTCAACTTGCTCAGTGTGTGCTCTGACCCGTTGTCCAGGCCATTAATAAAGATGTTAAACAGGAGTTGCTCCAGTGTTGCCCCCCAGGGTACACCACTAGTGACTGGCATGTAGCTGAGCTAATCACAACCACTGAATACCAGCAGTTCAGCCAGTTTTCAATCAACATCACCGTTCATGTCTTTAGTCAGTATTTCATCAGTAAGGAACCATTAAAAGCCCAAATGACAACAACTGTTCTCCCCTGATCAGGTAAGTCAATTTTCTTATTTCAGAAGACCACCCCACTGGTCAGGCACTATTTCCTCATTATCCATGGCGACTAGTCCAGGACACAATTTTGCCCTTAGATGTGGTTTCCAGGTAAATTTGCACCACCACCTTCCCAGGAATCAAGGTGATGCTGACCGCCCCATAATTATTGAGATCTTCCTTTTGGTCCACCTTGAAGAAAGGAGTGACATTTCCTTTCCTCCAGCCCTCAGGAACCTCTCCTGGTTGTCATGACCTTTCAAAGATAACCTACAGTGGACCTGAAATCTACGTGTTGAATACACAAATAGAAACTTTGGATAATAACCTATTGAAAAAGTACACTGATTCTCTCGTTTCCTTATATTTTGACAGCAATTTTAGTTGCCAATATGCAACTCAACAAAAGTTTTAAATTTAATGAGATTAATATGAACTAGATCAGTTGTGTTTCTTCACACGTTTGAAAGTTCCTAGTATGCTATAAGCTCTATAAGAAACAATAAATGAAGGAAATAAATATTTCTACCACATCTGTACAGGAGTTTCCAGATTTATGCCTCCTATTTATCTACTATTTGTGCACTCATAAGGTTCTTTATCTCTGCAAAATGAAAAAGTAAAGAAAATACTATTTTCTTCTGATAGCACTGAATAAATAGAGAGAACTACCCAGCAGATATTTTTTTTTCTTAGAAGGGTTCATTTGATATTTTCTGAATAAAAGACTACATATATTTTAACAGTAAAATACAGCTGCGTAAACTGAAGGACACAGATATTCAAACAGATATTTCAAAATAAGTCTTACTTGTAAAGCAAGGACAAAAACTAAATTGAGATCTTGGTAATGTATATATATAGTTATATATATTTATATTTAGATATATACATGTATGTGCATGAAGAAAACAAAGATATTTTACCAAGTCCATTAAAAAAGAAAAAGCAAACAAAGTCTTGAAATAATTATTGTCCCCATTTCCTATGAGTTCTGAACTGACTTTTGTAGGAAGTTTTACAAATACGAAAAATGTTTACATTTACCTTAAAATGGAAAACTCTCCTTGTGCAAAGCTGTAAAAGCCTGACACTACCCTCCCATTAGCAAGAAATACAGCCATTTCTACTTAGGAATTAGCTTTCTGTTTGAGAATTTTACAAAAATAAAACTTTAAAAAAATCAGTGTGCCATGCTTCTCATAGGAACAGAATTTTTAAAAAACGTGTGAAATTTTTGGACATTGAATTATTTATTTTTTAAATTTTACAGGACTCCTTTCTTCCCCTCCTATGTGCTTGCTCCAACTGTTGTTAGGCAAGGAAAAGGAAAACCTAAAATTTAGTAGCATCAAGCTGTGCTTCTGAGGCTTACATTGGCACCAATGCCACTCCCTCCCAGCATGCTTAGGCAATAGAAGGAAACCAGGAAAGAGATTCCACCTCAAAAACAGTGTTTTGAAAAGCCACAAGGTGCTTATCTGCCTGTAGTTTCAGTAGCTCATACACTGCTCCTTTCTCATCTTTGCAGAAAAAAAAAAAGGGTGCTGGTGACATGAAGAGTGGCTTAATCTACAAGAATCTATTCCCACCGGAAAAAAAAAAGAGTGCAGTATCCTCTTAGTCTCAAAAAGCAATAATCACAAGCAGGGAGCTAGGGTTTAGCTGGAAGACAGAGCAGTGTACAGTGACAGATGGGAAAAGATAGATGTGCACACAAGTGCCTATTTCAACAACCGGCCTTGCCCAAAAACGCTGAAGAGCCATGGTGCTGTGATTCTGGTTTGGTTTGGTGATGTTCATAAATCGAGAGCAATTGACATCATTGTCTCACACAACCTGGAAAACAACTAAAAAAATACCATTGCCCCACCATTGAGGAGACAGTACTAGACACCGCCCTCCTGACCTTCTAGCAAGTTCCAATAAAAGGGGTTAGACATTAATATCCCTGCTTGATGGAGCCTTACAAATCTACTGTTTTCAAAACAGATGTAGAATCTTTTCTTTTTAATAAGCACAATTGGCTTTGAGTGCTTTGTCTATGTGACAAACCTTTTCCACCAGAAGTGGAGCAGTTATTCAAAGTGAATGTAATTTGTAGTAGTGCCAATCAACTTTTCAAGACTGTAATTTGCATTTGTATAAAACTCCAATTTTTACAATATGAAACATATTTGAATAGGGTTTCAGAATAAACAAACTGACATACTGCTTTTACCATCAGTTTCAGAGTACTTTGATTTCTTTATGTTACACAATTCTAATAATACTGAACAGCTTTTTATATTTACACATTTTTATCAACTGCAGGGTAGGCTCTCAAGGTTCATTAAAATAGTCTATAGCTCTTATATTAGACCATTGTATCAACTAGCTCAATTTTCAGATCCAAACCAATTGCTCATACCATTCTGCTAATGTAGATTCATCCTAGTGCAAGGTCCTGCACCTGGGTCGTAGAAACCTCTGGTATAGATACAGGCTGGGAGATGCAGGGATTAACAGCAGCCCTGAGGAGAAGGACCTGGGTAGATGAAAAGCTAGACATGAGTCAGCAACATGTGCTTACAGCTCAGACAGTCAATCGTTCCCTGCTCTGCATCAAAAGCACGGCCAGCGAGTTGAGGGAGGTGATTCTGCCCCTCCGCTCTTGTGAGACCCCACGTGGAGTACTGTGTCCAGCTCTGAAGCTCTCAGCACAGGAGAGACATGGACCTGCTGGAACAGGTCCAGAGGATGGCCACAAAAATGATCAGGGAGACGGAACATATCTCCCATGAAGAAAGTCTGAAAGAGTTTGGGTTATTCAGTCTGGAAAAGAGAAAGCTCTGGGAGCAACTTATTGCGGCCTTAAAGGTACCTTAAAGGAGGTCTACAAGACTAACAGGGACAAATGTTTTAGCAGGGCCTGTACCAATAGGATATGGGGCAATAGTTTTAAACTAAAAGACGGTTGATTTAGAATAGCTGTAAGAAAGAAATTTTTTACGCTGAGTGGTGAAACGCTGGAAGGTGCTGCCAAGAGAGATGGTAGAAGCCCCATCCCTGGAAATATGCAAGGTCAGTTTGGACAGGGCTCTGAGCAGTCTGATATAGATGTCCCTACAAATTGTCAGGGGATTGGACTAGAAGACTTTTAAAGGTCCCTTCCAACCCAAACCATTACATGATTCTATGATCTCTCACTTCACAATAAGTGACTAGGGTTTGCAGACCATAACTTTTAGCCCTATAAAATTCTTCCCATAATCACCAGCAGGCATGCAGTGATTCTCCCAATTTTGCTCCTCCACATCTCCCCAAAACCCAGAACAGAGTAGAAAATAATACTGAAAACATTCTGTTGTCATGTCTGAAATTGGACTACTGGATTCAGTTTTGGTCTTCCCAACTCAGATGAAGCATGACTGGAGTTGAAACAGATCCAGAGAAGGATTTTTCATTAAGTTTCTGTTTGATAGGCAGGAAAAAATCTCAAGCTGACAGATTGAGATGCAGCATGACAGAGCTACTCAAAAAAAAATTAAAAAAAGAGGTAAATTTTGTACAAGGGATGTCCCGTGAAACTGAGGCACTAATAAGTTGTTTGTGCAAGACCTACAACATACCAACTTGCTAAATGCATCAATACGCAATGAAAATAGCCACATCCATTGCAGTCAATAAAAGTTGCAATCATATGACCATACGACCTCATGTGAACCACAAAGCTCAAAGTTGAGCTTTAGGCAGGTCATTTCATATCTCTTTTCTACAAGTGTTCTTTTATTCTTCTTTTTAAAATAAAACCCCTGCAGAATAATGCACTGAATATAAATGGTTGTTTAAGCGGAATTTAGCACTACACACGGCTGCAGATGAATTTGGCCAAGTATGCAGAGGATTTGTGAGCCAGATACATTAAAAAATTACCTATGGTATGGTGTTGACAAAGTTTTTAAACACATGAAGTCTTCAGCTACAGAAATCTGGTATCATACCACTATTTTAGGGATATGATAGTGCCAGCGGGCACTACTTTAGCCAAGCAGGAAACCTGACAAAGTATTTCTACCCTCAACAGCACAGAAATACTGTTATCTGGGAAGCAATAACAGTAAGGCTACACAATAACATTTAGATAAAACATGCAATGTGTATTATCCACATGGTTTATGTGATAACACGTCTTTGTCTAGTAATGGTAATTGCTATCAAGCAGCATAAAATACAACTGCTGGAGAAGTATTTGCACAACACTCAGTGATGGTTTAAAAAACAACAGAAAGATTTTCAGAGTATTTACAATAACTAACAGTGCATTAAGACAGTGGTTAATGGAAGAATTCACATAAAATGTGAATTTTTAGATGCCCCTAAGTCTTTGACATTCCATATCTCCTGCCCTATACAGCAATATGAATGACTGCAATGAATGCACAGGCAGTTGAAAAAATATACAGAAATATACAGAACTGGATTTTTTTTTATTGAATATATCAAAGTAGTAACACTTTAATTCTCTTGATCATATCTAACCCGCTGAATAAACAATATAACCTGCCTTGTAAATGCTCTTAAAAGCCTTACCAGAAACTAATAATCACTGCTGGGCTCTATCAAAAAACAAAACCAAAACCAAAAAACTGAAGGCACAAGAAAAATATATTAAAATCATGACAAAAGAATGAAGGGTCAAGTGAGAAAGACAGTTCCATCAGAACAAATATCCTGCTGCACATATATTTCTGTTGGGCAAGAAAGAGAAAAATCTTTCTGTGCCATGAGTCTCCCTAAGAGCAAGATGTATCTCAAACTAAAATATAACAGTGGATGCAGCTGCCAGGAACAACAAAAAAATAGACCTTGTCAAAAAAATCCCAGCAAATAAACAGATAAAGCCCCATGACATGATTTCAGCATGTTCCTGGCTATAATCTAAGCAGTACCTGAGTTCCAAAGACTTGCAATCTGGGATGTGCATAAGGGCACAAGAGGTACTACCACGTTTTATGCTTGAAGACATGGTGGCAGCAGCTAATGTATTAGTCATCAGCCATGTAGCTGTGTTTATCAGGACAGCACAAAGGATGTCACAGGAGTGAAAAGGGCTCATGACTTCACTGAACTTTTGCTTAGTCCTATACACACATGCAGCCATTTGTGAAACTGGGGCAGAGCAAGGAGCTGACACAAGACCTCTGCTACAAAACTTGTGTTTGGTCTCACACATAGAAAAACGCACAAGTTTCCCCATGTGGCCTCACCTTCAGTTAGACTGGATGCACTAAATACCAGGTGGTAAAATATTTTTTTTAAAAACTACTGTTTTAGCAAACATAAGCTTGAGGTTTATTTAAAAATACATTTAAAAGTGCTTTCTTTTGGGGTGAAACTTGAGACTAAGAATGTTCCCTTTTATACACACGCATGCCAGCCTGTATCAGGCTCTCACTTAAACTGGGAATGAGCCCAGGCCCAATCAGCAGTGGTTCCTCTCTGTTGCTGAGCAGATTAAAGATCTTCAATGGAGAATATATGCATACATACCTGCAGCATGGGTCCTACCAACACTGACAAGACACATACGCTGTAGATCCCACCAGTAGCTGGGCTTAGACACACAGCTTACCCAGTAGCCGGCCCTGAACCCTGCTTTCCCCAGTTGCCTCATGCACAGAATCACACAGTCGCAAACAGGTTTCAACCGAACTCCAGACTGAATGCTCTTTCCTGGCCTGAACCTCCTGGCCCCTCCAGCAGCCAACTCCTCAAGCCTTTTCACAAGATGCTTACCCCACTGGCTGGCTGTTCCTGCTTGATTCTCACTGACAACTGCACACTGACACACATATTCTCACACACTCGTTGCTTGCATCTTCTACATATCAGTCTCGGGACAGAATTTGTGTAGAGCACAGTGGGACCTACATCTTCCCCAAAAGTCGGAGGCTTAGATTTTCCATTCCACTGTTCAAAGTTACTCAAACTTATTGTTAAAAACCACCTCTGCAGTTTTGGAAACTAACAAGACTTTCTGTGACATAAGACTGAAATTATTGAAGAAATGCATGAGAAAGATGGACCTACAAGCTAAAAAAGTAGCATGGCACTTGAGTAAAACCAGCTCAAGTCTCTGTTCATTTCTTTCTTTACTCGGGCAATTCAGTAGCCTTTTCTAGCCTGGGTTTCCCTTTCTAAAAAATGAAGGCAAGTGAATTGCATTTGCATGGCTAGGTTTGGGTAGCAAAGTGGCTACAGGAGTGACTTCTCTAAGAAACTGCTAGAAGATTCCCCTATGTTTGATAGAGCCAATGCAAACCAGCTCCAAGATGGACCTGTTGCTGGCCAAGGCTGAGCCTATCAGTGACGGTGATAGCACTGCTGTGATAACTTAGTTAAAAAGGGGTAAAAAATTGCTACACAACAGCATCTGGAAGAGATAAGTGAGAAGATGTGAGAAAAACAACTCTGCAGACACCAAGGGCAGTGAAGGAGGGAGAGGAGCTGCTCCAGGCAGCAAAGCTGGGATTCCCCTGCAGCCTGTGGTGAAGACCACACTGAGGCAGGCTACGTCCCTGCAGGTTAACAGTGGAGCAGATATCCACCTACAGCCCAAAGACAACCCCCATGCCAGATCAAGTGGATGCACCCAAAAGAGGCTGTAACCCTGTGGGAAGCCCAAGCTGGAGTAGGCTTCTGGCAGGACTCGTGGACCCATGCAGAGAGAAGCCCATGTTGGAGCAGGTTTGCTGACAGGACTTGTGGTCCGTTGAGTGACCCATGTTGGAGCACTGTGCTCCTGAAGGACCACACCTCATGGAAGGGAACCACTCTGGAGCAGTTTGTGAATAACAAGTTGCCTGTGGGAAGTACTCATGTTGGAGAAGTCCACAGAGGACCGTCTCCCATGGGAGGGACCCCACACTAGGGCAGGGGAAGAGCCTGAGGAGTCCTATCCCTGAGGAGGAAGGACCAGTAAAGACATGTCACGAAACAACAGCAACCTCCATTCTCTGTCCCCCTGCACCACTGCAGTGGAAGTAGAGCAAATGGTGAGTAAAATTGAGCCCAGGAAGAAGGGAGGGGTGAGGATGTTTTAAGATTTAGTTTTTATTTCCCATTATTCTACTTTTATTTGATTTGGAACAAATTAAATTATTATCCCCAAGTTGAGTCTGTTTTGCCCGTGATGGTAATTGGTGAGCAATTTCCCTGCCCTTATCTCAGTGTATGAGCCTTTCATTATATTTTCTCTCCCCTGTAGAGCTAAGAAGGGGAGTGGGAGAGTGGCTTTGGTGGGCATCTAGAGAAAGGTTACTGCAGAATCTCACCTCTGAAGTTTTCTTTTAATACTTAGATTTCTCATCCCATCATTCCAACATCTCAAAGCTTTACTACACTCCACGCTACTCCTTATCAGCTTCTTCTGCAGAATTATTTTGAAATCACTTCATTCCTGTCTCTAAAATGTTTGTGGTTTAATTTAGGAGGAATTCCACCAGCTGGGTTGAATTTGGTTGCTGGAGGAACACTGCCTAGTAAATACATTCTCAAAAAAAAACGTTTACTATGTCTTCCATTTAGATAACTGAAGTACCATGTTTTGAAAGCAACTGTCCTTACATATGACAATCCACTGCAAAAATCAAGTTGTTAAAATCAAATTGTTGAACTATCTGTTCTTCTTTCTGACAAGAGCCATTTATTCTGTTTTTTCTAACTTCTTAGCATCCATGTTATCTTCTTGTTTTTTGTCAAACCTAGTTTTTTAGAGATAAACACAAAATGCGAGAGAATATTTTAGACAAATCACTGCCTTTCTCCCGGGAAGAAATCTTGTTTTGTTTTGCCTTATGCATAATCAAAACTACGATTTTCTCCAAGTCCTGTGGAGGTCTAGTGATTATATTAGTTAATTGGTAGGTAAATCAACCAGAAAGAAAAAGGAAAAATACAGTGATCAGTTAGAATAAAATTTTTTTCTAAAAGAAGAAACATTCTAGTGAAGTACCTGGAATTAAGGTTTTGATATAACCCATGTAATGGTTATGTAAATATCCTTGAAAGAGATCAACTCCAATTTTGTGGAGAAATTCTTCAGCAGAACAGTTAGATCAATTGCTGTCAAGTCTCTCTGAAAAAAAAAAAAAAGAGAGCTCCATACGTTGACATGGCTTACAGCAATTTCAAACAGTGCATTTTTTCATCTTTGCACATAGTCATTCTTTGGAGAACGCTGGCATTGGATCTATCAGACACAAGGGAAGCTCCTAGCAGCTTCTCACATGTGCCACCCCTGCAGCCCCCACGCTACCAAAACCTTGCCACACAAACCCAATGCATGTTCAAATAAATCTTGGCAAGTCAGTAATGTATTTGATGTGTAACATCATATGTATTTGGTGTGTAAAATCATACTTACTCTGTAGCTTCTTCATGTATACATCATGGCAAAACACATGATGTAACGTATATATTCAACTACACTTGAACAAGTGCAGAAAATCAAGGCAGTCCATTATGTAATGCAGTTAAATCATACACTGATTTGTTGTCATTTAAAAGGTGTCATATTCTTGTTTGAAAGGTCAGAGAAAGTTATGATTTGTGTGATTACAGACAGCACTCGACAATAACTTCTAGTCAAAAACATGTGTGAAACAAAATCTTTTGTGTTACAAAGGCCAAAGGCATAGGAAAAAGCTAAATATTTAGCTCCAAACATCCTGCAAATAACGCTTTGCTTCCCGAAGCGTGGCCAGGATTTTCATTGCTTCCAATCTGTCAACTTCCATTTCCATGCTTAAAATGTCCACCACAGCATCACTTACACCATCAGCCATGCCCTTCTTGTCTCTGAAAAAAACCCAAGAACAAAACAGAGGAGGAAAATGTATAAAAGTGTATTTTTCCTTTCATCAACAGCTTCAGAGGCAGGACACAATTGGAAAAGAGGCATTAAAAAAATTCCAAACAGTTTTGTATATGGCAAGACTCTCACTGAGTTTTCATGTAGCTGAGCACTGAGAGAAACCCTTGTTACTGTCAAGCAAACATTATAAAGTTTTCCGCATGCTGTTATTTATAAGAAAAAACTTGGAATCCTAGTTGAGCTGTCACAAAATAATTGCTTTCTTTTAGGGAGAACTGGACCTGTAGAAGTGTTTTTTTATTATTATATCAGCAGGTGGTTCCAATTATTAAAAAAATCAAAATCCCCTCACTCATTAAGAATGTTATTTTTAATACAAGTAGGTGACAATAATTTCTTCAGGAGAAGGTGCTGACATTGGGCTCTAACAGTTTGCCCATTTATGAACAAAATTCCTAAAAATCTCAAACCTTCAGGTCAGATAGCATCCACCAATAAAACTTCCTGCTTTAAAATACATTCTTGTCATGGAGCTTTAACATTCTGTCCCATCTAAGGCTGGAACACAGCAGAAGACTGCTGATATCTTACAGCTGTGCAGTTCATCACATGTATTCAAGTATCTCATTTTCTTAAAAGAAATCTATTAGCTTGAACCCTCCTATAGCTTAACTGAATACTAAAAAAAAAGAAAAACAAATAGTAAGTGACCAAAGCAACCAGTGTAACTGTGTGGTTACAAGCTATACTTTCAAGACTATATTGGAAGAAATGGACAAGGACATAGTGATGAAATTCAAACATTCTATGAATGCTATTTCAGCAACTTGTTGGTTCTTTCTTCTAGACAGCTCTATGTCTTTCTAAAGCCTCAAACTTCTTCTAACTCTGTTCTCAGAAATTTCTGAGACAGTTCATCTCCATTCTACTCACCCACATACATAGAAGTAACCTCTCTTTTTCAGCAGGACTCTGGCAACATCCTTAGCATAAAGCCTAAGGACATCTTGCACATATTTAGGCGGGGCTACTTCTGCAGTTGAAGAGTCTCTTGAGAAACAAACCTTAAGATGAGTTAATGTGCCATTTGCAAGAAAACTTCTGAGCTCATCTCTGAAAAGCAATAAAAACTCTTAGTAAAGACCCCGAGATAAGCACTTTCTTATGAATACAAAATTAATGTTAAATAGCAAACTTGCTTGAACAAATAGTCTTGATCTTGATGCCGACAACCAAAAAACACCCATGTCTCTCCAAATTCCCAGTCTGTATGTTCTTCTCTGAGCTTTTGCCTAAACAGACAAGAAAAAAAAAAACAACGTACTGATAATATGTAAATCCAATCCTGTTTTAGGAAGTGCAGAATCTAAAACTCTGATAACCTAATTCTCATTTAAAGTAGTGCTTTCACAGACCTCTGCATTGGCAGAAATGTGAAATGGCACATGGTAAACCACAGTCAAACCCTCCTCCGATTTTCTTGAGCACTCACTTTTGGCCTAGCTCAAAATCAATCAACTTCAAAGGCTTGGGTTTTTTTTGCTACAGTTTCATATTGGAATAGTCAAACTTGACACATCCAAAAGTCTCAAAAAACAATCCTGACTGCCGAATAAGAAGATCACTACCCTTTTTGCTTCATTGGAAGCCCTGTAAAAACACCTTGGAAAACTCAGCACAAAGCATTTCTAGCACACTTTCCATTTAGCTGTAGAAACCTGCAAGACTTTATGAATAACAGTGTATTTATTACTGCACCATAGCAAGATTTATTGCATTTTCTTGAAATAACACTGAAAGTATTATTTTAGGAGTTCTAGCGGCAACTTTCTAGTTATATTTTGGAGAAATTTTATTCATTATTGATCAAATGCTTATGAAATGCTATGAATCCTTTAAAATAAAATGCAAAGTATTTTTGAGAAATAAAGGTATATTTGGAGGTTAAAATTAAGGAGTAGGATTGTATGTAATGATTTTGTTAAAGAGAAAGCATAATCAGAAACACCACGTCAAAAATCTCACTTGTCTCTCGAAAGAATTGGTTTAAGAATAATTGTTACAGTATGCAAGAAACTCCATTATCTTGCTGAAAGGAATGAGTCATGCAGGATGATACAGATATGTTGGTTACCTATAAAACTTGCAACCATTCCTACCCAAATATTCCACTCTTCCCATTCTTTGTTTCCTCCAAAAAAATCATGGTTTTACACATTCTTGGTGATGAGGTACCTGTCTCTTTCTGAACAGGCATCTCTCTGCCTTGCTGAATTATGTTGCTTGAATTGGAAGGGGAAAAAATGGATCTACCTTCCCTCAAGTAGAAAAACCACAAAAACGAAGATTACTGCCAAGCTGAGGGTTCAGGTGCCAAGCTCCTAATCTTAAAACTTTAAATGTGTAAACACACAGAAACAGGGGAATGTCAGAGACAACCTGACATTCAGCATGCCAAGGCTTTTAATACAGATGCCACTTCTGAAGGAAATGGATTTGAATAGCAAAGTTAAGCCAATCAGTGCTGTTTCTAAAAACTATCAACCACTTGAAAGTCTTCCACCGGTAACACACAGATAAAAGACTTTATTTCTTATTACTACTTCTACAATTCAACCAATTTCTTACATATCCGCTATGGATATTAAATATAGACAGATGAAAGTGTAAGTTTTACTCATCTGAAAAACAAATAAACCAAAAAGCACTGCTTGTTTAAAAATAATACTTTCTAATCAGCAAAGCACTGTTACAAAAAGTTAAAAGAAAAAAAAAATATTAACTATATTTGTACTCAAAACTTGTGGCTGTATTTTCCTCACCAGAAAAAAAATACTTTCCAGGTAACAATTGGGTACATACCTATGTTGTAGGAAACCAATAAATGGTGAAATTCCTGTTCCTGGACCAACCATGATGATTGGGACAGACGGGTCTGCAGGTAAGTGCAAAGTATTGTTTGGACGAGCAAAAATAGATACCTAAAATTAAATTAGATAAGAGTACTATTCAATTATATTCTAAGTAGTGAAAATGCCATCTAGAATCTTCAGGATACTGACATATTGTATGTGCCCACACACCCTTCCAAATCTTGAACTTCAGAGTTTATTTTTAATGCCATCCAAACATCTGAAATACAATTTCACACAAGTTTCCAAAAAAACCCAACACCCCACACTATACTTACAGACATATTAATCAATATAGAGAAAAACTAGGTAAACCCACACAAAGTTTCTGAGTACAAAAGTTGACTGCACCATAGATTTGAGGAATATTGTTAACAAAATTCATGGAGCTAGTGTTGGTACTCAAAAGGAAGCAAAGCTTATTGCTACTATAGGCAATCTAGAGTGTTTTTACAGTTTGCAGTGTGGAGGTGGGGATTTGTTTACAGTGAATTAAAGCCTACAGGTACTGAGCTTGCCGTCTTAATTTTCATAAAAATTTTACTTGATCTCCAAAAATGCATACAGGTGAGAGGAGTCAGATAAGTGCTTAAAAACGTTGGAAAACAATTTATAGCATTCCATTGATTAATTCTGATCTTCAGATCTGTGTCCAAAAGGAAGTCTAAACACGATTTTCATAGGAGCTCCACAATTATTCTCTGCAGCATGGATAACATAAAGGAAAGGAGAGAACTATTTTTAGTTCCTTCAAGGATTATTCAGCAGCCACAGCAGAGCTTCATCCATTCAAGTCATAAGCAAACATTCAATTTATTTTGCATATTAATTATGAAAGGATTTGAACTTACTTTCAAGTTTACGGAAACAGTGAAGGACCAGACCAAAGTATTTAAACTCTGCTCTGGAAACCTAAGAGGTTTAGTACTACTCATTTCTTATCATTTAATTTGCTATAGATACTACAATGTAAAACAGGATTTTTTTTTTTTGGTTTGATGATATAATATATCATCATATTTGGTCTGAAGATATAATTCTTGCTGCAGGGGGCAATATTTGTATTCCTGTTATATTTATTACTTCAATCCACACTTGAATTAGGAGGTGATTTTCTCTACTAACAACTCCAAACTGGTCATTCCTTTAAAAACATCCTGCAAATGGTAAACACATTTATACTGTAAAGTGCTTTCAATTACTCTAAAGTATTTTTGCATAAGATCACACACATCTGTTTTGTATTGGTATTTCACATATTTCTGCAATCTATGTGTGGCTGCACATTTATCTATGCTGAACTCTAGCTTGTGCAGCAAAGAGTTCTGAACTTTATTCAGATTCATTTTGTAAAAATCTTTTTTTTCTTTTTACTCCATCTGTTTTTCATGTTTTATCTTTAATATATTGCAAACCATTTATATTTTTAATAAAGAGGAGATATGAATACTGGAATAACATATAATGCACACATTGATCAGTTTGGGCTTTAAGTTAATTCTTAAAAATTAAGATAACTTGTATGGGTTTTCCTTCCATTTCACCATATGACATCTATAATTACTGGCATAATTTTCTTGTAACCAAATTCTACACTTGTTTGCATTTTTATTAATCAAATATAGCTTAGATTGGCAGTAGTTCTTCTTTCATTCATATAGAATTCCAAATTTTTAACGATTAGCTTAAACTTTGAGACCAATTAATTACATAGATTCTCTGTCATAAAAGGAAGAAGCAAAAAAGTACCTTCTCCTATTAATATCCGCTATACCGAGCCATCTTTGATGCACATCAGAACTACCACAGAAGACTGTCTTCTGTGTCACATTCAGTAACTTGGCCTTTGCAAACTGTCTGAGACCTGACAAGAAGTTAGAATTTATGATTTCTCCCTCATTATCTGCCACACTTTCCTGGAAATGACCAAGTGCCTCCCTCCTACAACAGTAACTGCCACAATCACTTAATTGCACAGTAGTATCTTAATCAATAAAAATACTTCCAAGACTTGCTAAAGACTACAGTGGGCAGAAAACAACAATGGCCTTTCAGCAATGGGAAGTTTCACTGCTTGTGTTTTACTTTATGTATACCTGACCTTAGCAACTTAACAATGAAATTCCAAACATGTTACAAAGGGAAGGGTAAACTTACAGGTAGGGTAGAACTGCAAACTTAAGATGCATAATGCCAAAACACTGGCATTACATCACAGCAGTGAGCAAACAAAACCTGCAGTTGTTTCAAACATGCATAAATGTAATGTTTAAGGAGCTGAGACCTACTCTTCATACCTTTTCAGTTGAAGGTCTTCCTCCTTTTTCATCCAGAGCGCTCCTATGGGGGTGCAGCAGAGGTGCAACTAACTCGGCAAGCCAGCCAGTACATACTCCTTTACGGGAGATTGGTCTAGCAGGACAGGCTGGGAACTCCACAATATTAAATACGAAACACAGTTTTCCTGGCTGATATAAGTTTGAACTGAAATGACAAAAGTACAAAAAGACCCCCAAATCTGAGAGATAGCTGTACAATCTTACAGGTCATTTGCAGCCCAGACCAATTCAATTGAATCAAGATTCTCGGCATTTAGCTGTGTAATATTTATATATATTTAGAAAACATCTTAGGGTTGGGCACAAAGGCCAATGCCTACAGAAGGGAATCCAAATTCCTACCAGATTCACATGTCTGAGTTTGTTCTTGAAAAGTCTATGAAAGTTTTGTCAGATACTTAAAACAACGCTGTCTGAAGTAGTCAAACCATGTGTTTTTTTCCAATAGGTTTTAACCTTCATTCCTTTCTGTCTTCTTTAGATCATAATGCATACACACACATACACACACTTGAGGAAAAAGCATACCTAAGTTACTAAGATACAATTTGAATATTTCCTTACCTTGACACTGAATAGTATCTGGCTTGTAATTTAGGAAGATGTTCTGAAAAATAAAATAAAATAAAAAAATCAAAATAAAACCACATAAGAAAGCATAATTTATTATTTGATTAACCCCCATGAAAACATCATATAATGAGTGTTTATGCTACCACAGATCACAAGCATATTATAACTACAATTTTACTCTATTAACATTCAGTGTTTGTGGTTGACAAATAAGCTATTAAGACCTGAAATATATTTTGAATGCTTTTTAGACTTTGCAGAACATCTGTTAAAGTTCCCATGAAATGAGGCCACAAAGTTAATTAATGGGGTTCTTGGTAGCTAGTGGACAGAGTGAAGCCTGACATTCAATTTTTCCCACCTTTCATCTAAGAGTGCTTTATATAGCTCAATAGCTCTCAGAATAGGAATTGCTTGATTGAAAGTTTCCTACATATGCTGTGCTCGAAGCAGATGTGCCAGCTTAATTTCAAACCACTGTATCTATGCAAATTTTTGAAATCAGAGCTAAAAAAAAACGAGACAGGAGTTTACTAGGTATTTTTTTAGTGAGAAACCCACTATATATACCACACACACATTTATATCTATGCATGTAAATATATGTGCATATACATAAAGAAAAGGTTAAACTCAATGGTGTCTTCAAATAAAGAGCTTGTGTGGAGACTGCACATTTGGCTGAGGGGAGTGGCATATTAAAAGGAGATAGACACATCACTAAGTGAACAGTCTGGTGGGGTGCTGTGACAATAAGTGTGCAATACCACAAAAATTTGGCATAGCAAATTCCAGAAAACATACAGTGGAGTAACAGGGTAACATACATCTTAACTGCCTTTTAGTTGCTTTTCCACCTTTTGCAAGTGTTCCAACCACTACAAGGACATTTGATATATTTTAAAGACGCTCTGCTACATAAGACAGTTGCAAGCTAGAGCTAAGAAAAGTTAATTCAGTGAAATCACTTGAGCCCATTCAGCACATTATTTCCCTGTGGAAACACATTTAAAAACCTTTCAAAATTTCCTTTTGTTCAGTTCAGTTGCTACAGTACGTACAATGCCACCTTTGAAAAGCTAAGTGGCTTTGCTTTTACTGTGAAAATTCAAGTATTTGTATGAAGTGAAGCAGAGTTTGTATTTGTTTTTTTATATCTCCACAATGTACTAAGGAGGAGAGATTTGGGGCAGGCATGGAGAAGATGAATGCAAATGACAGAAAAAGCAATTTTTTTGTTTGATATCCTGAAACATATTAAGAAATTCTAGAAAATAACTGTCAGTATTTTCAGATGTATTTGAGATGGTTACACTTGGAGTCTAATTCCTTCAATGTTTTGTATAGGGAACACAGGGAGTGTGTTGGACATTACATAAATACAAACATAGCAGGAAAAGCTTTCTGACTTATGAGGTAAAAGTGCAAGAAAACAACATGTAGGCAGCAAAATTATGAGTTGTAAAAACTTGTCTTTTTTATTTGTAAGTAGTGGATGAATTGTTGCATAAAGACTCTGATCCTGCAAACACCTTTTGCTTACTTTTACATACAGGAGCAATCCAGAGTCAAATGAAGCATAGGGATGTATCTCGCGTTTGCAGAAAGAAGGTGAGAGACTACAAGCTGAAGAACAGAGCTTTGTTCCCCAACCATAGTTTTAGCTGGATCACTATGGATATTACAACATTTCTAAATCAGTTAACTGAGCAGTTAATCCTCTTTTTGGGAAACTGAACATTTAGTCCAATGCATTTTCAGAAACTAATTCTAATTAAATCTATATCAGTCACCTACCAATTAACAGGTTAAGTGAAGGCTTGCAGCTTGGAAATGCATGAAGTAAGTCCAGCAAGCAAACATTACAATCTCTAATAAAGCGTGTGTACTCAGAGGCTCCTTGTCTGCTACAAAGCTCTTGAAGTCTCCTTTTTTCTCCCACATCACTGGTACATTCTACAAGGGCTCGCAAAAATGCCTGCAAGGAAGAAAATAAGAGTGAAGGGTAAAACAATCCTATCCATTTGGGAAAATGGTCAGAAATGTGGGAAAAACTTGGGATACCTGGTGACAGGAAGCAGTCACCTGAGAATTTAATAGATAATACAATTTATTTCCCAATGCGTACTTTCACCTACTATGAAAATTTTGCATTGCCTTTTTTTGTTTGGTTGCTCCTCTAAGATGCAGGACAAGCTAGTAGTGCAGAAAATGCTACTTAAACCAGGTGGGGAAGAGACAAAGAAACAGGCACAAGCTATCCCCTGATAAATCCTATATTTATGAAAGGCTTTATTATTTACGTATTTGCACTTTAGTTAACAGCTCCATAACACAAATTAATTCAAGACAAAACCTTATTTGATAAGTTACAGAAGCCAGGAAAGGAATAAGAAAAAGTCTTAGAAGAGGTACCGTAAATAAAGTATGGTATTTAATGAGTCATGTAAATGTCACTGTGGTGTTTTATTCCATACTTTATGCCAATATAATGGTGCTGCAAGCTTTTCTTAAGGGAAAATTAAATTGAGCATTGTTAAATACTGTAAAAAGAAGACAGATGTAAACAGATAGAAGTTTTTTTCCAAAAGCAAGGTAGAAACAGACATGGTGCATAAATGTGATCCAAAATATCAAGTGTAATCACATGACACATTCTACACAAAAGAATACTCAGAAAACAATTTGAGCATTGTCAAACACTGAGCCTTCAGACAGTAGTTTTGAGCATGAAGTTACATAAAGCATATTCTACTATGAACAGGTAATAAAGCAGATCAGTTATAAAAACTGGCTTAGGCAATTTTCCCTCAGTCAGCACTCTCTTCCGACTCTTACTGTTAAGACACATTTCAAAGTTGTTAAATGTAAACTTGAGAAGGTTGAAACAACTGGAAGACTCTCTTCTGCTGCAAAATCTACTAAACTGAGTTACAATGTCCTTCCAAAAACTGATTTTCCTCAGAAACTCAATGAAAAGATCTGCTTAGCTTCATCCTTCATATAAAGCTATCTTTAAAACAACACCAGCAATACACATGCATTTCTAGTTCCAAGCTTCCAGGTTTTTGCAGGCACAGAATGCAAGGGAAATAATACTCTTGAGAACTAGCACTATACAAGTAAAAATCTTTCTTCAAATTCTGCCAGGTTACTGAAACGCTAAAGAAAAGCCTTTAAATAACTTAAAAGACATTATGATATGTTTGTCTAGAGCAACATGCATATTTTTCAGTGACAAAACTTGACAGACATGGGTGTCAGATTAGAAAGAATGATTTCTCTAAAACGCCTATGGGCAGCTTTAGTCAACCTTCTAGTTGTGTGGCACTAAATACCTAGTACTTTTCTATTTAATTCCAGACTATTTATGAATCAAAGTACTGCACAACAGAAATACAAGATTCAGTATCTCATAGTTTGACAAACAAAGTACTACAAGCCAGATTTCTCAGAACAAAGTACAAACAGCAGCATACAAATTAACAACCCTTATTCACCAAGAAACAGGGTAACTACACACAAAGCAAGGATAGATCTAGAAAAGCACAGGATTACTAAGGACCTCTCTTTAAAAGAACAAAGACATAAATACCTTTTTGGGAATTGCTCTTATTTCCAGACACCAGGTTAGAATGAATCTCAGAGTGCTTCTTTCAGGGATGTGTTGTGGACGAGCTGCTCCTAGTTTATGGAGAAAAAAAGAAAAATCAAAACATAAAACATACAAGAACATCATCAGAGTTGTTCTTCCTTCAAGAAATACAAGAGCACTAGACTGCATTCAATTTTGTATGTTTCAGCCCCAGCTCAACAGCAAGACAGTTTTACATTTGAGTTTCAAATACAATTTTCCATAGAACAGTAAAAACTTCACAGGAAAGTAGGAAACAAAAAGAGAGGTATAATAACCAAATGCTAAAATACATTTTGTTGCCAAACCACTCAAGGCCTGGTTGCCACTTTCCACCTCATAGAAATTCTGAGGAGTGCTTACCAGGAAAAGGAACATGCACATGTTTCCCTCTCCATTAATAAGCACTCCTGGAAATCAGAACACACTGAAATTTTCTAATGATCTAATCAAAGGTGTAGGCAGCCAGTGCCAAACTGGATCTGCTGGGCTTCAGAAGCTCCAAGAGGTTTCTATACAAGAAAATAATCCCTCTTGTACTCTCTACAGGTTCCACTTCTGGGAAGGAGGTACACTGACATCCCAACTATCTCTTCATGGAGACAGCTAGGGCGTAGCCATGCTTATCAGCCTCATGCCACATGATGCCAAAACAGCTATTCTACTTCCCATTCTAAGCTAACCCCAAAAGCAATATAAGAGCACTTAATGGGACAGAACACCTTTAATTAATAAGCAATGCAAATTCCAAATTGTTTCATTACAAACTCAACTTGCACATTGGAATTTCTCTTGATAATTTTTCTTGGCTTCAACTTCTACGTACTGATTCTTTCTGTGCTTTTTTCTACGCTCAAGATTCGCTTAATGCTACAGAATTTCACTCCGAAAATACACCTACGTAACTCGCTGAATTATCTCATCCTATCAGCATGTACTTCACTGAAACCTTGCTACAAAGAACAAAGGTTACTTTTAGAAGATAAGAGGATTGGCATAAATACAATGCAGGAAAAAGGCACTCATTTTCACATTTATATAAACTTTCTTCTCTTGAATATGCTGACAACATGTTACAAGAAATACCTAATCCTCCTCCTAGGACACTCATAAACAATTAAGAAATCATAAACAGTATTTGAACCACAGACTTTCTATCAGACTGCAAATAATTTATCGGTTTTGTTCTCTCAACTGATCTCATCTGCTTCATCAAAGAATTCCCCGACTGAACAAAGAGCTTGTAAACACAATTCAGTGGACTTCCTGGTAAAGCCTATGTGGATCTGTTATGCCGAGTCTTACAGTCCCATACCCCAGAAGGGGTAGCTGCAGGTTCAAGATATGCCCATGTACTGTCAGTTGGACCTGTAAGAATTACTCTTCTCTTGCCTTGTAGTTGGTGTGTTAATGGTGCTGCTGAGTTGCACCTTTAGCTCTGCAGGATGGAGTAGGACTCTTTGTTGTTCCAGACTACGAGTTAAATAAGTTCCCATAGCAAATTTCCCGGCATCATACAGGCACCGTGCAGTAGCACTAAGTCTTCTCCTTCAGGACTGCAGCCCTCTTTGGATGTAAACCAGATTGATGTGAAGTGCTATGCAAGGAGACATTTTACTTTCAAGTGGGGGATTGTTAGGTTATGTGATTAAAGACTCATCTCCATAAACATGAAGGAGCGGAGAGGAAGAATGCCAATGCTGGTCTCAAGTTCCCAGTCAAAAGCTAACTCATCTGCAGTAAAAACAGCAGTGGCATTCTATGTCTTCACTTTTTTTAACGCATCTCTATGACTTCCAACATGCCTCCAGGAAATTACAGCTGTGTCCTGATGTTAAAAATAAAAATGTTCAAAACAATGCATATCAACAGCGACCAACGCAGAACAGAGTTATATTTTCATGACCAGTGAATCACATCATACCTTTCTTTTTAGTGCCCTGCTTAACTTTTACAGAAATGAAGTACTCTCCTTTTTCAGAAAGCCCCAAGATTTGAAGAAGTTCTTCCACTTCCCTGGCATTGTTGGGACATATTACACAGAAGGCATCTCCAGGCTGGTAGTCAAACACTGTGTCCTGTTTTAAAATATGAGATTGTTTCTATTAAATTGTATCATAAACCAAGGCAAACAGCATCCCCATTCCTAAGAACAGCAATCTTCCTTCTATCGCAATCACACAAAGTCATGTTCTTTTACTCTGTACTAGCACTTCACTGTTAGATCACATTAGAAACTAAATATTCATGTTTTCCTTTCAAGTTTAACCACACTAATTAGCAAAATCTTTGTTTATCTGGTTCAAATATTTGGACACTCTTTAATAAGATCTGCTGAGCAGCCTAAACAGAAGGAAAATAAATATGTATTAAAGGGATGTGGTATATAATCAGGCTAGATCGTCAATTACTGCTATGCTTTGTTTTCTGGCTTGAGAAGAGCAGAGAAAAGAAGTCCTCATAACGAATGCAACTTTGTATAGAGATATATTATCAGTAAAAGAAAACTTATTGCTTGAACTATTTGATGAACTGTACATTAAATGACCCCAACTGTTTTTATTTTCTGGAGGAACAGCAAGGGAGGAGCACAGTGAAAATTAAAAGGTATCTCAGATCTTAAGACCTAGATTCTACTTAGCTGGCTGAGGTTCATGTGCCCAAGTGCTAAAGCCTACAGAAGCTTTTGCCTGTTTTAGAAACATACAGCATTATACTTGCATCACTGTTTCACTTATGCATCAGGTGAGGTGACCTGCATACACAGGGTGTTGAGAATGTGAGGAAAAAAGGGCATAAAATGTTCAAACTTTGTGTGACCTGATGACAGGACACATGTATACATACAAATATATGCAAAAAAGCTTATTTTTATATGATTTATGGAAATTTATGGAAATTCACTGTATCACAAGGTTGGAAAAGACCTCTGAGATCATCGAGTCCAACCTAGCACCCACTCGTCATTTAAACCATGGCACTAAGCGCCTCATCCAATCTGTTTTTAAACACTTCCAGGGATGATGATACAGATTAGGCTAACAGAGTCCAATAAAAGTTAGTACCAAACTCACAATATTCCAGTTTGGAAAACCCCTACAAAGCAAAATAGCTACCTTTTAAAGATTTCTTGTAAAGTAATAATGAGCACTCTCTGCCTTTCATCTTCAAATCAGTGTACAAAATATGATCTTCCCTAAATAAACTAAAGCAGTGTTTACCTCTAGAGTAATAGAGGTTGACAGTTTGAGAAGTATGTTAACAAGTTACAGCAAACGAATGTCAGGGAAAGAAACAGTGCTCAAGAGCTAACGATTCTTATCACTTGTTTAGATTACCTGCCACAAGGAAACAGTCACAATTTACTACAGAGTTTCTGAATATTTCCTAATTTGTATACTTAGTAACTGAAAGATTATTCATTTTCAATATTCCCTGCCTACCCTCCTCTGCTGTTAAACCCCTTCAAGAAGTTATTTCAGTCAATTCAATATTCATGGAACAACAACAACAAAAAATAATTTGACATTTTACTTCTGTTTTGACTTCCACAGTGTCAGAGCACAAATCAAGCTTTACATCTACAAAATGGATCACCCTAAGATGACACCCTGTTGTATAGGGAACTAGTTTTTCTTTTTTAAACAGTCAAATAAATAATTTCCCCCCGGTTATTAAAGGTAATACACATGCGTTTTACCCTTTGTTTTAACCCACTAAAGAAAAACCCATCACTAACTTACTGCAATATCAAGTTCTAACAGCAATGCTGTTTTTATTGCATCTTCTCTAGTGAGTTGAACTGCTTTTGTAATTGGTACTTCAAAGGTTGCTCCCTCTGAAATCAGTGAGGACAGATGTGGATTCTGAAAAAGAGGATGCAAAAGCATACACTAAAAATGCAAATCAGCTGAATGACAGGTTACTATGACACACAGGGATTACTGTAGGTACAATTTTTTTTGAAACTATCTTAGAAAACGATTCAATACAATGAGGAAAAATACAAATATTCTATACGCATGAGTGCACATTTTTAAAAATCACATCCAAGCAGTAACAGGCATATATTCAACTATAAAACGTCAGCAGGTTTGAACAGTCTAATGGGCTTAAACTACTATCAAATGTAGCTAGCTGTTTCCTTTTGCAAGAGCTGCCTTGAAAATAGCCAATTAGAGAATGGTATTTATATTAAAACCCCCAAAACTCCCATTTACTTAAAGGATTATAGGTATACAGAATAGACTTAAGAAGTAAGAACAGAAGCTATTTAAAAACATCATTGCAGATTTACAGATTAGGACTTTAGGGTGCAAACGAAGCTATTATTACAGGCAATTTATAAGAGGAATTTTAAAAAAACGCAGTTAAATGTGGAACTAATCAGGAAACTCCACACTACAAAACAGCATTGTGTTATGCCACAATATTTCTACACAAGTGAAAAAATGGCCAAAGGATTGTTAAGGGGCACCAAGAAAAATTCCAGACCATCTCTGTCAAAGGCTGTCACTGCAGCCCTCATTTCTTCATCACTATCATCAGCAAGCTTTGTCTGAGATCAAAGAAGACAAAAATGAAAACAGGTGGGAGAAATAAGAATTGTCCATGACAGTGATGTGTCAAATGGAAAGCAATTATTCTACCCATAAGAGAATATTGATTAATCTGAAGAGTTTCTATTTAAAAAAAAAAAAAAAGGTAGGAGAATCACTTGAGACCAGCAGTCGAGTTTTGTTATTCTCTTAAAATTTTGACATAGTGATTAACCGTTTGGGTCATAACAAGTTATCATGCATGAGCTGGACTGTGATAACTGTCTATATTCATATTTCCTCCAAGGCAAATTCAAGGCATAATGAGATTAAGATTTAAGCTAAATCGTATTACCTTACACTTGCCACAAAGGCTTAAGATGCAGACCATTACTGCTCTGGTACTAATAAGCAGCAGTTTGCTAATTCAGTCCTAAGAGTCAACAGCCCAGAAGACGGATCATAAATGTAACTAGGAAGACCATGTACCCAGCCTTCTTTAAATTGCAGGGAGCCTCATTTTGGCAATCTAATCTTAAAATTTATGCATTTCAAAACAAGTCAACTTCAGCTGTGCTTGGCAAAAAACACTCATAGTTCCTGCAATGTGAGATACTGAAAAAGGGTATGAATTGTAAGATCATGTTTGGTTTTACAAGCATGACACGTAGGGTGTCCTTGTTGACAAGGTCTAGAAAACTATGTCAAAAAGAGTGCCTAAGGAAAAAAAAAAAAAAAAAATCAAACCTGCATTTGATTCCTTCCAAGACTGCAGACAACCATCCAGCTTTATATGTGAAATCTGGACTATAATCTTTAATCTGTCACTGAATCCAGATAAGCAGATTCAGCTCTTTGAGTTTGTTGTTTGAAAGCAAAAGTTGCTGGTTTTCTACTACAGAAAAGTTAAGGCATTGGTATTAGAACCTGACCAATTATTTAAGAGATCAGTCTGAATATATGCAATGACTTTACAATAAGAAAACAGGCTCTTTTAACCACTCCAGCATCACTTTCAAGCCAAGTATTAGTCACTAATCGAAGAGCACCTCTAAGACATAATTCTTTGTTTCAGTAATTTGGATTATTTAACTCAACAATCTGAGGTTTAAAAGAAAAGCAAAATTATCCAGTGTTGAAATTTATACACTCTTATATAATTACACTAGTTAGTCTAAGTGATTCTCTGAACATTAGCAATTGCAAAAGAGAATTTCAGAACGCTAAGGATACTAATGGGCTTTCATGGTCCTGATCAGCCTCACCTGAGGACTCCAACCCCACCTCAGCTCATGGGCCCAAGAGCCCCATGCCAGATCAGCTTTGAGTTCTCAGTCCTTGCCCAAGCTACATCACAGGAGCACTGAACAGCAGCTCAGCCACAACCATGCCTATGGTAGCTGGCCACAGCTGGTACTGATCCAGGCCTAGACCTGCAGATCGACTTCCTGGCTTGGCATCAGACCTGGCTCACTCTGACAAACTTGCCTGATGGTCTGCACTCTTGGCTGACATCTCCTGATTTGCATCACTTGGGTATCAGGGAACGTGTCTGGCTACATTACCACACTCAGTTCCTGGCTCCTTGTCCCTTAAGGAGCAACTAGCCCTCACTGCTCCCTTGCACAGATAACCAAAACATCTGCTCTTTGGCAAGCAACCAGAAAAGTTTAAGTCATGCTTTCCAGCTCATTCTGAACATTAAATATGCCGACTGAAGCTGATCTCCAGCTCATGCCAATTCTTGTCTTTGTACAGCAGATGTTTGTTCAAAATGGCTTTACAGGAAAAGCACACTGGCTTTTCATCTACAGTTCATCTTCCAGTTCCAAGGGTAGAATTATGATCATGTTTTTACAATGAGAAGTTTCTCTGTTATTAAATATACAATGATAATTTAAGCAATTTTACACCCTCTTAAGGCATTCTGCAAAATACTTTTTCAAACTACTAATAATTTGAACAGGAATTGCACTATACGCCTTTCTACATGAAGATGTTTTCACCATTCCAACATAAAACACTGAGGATTTTAATTCTTCCATACCTGGCACTGCAATGCCAAATCATTATTTAGCTAAATTATACTTTGACATAAGTGTCCATAACTCATATGGTGTTAACCACATTTTCACAATATAAATGGACCTTTCACTTACAATTCAGAAACCTTCTGTGTTCAGGGATATATCTCCTTTCTATAAATACCCATTTGCTCTTTTGAGCCATACGTAAGGGTATACATTCATGCTCCTAAAAGAGTTGGAGGCTTTCATCATTCAAAGTGAAGTCCTTACCTCACCATGAGTGTCCTGAAACTGCACCTCTATATATTCTGGTGGCAAGGCAGGAATATTAAGAGTAGACTGAGAGACAGGAGGGACAGAATGAACAAGCGAAGGTTCAGTGTCTCTAGCTGAAGGCACAAGATTGATGTCAACCAATTTCTGTGATAGAACGTCAGAACTCCTTGCTCCCTCATCTTCTAGCTTCAAGTTCTGTACTTCTGAGCTTAAGTTTAGCTCACGCACAACATGCTGGGCTGCAGAGAGAGAGCTAGGAACAGCACTGGCACTGCTGCTCATGCCTTCTTTTTCTTTTTGCAGTAGAAGTGCTTCTCTGAGGGCAAGCCAAAGTCCATCAATCCAAGGATCAACCACTAATTCCAAGCTGGGCAGAGAGATTTCAAAAAAGGAGAAAGGCATGAATGAATTATTGCAACTTATTGGCCCGCTAATTTACAAATAATGAAAGGATGACAAACGCTAAAAATACTACTCATTTTCCATTTTTAATATATATCTGCAGCTGTGACCAAGATGATTTTTTTGCTAAAAAAATATTTTCATTTAGTTATTACCACTATGTAAATTTATGGAGTCTAAAGTGTGTAACAGCCTTGCTCTTCTCCCAGTTTCTCGTTTTTATTTCCTTGTGCTGAACTTTATGACGAGAAGTTGAAAAGACAGTAGTGAAATACGCAACTTTTCATTGTGCAACAGCAGCATCAATAGCTTACACGAATGTTCCGTTTTTATTATTTTAGAACACAAGCTGTAAGTTTTATGTTTATGGCAATGTTTGTCTTCAACTCCCTTGCATCATCATGAACAGAACTGATATAAACTGTAGTACAAAATAAATAAGCCGAGACTGCAGCCTACCGGCGAGAAAGCACAACAGAACAGGAAGGCAGTTGTTTTCTTACATAATTCCTCCACAGCAACCAAAAAAATAATCTTCTTACATAATTCCATTACAGTGATCACAAAAAATAGAAAAAAAAAGAAGAAAAAAAAAGGATGTTTTAACGGAACAGAGAAAAAAATTAAAAAAACATAACTGTATTGCAAGACGTGAACCTGGATAAAAGTCTGATGCCTTATTAGAAAAAGACAACATTATCTAGTACCACACATGCTGGGAACTGGATTTATTTTTAGTTGCTTCAGTAAGGAGGCTAAATTTTAAAATCCCTCCACTTATTCTGAGCTACTTAAGTTCTAAAACTTCTAAATACCCTCTGTTCTTCAAGGCATTACAGATGTTTTTTCACACTTTAAAAATGCAGTTTTATTTAATGGCAGTAGAGGCTGAAAAGGCATGCTGTGTTGAAATAGGACTCATTCCTATGACATGCTGAGTATTCAGGTTCAACTGATTTCAAAGAGTTTGTAATTTTTAGCCAAATTCATGTGTAATTATGCTGAAGAAATTAAATTCAAAATCCTTCAGCTCTTACCCCACACAGTCATCTGCTAATCCTGTGCCATAGAAGTGCTGGGCACCAAGTTCTTGGAGTCGTCGGTCTACTGTCTTTCCACCATTACAAAAGAATGTGTACTCTGAATCCCCCAGACCTAGCAAGTTCAAGGAAAGAGGAATCAGGTCTATGAGGCTACACAGACAAAGATCTGTAAGTACAACACAGGATTTTCTTACAGGCAAACTGAAAACTCTGATATAGCAAAGGGCATACTACCAGAACACTTTTATAATTATTAAAAATAAATTGTTTGTCTGAAAGTAGAGCTGAAAAAGTGTTTCCTCCTTCACAAATGTAAAACACAATTTATGAAATAACTTTGCTTTCAATATTTCACATTTCAGAAGAATACTGCTTTGGTTTGAGGTTTTTAAAAAATACAAAACCACTTTTACAGGAAAAATGTAAGGAATTAAAATAATTAGAAAAAGAGTGAAACTGATGAATTCTAAGTCAATTACCAGAAAAAAAAATTATCTCCCATTCAGATTAACATTGTTAATATATGTCAAGAGCAGAAGGGAGAGAGCATTAAATGCCATTCAAAATTATTCAAACCTTGGGAAAGAAAAATCAAACACAGAAGTGATTTTGAGCAATATGAAATGAGAAATGTAAGGAAAATGTATGCAAAGGAATCTGGTTCAACATCCTCATCCCTAGGAACCAGAGATTTCTTTGTAGATCTCGTTTTCATCGAAGTGGGTTTTCCGCGAAGATATTCTGTCAGAAGAAGAGCTCTTTGCTATCAGTGAAAAGTCAGTGGTCTCAGTGGAGATTTTAAGAGAACAACTAAAGCACTGACCCACCCTAAACGTAATCAACTACACAACCTCATCCTTAGCAGAGGCTTATTTAACAATCCCAAAGACCACTGGTTGGGTAGTCTTCACATATATCTAAGTAATCCACAACACTGTTTTGCTATCCTAAACCACCACATTTTTTCACAGCCTGACCTTTTCTTGCGTGCAGTTTCAAACCACTAGGTCTGTATTATCCCTACCTAACAATGGACTGTTCCTTTATCCTTTACAATAGCCTTCTTTTTTGCCTTTTCCTTTTTATTTAAAAAAGGCTTCTGCTCCCTCTCAAGTATGGTGTTTAGAGCAAACACCTCATTTGACAAGCTGATATATATACCATGAATAACACACCATGTTATAGCTTAGACACTCTAATAGTATTTTTTACAACAAAAACCAGTATTAATACAATTATTATCTTCATATATACATATATGCATTCAGTCAGCTATTAAAAAAATAACTATTTTACTACAATGTGTAACTATGCAATAACATAAAGTCTTATTAAAGTCTTACACGGTTAGGATGCATATCTTTCAGACATCCACTAGAAATCTCATTCCAGTGGTTACTTTCCTCACTAGAAATTCAGAAGTTTCCTCACTCCTATCTATCAACTTAAACTTCTCAGGCAAAAGCAACCTATGATCAAATAGGAGTTAATTTAATCACAGCCAGAAAACTCAAAAAAATATTACCATCAGCTCAAGATATATCAGACGCATTTTGCCACATCTGTGTCTGGCATATCAGTCTGTGACCTGAAGTTATACTCCTTCTGTCGACAAGTATGACATTCAAAATTAAAAGTTATTGCAAATTTAAAGGGATGGGATGATCTTAAAATCTTATTTTTAAAGAACATTTTATATTGCCTTTCCTTTTGTATAGAAAAATATCCAATTATTTGCATAGTCAAGAAAACTCATCTAGTACATAGACTTGACACAAAATTAAAACTTCAACAATTATAGATAGCTTATATTGTTGCAGAATGGCTGTGGGAGCGTGGACATGGCTTAAAGGAGGAGCTCTGTGAATTGGCCCTGAGAGGAATCGGCCCTGACAGAAATCAGCTGAGCTGGGCTGTGATGAAAAAATACTGAGGACTTTGCCAAGTCACGCTGACAAGGAGGGAGTCAGTGAGAAAATCCCCAAGATAAGGTCAAGAAGACCTTGTAACTGATAAACAAGGAAGTAGGCTAGGATGAGACCCGGACCCGAGCATATAGCAGGAGGAGCAAGCAGGAGGAACATGCAAATGTAACCTTAGAGCTTTGAAGAGGGGCATGATGGTATAACTTTTAGAGTTAAGTTAATTATTATAGGGCTTTTCGAGCCAAACTAATGATTGTAAGACAAGTGTATGTAAGGGGCAATGATTGTTAGACAAAGCCAATGATTGTTAGATAAGTAGACATAACTTAAGTAGACATGGGTTATGGTATAGTCATGAATGAGCTTCGCAATAAATGAGAACTTGCTTTACCACTCACATTGAGTCTATTGCATCGTTTTCCTTGCTTGTTACATTATATCATATTTTGTTTATGCAAATAAAATTAAACTAGAAAAAAAATTGGTAGCTTCCATTTGGATCACTTTTGTGACACTTTTCCTTTATTGCTCATAGAGGACACTACACAAAAAATCTGTCTGTATTATAGAAATAAATTCTTTATACATATTTATCCCACCCCCAGACATACTATTCACAAGAGAAAAACACAAAAATTATTTACCAACAGAAAAGTGGTAAATACAGAAATAATACAGAAAACAATACATTACCTAGCAATCCATACTGGAGATGTGCAAAATGATCAGGTGGCAAGGTTGTGTCTTGAATTTTCTTTACAAACTTGCGGGCGGAGTCTGGTGGGTCTCCAGTACCAGTAGTGGAAATAACAATAACTACAGGATCCTTTTCTGTTTCCAGGTTATACTACAAGTAAGAGAACAAATAAGTTGCAAGGTGCCATTTGATACGTATTTGTGGCCTTAAATATTATCTTCCACCCTTTTCCCAGAGAAAGTATTTCTGTATATATGATCACAACTGCACAGAAATAATCCAAATAATTTCACACAGACAACTGGGGTGTGGCGGTACAAACTGTGGGCATCACTTCTACATTCCATTAGGGATCACCTGGTTCTGTGCCTGATGACCTCCACGTTACATCTGACCTTTCCACAAAAAAACCCTCTGGGCACTAAGGTAGCTCTGAACAGAGAAAATCAGTCACCGTGCTCTACAGTGCTCTACGTAACTACCAACATTACGTTACGTCAGCTATGACTCCAGCTGAATTTTGAAATCTCCCAAGGGTAGAGATTCCACTTCTAGGCAGCCTCTTCCATCCAGAATATCTTCTTCCATTAGTATCACACCTCGATTAATCAGGCTGTACTCTGGATTTTCCCTCCTGTTGTACAGTCTTCTGCTGCCAAGAACTTGGCTCAAGCAGGCTGCAATAAGGACACTCCTTAGCCTCCTCTTTGCCATAGTAAGCAACCCAAGCCCTTTTTACTGCTTGCTTTCTGTAGGTTTCAGTTTAAATTCTCTCCCAGCATTCCAAGTTTAATAAAAGAGTAGGGTTATATGAAAATATAAAGAAAGATTGCAAGAGATGCTATGTTTCATTTCAAGCAGTTTCAGGACTGCAATTCAAAACTTCAGAGTTTGAGGAGTTACCTTGTAAACACTTAACTCAATAAATCACTCAAACCTTAACCCCTCCTTGAGGCATGTAGAGTTACCCCTTACATCTGCAATCCAAAAAGGTTAGGAACACAAAGAAAGGTTATCAAGGGGTTGTGCTGTTGTCAATTTTTCCAAAGCTTTCCTGAAGTACCTGAAAACACTTGCATGGAGCAATTTAAATTACCATCTGGAACAATGTTCTGCCCCTGACAATGGCCAATAGTAGGTGTCTAGAGAAGCATAAGAGAAGACAGTAAGAATGCAAGGATATTCCCTAAGTACTTTGCCAGACTTCAGTGAGCTGTGGCCCAGGAATGTTCCAAATAAAGGTTTTGTCTTTTACAAGTCCAGGTGAACTCCAAGTACCCATAAATTCCCGGGACTTCCAAAACTGATCTATAAGGTGAGCAGAAAAAGTCCTTAAGGTCCTATTGCAGAAACCCAGATTTCCAAAGCTTCCACAGCTGATTTTATAAGCACAAATACAAGAGCTATTGCAGTGTCTTGGGTACAAAATGTGAAGGTCAAACATTAGCACATAAAAAGTTACACTAAATAATGTTCCAGTAAAAAAAAAAAAAAAAAAAAAAGATACAAGCTATAATAAGTGCACTAAATTCTTGCTTGCTCCATTGCATATTCTCTTCCGCAAACTTAAAGACCTTTAGTAAGCAAAATTATTGTGGACAGACTCTTCAAGAAGAAAAGTCAGGACAGAAGCCTTGAATTGATTTGTGTCAATTATAAGGAGGTCTGATGTATCACTAGACCAACAAGAATCTTACACAGTTTACTCCACCTTTCACTACTTCCTGTAACCTTGGTATTACACATTCTTTCTCTTTCCGTCAAAAGAACTTCTCAGCTGAGGACAACAAAGGCACACAAGAGCAGAGAGCAGCCTGTTCAAGCTGTGAATAACCGCTTAAGGAAGAGGATGGGATTAGACACCCAGATGACGTCTTACCCAGAATAATACATATAATGGCAAACGTGCTTGTTCAAATAACTCATCCAAGGCTGACTACATGCACTGTGACACAAGATGATCTCCATTTAGCTGCCTGTTTTACTGCTCCTACCTCAATTTGTTTCTGTCTTTCATCAAGCATAAAATCTATCACAGTAACAAACCAAAGATCTACAACCGTCCCTCACCTACGAGAGTGTAGGTGAGAGACTCTACTTGGAAACTACCACTGTTTCCGAGACTTGAGCAGTATCTGACTATCAATTTTTGCACGGCAACAGGATCACATTACGTCTGTTGATCCTGCAGCCACCTATCCATCCATATACCTTCATAGCGATCTCTAACTGGTGACAAGGTCTGAGAAATACCCAAAAGCTGCATAAAGACAAGCCTTCTCACTGATCAACATGGGCAAAACAGAAACATCTTACTTCCTCACGTAAGACATACACACACCTCTCTGAACTGCGCATGTAGTATAATAAACTCTCAGATCTAATATGCACAAAAGGCTTCACAGAAGGCCCCAACAAATTCAAGTAAGCTCTTGCTCCAGTACACTATGCCAGCCTGCCTTCCTCTCCCCAGTTACATTTAAGCTTCCGAAAGTTCTCTTTATTTACAGGTTAAGGAAAACCTTAAGTGATGAAATCTACAAAACTGCAGAAATTACTTTTTTCCTCAACAGGCAGTTCTCAGATTCTCAACTCAATACATCTTCCTACCTCATCACTAACTCACAGGTCTGGGTTGTCTTGCCAAATTTGACAAAATAGATTTATCCAATAACAGGACAAGAAATATCCTGTCTACCACCTTCCTGAAACTAATCTCCGAACCCATCAAACGCAGAGGAAATTAAATGGAAGAATTTAAGGAGAATCTTCACATTCCCTGCTGGCTGCATAAAAGTCTCTTTGTAACACTGCTATATACCCAGTGAATATTCCTTCCAAAGCAGATGTGCGGCTGCCCAACATGTTAGTGCATCCTCGAAAAAGCAACTTGCTAAAAGGGAACTAAATTATTTTTATAAACTTCTCACATTTTCAAGTGTAAGGAAAAAAAACTTTTTCAGGTGTTATTTTCTGCTCATCTCACATGAAATACCAGGCTATCGAGTTTTCTTTGCTTTTTTAATGATTTTGTTTGAGAACATATAGTTTGAAAGTACTTTGTGAAGGAAATTACAGTCCATATTGCTTTTAGTTACAAACACTAACATTTTTCAGATCCTTACCTGTGGATAACAGCAAATAATAAAAAACGAATTCCTTGCTCCAGTCAAGCTTTTCATTTCTTGCTAGAACACATCCTTAAAGTACCCAGTGTGAACTGGAGTGAGTGCACATGCTAAGTAACTGAAGAAGACCCCACAAAAGCTCAAGGTCATGCTGGAGCCCACACTTAATAAAACACAGGACCTTAATACAACTCAAAAAACAACAGGAAAAAAAACCATCATTTCTAACAACAGGAGAGCTGACCCATAAACACAGAATTCATTCACTACTGCATACACGAATGCTTTTCAAGAAGTAACTGCACTATAGTTAGACGAGATCAAAGCTATATTAATTTACTGTTCTAATAAGAAAAACGACAATAAATATGTACTTTTGGCAGAAGGCTATTAAGCATCAGTGAGTATTGGTCCAAATTACTTATTCATAATAAACAAAAATTTAAAACAAGATGGTGTATTTTAGGTGGTTGTGCATGCTCAGCCTTCATGATTATTAACAGTCACTACTCAAGCATATGAAGAAAAATGCAGCTCTGAAATACCTATTATTCAAAACAGCATGGAGTTTCTCACCTTGTCCATTTCACTTATACAGTGCATATCAGCTTCAAATCCATGGGCATCTGCTTGCTGCCATATTTCCTCAGCTATGGCTTTTGCCTGCCCCTTTTGAGTTGCATAAAGAAGCAAAAACCTCCTTTTTAAAAAACAGCACATTTCCCAAACCAGAGCAGTATTTTTTTAAAGACACTGCAGAGGAAAAAAAGAAAATAAAAAAGAATGTATTGCATGCAGAACAGTAAGATTTTGCTTTGCTTATTACATTAAAAAGAAATACTTTAAAGGATGGCAGTACTGGTGTTTAACTTGGAAATGAGGCATCCAGTCTGAAGACAAGCCATTTCTCACAACCAAGCTCTGCAGATCAGGTTGCAAAGGGCTCGTGGTATTGATCACATGTGCTGTACTGCCTTGATATTGCAGTAATATTGCAGTATGCCCCATATCAAGAATCTAGTTTGTAAACAACACAATAGAGATACTAGTTCCATGCAAATAAATACTACTTTTATTACCTAAGTTATATTTTAAAGTTTAAGTCAGTGACTGCTTTGGTCACTTTTCTGAGATGCATTTGAAAACAAAACCAACTCATAGACATGGTGAAATCAAACAACAAAGAAAAAATAAAATTTTCAGTTACTTCTTTTCTGAAATCAGTATTTTTTGCCTGAATGTCTTTATGCTTTACTGTCCACTATGTCAACATTTTAAAACACAAACATTGTTTTTCATTTCACATTCCAAAAAGAGCTTCTTATAAAAGTGCAACTACAGAAGAGGCTGTTTGGGATATTTTTTCCTCCTAAAAATAAGAAATCATCTTAAAGAAATCTGCTGTAGTGTAAAATACCACTCCTCACAAAGTCTTGCAAGCAGTAGGATGAATAAGATGCATATCCTTACCCATTCACCTGCCCCATGAAAGTCTGAATGTAAGAATCATCCTTCGTGATTCTGACACAGACAGAGCACAACAAATACAAGGACAACTTCAAGAAGCAGTGAATAAGAGAAAAGCAGAATGTCTCTTGCACGTATGTTACAAATAAATCTTCTGTTGATATTTTGTCACTGCTAGGGAGCTGCAGTAGAACTCAAATACCCAGTAATCAGAACTAAGTAATCTTCAATACCCAACTTGAGATTTTTTTCACGTGCCTAGGCCCAGTATGTGGTACTTCACCTATTGCTCTGACAGATTCAACTACAAGGATGCATTCAGTGTTCCAGCCACACACACTGATTTATAGAAACCTGTGGCTCAGTAATTTGAGGCATATCTTTCCCCTGTTTCTCTCAAAGGAAACAAACATAGCTCAACTGCAGAAGAACACTGCACTCTACTGATACGGCATGACATTTCTACCCACAGTGCTGTGGAAGATTTCTCTTAGATTTTTTTTTTAAGGAGTAAAACTAAGTAATAGCTTTTAAAGAGTACAATGCCTGCACCATACATGAATCCCATGAAAAACATAATTACTAGAAAATGTTAAAGCTTTCATTGTATTTTGTTCCACTACATTTTCCATTACAATTTTCACTATAAGTTGATTACATTATATTACCTGAATATATAAATAATTACCTTAACAGTCACTTTAAATAGATTAATTTCAGTATCTGGTTTCATGTGCAGATGCAAAGAAGATGCATATGCCAAAACAATGCACAAAAATCATTTTTCATCCTTCTTTTCCAAAGAAATACAAAGAAACAATGACACAAAAATTATGACAATTCATATGAAAAACAGTTTAAATACAGTTTAAATACCCACAGATCCCTGTAATAATACAAATTCGTCCTAGTCACATACTGTGTTTTTACCCTAATTGTTCTCTTGCAAGCAGGTAGCAATGCCTGGCTATAAATGGAGAAAAAACAACAAAGATGAAGTGCCATTTCATTACTATATTCTGTCTCCTACTTCAGAAAAGGAGAAAGATAATCAGTTTGCCACTGAGATCATACCACAGCACAGAAGCCTTCTATACACAAAAAGCTGAGGGGTAAGCCACCAACATTATAGCCAAAGGATTACCAACAGACTTCAAACAGAAGAGTCAGCCTGGGAAGATGTGTAAGAGAAGCATGAAAATTTGCAATAGTAGGACAACAGAAAGAACAGCAGTCACGATGTGGTTTGACATGGCCAGATGTAGCCCTAACAGCACCATGACCTCTGTCTAGCCCAGGCAGAACAGCCTCTCCATAAGACAACGTGAGCTGCTTCCACTCCAGGTAGCAGAGTAACAATAAATGATGCAAAAAGCTACCTGCATCTTGAGTGCAATCACATCTCCCACAAAAGGTGTGTTTAAACAAGAGAACCACATAACCAAAAGCAGGGATGATGCCTGAGACTCGTACTTCCTGAGAGAGGCTGTGTCTATATGTAACTATGCAAATATGCGCTTTTGGCAAGGGCACAATTAGACAATTCCTTGGAATTAGATACAGAAGGCTGTTCAATTATTTAGTAGTATATCTGTTGTGAAGTTGCTACTGATCTTGAACACATAGTTCAATTAACTAATTAAAGATGTTTAATTAACTGCCTAAAAGCTAGTTATGTCACTAATAGATCAACAAACTCCTTTGATCCTGATTCAATCTAAACTACCTACATTGAGGAGTTTGTCCCTTCGAGAGCATCCTCTCCCTGTCATCAACCAGAAGAGTTTCATGTACAAACTGCTCACATGGTGTCTGCTGAAAGAAAGGAAAATTACTCAAGCCTACCTGCAGATGAAAGCAATCACAAATCAGGAACACGCACTCAGATGAACATACTGTGTGCACTGCTCTTGCTTTGCTGCTCTATACACTCTTCAAAGATGATATGCCACTTAGGTGATATGAGTTCAACTGAAATAAAGATAGGGGAAAAATGAGCTTTCTAGAGCTCCACACCAGTAGCCTTTATTAACATGTAGATGAACTGGTAGCTGCATGCCAAAAAGCAACACAAAGTTTAAGCTGGAAAAAAACCACCAGGATATCCTGGCTCAAACCAGGGCGTAACATGCAGCTAAGGATGAAATTCCAAATTACATCTCATCTGATCAAGTACTGAGGAAATTCAGAAAACCAACAATCCACAGAATATTAACAGGGAGTCCATTGGCTCCACACGACAACACACTGTAGCAGCAAACAAGCCACTGTAGCAGCAAACGCCAGCCACAGCTTCACTGAACCAGATATGCCAGCCTCTGCAATCATAAAGCTGTACTGTAAGGTCAGACTGCCTATCTCACGAACCTGGTGTGCCAAAAATGTCACGGTCACAGACAGGATAAAAACACAAGAGACTTCTGCAGTAGCTTTACATGCACTGGCTTGTCAGAACAGGCCTTCAGAGCCATGAAGCCATTCCCATGTCATTTTTTTTAACAGTTACTGGCTTGCTCAAAACCACCTTCACTCCACAACCAAGCTAAATATAAAGACCATAAAAGTCATAAAATCATAGAAGGGTTTGGGTTGGAAGTGACCTTAAAAGATCATTCAGTTCCAAGCCCCCTTCCATGGAAAGGAACACCTTCCCCTAGATCAGATTGCTCAAAGCATCATCCAGCCTGGCTTTGAACACCTCCATGGATGGGGTATCCATAACGTCTCTGGGCAACCTGTGCCAGCGCCACACACAGAGGAAAAAAATTTCTTCCTAGCTCCTAATCTAAATCTCACCTCTTTCAGCTTAAAACCACTACCTGCCATCCTATCCCTGCACTCCTGGATAAAGAGCTCCTCTCCAGCTTTCCTGCAGGTCCCCCTTAAGTACTGGAAGATTGCTAAAAGGTCTCCATGCAGCCTTCTCTTCTCTAGGCTGAACAAGTCACACTCTCTCAGCCTATCCTCACTGGAGAGGTGCTTCAGCCTTCTGATGATCTTTATGGCCCTCCTATGGACTTGTTTTAACAGATCCATGTCCTTCTTGTGCTGAGGACTCCAGAACTGGACACAATACTCTAGGTGAACCTGACAAGATTGGAGCAGAGGGGCAGAATCACCTCCCTCACCCTGCTGGCCATGCTTCTTTTGATGCAGCTCAGGATATGGTTGGCTTTCTGGGCTGCGAATACACGTCGCTGGCTCATGGTCTCAGCCTTTATCTGCAGGGCTGCTCTTAGCACATGAAACCTTTCACAGCCCACAGCTGACCTTCTGTCCATAAAAACGTGATTGAAACAACAGACACCCCACAGGGAAGGAGAGAAGATGCCCCAGAGGAAGAACAGGAGCTAAAAAATTTCTTCACTGAAAGGGCTGTCAGGTACGGGCACAGCTGCCCAGGGACGTGGTTGAGTCACTACCCCTAGAGGCATTTACAAGATAGGTAGACGTGGTGCTCAGAGATATGGTCTAGTAGTGGACAGGTATGGTTGGACTCTTACCTCAAAGGTCTTCTCCAGCCAAAAAATTCTGAGTCTATGATTCTAAAGCCCGATCCACGCCAGACCTTTCACCACCGCTGCAGCAACAGCGGCCCCCCCAGACAGCATCGTCTGCCTCCCGCCCAGCCCCGCCGTTCCTCGGAGCGCGGCCCCGCCGCCAGCCTGGAAAGGCACGGAGCTCCTTTGGCTGATGGATGAGGGTTCGATCAGTATAGCCGCGGGGCTCACAGAATCATAGAGTCGCCTGGTTGGAAACGACCTTTGAGAACATCAAGTCCAATGATACCTGTCCACTATTAACTACATCCCTAAGCGCCCCACCTACCCGCCTTGTAAGCGCCTCCAGGGACGGTGACTCAGTCAGCACCTGGGCGGCTGTGCCAGTGCCTGACAGCCCTTTCCGTGAAGAAAGTTTCCCTGATGTCTATGTAAACCTCCTCTGTCGCAACCTGAGGCCGCTTGCTCTGGTCCTATCACCTGCCACTTCGGAGAAGAGACCAACACCCACCTCGCTACCCCCTGCTTTCAGGGAACTGCAGATCAGTAGGGGCACAGGGTCAATCCCTGCGCACACGGGACACCTCCAGCTCCGCACGCCGCGAGCCCGCGCACGCCGGACGCGCGGCTGCTGGGACGGGGCGGGGCGGGGCAAAGCGGTGCGGGCCGGGAGAGCGCCGGAAGCTCCCGGCATCCCGCGCTGCCCGTCATGGCGCGGAGGTGAGGAGTTCTTCACCGGCGCAGGGAGGAGGATGGCGGGATGGAGGGGGAGCGGCGCCTCGGGCTGTGGCAGGGAGCAGTAGGCACTGGGGGGGAGGAAGGGATGCTCCGCGACCTGCTCGCCCCTCGCCGCTCTGCGTGTTCGTGGCCCCGGCCCTGAGAGGCGGAGCGAGGAGCTGATCTCCCCCCGGCGCTGCCGGATGCGGGCCAGGCGCACCCTTCGCTCCACCGGGGCTGAGAGACCCCCGCGTGCCTCTCCCGGTGCGGGTGACGGCTGGGCGCCCGCCACACTGCCTGCCGCGGGAAGGACTGGGGCAAGCTGACTGGGACAGTTGCCACACCAGAAGGATGGGATGCCATCCGGAGGGACCTGGACAAGCTGGAGAAGTCGCCCCGTAAGAACCTCATGAGGTTCAACGAGGCCAAGTGCAAGGTCCGACACCCGGGTAGGGGCATCTGTGGTTTCAGTGCAGGTTAAGGAACAACGTGACTGAGAACAGCCCTGCAGAGAAGGACTTGGAGGTGCTGGTGGATGAGAACCTCGGCATGAGCTGGCAGTGTGCACTCACAGCCCAGAACGCCAACCGTGTCCTGGGCTGCATCAACAGAAGCATTGTCAGTGGGGCAAGGGAGGTGATTCTGCCCCTCTACTCTGCTCTGGTCAGACCCCACCTGGAGTATTGTGTCCAATTCTGGAACACCCAACAGAAATAGGGTATGGAACTTTTGGAAGGGGTCTAGAGGAGTGCTATGAAGATGATCAGAGGGCTGGAGTACCTCTGCTATGAGGACAGAGAGTTGGGGTTGTTCAGCCTGGAGAAGAGCAGTCTCCGGGGAGACCTTCTCGTGCCCTTTCAGTACCTGAAGGAGGCCTGCAGGGAAGCTGCGGGAGGACTTCTTATAAGGGCAAGTAGTGATACGATGAGGGGGAATGGCTTTAAACTGGAGGGGAGAAGATTTAGATTAGACCAGAAGAAATTTTTCACGATGAGGGTGGTGAGACACTGGCATTAGGTTGCCCAGGGAAGTTGTGGATGTGTTGGAGTGTGGACCTTGAACCTGGAAGTGTTTGAGGCCAGGTTAGATGGGGTCTTGAACAGCCTGGTCTGATGGGAGGTGTACTTTCCCATGACAGGGAGGTTGGAACTAGATGCAAATCATTCTAAGATGCTGTGACTCTTAAACTGTTCTCCAAACTATGCATTGATGTGTCTTGTTCTTCCTCTAGGTATGTTTTGAGAACCCACTTCATCCAATATGGCTTTGATGAGCCGAAAGAGTCTCCAGTTTTATTCATCCAGCACACCAGCAAGCAGGTCCATTTTGATGACCCTCAGCAAAAAGTTTAGCTTTATCAGTGGGCAGCGAAAGCCCCAAAACTGTACCTCCATAGCCATGAGTATGCTGTGTTTCAAAGATAAATCTCAGTATATGTTTTGTAGAAAAAAACACATGCAACTGCAGATACAGTCTTTTTCTGTTAATGAATCTGTGCATCTTTGTGGAGATACTGGGAGCAGTCCTAAATCTGAGAATGAGTGGATGGATGAACAACTATTTTTCAAGAAGTTGAACAGCCTTTATACCTCAGAAGAGATTTTTGACTTTCTTAGCTCTCTGGAAGTCATGTCTGATACTGTTGCATCAGGAGCCCTGCAGAGGATTTCTGAAGTTGAGGTGGATGACAATGGTCTGAAAAACCCCAAAGGAGTGTTAGAGAACAAAGTTTTCAGGGCATTATGCTTTCAGTTTGAGTCTGAATCCTCAAAACTGTCAAACACTGGGCTGCTGGGTGCATTGCAAGCTTTGATAAAACTACGTATAGATCCCCAGAGTATGCTGATGACAAACTTGGTTTCAGAGGCCAAGGAACGGCTTGGTAAAGGACAGTTTACTGTTAAAAATCTGTGTGCTCTTGGGGAAAGTTTGCTTGAGTTGGAAGGCTCAAGCTGTACAACACTGGAACAGATTGTGAACCACGTACAAGAAAAAGACACTGAGAAGTGGAGTCCTAGGGAAATGGTGATGATCTATAAGATGCTGCAGGCAACTGTCAGGGAAAGGGAACAATACCAAGACTTGCTAAACAGACTGAACAGTGTCCTTTTAACCATAGTTTCCCAGCTAAGCCCGAAGTTCACAAGCATAATACTGAATTCACTGGTTGTTCTTCATCAGACCCAGGCAGTTCCCTTATTCACAGCACTGTGTAAACATTCTGTGAAGCATATTCCTTATTTCACAGGTGATGAACTTGTAAATGTACTGGAAGCCTTCCTGTACTTTGGATATCGTGAACAAATTTTTACAGAGGCATTGGAAACACATGTTCCCAAGTCCATCTTTACCATGCATCCTCAAACAGTCAGCAAAGTCATGCAGTATTGCTGCCGAAAGATGATCCTTTCTAAGCCCATCTTCGATGCAGCAGCAGCAGATTTCATTTCCAATGCTGACAGATTTACCACTGAGCAGATTGCTGAGTATATTATACCATTTGGGACTCTTAACTATCTCCCTCCAAGTGCTGCTTCCTTGTTTAGGAAGCTTGAAACTGTACTGCATACTCGGTTTAATCACTTTCAGCCTCATACCTTATTGAGACTGCTGCACTCCTGTGTCCTTATTCAGCGCTATCCAGTAAATTTTCTGCCAAAAATATTTAGTCCATATTTTTTACAACGGCTTCAAGGTAAGGAACAGTGGTTTTCTTGCTACATTCCACGTTTCTTTATGTTAGGTGGTATCTCTTATCAAGAACCCCTTTGGTATCAATTATATCCATCACATCAATCCTGACCTGATTAAGGTGAGTGGAGAATAGTGATCGGAAGGCCAAAGATTATTGCTTTCTTGTCACAGTTCCAGTTTGTGTCATTTAGAGGAGTTGGAAAATTGCACTGCACAATATTAAACATAGATTTGAAACCCCTTCAAAGGACAAGGCACGTTACCACAGTTGTCAGAAAACCTCTTCATAGCCTTTAAAATTGGGACCAAATGCAAGAAAAGTTAAAATAACTGTTCCACAGCTTGCTTATAATTGTGTTACTTGGAAGCTCACCTATTACTACAAAAATAATTCATTATTGTATTTAAGAAAAATAGTCTAAACATCCTTATAAACTTCAGTGAAGATTGGTAGAAAGTGAAGGTTTGCATAGGGACAAAAAGAATTTAAATTACTATTATTTATAAGAACCTCTTACAATTATGTACACAGAATTTGTAAATTTCAGGCAGTACAAAATGTGTTCTTCAAATAATGTGTTGCCTTGTGATTCATATAAGGTCTACTGCATGTAAGTGTGTCCAGCTTTTCAGATGGGGGTAAGGTAGAACTGAGTCTGGACTTTTGCTGTCATCTCTGCTCTTCTGTTCTGTCAGGATAAGGATTATTGTGTTATATTCTTGCTTTCAACTTAGTTGTATTTCTCATTCAGGTTGTATTACTATCAGCCTGTGAAAGCTGAAAAGGCTAAATGAGTAAAGCTGAAAAAAATTAATTTGCAGTGCATAATTGTTGGCTTAATTAAAACAGAAGTGAGATCTAAACCAGTAATACGTAACAGTATTATAAATGCCAGCAATTAAGAATAGTCTGGTGTGTGGGTTTTTTAATTATCTAGGTAAAAATGTAAATTGAATTCTAAGGCTCTCATATGTTTCAACAAGGCATAAGGATTAGCATTTCATCCTGGTTTTTTAGATTACTTTTAATACAGAACCTGATAAGGTTATATGGTGCTTCTTTCTATTGGCATCCTCTTTGCTGACTACGCTCCTCTGGTGGGTGTTTCTTGTGCCCATCTTTGTTGCGTGCCCTGAGCTCCTTTCCTTTCTGCCTCTGAACTCGCACTACAGTCCCATCCTTGGCCCCATGTCTTACCATACTGCAGAAAACATTATGAAATTTAAAATTCTGCCCCATGGTTTATCCCATTTTGCTTAGGAGATATGAGAGTCTGGTCACTCCTTGCTTCTAAGACTGAATTGTCTGCAACGGATGCCTTCATCTAACTGTTTTTTTCCCCACTCTAATAAGCTTTGAGAACTTGACCCATGTGATAGCATGTCCTTGGCTCTAACTGTTGCATTGTCCAACACTTTTGGACACAGAATTTATTATGAATGCCACCGTGGTAACCTGTAGATCTTAAGTAATTATGTTAGATAGTAAAGCATTGTAGGGATATGTAAGCTATGCCAGGCAGATGAGTGACTTCTCTAGTTCTTAGCTAAGATTGCTCTGATAATAAAACAAGTCAAATTTTCAAAGTGATTAGAAGCTTTGGTCATTCAGTTTTTAGCTGTTCAACATGAAATACCGTAAGGGGTTGATTTTTGGGACGCAGACATTCCTTATGTCCTAAGAAACAGATTTTCTTTTAAAGTTCTTAAGCTGATACTTGGAAAAGAGAAAGCTTGTAGTAAAAGTTACTTTGAATATGTCCTTTTAAATCAGTAAAGGCATTCTGCTGGAGTGGTCAAAGTTCAGAAAAGGAACTTAAGATGACCTGCATGATTCACATCTTAAGACAACACTAGGTTTTACCATTCTGTAATAATACTTTGCATGTAACACAGAAGTGTTTCAAGTATACACCTGTAGAAAAATCACCAGAAATTATTATTATCCACTTTCATATAAAATAATAACACTGTAGTGAAACAATGAGATCCTGAGATTATAACATGGGGAGAGGAGGTTGTAGGAAGAAGGAAATGGGATATTTCTCCAAGACCTCAACTCAAAATTATTCTTCCCCGTGGAATGTCCTGCAACTCTCAGATCCTAATTTTTTTTGGTGAAAGGATATGACGGTCTTAAGTAAGATCTTGATAGTTGTATATTTTTTAAATTGGTATTTCTGTAAATCATTCTCACTTTTCTAGCTATGTCATTTCACACCAGTCTTTCTCTTTATTTAAACAAGGATGAAGAATGATAATGATCAAGTAGCTTCTCTACACATGAAACTGAATAGCTTTTCCTAACTTCTGCATGACTGTTTGTTTAGAAATACTTTGTTGAAGGTACACCTGAAAGCCTGAATTTTGTCATTTCAGCTCAGCCACCTGGTTTGGACAGAATTGTTACCTCCCAGTTAACCCAGCTTTTTCTGACTGTCACCCTGGAATGCCCATTTTATGAGGTATGGTATATGGCAAACTAGAATTAATATTTATAAGAGGTGATGAGGTCATTAGGGCACTGTTAATAATTAGTTGAGGACCGTCTTTCCTATAAAAACTTTGGAATTGGACAAAACTTTTTTTTTTTTTAAATTGATGAAAATATGAAGCATTCCTATCTGATTGATTTGGTGCATTTTTGTTTGACAGAACTGACTAGCTCAAAGTTAAAGTGCTTTTTGTGTTTTTCCAACATTTCTTCCTTTTTTATGTTTTGCTTGTGAAGTGTTGGGAAGACAAAAGGGATCAGGCACTTTGATGTTGGCCTGACTGCAGAGGAATGGAGACAGTTGTGAATTTCTCATGAGCAGTACATTCAGCGTGATAGCATGGATTCTCGCTGAGGATGTTCTGGTGGTTGTTCTGTTTTTTCTCTTTAAGTTTCCAGCAGATCATACTTCAGACTGTAAGTCTGTCTGTAGACTGGCTCTGAAGTGCACACAATACATTTTGCTACATTAATATGAGGTAATCGCTAAAAATGTTATGACCCTTTTTCTTTTGTTTCATTTGGTTTTCCATCATTATATAGGGTCCCAAACTCCTTCCGAAGTATCAAGTAAAGGCCTTTCTCACACCTCGTAGTTCTCTGGATTTTTACCTCCTCAAAAAGGTGAAGACTGGGCTACTTTATTTACTGAAAAAAAGAATTTATTTTGCATCACAGGTATCAACACCATATTGCTATAGAGTTGGTAAGTAACATTCCTTTAGGTTAATAGTAAAATGCTGTCAAAATTTTAGGCTCAGTTATTTTCCAGTAATAAAAATGATTTGGTTTATTCCCTTTGTGAGCATTCTAAATTATGCAAATACAGAAGTAGTAAACTGGAATACAAAACTCTGTAGAAGGTGTGAAATGAGGAAACATCAAAGTCAGAAAGAAGAACAAGGAGAGAAAAGAACTGCAGTATTATTTGGAATTTGCACTGCTAGTCTGCAGTGACAATAGCTGCAAACTCTTGTATTTTTACTATCAGGTCCTCTTTTGCTTACAATGTGTGTAATGTAAAGCAAAATGAGGCAATGCCGCTTGCCTGATCTCTCTGCTTTGGTGGAGACACCTCTCTTTTGGTAGAGAGGGAGAGCTGAAAGGTTGTCAGCCCTCTCTGCCTTGCTCAGTTGGGCACCTTTCCCCTTAGAAAGAATTATTGACCACATAGAGTCAGTGAGGGTTTGCAGGCTAAAAGAGAGGAGTGAGCAAAACAGAGTGTTCGTGTGCCAGGAAGTTAAACTGAGAGATGGTAATGATGAGCGGTGGATGATATCTTGGATCCCCGGAACATGCGAGTGATAAAAAAAAATCAAAAGAGAAGGATGATTTAAAAACTGCTCTGCATTTCAGGTTACATGGGGTTGAAGTTTGCAGGGTTTAGGTCCAAGGCTCTGTTTGCAAATTGACATAATCTATAAAATTAGTGAATTAGTAAGTAAAAATAAAAGACTGGGGGGGGTGAGTGAGAGAGTGAGTGCGTGTGTGTGTATGTGTCTGTAAAGCCCTCAAAATTCCAGAGGCCCTAGCAGCCCGTCAAAGGGCCATTTAACTACATCATGTATTTTACTGGACTTGGAATACTACTTTGTTGTTAGCATTTTGAAAGGCTGAAGTGTTACTAATTATCACTCATTTGTGTTAATTAATCCATACACGTATTTTGCAACCCTATGTGATTCAGAAAAAAAGTATTGTGATAATATTTTAGTTATTTTTTATAACAACAAACTACAAGAGGGTGAGAGTAATAGTTTGTTACATAAAATCAGTTTCAATGTCACTTCTCTTTTCATTTATACTAGATATTGAGATTAAATTAGATGAAGAAGGTTTTATATTGCCTGCTTCCCAATGTGAAGAAGTGCACAAACGGTAAGAAAATAAAAAGAAACCGCTGGTAAAATGTTGGTTAACATTGACAAAGAGCATCCGGGGTGAAACCCTGGCAAAATGGAAGCTAAATGGAGTTTTGCTATAGAAGTTCAGGTTTCACGTTGAAACCACTGACAAAAGGACAAAATTGGCAAAATTAACAATCTATACTTTTACTTATTGTTTTGCTTCCTGACTATACAGTATTAGACAATTAGTCTTTTCACAGACAGGATCAAAGTGATTCTAATTTGGCTCACAGTAACCTATTTTGATCTTCTGTTACTCATTTTCAAATTAAAAGCAAATTAACTCCAATTGAGTGTGTCTGCATAGATTTAACACAGTTTAAGTCAGTTTGAGTTTACAAATTTACTACTCTAAGGAATCTTGTTAAGCAACCTGCCTGTGTGGTATTTGCAACTGCACATCTGTGGATAAAGTAAAAGTCTCTGAAAGGGTTATGCTTTCTCCAGCTTAACCTTCAAAAAACTCACAAAATATTATAGGTTCTTACAGAAATCCCATCCTTAAATGTTTAAGAACAGGCTTTTATTTTTTTTTAATTACAGTTTTCATGTGTAAATAAAGTCACAATATACTTAATAGACTGAAAATTCAAGCGACTATTTTACAGTGAATATTATTTTCGGTTTAAGTTGATGAGATTTTTATCACCAAGTAGAAAAATAGAGTTGTAATCCATAATGCTGCCAATTACATGTACAGGTTTAACTTAAACGTATTTAGCTTAGGCTTAACTTTAGCCGGTACACCAGTAAGTTGAATAAATTTAGCTGCTGAAATGTTTTCAAGCTGAGACAAGTAGTTTTTGTTTTTCTGTCTAGAATTTGAAACAGCTTACCAATAGGAGCATTAAAAAGATCAAAATCAATTATTAACTTGTAATTTTTGTTCAGAGCATATAAATAAGCTTTTCAGATCAGTTTCACTAAGCTCTAGCCTTTTCCCCACCTACCATTAAGCTAAATGATTTAAATTGCCCTGAGCTAGGTAACTTCAGTCCTACAACATCTAATTCTAGGAGGTATTAGGAAGTAAGAGGGGAGTTACTGTCTCATGCTTCTTAGGAGCTGCAGGAGTTGCGGTAACTAAAGTCACTGATTTTTTTTTGATGCTACACTTGTGTTGATTTTAGAATTGCCCTCTGTGTTGATGGTCGAAATAGATTTTGCATTAATAGCCGTAATCTGCTGGGAGAAGAAGCTATTAAACAGAGACATCTTTGCTTACTTGGCTATGAAGTTGTACAGGTAAAGTCCAAAAACAGTGGTTTGCTTTTGATCTGGCTAACAAAACAAGTAAAAAATGAATATTTTTTAATGTTTAAACCTGTAGTTGCAGTTACATCCCACGGCAGATGCAGTTTTGTCCTTTCTACATTATTTTTTCTCTGCCTAACTTTTGCCTTTTTGAGGGTGTAACAGAAATTCCTTTTTATTTCTGCCTTTGTTTCCTGCCAAAACGGGGCTGCTTCAAAGAGTACCTTATCTGCAGTGATTAATGTTCAAATTTTGTCAAAGACTTCACTATAATTGGGATTTTTAATGAAATAATTTATTTAAAAGATCTGAATTTAGAATTTTTAAAAAAGGAGGTTTTTTTTTTAGAAGGAACTGCTCTGTATTGTAAATAAAAGTATCATAGCAGAGTATATCCTTTATTTTGACTGTTGAATGAATAAAGTATTTTTATCTTTAAACCTGCTTTGGATGAAAACATTTACTTTTAGATTTTTGAGATTTTATTTTCCATTTATAATCAATGATCACATAAGCCTAACTTCTTTATATTTAACTTACTTTAAACCGTAACAAACATCACTCTTAGTTTTACAATAACGTCTGTTCAGGCAATTTACGTATTAATAATATGTTTAGGATTAAATGTTTAATTTTAATACAGAAACATCTTTGATGTGTAATTTTATATGTTTAATGAACATCAGTCTTACCTGGTTGTTTATTAAACAGTATATCCAGCAACCATTTTTTTTTTTATTTCCAGATTCCATTTTTTGAGATAGAGAGTCTACAAAATTACAGAAAAATGGCAGAATATCTACACAAAAAGATCTTTCCTCATACATGTGAACGGGACTGCTGACACTGGAGAATAATACTAAATCACAGGTTGAGCTCCTGGACTGTAAACTGTATATATTGTGCATGGAAGGAAAATTCTGATTTCTAAATATCTCAGATGATTTGAGCTTCTGAATGTGAGACCTTCCAATATTTGGAACAATTGACATGTGAAGAGTAATAAAGATTAACGTATTTTCTTAAGTTTTGTGTAAAAATTTATTCTAAGTTTTTTATTACAAGTGTCAGACAGTCAGTGCTGTCTTTCATTCATATTTGCACTGGTTCTAACAACTGCAGATGGACAGATGTTACTATTCAAGGGTACTGGCTGGTGCTGAATGTGCCATGCTTCTACTAATCAAGGATTTTCTTTGATGATATGAAAAGAAATTGTGCACTTAACTCACAGCTGTTCATGTGATTTCCCAGGTGTTTCATAAAACTAAAATTTGCAGTAGTTGCACAAGCAGAATTGGCTTATTGCTCGTATTTGAGAGATGCAGAGTCCTGTTGGCTAAATAGCAATACCTTACAGAAAATGAGAGGTTTTATTAATAACCTATAAATTCACCCTACTTTTTATTAATAAGATTCACCCTACTTTGTAGGCTGACCCATTTCCTATTATGTAATGTATAGTTGATGAAGTGTCATGTAAAACATTTTCAGGTTAGCTTGTGCATCCTGTGCTGTGTGGAATTATTTATGAGTAGCAAAGTAGAATTCCCAGCATCATCTGGTTTGATTTTAACCATTATGATTTGATACAACCTTAAAGTTCTATATATTTCGCCAGTAGATACAGAGCGTGGCCTTTTTTTCCTTCTAAGGCTATTGTTAATAATTTTTGAGGTATGGGTGTCCATCAATCGCCCAACAGTCTCTGGAGACTTTGTGATGCAAAATCAAGATCCAAGATATGATCTACATAGCATCATGCTGTCCATTCTGTTCAGGATAATTTGTTGCATGTTTAAAACCCTTACAGTAGTACGTCAGCACTGAAAGGTGAGGGAGCACCAACAGTTGATGAAATGCTTTCCAACAGTGTAATAGGAAGCTTTTACAGCACATTGGTAACCTAACAGTTGTTATCCTAGCAAAAAATAAATTGAAGGAGGAGGACTGAAATGTCTTTGCAGATATTTAGAAGGAACTTCTCACCAATACAGCAGAAATCAAGGTATTCTTTTGACACTAACTGAGCACATGAGAAGTCAGCCACTCAGAACTGAATAAGAAACACACAGTAGTAAGAACAACCTGTGAAAAGCCTTCAAAAGTGAGGAGGGATGAGAAGAGGGGTGACAAAAGCAAAGAAATGAGAGGGGAAAACTGATGTTGGTGTTGACAACTTGTGCCTCTCTCCACAATGGAAGCGAGCTCATGATGCTTATTTCTCACCTGCCAGAAGGTGGTGATGTTCTCAAACAGATTAGATTTCCTGTAATTTTTCACACACAGATGGTTTGTAAATATAGTAAGACTACTTAAAAGAAGCAATTTGTACTGAATGTCCCAAACTAAAAATAACTCATTCTTCACTAGTATACATTTGATACCAATTTTGAAAAGCACTCTGGTAGTGTTTGAAAACATTTTCTTCTCCCTTTGTTCTTACTGTGATGCCTTTCATTTAATGCTACTGGATTTGTTTAATGGAGTATTTAATACTGAGAAGGAATGGAACAATTACTGACTTTTTGTTCCTAGCTCATTGAATACAGAAGAACTTGCAGGTAATGAATATTGGAAGCAATAAACGTCTCTCAGAAAGGGCTACTCTGTGTGCTCTGCTTCTCACAGCATGCCTAACAAGTGCTATTGATTGCGTAAATTCCTACTAACTTCCTGCTTATCCATGCCCTAGATGAAGAAATTATTTGGTTTTAAATAGACTCACTGAGTTCACAAATGATACAGGTTTCCTATGTGTAAGTACCTGACAGAACTCCAGTGTCATAGCTGTGGACTTCCAGTCCTTTCTTATTCTGTTATGGTTACTGCCTCAGCTTTAAACAACAGGATCAATGGCTCTTGAGAACCAAACCAGTGCATATCCTCCAGGAGATACTACTTCTGAAATTACCTTATAACTTTAGTACTGGATTCAGTAGGAATACAAAGCACAAAATGTTTAAGCAGGTTTAGACATTTACTCTAAACATGTTTTTTAAATGAGTACTGCTCAAATCATTGTAGTTTTTCTATCACTTCTAGCAAACTGTTTAGTGCTTGTTCGTCTAATATTACTTTTTTCTTTTTTTCAGCATTGGATACAGAACCAAAGAGGATTTTTCTAGTGCCACTCTTGAATGGATCAATGCCTCAGACACCTTTTGTATAGTGAAAGTCAATGAAATGAATGTCTGAAATCAGCTAAGCCCAGATTTTGTCTATTCAAATGCTAAGTACTCAGAAGTTCCATTTAAATTTGCTTCCAGTTGAAGCACTGCTAAGCACTTCTCTAAATAAGATCATTTCTTTACTTGCCCATTTATGGCTAAGCCCATTCAATTCTCGAAATCTGAGCTGAACCCTTGTTTCAGCTGTTTGTGCAGAAAAGTAACACCTAGCAATTATGTTGCAATACTTTAAGGATTAAGAAGTCAATGACCACTGCTACTTTGAGGAACAATCTTGTTTGAACGCGAAGTCTCTGAATAGTTAATGTAGAAGCACTGCCTAAAATAACAGAGAACTGTTTGCCCAGCATTTCCAGTCTTGCTACCTAAAATGTTCAGCTCTTGGTCATGCTCTTCTTCATGAGGTTTTATGAGACTAAGGAGAAAGCATGCATTTGAAGTAGCATGAAGAAAAATACAGCTTTTATTTCATCCAATTTTTAATCTGAATCATTAATTAAAATGTAGAAGAAATGTAAAAGCACTATATTGTTTTTTGATGTGAGGTGGGGTTTTTTCCACACAAATGTTGCCAGTGATGACAGGTACAAGAAATTTAATGTGGATCCAGACTTGGAGAAGGTTTTTCCGTTAAACAGGGGATGCCGTTTTTCATGTAGAATTCTGCCTGCAAGTGATTAACTCTTGCATGATCTTTGATCGGCATCTCTATGGGTTTCTGTACGCGTCTTCCATACTCTGAAGATGACAAAACAGCGACAGGTCTTGCCATTTCCTATGAAAATATAAAATTCTCCTTATAAGTACATCACAGGGCAAATATTTGGCAGTTATCTACTGCTAAATGTGCTGTGGTCATGGGCAAAATAACGGGCAGAACTCTACAGCATCCGCTTTATGGAAGTATATTTATTTAGCAGTGATCTTACTGTTCCATCCCTGACCTAGTTTTCCATGTATATTAATAAAGCATAAATGTATCACTAGATGGCAAGATGACAAGATATGGAACTATGCCATGAGTTACTGTAAACTAGTAAGTTTTTATGCACTCAGATACACACAGGTGATTGCCATGTGATTACTGGCAAACTGAATGCTATTTTACTGGAAAGTAGCAGATTTTATTTTCATTCCTATTTTTCTTGTGCATTGACTTGCATGATTCACTTGAAAAACAGGAAAGATTTAATTCTATCCCGTTACAGGAACCTGCTTGCACAATTCAATGAAACCATGGCATGAAAAAATCAAAGTCTAAAGTAAAACCCTGAGCAACCACTAGTCTATGCAAGCTTTCCCTGAAGGACCTAAAGCATAGACTACAGTGGTTTTGCACAATAAAAGGCTTTACTAAAATGCTTGTAGCTGTAAGATTACAGAAATAACTACACTGCAACGATGGGATTGAAAAATAACCTGACCAATGAAAGATTATTTAAGCTTGTTCTTCGTGAACTGCACTGTAAGTGACTGTGCAATCACTCTCCACAATCTGCAGTTCCTTCCTGCGCTACAGCAACAGGGAGCTCTGTAGGCAGAAGTAAAAGACAGGATTTGTTTGCTTTCCCTAACCAAAGGTCTCAGATTTATCAGGCTGCTTGTATCTTTTCTCACTGGCTAACAAAGAAAGCCTTGGTCCCCAATGTGTTTACCTAGTCAATGTAAATAATATCTACAAGGAGAATCAAAATGCAGATGCCACACCACAGTTCAAGTGCAAACAAATGACTCCTCTGCTACGACAGATGCAAGTTGGAGCCATATCAGCACTTATGATAGAACCTGCAAAGCACACGATCCTCTGCATTTCCTGCGAGGATGCAGGTGGAAGTCCAGATCCAGGGGTCTCATAGCAGGGCAGTCAGTTGTGAGACACTTCCAGACTCAAAATGCAGATCTGAGATTCTTGCGAAGGTGCTGCAAGCCCTTTTTCTCAAAAAAAAAACCCAAATCAAAAACAGAAAAGCCCACTCCGAAATAACCATTCATCCCCCAAGTCTCCCCCCCTACCCTTCCTGGCTACCTTGCTCCACCTCATTCTAAAGTATTCAGGACACTTAAAACCCCACCAGAACAAAAATTTAGTCAAGAGGAGTGGCAGGCAAAAATAAGACCATTTCCTTCCCATTCCTTTGTGGATAGATGTTGAAAAAGGAGAAATGACAAAATCTTCATACCATCCAGAAAGACTTTGCTAGCGATACAGGGTTTACAGTACTAATAATGGGGAGCAGTATGTAATTCTGATAGTTTGTGTTCCCTTTAAGTAAATAAGATTCAGTTTTCAGCATCCTTAGTAGCACAGCACTGACTGTACACAGTGTCATTTCATCTTTGCATGTTCGGCATTGAGCAGATTTCAGATTTTCCAACAGTTGGCTGGGAAACGTCCCACTACACGCCTTCACAGCCTATAATTCTAGTGCTGTTTAATGCTTGCCATCAGCAACGGCAGCCCTATGCAAAGACTCTGCTGCACGCACTGTGCTACGTGTAACTAAACTGAGTGTCTGTGACTGTACTGTTGGATTTCCCGGGTTCACCCAGGCTCTGTGCTGGAAAAGAAGGGCACACATGCAGTGGTTTGGTTTTTATCTCCCTTCAGTGTTGTAACAGGAAGATGTTGATTGTGGCCTTTTTATTTTTTATGTTTTACGACATAGCTGTTATTATTATATAAAGTCTGTGAGGGCCACTGAGGTGATTAAAGAGCAGGAGTTCAGTATGTGACCTGCACTTACTTATGGATAAATCTCGTGTTGGGTGTCATCACGTGCAGAAGGATCATGTTGTAACATTTAACAGCTGTGTGTTTGATGTGTCTCCATGCTAATTACAGGGCTGGATTACAGGACACCTGTTCAGGCAGAGTCCCATTGCGTGCACTGCCCAGCAGAGCTGGTATCACTTCTGGCCCATATACATTTGCTTTAGGAAGTATACTGGTAGGAAAGTCAGTTTTGTTTACACTGAAAGGACACAAAAGCTCAGTAAGAAACTCTGCGTTGATAAACCATTTCTACTCCAATTTCCCAGCTGGAGGCTGAGCTTGCTATTGGAGGGGGGTTGTTGGCTGTATTTTGTTTAAATAAAAAGTCTCATTTTTAATTGGAGTAGTCATTTACATGGCTTTTGGCCTCATGCAGGTTTGCAGTTGAGTTACTAGGCATGAGCAGGTGATGATAATGGGAACTTCTCAGAGTCCTTTGGGAGCAACCGATACTCCCTGCATTGTCTGGTAGAGCTGAGGGGCATTATGGCTATACACTGAAATGCCTGGCATGTAGGAATCATTAGCAGTGGCCTTTGTCCCAAAATTTCAACCGTTTTATTACACAGAAGTTGAGTCATTTTAACACTTGTCTCTCTTCCTTCTTCCATCTCCATCATGCATAATCACCAACACATGCAGTCATTCGTAGCCTACCCATCTCTTTACATCCTGTGAAGTGAGGCCATTAACACACAGAGCTTGCAATTAATTTGGTTTTGAACAGCCTCTGCCTCTGTGTGTGTATAAATATAAATGTATATAAATACACACGTATGTATGTGTATTATTCAGATGCTGCATGGAAAAAGACACATTTTATATACGTATATAAATTATAATATTTTGGTTTTCAAGGCAGCTCTTAAAACCATGGCTGCTTACTTCCTTAGCTATCACGCACACCAAACCCAGATTCTGCTGCCTTTGAATGCTTTGGCCAACCTTTTCTGGGTCCATGGTCTTCTGATTGACCCCCCTTCTTTGCACAAACTCCCTACAAATTTCTTTCCTGCAAGGCAATCTGACATAAGTTTGCGTAACAAACTCACCATCTTCAGAGAGCTGAGGTCTCTCAGCAAATACTGGCAAAGAGAGGGTGAATGTCACAGGGCAGCAGCTGAGTCAGGGCCCTTGAATCCAGTCCTCCCAGAGAAGAGTTTTCAAGCATCACAGAAATAGCTTTAAGACCACTTGAACTGCAAATGCTTGAAGAGCACAGACAGTTCAGAAGTCACTCTCAGTGATCCTGAAGCTCTATAATAGAGGGTTTGCCTCTCAGTGTGTATCCCTTTCCCCATGCTTTAACTTGCATATAGCTTGTCACTTGGAAATACAGAGGGTGCCAAAGAGCAGGAGCTAACCCTCCTCACTGGCTAATGCCTTCTCTTAAACCTCCAGGCTGAGGACAATGCCACCACCTTCCTGATTCCTTTGCTACCTTTGCTGCACTATAAAGGGTAAAACAATGCCCATAGTCTCCAGTCACATCAAAAAGTACAAAATGCCTTAACAATGATAATTATGAATATATCAAAGAGTTACCTCCTCATTAACGTTGAGGCCATGACTCTTTGCATGTTTTCTGTCACATCGGTGAACATATTGATTATAACCTTCTTGACTTTTAAAAATGGCATCATAAGTGGAAACATCTCCTGTCTTGAGAAAAGGGGGAAAAAAATGCTAATTCACAGTATTGCAAAATATATACACAGAAACCACTACTTAAATAGTGCACATACAGCATTAGACAATGACAACTGTAATAGTACCAAGCTACCATTAGTGAGTTTGGGTCACTCCTTTGGAACAAAAAATATCTAATGACAAGTGGTATATTTTTTTTAAAGTCTGCTCAGTCCTGAAATTTCCCTTCTGGTACTTTACTTCATTTTTTCCCCCGTAATCTATTGTAACTTTTGGAAATTTAACGGCTTTATTTGTTTTAATTTTCTGGACTTTATATTATCCTTCTTAAGTTCATTACTTTTTCAAATGATCTGGCACTGTAATGTAAAAGGAAAGCAGGCAGTTTCAAAATTCATTTGGAATGAAATAGATAAAGGTATCCTGCAGTGGAATCGCCAGTTAATTTCTGATTAAAGCAAAATGAAGGTGAGTTCCAAAACATGACACAGTAGTAATCCTGTGAGCCAGCAGTATGCATATATCTGTCGAATATTAAAATAAGCACACTCCAAGCCAGAATATTATGGTATTTATGATACCTGTTAACATAGTTGCATCCAAATAAGCAAGAATAAAGATCTGATCTGCTAACAAACACATTAGTGAAATCCAGTCAAGAAGTCCTCCATCAATGGAATCAAAGGTTTTGAAGGAAAGAAAAGCAAAATCCCATGTTGAAATATGCTGTCAGTTGTCAATGAACTTCATTAAAAGGTCCATGTTTTGGTAAACATGTCAATCAATCACTGGTTTTGTACATGTCTGACTACAACAGATTAGTAAAATTGTACATTTTATTGGGCTTTTTTTTAACCTCATTTTACAGTGTGCCTCTGAAAAACTCTTGCATTTTTTTGAGCCTTAAAATTTACAGTGCTAGCCTCCAAGAACAGTCAAGTCAGGGCTAGACAAGAAAGCTATAATGGTTCCATTAAAAGGAAACCATAGTTAAGAGTTATAGTGAGGCACCAGCTTCACTAACACTCTTAATAACAGGCTTCATTTGAAAGGTGTCTTGGTTCTGCCAAGATGAGAGATGGTTTGATTTTTAACCTATCAATCCCTTTATTTCTCAGAAACCATCCAGCCTCATGGAATTTCTACATTCAAGAACATCCTGCCTCTGACTTATCACTTCCATTTTTATTATTGTTTCCATGCTTTGTTGCTTGTCCTTTCATCCCCATGCTGCTGCTTTCATTCAGAATTTCAGTGGGCATCTAATTTGTGATCACCACTGGTAAGGTTATTTGCTCCTTTGTTTTTCTTCACATGGCATTATTTGTCCATTATTTGTTACCTGTGTCAGAGCATGCAATTCACACTTTCTGGAACTCGCACATGGGTAGTCAGTGTATTATGTTAAAAACTAGCCCAATCCCAGATGATCTGTTCAAGACCTAATGCCAGATGTGTTGAAGCAACTCTTCTGTGCTCAGTATACTGACAACTTTTTGTTGTTGTTTCTCTTTGTTCTTCAACAGTGATTTAGTTGGCAGTGGTGGTGGTGATGGTGGTGGTGAACTGCTTCTCACACCCACCAGAGCAAATGAATCATGCCAAATAGACTATTGTCTATTGCACTCAGGGTGGGCATCCTCCGTGTACTGCTGCTAAAGCTAAGCACTTCATTTATATTCCAGACACACATAAAATAGGTAACAGCTTCCTCCATGTCACAGAAGAGGAAACACCACACAAACAGGCTACAGTAACATATGTAAAGTAATCAAGTGAATAACTGTCTGCCAAGAGATTAATAGACAGGAATTTCTGGCTTCTGGCCACGTGCTGAGCACATATTCCTCTATTTCTCTCTGCTTCAGTTTCTGACATAACAGCTTGTTTTATGCATTTAAGCTGCAAAAAAAAAGGAATAAAATTCTATTTCCTGTATAAATAAAAAAATTCAAATGGTCTAGTTCCTTAATTGTGCATAAGAATGGGTCGAATCTGCTTCCTCCCCTGTGGCCAAGGCCTGCTCTCTGAAGCAAGCTGTTACACAGCTGTTACCACTTTTTGTTTCCATGCCACTGGAACAGCACTTTCTACAAACCAGGTCATCTGGAGTGTGAAAGCGGAGTTTATAACGTAAGCAACAGCTCTACCATATGGCTGCTAATTCCATACAGATGGGATAGACTACGAGCTCCACCAGCCCCACGTTCACCACGCCAGCCCTCTGATCTGCCCTAGCTTGACTCTTCCTGTGCTCTCCCTACCGTGTTTTGTTAAGCATGGCACCGACTGTGCCCGCTCACCTTTGGCTGACAGCCCTTTCCCATTGTGACACTGAAATAAACATGGAAAATTCTGAACTTACAAATCTACTTGTCTTTTATAGCAGAGCCACCTATTCAGTGCAGGAGATTTGCTTTTCCTTTAATGCCCAGCACTGTGCTGTGGTCTGCACCTTCCCACATCCCAGGGCCACATACAGCAAATTCTCACAGGTTGCCAGCCATCACTGCCCAGGGCACTCCACATTCAGCAGCCAGTCACTTGAGCGGGAAGAGGAGACTCATGGGGTGTATTTATTGTTAAATATATGTTGCCATAATACTGCTATAGTACATTGCTATAATAGATACTCTGGAACTTTCTAATGCTAATTTTGAGGGGGAAAAAGCTGTGAAGTCTTTATGTAACTGCCTATATAACTGTCTCATATAACTGTTCAGAGACAAAAAAGGTTTACAATCCAGGAAACATGGCCTGGCTGACACTGTATGCGCAAAACTGTTTTAATTTCTGATTTAAAATATGATGGCTGAGAAAATGAGGGGAACAAGGTGATACCAGGCAGCACAGTATAGGGTCGAAGCTCTCAGCTACCCTACTTTAGTTACTTACATTTTAAATGTCAGTGTAATGCCTTCAGAATTGTTAAGTTATTAAGGCATATATTGATGTTATTGTTTGGAATAACTCCATTGATTTTCTTTATTAAAACTGATCACATAGAAAAAATCATGCAATACAGATTGAAAACCTTTTCCTGCAACTGAAAATGGAAAAGTTTTCATTAAAGGGTCCCTCAGAGTATGTATTATCAGAAAAACCACAGGCAACGCATTCAAGCTGAGTGACAGATGATGCCTTTCCTAGTATTCCCCCAAAAGATAACTCGCATTTCAGTGATAGCATGAGGCTTGTTGGTCACAGAATTATAGAATCAAAGAATGGTCTGGGTCAAATGGGACCTTAAAGATCATGCAGTTTAAACCCCATTGCTACGGGCAAGGACATCTTCCACGAGATCATGTTGCTCAAAGCCTCATCCAACCTGGCCTTGAACACCTCCAGGGATCAGGCTACCCCAGCTTCTATGGGCAACCTCATTTTCCGCCCACATGTACCGAACATCCACGACACTTCACAAAGGCCTCTGAACATAAAAGCCTGTTATTGAGGCATTCGATAAGTAGCTTGCAACTATTGGAATTTCTGCCAGCCTCTGAAATATTAATGGGACTTTCTTATGCCCCCACCTGAGCACATCTCTGCCCCGGGGAGTGCCCGGGGACCCAGCACAATGAAGTCACTCTGGGCAGAATCCCACGGGGATCCCAGGCTCATCTCGGCGAGGGTCCCCCGGCTCGCTCCCTTCCGTCCCTCACCTTGGCCTCCCGGTGGAAATAGCTGAGCTCCGGAGGGCCCTTCCGCCTGGCTGGGATGCAGCTAAAGGCAGAGAGGGTGCAGATGGGACGCTGCCGCCTCCCTCCCGCCGTGGTACCGAGGGCATCCTGCGACCGTCCCGGCCCTGCAGCGCCCGCGGCCACCGGTGCCGCCGGGGTGGCGGAGGCCATGGTGCCCGGCGGCCGCCAGTACCCGGCAACGCTCGGCACCGCCCGCGGGGAAGGGAGGGCGCGCAGGGGGAAGCTGTGGCGTCAGGGACACCTCGGACAGCAGCCAGGCTTGCGCTGCCCTCCCTCACGCCCAGCTCCCCGATCCCTTCCTGCGCTTAGAAGCGGGGGAAAAAGGGAATTAAGCCTGGCTGAAAGGGACTGACCTTTTCTCTTTGCCCTAATCCAGAATCCCCTCTCAAGTGAAGAGGTTGAATAAAACCACAGAAAATGTGGGGTTTCCACCAGAATGAGGATGGAAGGGGGAAGATTTAGATTAGACATTAGGAAGAAATTCTTGAGACACTGGCACAGGTTGCCCAGGGAAGCTGTGGATGTCCCCTCCCTGGAAAGGTTCAAGGCCAGGTTGGATGGGGCCTTGAGCAGCCTGGTCTGGTGAGAGATGTCCTTCTCCGTGAAAGGGGGTTTGGAACTGGGTGATCTTTAAGGTGCCTTCCAACCCAAACAATTCCATGATTCGTGGGCACCCAGACGTGATGTTGTGGCGTTAGGGCCATCTTGGCAAGCATCCAGACCTGCACTGTTCTCCCTCACATCCGGCTCCCTTACTGCCCTTGGAGACTGAGGAAGAAGGTTGGAGCAAAGTCTGGCTGAAAGGGACTGACTTTTTCCCATGGCTGTCTGCACTAATCCAGAAATGCCTTTTTAAGCAGAGATGTTGAATAAAACCGCAGCAAAACGTGGAGCTCCCATAAAAATGAGGATGGAAGGGGGAAGATTAAGGTTAGACATTAGGAAAAATTCTTCACGATGAGACACTGGCACAGGTTGCTCAAAGAAGTTTTGCATGTCCCCTCCCTGGAAGTGTTCAAGGCCAGGTTGGATGGAGCCTTGAGCAGCCTGGTCTGGTGGGAGGTGTCCCTGTTCATGGCAGGGGGTTGGAACTGCATGATCGATAAGGTTCCTTCCAACCCAAACCATTCAATGATTCTAAGTGGAGAGATTAAATTAAAACGTGAAACTTCCACTGATACAAGAAGTGGTTGTTATTCCAGACAGTGGAATATTTTGACTTAAGTAGAATTGTTTTTCTGTAGAATTGGTTTTCTAACTCACTTCAGTTAAGCGATTTCTAAGTGGTAATATTTTTGAAAGTTAGACAGACACAGACTTTATGGTTTTTTGAATAGTGCTGTTTCCAGACAATACTTAATTGTCTCAAGAATTCAAGGCTGGACTGAGAACTAGCTTCAAAGCTCTAATGGGAAGAGAATTGGGTGTCGTGAAGTTCATAATAAAATTAAGATTAGTCCTTGGAAAGTAGTAGAATATGCATGAGATTGCTGGGAGAATTTATACATATGCATGTAAGTTGGATATATATTCTGTCCCCAGCTCTTGTCTTGTTGCTCATGATTGATGGAAATCATTCCCTCTTGCACTCAGCGCTGAAATAAAGGATGCTTGTTTATAAAACTCCAAAACAAGTCTTAGTTTATTTGCCAGCTTTTTGGTATCACCATCAGAATGAGGATCCTGAGTGTCTCTGGGCTGAGCCTCCTCACCCACTTGGGCACTGGCTTTAACAGGATGTTCAGCCATTCCAGGCAATGCAGTTGGAAGTCTCTCTCACAAAGAGGCACTCCTGGGGGGGAGGGGCACTGAAAGTACGCATATCCCAGTTGCAGATCTATTTCAATAGATTGACTGCTCTATGGTGGTGGCACCTGGCTCCTAGCATCAATCTTCACCTTACAGCCATACTGGTTTAATACCTACACGTAACTGTGCTTGCTCTGCTGCTTGGGGATCTGTGACTAGCTTGGTTTTCTGCAACCACATTGGCAGAAACTGATGTGTTGCCTGTACAGCATTACTGTTACTATTGCTACCAGTATCTTTTGACAAACAATTTCACAATAGCACTCTTCCAGACATCTGATTTTTACTGAACATCCAAGATGAATTAAAGACATTCTCCCCAACATTTAGTCTGCCACGGATCTCTGCAGCTAGTTCTTTTGGGCATCACGGACCCATGCAATAATTCAGGTCTGCTGATGTAAAAAGTCCCATCCCTACTATATGGCTGCCACTCTCCTATCACTAACACACTGGGCAATATAGCCTCTTGCTTCTTTTCAAGTGCAGTGTGGAGGTATTTATACTCTACAGTCTTAGGTGGGTGGTTTCTTTAATCATTCGTGACATTTCCCATCTGCTTATCTAATAACCTCCCTCTACCAATTAGGGTCCTCTTCTTTTTGCAGCACGAGCCAAATTAGTGCAGCATAAGCAACCAGTAGAATTGAAAATCCAACAGCTGCCTTACATCAGCTTCCTACGCAGAGGCACGTTTGCCACTGTGTAAGTGCTTTTTTGTAGTTTAGTCCGAGCACCAAGAGACAGCAAGCACATTTATAATAAGTAGCTCAGCTGAAGCTGCAGCTATAAATAGAGCCGCAAGAAACTCTTTGCAAGAAATCTCAGCTAGGCTAGGCAAGATCTCTGAAGTTAGTTCTGAAATGTTTCTCTCCAGCTTTCCTTCTGCTGTTCACATGTAGCTCATTTTGATTAACATTTAAGATGGCATTAATTGATGCGTGCTATCTGGATGCAATTCAGTTTTTCCAAAATACTGCTGGATGCTTGTTACAGATTTTTCCTAAACCACTCATTTGAAATAATTTAAAATTATGGGGTTTGGTTCATTTTGCCTTCCCAAGGAAGGTATCAATCCCTTTAGAATTATTTGAATTTTACAAAGGTTTTTTTCTTCATGGTCGTGTTTTGTAGACGCCCCAGTAGCATTATCCAAATGCCCAGGCGTTTTTGTTCCAGTTACAACCAGACTTAGATCATAGCCTGCTACTCTGCTACTGTTATGTGTACTTTCCTGTTATAGAGTAGCATTGGAGGTCAGTCTGTTTCTTTTGTAAGTCAAACATGAACAAGTAAACACTTGTGAAAGGGCAATGAAGCAATTTTAATCTGTATAGTCAAAAGCAATCATGCAAATACAGATGAGCTCAGAGACCAAAGTGTTTTGAATTCAGGAGGAGGAGGAGAAGTTCAACTGCCTGCCCTTTTAGGGAACAGCAATATCCCCCTTAGGTTCCACTGCTAAGGTTCCTGAATTTTAAATATGTACTTTTATAGTAATAAAGGTATCTCAAGGGCAGGGTGACTGTTTTGAAACATCCAACTGGCTTATGAAATAACTTTGGCAAAAAATTCCTGAAAGGAATTTATGAAGCAAATAGTAAGGGCATGGGGGAAGGACATGAAGAAGATGACGGTGAGGCCACAAAAATGGCACAGACACAGGAGGACAGATGACATATAACTGTCATTTATACGCAGAAAAAAACACAGTAGCTGTTTTCTTACTAGAGGCTAACATACCTGTTTCAAACTCATGACACTTAGAGCTGAGGTGGCCAGTCTGCTGTCAAATTAAAGCTGAGCAATTAATCTTCTGTCCTTGCTGTTTGACCTCAACATATATCAGATTGCCGTGTGATCTTCAGTTGATTCTCAAAGGAAAGACAGCGAAGTGCTGCATCTGATGGCACTTGAAAAAGAGGCTGAAAGAATAATGGTTGAAAACCTCTGTCCACTTTCCACTCCCATAGCTTTGGCCCAAGCCAGTCATTTCACACAAGTGCTTTTTTCTTTTAGACTCTGAGTTAGTTGTGGACTGCTTGTCTCAAACGGAAAGATTTTTCAGAGGTTTTCTGAAGGAAATGGAGAAAACTGCACATCAACTGCAGAAATCAGCACTCCTTTTGCAATCCTGAGGGCTGTTTTTTTCTTTTTTTTTTTTTTTTTGTTTGTGAGCTGCTTGAAAATTTTTAAATTTCTTGGAATATATCTCTTGTTTCAAATAATTCAAATAATTCTTTACACAGAATTGCTGTGACTGAGCCGTGGTCTGCAAATTGCAAGCATTTCCTGGTTGGCTTGTGACTATAATTTCCACTTCTCGGCTGGAAAATTAGTATTTTCAAATAATTATACTAGTTTTAATTTTAATAATTTAAAAGCAATTATAAAATTATAACAAGTTAATTGATATTGAAATTATATATATTATAATTTGCACGCTGACTGGTATCTGCTGACTGGATATTCCAACTCACTGTCAGGTAATTATTCTCTTCAATAACCCTCTTTGTAAGTTGAGTAATACACAATTTTATAGATGAGGTGGACATTATTTTAATAAGAATTGTTATTTTTAACACTGCTTTGGAATGGGAACATGAAAATTTCTACCCCAGGAATTTTGATCTTTCAAAATACTTCACATGCATTTTTTTTGCTGTCAAAAATAGGATTTTCATGAAGAGCATCTCAGTGGTTACAAATATATTTGAAAAACACTAAATAAAAAAAATTCAATTAATTGTTGGCAGAATCTTTGATTTGAACAGTGGCATCCTGCAACATAAAATGGTTCATATCTTCATAGTTGCAAACAGGATGAAAATGTCCTTATCTTGCATTTGGACATATTAAAAACCTAAGATTGATCTGAAAAAAATCCTGCCCCTAAATTTGAAAAAAAATTAAAATTAATACGTAGTAAACCTCAGGGTTAACCAGCTACAATTGATTTATATGTCACTTTTGACAAATACATAGAAATTTGAAGCACTTCAAGGAACAAAAATACTGTCTTAATCATGTGTTTTATTTAAGGCACATATATCTCATTCTACATTTGTTTCCTCTCCAGATTCACTCCACTATTTTAGACAAGAAAGGAAAAATAAATCTAAAAAGCCCCAGTCTTAAAACTGTTCTGGTTCCACTTGTAAAAAGTGTTGAAGTTTAGTATCATGGTCAGATGAAGGAGAATCTGCTATCTGAAAATGAAAAATTAAAATATCTTCACACAGAAGTACAACCAAAAGTAAAACCACATTTCAAAGGACAAGGTAGTAATTGCTTTAACAGTAAATCTGCTGCTGTATAAAGCATCCTGACAACACAGCTAATTATCTGGCCTAATATAAAGTCCTGAAAACAGACTTTCCATAGCTCTACCTTCACATGTGCACAGCTGTGTCTTAGAAACGAGCAGGTTGAACTCCTACTTGTGCCTCAGTGGAAAAAGAGAAGGTCTGTAGATATTTTACCAAATAGAGGAATCATAAAGGAATATAAGAGAATGAAAAATGCTTTCCAGGCAGCTTAAATAAGATGATAATGTCTCTCTTTAGAAACAGCAGCTAAACAGCATTAATTTACAGGAAATCCCAAATAGTTTTCTTGCCCTTCATAAATTGGAGCAAAGCAGTGACTTTGAAAAAAAAATCCAGCAGGCTCCCCAGGTGTTCCCATTTGGATTTCATTTTCCCAGACCACAGTGAATCATTCTTTTGGCTGCTGCCTCACGTTGTGAAATACATTTGCATTGTACTCTTGGAAGTCATGCTTTTTGTGGCTCACCTATGCACAACAGCACCAACATGGAAGTCGTAGAACTTGAGCCTTACTTTAATGTAGACTCTATTGAATACTGATTTGTATGGTTATCATAAAGCTTATCAAGTTACACTCTGATACATGAGAAGTGTCATATGCAGTTACTGAAGAAGATGAAATTTTCCCAGGAGAGGAAGAAAGGATACGAGAACTCTGGGTCAGTCTAGACAGGGAGAAAAAAACCCATTATAAACAGTAGATGTAAAATGCATTGGAAGACAAAAAGTGTTTATTGGATACAAATTGCTTCCCGGTACTAGAAAGATAATAATCATCAACAACTGAAGGTCAGAGAGAGAGGATAGTATGCACCTTTCTTTGTCTGGGCTTCCTACTGTGTATATAATCATCTTTTGCCCACTTTCTTGTTATTTAGCAGGATTTGGCTGCAGGAATCTGAATGCAACTGCGAAACAACAGAATGAAAATACCACTGAAACATGAGTGATAGGAACAAGGGCATTTTCAACATGCTCTTGGAGGGCACGTATAGGTCTGTCTTTATATTTCATCGGACCAGTCAGCCCATGACCATTCAAATATTACAGCCTTTCGTGGCATCCAGAAATATGACATATGTCCTATGTGAACATAGGAACAAGGCTATCAAGTCAAGTACAAGGTTTGCTACTGATGTGCAAGAATACAAATGAAAAGTAAAACCCTGAATGTACATGATATACCTGAAAGCTGCACATAGATACAACAGTACAATATCACCAACTTTACACAAAGGGTTTTCATCCACAGTAAGAAGTGATTGCTTTGACCTATGGTAATAACAGAATGATTTTAAGGTACATTCAAAATCTAAGAGATTAAAATTTGTTTTAAGTGTTCCTAGGACAAATTTATGGAGAGGAGGGATTTAGGAGAAGTCTTAAGCATAGCCATAAGTTATAGCTTGTTTTAGGCAATGACCGAGATGTTGTTTCTGCTGCCATGTGAGCTACTGGAAAGTCTTTCACTCTGCTGGAAAATATTTATCCTAACTTATTAATTAAAAGGAAGAGATCTTATTAGACTGGGCACATATCTTGAGAGTTACTGATCAAAAGTCTCCAGCTCTGGGTAAGATATCAAGTGTGCTATGTTGGACATAACTGAAATAACTTGCAGTATGCTTTTAGACTAACTTAAAGGGATCACAATTCAGATTGTCTATTTTATAGCAGATGTAGGCTAGTGGGCAGTGGGCTGTACTCAGTGAGATTATGGTCTGACGCCACTTATTTTTGATCCCCAATTTTAAGAACTCCTTCTGAGAGGACATCAAGGCATTACAAATGTAAATATATGTTTCAGGAATGGGAAAACTGAATACTTTTTACATTTCCATAACATGCTAATGCTAATAGTGCATAAATTGACTTCTATATTCATATGATATCTGTCAGAAAAAAATCTTATATGATATTTTGTAAATAGGAGGATTTTACTAATTTTAATCATTAGGATGTCATGACTAAAAGAATATGTTAATTTCAATTCTAATTATAGCAAATCAAAAAATATTCTTTACTATCTGTGCTTCAAAGGAGCATAGAGAGTTCAGTTACCTGCTTTTTCACTCTTTCACTTGGCTGGTCAATGAAAATCCACAAGTGTGATACTGTTCGATTCAATGAGATATCCATTAATCTTGAATATCCACAAAGTAGCATTTTTTTTATCTTTCACTCATACTCATGTCCTGATAAATTAGATTATTTTAAATATCCCATTAAATCCAGCATTCTAAAGGTTAAGTGAGAGGCATGCAAGGGTAAAAAAAAAGTTGTCGAAGTGCAAAACCAACAAACATTTCTTTCTTTGTACAGCTTCTCCTCCTTATTGTTTGAGCATTGCAGGAGAGTTGCAAAGTAGCAACACTACTACTGTCTCCAGTATCCCCCACTTTGCTTCTGTTTGTGGACTTGAGGTAAGTCTTCTGTATCAGGTAGGGAATAAATGACTGCAAAGTGCCTGGTATGCCAGTCAGGACTGAAGACAATAGAGGTGATTCCATTTCTGAAAGGCAGTAGTTAGTCCAGCAGATATTATTGACTCAGGCTATTGAAATAGTTGGCCATAGTCTGCTCAACATCTAAGTGATCAATAAAAAGCAGTAGCAAGAGCAACAGAGAATGTGCAGGTTTAAAGCAAAAGAAGCCATGGAAGGAAGCAAAACTAAGAGACAGTAACAGTAAGACAAAGTACATATAAACTTTTAATGAATTAACCTTACAAAAGACAGTAGCTTCAAAACATCTGACACGTTTGTACAAAACTATTCCAGCATTTTTAGTTCTCTCTTCAGAAAGAATGCCAGCAAGCCACCCAACGTGTCCCTGGCTATGAGATGCAACTGGTGATCACATCCAAATCATGTGTGGACAGAGTAAACTTATTTACAAATACTGTATACTTTAATACCGGATTAGTGGATGCTATTGGGGAGCGACTATATTTTCCAGAAAACACCATGCATCAGAAAATAGTATGCACCCCTAGCTTTATTGCCTTTTTTCACCGCATTTGTCACTAACATCTCTTTTTAGTCCTTTCTGGATGAGTTATCACCTTTTAACTCTTATTCCTTCTTTTCTTGTCCTTGAATAACAGTGCAAGTAGCAGTACAATCTTCCAGTCCTATAGCGTAAATCACAACTGTCCTTGAACATAGGAAATCAAGGTGCAAAATGATGGCTCATGGGACTATTCTGCAGCCATATTAAAATAAGTGCCACATACCAGAAAATAGCACGCATGTTAAGGGCCAAAATGTAGTTAAAAAGTGCGTGATACTTTCCTGAAAATATGGTATTGATGACACATACAAGCATTCTTCAAGATGCCACATTCCCTTGTGAAAGGGATCTTGTCATTTCAGTATGTACAAAGTATGTCTTCAGTTCTCCTTTTCCTTTTACATTTATTATTCCTCTGCAAGTGCTCATGTACCCCAGTGTTTGCAGGACATTGTTCGTCTCTTCTGTAACCTGCAACAATACAGTAATACAACTAGCATTGACAACAGAGTGAAGCAGAATCTTCTTCCAGAGGATGAAGATGCTCTGAGCAATTATAAGGGCTTTGCTACAATGCTTATAAGGCTTTTAAGGGTCTCAAGGGAAGTTGGAGCAGATGAGATTTCAAATACTCTGTTGCTGGATGCCAATTCTGACCACTTACATGAAGTATCAAATTTAGTGTAACCATTTCTGTACCTAGGATTCCAAACCGAGGACTTGTAGATGCACAAATGGCACTAGGGACAACACTCTTCATCATATAGCATTTTTCTCAGCTTCAGAAGCTGTTTTTCATTTCAGTAGATGCAAGCTTCCCCATCTTTTTGTAAATGCTAAGGCTATGTGAATGAAGTGAGATATTAGCATCATCTGTAAGAGCTGCTGTTGCCATTTTCTTACATAACTGTCAGTGAACCAGACTTTAGGCAGTTCTGCCACTAGGACGGAGGTTATTCAACAGACTCAGACTGCCTGTGTTTCTTTGTGAGGGAAACAACTGTTTGTAGATATCATTGCTTTGACATCCCCTCTGTTTTCAGTTTTGACCCACAGTTGGTAAATTTACTTTTCCATTATTTAGTTCTGAATAGTCTCCATCATAGATCTGGAATGCTTTCAAACACACGCTGGGATTCCAAAATGCTAGGTAGCACACTAGGCAGGTATTTAAAACGTGATCCATGACTATGGAATCACTGGAAAGTTAGTAAATTGAAGGTCTTTTCTATACAAGTCTTTCTATAATCAGCACAGATAATAATCTATAAAGATTATTAGTGAGCATCGTTGATTAAAAGGTAAGTTTCATGACTGCTTTATGGATTCACTTGATGTACAGCCGTTATGGTCGTTTCCTTTATTTAGAAATTATTAACATCAGGAGTGCCCTTGAGAAGTGAGATAGCTAGTATTTTATTGGTTTGGAAATTCACAGAATAGAAATGTGGTTTTCCTCAAAACTATCTTAATCTAGGGATGCATTTCCAGGCAACCTATGACTTCCTCCACTGTATTTCTCTGTAGGGTCAAGATAAAGTTTTTATTCTCCTCCCATTTTCCCTATATTTTCTTTTAATTCTTTAATTTCCTGTCCAAGGTCTAATTCTTTTGAACTGTATTTATGCAACTGTTAGGTAAGTTTTTTCTGTAGGCATCCTTAGCTCCAAAACACAGAACTGTTAATGTACAAATACGTGATTTTTTTTTTAAGCACCAGGCTCAAAGGATTATGATAAATACTAGAACAAATCCAAGACTTACCTGTATTTTATCTAAGACTCCAGTGCTGTCCATCCTGCTGGCCACATTTACTGTATTGCCCCAGATATCATATTGTGGTTTTTGAGCTCCAATTACTCCAGCTATTACAGGTCCATGGTTGATACCTGCAAAACATTATATCTTAACACTGAAAAAGATGATTCACAAAACAAGGACCACAGTGCATCTGGTAACATATAAAGGCAATGACCATGGTACATGGCCCATGCTGAATAGTCAGTACAGCAACTAATAGTCTGTTCACAACTGTTTAATCAACCATTTGCAGCAGGAGGATGTTAGTTATAAATATGCCAAAGTTTAGTTTATTTAATCTTAGTTTTACATCTCCCTCCCACACTAAGTAAATTTGATATTTTTAACTATTAGTATCTTAATAACCTGCTACTGTCTTTATTAGATAGCATGAGGAACACACTGTGAGGAAGTAGCAACTTCTGGAAAAACAGATACACACAATTTTTTTTCATCTCTACTTGTAGCGAAAAGTGCTTCTCCTCTCTGCAAGCTGACAACCAAATCAAATTACTTTTACACTATGCTTTGCTTTTCAATGTATAATAAACTAATGCTGAACCACCTGAAGCCACTGCTGTTGGTTTGAGAAATATCTATCTCTGGCACTGTAAAGCCAGCTTCAGATCCTTTCTTCAAGGAGAATTCTATCTATATCTCTTAAGAATGTGTATGGCCACCCAAGCATTCTGGGATGTGCTGCTCTATGTCATTCCTGCTAGTGTGGGTCTCCTTCATATGACACACATTAATGTTTGTTGGAGCAAGGCTGGCAGAGTAGTACTCTTGTGTCCAAAGCAACATTTAATTATTCCATGAAAAGGCAAATAATGTTAAGCAAATACTGTTCAGTAGGACAGACAGAGAATATCTCATTCCAAAGTATCCTGCAGTCTGGGCTCAAAGCTTTCTCCAGGGAACAGGGATCCTGGTGCTTGACTAGCCTCAGGCAAAAGCAGGAAACATATTAAGTTCACCCACAACACAAATGTTCTAACAATGAAGTATATAGGAAGCCTGTCAACCTCTGTTCTGTTCTGAAAAAAAAAAAGAAAAAAAAGCAGTACCTGTGCAAAACTTGCTGCAAAAGTATATTTGAGCTTGTCTAATAAATCAAGCACCTAAGCTAACTGAAAGAGAGGAACGCCTGAAATACAGTGCAAGTGCTTTCTTCCCCATAGGCTGTGGGCCTCCTAAGGCACAACTAGCATTTCAGGCACTCACACAAAAAGAAGATTGAAAGCTAAGCTATCTAGTAAGTTGCAACAGTTCTGGGATTAGATGTTGGCCGAGAAAGGTTTTCGCCAATGGCAGTTTGGGTTTAAATCCTTATAGTGGAGATTATGTTGGACGTAGATGCTCAAATGCTTCTGTGGCTGTGATAGCTATGAATATATTGCTACCAGTTGCTTTCATGGCCAGCTGGCGGTGGGAAGTGGAGAAGTGAAGGGAAGATTGGAAGTGATGTCAGTGGTGCCTATATTGGATTAAGATGGCAGAAGTGCCAGTCTGGGGCCTGTGTCCCTTTGTAAATTTAATTGTTCCTCATTTCATGAAGCAAAGGAGTCTGACTTCTCTGGAGCCTATAGCAAACACTTTGAAAATCACAAATAGGTATCTTTTCTTTTCCCATAGAAAGTTTACTTTATGATCTCCAGGAGTCAGTATTGCTTTAATCAGTTTGTGGATTTAGCCCTGACACTCGACTGCTCTTTATCTTGACACTGCTGATATGTTTGCAAGTCTGTGGCATGTGTCACCCATCTATGGCAAGAAGAGAACTTCTATTCTGTACAGAAATATGATATCTCTACACATTTATGTTATACACGTCAAGTTCTGTAACACTTTGAGAAGGAAGTATACTTCAGATTTGCTTTGTCGTTTTTTAACTCTATCAAGGAACGCAAAACATACTGGCAAAGGAGTGCTCTCAGAACACAGTCTTTCAAGTGAGACGATAGGGAGTTTTGCCAGTGGGTGGCACTGTGCAACAAACGTGAGAGGAGACACAGAAAAGAAGCAAGCAGCACAGCAAGAGAAAAGACAAGACAGGAGAAACACTGCTGGAAATCAAATACCTCTGACATATTTACAGAATTTATGAGTTTCCAGTATTTATTTACTGCTTTCATTTCACACTTTCCAAGTTAAGTATTGCATTGTAAAACTACTGTGTACTGCTATCAGGAAATAAACATTTTAGAACATATGGTTCTTGATCAACTCTGAATTCATTTATTTTATCATCCATTCCATAGCTTACTGCAGCTGCCTGTTTCTTTTTTTTAAATACCATGATGCACAAGTAGAAGTAATTAGAAGCTGAAATATAAAAGATAACTCTTTTAAATATAAACAACCAGTCATCTTTGCTCTTATTTGTCAGTAATGATAGAATAACAAAGAAGAGAAATATCCTTCTTTGCCTAGCATTGGGAAGGAACGGGTGCATTTTTGTATGCTTGCTTGAGTCTAGTATACCTAAAATATTTCAAACTCCAGCCTCACTGGCCCCCCATACTCTTGTGCTCCAAAACCATATATAGCTCTGCCCAGAGTGTCCTTTGGTAGTGATAAGCTTAAAAAAATGTATGCGGTTAACAACCTCTAGAATGATTTTTACAATACCATGGAGGCTGCCCTTAAACAGGGTAAAGATGGCCTTTTTGGTCAGTTCTATGAACACTTTAATCAGCTGGTACTTCACACAGAATTCTCCCCCATCCTCCGTGATATTATCATAAAAATCACGTGATACATACCTACTCGTAACTTGAAGTCATTGAATGAATGCTTGTTTATGACATCTAGTTTTGCCACCAAGGCAAACGCAAACTCCACCATGGTTCCTATGTGCATATATTGTCGTTCAGGTTCCTGAGTTTAAACAGGCAAACAGAATAAAACCATTTTCATTAGACTTAGTTGCTGAGAGAATATAATCAATGTATGCTGATCACTTCAAAGCACTTAAAATCTTAAGTAAGTCCCAATGACAGCAGGGAGCAGCAGAAAAATGATGGTGCCCTTCCCAGCATCAGTTAGATCAAACAATGACCAACAGACCAGAAAGCATTTTGCTTACACAAGCAGACAGTCTAGAGATGACAGATTTAAAACATGTCAAATCTAATGTTTTGATTGGAAATAACTGATTAGATGCTATCTAATACTGCAGACTCTCAATATCTATATGTGCCTAGGATTTGCTCATTAATTTTCTCTAAGTATCTGCTTCTATTTTATTCCCTTTAATAATAAATAATGCTTACTGACAGCCCCACAGAGACCCCTGCCTCTCACTATTGTGCAGCTCAGCACTTTAGCTAATGCTCCAGTGAAATACACAATTTTAAGAGTTCCTCCACTAACCTCATCTGGTAGATGAGAAAGCACCTCTGAGAACATCTAATAGACCTGAAAATGAATAAAATACAAGAGAAAGAGAAAGAAGACAATCCATCCTCTGTCCCCCAATTTACTAGCTTAGAGCTTTTACCACTTATAAAGCCTATAGACTTAATATCTCCTCATACATCAACAGTGTAGGCTGATTTCTAAATACTGGTTTGAGTCCCCTCAGGCTGAGAAGAAAAATGTTTTTCAGGCTTCCACAGCCCAGGGTGGGATCCTGACAAGAAAATGAGATGCATTTGCTTATCTCTATCACAAATGACTGAATCTTCCTCATTTCTTCATATAAAGTGACAAAAGAGATGGACGTTTCAGGAGATGATTCATAGAATAGATGCATCAGCCTAGCTGGGACAGCAGTGGTGCTTACCAGAGCAGGTGTTTAGATGAATAAAGCCTGTTTCCTTTGGAGTTCACTCCTAGCTAAGACAGATGGTTTCCTGTTCAGTTGATGTATTCAGTCACCCTCCTTAGGCACTTAGTCTTCCTTGGGTGCTTGTTTTAAGCTGGGGGCTGTTCTCATCATTATGCCTAGCAGTCAGTCACTGCCACACTAGGTACTGCAGTATCTGTGGATCTTTGGGTGTCTGGACTTAAAGCTGCTAGTTTTGGTGAATTTTCTTTGAAAATGTGAACTAGATCACCAAAGAAACACTAAAACTTGGATCTCTTGATTCAGTTTGTGGAAATAACTCAGACGATAGATTTCTTCCTGTGAAAGCACTAGTCTCTAGTTGTTACTGAGAGATCCTCTGTGTCTTCTCATCTCCAGTCTACAGTTCTGTGTTTCCTTCATTCCCCTTCACCTCCCTGTATTAAATGTGAGAGCTAATTTAAAATTATTCATTTTTCCCCTCATAATACTTAAGGTCTATAGTTCATATGTTAATTGCTTCTGTCTAGAAAGAATACGAGTTTGGCAAGAACACATTAATCTTTAGCAGAGAAAGTGTTGGTTCATAATTGCTGTCTCTCTGTTGCTAACCTCTAGTACTCTAAAGGTCATGGCAAAAGCAAGGTTTTTGCTTCAAAGTTATGAATTGCTGTTCTGAACTTCATTTCTACTGACTACTGTTTCCAATCCTACTCTACACAGTAAACCAGATCAAAAGAAGATGTTCTCAGTGCTGAGTCTGAGTACTCTGTAAGCTATGGTTAATATGGCTACTCAGCCCTTTCAGCTTACAATGCAGTCTTTTGTACACTCTGTAAATCAGGTTTTGCTGCAGCATGTAGCAATAAAATACTGTATTGTATTTAATGTAGGAGGCTTGTTTTAGACTTAGTAAAGAGAGAGGTGGCATTTTCAAGCTGCAATGTGAAGAACGATAATTCAGAGACTACTAAACAAAAGTATACACTAGTCCAGTTGAGTACAATCTAGGTTAATAAGAAAAAACTAGGACAAAATGTTATACATGGAGTTTAATGAACAGAATTTTATCCTTCATTTGAACACGTTTTTACTAAGCAAGAACCTTTACCTGACACTGTTCTTGGTTGGGTGTAGCACTCAATCCTGTTGCGGCCATGTAAGTGCTTCCAATGGTCTTTATCTTTTCAACACCACTGAATTTTGGCTTTGACAATAACTGTAAAACAAGGATAGTTATTCATTATTCAGATCAGCAGTCCTGTTACTCTAACAGCACTCAGAATGTAATTTCTTGGAACAGTCTCTTAATAGACACCAAGTGGCTTCACAAACATACAAGGGATGAAGGACGTCAGGACAGATAAAACAATGACTACAGCCTCCAAATGTAGGGAATTTCTGTCTGCTAAAATATTATTTTATTACAAAGGGACTATTTACAGTGATGAGAAAATTCCACCTTACTTTACATGCAGCTCTTAAAAGACAGTGGACTGATACTGGAACTGAGTCACCATGAGAGCCAGCACTCAAGCTTTAAGCAACTTTCTGAAAGCAAGCATGTGTTCCATGCCAAAGAGATTAGAATCTAAGGGTTTTAGTTAATATCCTAGGTTGTTATGAATATTTCAATGTTCCCCAAATGTGTTTGCTGCTAAAATACCCTCTATATATCTGCAGATCCACAAACCTAGACTGTGCTCTCTGAGTCATGACATAATTTTAACGCCTTTTTCTAGTATCTTCATCACTAATAACTTTAAGACAAATATTGTTCTCAGTGAGATCTTTACTCCCATCTTTTACCAGTCCATCTGCAGTCATACTCTGTACTTGCTTGTACCTTCAGAGAACAGAATATTAAAATTTAGACAATCCTTTGACTCGCTCATGTATCAACTAATCAATGCTCTGTATAATGACACTAACATAGATCATGTATAAATGAAGCTGTATTTCAGGGGACATAGATTTACGTACCTGACTTCAGGCACTAGTATTTAGAAATTGTACTTAGGATATGGCATGTAATAAGAGCATCTCATGAACTGCAGCTAAAGGGCAAAAATTCCTCCATCAGACATACACGTAGGATTCTCATTATAGCTAAACAAAAGCAATTGAGCATGATGTCAGATATCTGATTTATTCCAAATAAATTTATTCTTGTTTTAATGCTCCCTGTAAGTATTTTCCATGCGACTAGGCACACAAACTTCTCCTATGACAGCTCTTCGACTGTTGCTTTCAAGTATGCTTTCTTACTGTTGCAAACCCTGGGTTATTAAGATCGAAACCATATGTTGATTGTTGTTAGAAGTACATACATCATCAAAGTCAGCGATGATCTCATTTAGCAGCCTGAGACATTCCAAGCCTTCTTTATTTACATCAGATTCTGTGTAAAATTCCTTGAAATCCGGAACAGAGGCAAACATGACACAGACGCAGTCATATGACTGATGATATAGATCCTGTCCAAAAGAAAACAGAATAGAGAAAGAAAAAAAATCTGTCATACCCAGATCTAAATAAAAATTTCCTTATTAATATGCTGTGTCCTGATTCTGAAAAGGGAGGCACTGCAGTGGCTGGGATGCCTTCAGATGGTGGTTGGGTATTTTTTTGCAACTATTAATTTTAGTTGGTGTATAAACTTATTTCTTAAAAAGACTTAGCACATACAGGTGAAAATATTTCATTAATTTAAAGTTACTTTTTTCCCTTCCTGAGTATGAACTTCATGAACATAAAATGTTCACTCATTTACTAGACAGAGCCCATTTCTGAGGCTTTTCATGTACAGAATTTCATCAGGCTTGCACAGCTGGAATTATATTTTGCAGAATAATCTCTAATTTATTATTAGCTCTTTGTGTTATTGTACTAACTAGAAGACAGAACCAAAATCACAAACTGAGTTCCTAACTAAAAATTACAAGATGCTTAACAGGGCAAAATAATTGTCATTTTTTTCCATAACAAGGACCTGAGGCAAAGGGAAAGAAGTCACCTGAACTAAAACTTATTTATGTCATATTGCCCTCTGCCTTCTGTGACCACTGAAATGAGAGCGCTTCTGCTCCACAGAGCAGCTCCTCTGGTACTTAAAATGACCACACACACCCTGCCCCACCTTCAGTTTCCTCTCTACCTAAACACTGAAATATCAGTTCTTTCAGGATAAATTTACATCCTGAAAGAAGGAATGAAAGAATGTTTATTAAACTAACACTTAAAAAAGGAATCTATACACAAAGGTAGCCACAGCAATAAAAGATGCTGTAAGCTGCTATAAAGTAAAATTCTGTTCAAGGTATTATTTGAGTAAAACAAGGATTTCAATACTCATGTGAATAAGGTGAATAGGATTTGTTCTCTGATTTCAAGAAGCATGAGATATTTCCCTTTTTACTTATCAAAGTCTTTCTTTTGGAATTTCACTCACAATATGTTTCTTTTTGAAAGGATATGGCATATCTCTACACAGATGTGTACAGACATACTGAATCTTAGTGATGTATAACTGAAAGCATCGTAACTATGGGAAAAACTGTTGACTACCTCATCCCAGCACAGGTGTGAGGGTAAACATGAAGATAATGGTGGACAGGGAGGAACATGTGCAGCTGGAAGAGGCAGATGATGTATTACTAGAATTTTCAGACCCTTTATTTTCTAAGAATCCCTGAAGCTCCACCATGCCACTGTGCAGTAGGGATGGACTATATTCTTGCAGTGCACCATTACTATTTATATTCTTAAAAGCTGAGACACTTGAAATTGCCCATCTGTACCTGACTTCCACCTTACAGCCGTATATACAAAATCACTTTAAAGTGAAAAGCAACTAAATGAAACGTCCAAGGCAATGAGCTCACTGTTGGGTCACTACTAAACTTCAAATGAGTTCTGGATTTCCATTGTCCTCTTCCTGAGACAGAAGAACCAATACTGTGATTATATTTTTTTGCCATCTGTTTTATTCACCTGCATAAACAGCTGGTTAATAAATTCAGTCCATATAATAAAGCAATCAAACGATGGAGAACCTGTCTGGCTGGATGACGGGATGACATCAACCGAATTTAGGCAATTTAAGCGCCTTACTGAGGTATTTCATTTGAGAGCACAGTCATCCTGTGTGTCCTGTATTGTCAGCACAGCAGATGTACTAATCTGGAAGGTCATTTTAATGACAGATGGGTAGAGTCACCTCAGCTAGTGTTTCTTTGTCAGTTAGCTACAGGAAAAAGGCTAAAGAGGTAATTTTTATTCATGTAGGCACTCAAAAGGAATGCCTGAAACTATATAGGATGACTCTGACTCTACTCCAAAGCTCAGGCCCAAAATGACCTCTCTTTGCTCCAGAATCCCACAGTTAACACCAGGTTCAAGCTGTAATCCCGTAGTGCAATACGCTGATGGCTGTCTTGAGTATGCACCTAGGCTCAGCGCAGACATACTCAGACTAGCTTGCAGGTAGTTAAGGGGAGCCACAGAAGATTAACAGGCTCACTCCTCAAATATTTAGCTTTTGCAGTCTGCATTGTGCTTCAGAGCAACCTACTTCAAATCTACTTGAGGCATATCTACATTAAAGCTACAGTAATGTTTGCGTATAAATATACTAAAAAGTTAAGATCTGATGTGCTGAGTGCTCTTCTTAGAAAAGATAGCTGAGTACGTGCAGAGATTACATTCTGCAGTTAACTCAGATTTCCTTCTATTTCCTCAAGCCACCTTTCCTGTAACTTGATTTCAATTGCGAAGGTGACAGAATTCAGGCCGGACACATGGTGACCATTATTAAAAGTTGACTGCATCACAAATATAAGGCCTTTAGTAATACAGAGGGGGAAATTCACAGTGCTACATGAAAGACTGGAGAGAGATACAACAGTATTCATAGCAGAATGTAGATCATTAAGACTCAAAATATGGATTGTTACACATACTTTTGAAACTCGTCCTCACAAAATAAAATAAGTTGTATATATAGGTGATCAAATTTTTTTTGAAAATATATTTTTCATATTCCTATCAGCTGGAAAAACCCAGTACATTAAATCTAACCAAATTAATAGAACAGTTATAATTATTATTAATAAAAAATTCTGTTGTCTTAGAGATTCTGTTAATTATTAAAAAAAAGTTGTTTTAATTAATGAAATAAATATTGGGATAACAAGTGTTTTACTTTCTTTATTAAATCCTGCTGATTTTGCACACTGATGTAAAATATGCCAGAATTAAACTACTAATCAGATACTCCATGTAAAGTTTGCGAATTAGAAAAAAATTTAGGCACAGACGGGGTACAGGGACAGCGCCATGCCTGAAAAAGTACATGGAAACTAAAACTATACAATGGTTTATTTGTGAATATAACTTCAAGTAGTAAGAATAAAGGTCTTTCAGGAGTTACAACTGAACCCTTAGTGGAAAAGGAGATCAACCATATGGTCGTTGCAGCCATATGATATTACTGAATAACATGAAGCAGAGACGGTAGAGGATGGATTCATTTTAACCCCTCATAATACAGGAACCAAAAAAACAAATAGAACATTTAAAAGTAGAATAAGGAAAAATATTTCACATAGGAGATAAATATATTTCTTTGCTATTCAACAACATGAAAGGCAAGAGGTTAGAGGGTTAAAAACCTGAATGCTTATGTGAATACTAGAAAAATTAGTAACAAGGAATTGTACAAAAAGCATCTGCAGAAGCAAAATATGCCCCTACATTTATGGGTAAAAGCAGAATGGTCATTAGCACATTCATCTTCAGCTGTTCTTTGAACTTTTCTTAAGTATCTAATATGGGCTACTGACTGGGCCCTGCAGTTGACTGGACTGATGCTGGGTGGCAACTCCTGTCTCATTACCTTTGCGACTGAAAAACCCATCTGTTTTACAGGCATTAAACACAGAGCCCTAATTAGCTTTTAGGAAGTGCTTTTGCTGTTGTCCCTGAAAGCAGAAGTATGCCCACAATAAATCACAGCAACTTGCAAAATTCATAGTCATCAGGAAGAGAAATCTGACTGAGCAAAAGACAGGAGCAGAGATTCAAACAGAAGTGCTGTTGTGACACAGGAAGATCAGTGTGCTTTTTGCTGTTGGCTGTCCAGCCCATATGGGAACAAATAACCTGTAAGAAAGGGTTGCACGCCTGACTTAGAATTACAAACACAAATCTTTTTCTATAACCCAGAGTTATTACTCCTTTCTCCCCTCCACCTCAAAAATAAATGAACACATTGTATGTGAACACTTATCACAGTAACAGTATCCTATTTCTCTTCCTTCCTCTCTAATACTGGGCCAATATCCATCTTTACTAATGCTCTATAGCATAATACCAGCATGGGAACACCAACAAATGGCACTGTTTGCAACCAGATGAGTAGTAATTGTGACTGTCACAATAAATGTCAGAGAATTTTAAGGAGGCATTCTCAGCTAGTTTATTTCAATCATTCATAATAATAAAGGCTGTGGTAATTGGGTGTCTTAATTTTCCTATGAGTACTTCTCTTGAAACGCTACTCTCCAAACTGTTTAGTCAGAAAAATTAAATTGACAGCATTCCAGGAAGGAATGCATTTTCGTATTCCAACAAAAATAAAATAATCCTGTCTTCTGCAGTCAATCTTTTTTTTTTTTAACCTCCTTTGACAACATCTGAATTTCTGTTGGTTGGCTCACTTTACTGTCCCCTCTTCCTCCCCAGTGGCTGGAGACCTTCTCAGTGTGCAAGAGAAAAATGCGTCCATTCTACTTCGTGAAAGGGTACGGCATTCAGATTCTCTGGGACAGAATTTCTGCTGTAAGTAGTGTGCTTGATCTGTCCCAACACATTCATAGGTGCATGCACATAGACACATACAGAATGTCCTTGAAGGCTCAACAGATCCTCTCTGACACGAAAATCTGAAGATATGACAGATGTTTATATTTCTGAACATTTCCAGGGATCTGAAAGCTTCTTCCCTCTCTGAAAACTATGTTTAAAGGTAAAGTAAACAAGAAACAACTCAAGATTTATTTTTCTTTAAAGGGATGCCACTAAATTATGTCAAATGATCATTACTTCAGCTGACATTATAGATTGGAGAGCTCAGCACATTACAATTTCTGATCTTCACTAAATTTACTAATGCTTATTCCAACCTAAGAATCTTGAGGGGTGACAAAATAAATCCAGTTGCCAATAAAAAGGTGAGCAGATGGTGTTGCTCTGCTGGGAATAGTACATAAATGAGAAAACAATCTCCTGATAGTTTGCTGTGTTTAATGCCTGAACTGAGCACTGGAGCTGAGCCAGCCTGGCTTACAGCCAAGGTCTTCACTGGATTCAAAGGAACCCCACAGCAGTTTTCATTCAACATAAGCCACCAGATGAATATTTGCAGGTAGTACTGAAGTACTGATATGAAGTACTGATTAGTGCTGCTTAGTGCAATGCACAGTGTAAGGGAAGACATTGTCCTTTCTGACTCAGGAGATCAAAAATTAATGCCTAAAGCTGCCCTGTTCCCTTTTTTGTCAGTTTTGGAACAACTGTTTAGTATGGACAAGTAATTCAAGCTATTGCATTTAAGATCTCTAGAACTGTTACTCTCTCCAAATGCCTTGCTTTTTTTTTTTTTTTTCATCTTTTTTTTCTTTATTAAAGCTGTAAAGCAATATTAGGAGCAGATTTAATTTCCACAAAAGTTAACAAAGGTGTTTTGGTTGACTTTTCTGGTGCTTGGATTAGGTCCATGTGCAGTGAGTAAACAGGTAATTCGTGTTCAGAACCTCTTTCCAGAATTAGCACAGCCATTGCTTCAGGGAAAAGGCTCATTTTCACTCCAATAAGCAAGGTCTTCAGTCATCAGAAGAAAATTCAGAACCTGGATAAAGCTCCACTCCGATCACAAAGAAAAAAGTATCTGAATGCATGTGATTTAAATTTAAATCCATATTGATTCAACCATCCCCTCCTTCCTCTTCACCCTTTTCCCCCTTCTTTGAAAGGCAAAGTGCAGTGCCACTTATGACAATTTCACACATTTTATTAATACTTCAAGCTACTAAGGTGCATTCATTACCACAAAGCAAGCCTTTCATGTAGGCAAGGTGGAATGAAAGTGACTCTAAATCTATAATCTCACTGCATGGAGCTACTTTTTAAATCAGCCTTAAATGCCATTTCCAGGATACGCTGCTTTCTTACAGAGTAGAGGATATACAGAGATGGCTGACCTCATTCTTCAGATTTCTTGCCAAGAAGTGTTCAGCTACGTGGGCTGGAAGCACATTCTCCAGAAGCACCCGATTTAGGTTCTCCATGGTTTCAATCTCTTCCCGCTCTTTTTTGAACTTGTTCTTCCACAGGAAGTCTAACCTACAGTAATATTCATTCTGTTACAAGAGGACACAGAGGTAAAGAAACAATAGGCATCTTGTCCTGCTGGAGTACAGGTTTAAGAGACAAAATAAGCACAGTACACACCCCTAGAAACTGTTATTTGGTCATCCAAGTACAATTCCATGTCCTACAGAAATCCAACCCCAAGCACACACTGTGACATATGTTTCATCAAACTTCTAGGCCTCTTCAACAAAAAGGCCCAGAAAAAAGGCCCAGAAAAAAATAAAGTTGCAGAGTGCCTTAAACAATGAAAGATTTATTTATTTACTCTTAGGCTTTAGTAGAAATTCATTCCAGAAATAAAACACTATTATGGAAACAATTTATAGTTTTGCAACTTAATTCCATGTCTTATTTATCTGAAGTGTAGAATTTCACCTAAAATAATGTGCATTTCAGGAAAACCTGGATTTTTACTAAATTGAACTTACATCATGCAATCAATGTGCTAAAAAGTGGACAGTGCAAGAAAAAATAGTCTATTGATATAATATGACTTCACTTTATCAAATCATTATCAAAATGGCCCAGTCAGTTGGGCTAACCCAGTTTTAGTTTTGTTGGGTTTTCTTCTTGTTTTATTTTTTACACTTTTTTTTTATAACATTTTATCCCTCTTTTATTTTGTCTCAGAGTTTTCATAATGCTTTTTTGACATCCCCAATGGTAACAATAATAGAACTATATAAAAATATAAAACATTCTTGGAATATTAGTATTTTTGGAGATCGAATTTCGTTATGAAATGCTGAAAAATGAATAAAAATGCATTTTTGTGGGTCTCTTTCCACTTCTTTTCAATACCATCAATGTTATGTCATAAATTCTGTAGCATTATATCTACAGTAAAACCTCAACTGGTCTGACTATCTCATTTCAGCTGATATAAATTATGAGCTGTTTCAATGTAGTCCAGTGGTTTAACCCTATCATGCAGCCTCAGTGACAACTATGTTATTAAACAGGAGAATATGATTATGATGACAATTTTATTTAAGAAAAATTAAAATGCTAAATAATATTATTAGCAGTCAGTAAGCATTCACATCAAAATGAGAGTAGTCCTTCTATTGAACAGTGGCTGTCACAGCTCAAAATGATGCATTGATATTTTGTTGAGATCACAGCCAAAGCTAGAGGAGAAAGTTGAAATGAGATGGCATTAAAATGATTTGGTAAGATTTTAAATATGTATGCTATATATTTATACATCTAAGTTCCCCACAGATGATAAATTCAAATGCCACCAACTGTATTCATGCAGAAAAAATCCCGTAAAAACCTAGCATGCCAAATTATTTGCATAAAATGGCAAAAGTAAACTGGATACCTCACATAAAACTGAAATCATATATCCATACATTGTAACAACTTTGTATTGAAAATAAAAGGTGCTAGATAAACTGAAGTCTTCAAAAAGATATGTTTCTTCTTTAAAAGCTCATATTAAAAAGATAATTTATTTACTACTTTTTTATTTATTGAATGAAATTTAAGCTGCCATGAAAAAATGTCATAAATCAGAAAAAATAAACCAGAGTATATTCTACAATTTGCTTTGAAATTACAATAAAAAAGTCAACATATCATGTTTCAAAATGCCTATTCAGACTTCAAAAAATGAAAAAACCCTGTCTTATTAAAGCTTTCTTTATATTGTGGGGTTTTTTTGTTTGTATGATTTAGCCAATTAATTTACATCATTAAAAATCCTGTTCAAACTTTGTAGCCTTGTAGTCATATGAAAACAAATATTGTTTCCTACTTTATACATTACATCCAGAACCTTTTCAATATATAACAATGAAAATAGCTCATAATGGCCCCTATACATTTGCAGGCACAATAGCCTTGAGGCACAAAATTTTCCTTCTTCACCTGTTTTGCTTGACAGCACTTCCCAGCAGGTGAACATAGTAGAATGCCCAGGAAGGCAAAAAGGACATTGCATTCCTCCAGGCATCAGAGAGCAACTGGCTTTCTCCAGGACAAGAGGCCACCATGCATTTGTGCAACACAATGCAGTGCAACCCCAGAAGCTCAAATCAGTGTTAGCTCCTTGGGCAAAAGCAGTTAAGTGCAACAAGAACTGATGTCTCATCGACTGCACAGAGATGTTTTTTTTCTATATTTTTACTTTCTAATGGGACACTCACCTGGGTGGATTTCCAGAATTTCCTGAATGAGGCAAGGAAATAATTCTCCTCACACAGGAAGTTAAGATAAGCAGCTAAAGAGAGGCTGCTTGTGCCATAGGTGGGATTCAGAAAAGAGGCAGCAAAGGCAGCACAAAAACAGAAAAGATCACTAGAAATTAAACCTAGGTTTTCGTTCAGGTGAGGGAGCTATGAAGATTCCACCTCACAGCCACTACTTACAGACAGCAAATCTCAGAAACTGTCTCAACATAGAACATCAACAGAAGATGTCTTAGAGCACATTAATAAGTTGATCATCAAGTAGTCATCAGCTCTAAAGTAACTGAAATGAAAAGCTGCTGGTCTGAAACATGTGGTGAATAGCCTGATCACTCAAAACAACCACATTTTTAGAGACCTGACAAATGGTAGGTATGTAATGCAAAGCTTTGGAAAAGAACTGGGGTGACCCTGGGAACAATAAAGCAAAGTACTGTGGAAAAAAATACCCCCCCAAACTATGCTAAGGAAAAGAACTAATTAGACATATTAGCTAAAGCTGGTACAATGGGGAAGAGTTGACACGTCTTCTGTAAACATGTCTCCATCTATTACAAAGAAATCAATGGGTATGTGAATAGGAGTGAAATTTGAAATAAGTTTTAATTAAATTCTCTGAGAAAAGTCTCTTGAAAAGACTACATCATCTAAGAAGAGAAGAATCCTCTAACAGAATAAAAGCTCACTAAAAAGCAGAAAAAAGACCACAAATAAACGATATTCATGGTTAAGGGAAGTTGCCATAAACATCTGGGCAGTAGAACAGCCAATGAAGTTCAGTGTTGATAAACACATTATAAACAATTATGGGAAACCAAAATATTCATCTGGCCTACAGAGTAATGGAATATGTGTAAATTTAGGTACTGATGGGAAAGGAATTCACAGGCTATGTCAATACTGGTAATTCAAACTAAGACATAAGGAAGATTAAATGCTCAATACTGTTTAAATGTGAGCACACTCCTTCCACAGTGCAGTTCATACCAGTCTGCATTCTCCTGGGCAGTGCCTGGGCAGGATGCAAGAGCCACCATTCTCGACATGTTATCTGCCTGCTGCCAGCCTGTTTTCAAATAACTATCAGCATGCATGTAGAATGAAATGTGTTACTTAATCTCAGTGCCCAGGAATGGTTGTAATCTATGCTGGCACTGCCATCAAACAAAATCAGTTCTACTTTCTCCACCTCATTCTGACTGATCACTCCCATTCTATGCTCATTCTTTTGGCACAAGCATTGCTGCAATCACATGGTAAAACCACATGTGGAAACAGATCTGATCATCTTTCTAGGGTTAATTTTTAAGCCAGAGCATTTCCCTATTTTGGGCCACTATACAGCTCCATAGGCACTTGTGCCAGTAAAAATGAGGAGACACAAGGATAAGAATTCATAGCTGAGGGAAGGCCTACTTCTAAGGCTTTATTCCTTCAGTAGGGATGCTGGTTGTGCAGCTAAAAGCATTAGTTAAATCCCAGAATTAAGCTGGCTCTTGTAACATGGAATGATATACTCTCCCCCTCTTCATCCTATTCAACCAGAGATGCATGTTCCCCCCACTGCTTTTGCATCAGGACAAGCATCTCTCTGGCCAGTGGTAAGGAGGTTTGTAGAGTTGTAGGAAAACATTTACTTTTTGTTCAGATTACCTTCTTGGTTACTCACTCTGGGGACAGAGGAGCACCAATGCCATCTTAAGTGAAATAGCTGTTTTCATCAGTGGCTATTATCTTTAGCATTGTTAAAATAATCAGATATTAAGAGATAAGACATGTTATTATCTGCAAAGTAATAAAATACAACAGCAAACAGGGAAATTGCTTGCATATTACCCTCTGTGAAAGAAAGGTAAAGATGAATGTTACTTCTCCCATGCTGCCAAGGTGGCTTGACAGTGTTCTTCACGTGCCATTCAATGAAAATAGCAAGCAGAAAGTTTAAAAACATACAAGAAGATGGATAGTTTCACATGACTTTTTATCAAATTGTGAAATTCATTACGAGACAGTGTTGGGAAGACCAAGAAGATAAAATGGGTTAAAAAGGGATCAGACAGTGCAACAGAAAGCAGAGCAACCAATAGCTATTAAAGGTTGCCACAGAAATGCTGACCAGTAGAAAGTAGGAAGATGTCCCTGGAAAGATTGCTCTGCTCAAGTTCTTTTCCTCCCTGTTCTCTTCCCAAGCATTTGCTACCAGTCAGTATCAGTAACAGTAAATTAAAATGGCAGGTCTTATGCCAAATATGTATTGAAAAGAATTCATAACATTTTCTACTTAACATTTATACTTTAATTGAGAGTGTTTGAAATCAGAGGGTTTTTTTCTTATTCTTCTGTAAAGGAGAATAAATTAGCAGAAAAATCAAAAGCAACAGACTGTAGAGCCACAAACATGTGGTATCATGACAAGGATCCTGGACCTACAGCTCTGAAAATGAAAACATTTTACATTAGAGGATCATTTTTCGGTTGATGTGGCAGGGAAGAACACACACAGAATTGTTCTATGCAAAAAAAACCCCCTTTCTTGTTAATGTGACTGAACACACAAAGAAATAATCTCCTTGCCCAGAAAAGATGAATGTCATTCTCTCCATTTTTCTTGGCATTGTACACACCACCTCTGTGTGACAACTTGAATGACAGCAATGAAAGGGTCTCAGCTGGTGTGATGAATTATTTACCCCTCTTTCTGATCAGAAGTATCTGTGCTCTAGCCCCTCTCTCTGCTACCATCACCAAATGAGCAAACTCTAATACGGTTCTGGCAGCAAGGCAGATGAAGAATGCTATTTCTAAGGATGTTCCCCACTACAGCTAATACTGGAGAAGCTGCCCGATAAGAATTTTTTGTCTAGTAAGCTCCAGGGCCTGCTTGGCAATTTAAATGAAAGTCATTAAGTTTTGGGTTATTGTAATGTAAATGACTGATTTAAAGACAGTATGGGATAAGATTCTTCCCAAGGCTGCAGGCTATGTGGTACAGGCTGTTCATGAGATCTCACATGGATTGCCTCTTCCATCTCAGAGCCCTGTGTTGGGCATTGCATCATTCATGGCACAGCAGGTGGAATTGTAGCTTTTATCCATGGATTATGCACAGACCTGAGGATTTAGAGAGAGAACTACCCTTGCACCTGCCCTCAACTTCGTAGAGGGGAAGGCCATTGACACCACGTTTGTACTGAAAAAGCACAACTGGGTAATAAAAAGAGTAGTTTCCTGTTGGGTCATAGTTTTAGTGCAACTGTGGCCTCAGCATGTGGTACACTTTTGTGTGCATGCTACATTGTGTCCGTATCTGCATCAAATGGTAATAACTGTGAAGAAAATAGCTTGTAATTAAGCAACCAGGGAGACAGCAGATGGATCCAGACAGATGGGAGCACACTAGGAAGCTATGAGACAATATTGGTCAGCATGACAAGCAATAGTCACAGCACACTATCAGTATAATGCCCACAGTCTCAATGACAGTTATTGGTGAGTTTTAAGGGCATATTGAAAGGTAATAAGGAAAATAGCTTTTTAGAGGCCTCAGACACTACTTTGAAAGGGTGAACAGAACAGAATAAACGTGTTTTGTCAGAAAATCTAAAAAATGTTTGACAAGATGGGAGGCTGCAGATAGATGCTGGCATTCTGTCCACTGATGCAAATGAAGAGATCTTACCTGTCTACCCAAAACCAGTAATGTGATGAAGAATATAAACAACGAAATTGAGCCCATTGTCTTCAGGTCTTTCAGTATCCCTGGCCTATAAAATAAAAACATAAGTAAAGCAAGCTGCTCAACAGTTCAAAAAAAAATACTTGAGCTCAAGAATAAGACCACAATTTATACTACTTTAAATATGATATGCTTTATTATTTTATGAAATATTTTTATTTCTATTATGTAGCTTTAATTACTTCTACCACATTCTATGCAAATGTGCCCACAATTTGAAATCCCGTAATAAGATGAGGATTTTATAAAAATAATATCCTTGTTTACTTAAAATGGAGAGTATTTGGTGCTAATTCTATGCAGGCAGATTAAAAAGAGGTTTTTAATGTAATAACACTGCTTCCATAATTGAGAGCTTGATTGTATCCAATGAATTTGAAGAAACAGAAACTAAAGCATCTAACTCCCAAGATGCCTTTTCACCTCAGAATTATAGGTGGCACAAAGTAGTCCTTGTACAGAATTTAATAAAAACTCTGCATTGGGAAAAAGATACTAGAGGTAATGTGAAATAATTCACACTGGTACTCTTCTACTGTTGCCGCCGAAAGAAGAACCTTGGTGAGAGATTTACGAAGAAAAGTACTGACAGACACATAGCTTGACTAGAAAAATCAAGGCTGCAAGAAGCACGTGCTAAATCTAACCTGTCATATGGTTCTCCATCCCATCACAGAGATATCCTTTCCACTAATGCAATGGAAACATAAAGACCTGGGGGGGGGGGGGGGGGGGGGAACCCACACACTTTTTAAAAAATTCAGACCCTTTTCCCATGGCTGTCCTCATGTCCTAAAGATTTTGGGTAGCTTATAGCACAGGGAAAAGGATATTGAAAATCTATTTTTTATATTCAGGTTTTCTGTTGTGGAATGCACACTGCATGCTCAGCTTACACAGAAGAGAATCACCTCTTTGTTTTGAAAATGAGGTAGAAATTACATGTGTCCAAAACTTATTTTACACAGTAGTACTTAGAGTTAATCGTCATAATTTCGTGTTTTGTGACAAAGATTTCAGCAGTCTCACTGAGAAATTAGCATACATATTTGTAAGCACAGCAAAAGAAGAGCCCAAACTGTTGGTCTACCAATTTTTTCAATATCTAAGACTGCATTTATGAAGCTTTAAGACAATGTACTAGTTCTGAGGTTGATTTCCTTTGGCTTGCAGCAAATGTGCTTTAACAGCCTTAATTATGTTCAGCCTTAGGCCTTAATAATCTTAACAATGACTTCTTCCTGATGTTTTTTATTACAAAAATGCAAATTAAGCTATACTTTTTTCCTATTGTGTGTGATTTCAATATCATGCTCGGACTTTTTTATTTTATTCTATTGCTTTTAATTGTATCATTAAATCATGTATTAACTGTAGCACATCAATGTTTTTAAATTGTCATCTGTAGATTACATAGACAAACATGTAGGAAAAAAACCTGTTCCATGACATGAGAACCGCCACAGGTAGTAATTAATTTCTATTCATTTCAGAAAGACTGGAGTTATCTACCTACCTTCGAAGAGGTGCCATTGCATACATAAATTTGCTGTAGTCGTCCAGCATGGCCCCATGAGTGTGCAGAAGGATAACATTGTAGCCCACCAATGCAATCAACATTATCACCATCTTCAATTCATAATTTATCCTCAGGAAAACAGAACAGGAAATGAGTCCTAATATGCAGCTGTATATAAAATACTGGTAAAGAAAAATCAGATAAAAAGTACTTAGAATTTGGCCTTGAGTAGGAAATTATACATAATAAATTGTTCAGCATAGTTTAAAAACTAAATTGTTAACTGACCACTTAAGCATAGAATCTATCGCAACCTGGAATATTATGGTTCAGACACTGAATAGCAACCAATATTGATATTTCATAAAATAGAGCCTTTTTCTTACTAGGTTCCAAGTCACCCAAAACTCAATAGAATCCAGATTTTGATCGTAATTTACACTCGCTAATATTCATCCTTTGTCACTTTTGATTTATTTATCTGCAGTAGTGAGGATTGCCTGTTTGTGGGACACCACTGCTGGTGCTGAAGTCTAATGTAGGAGCCAGCAGACCGACAAAAGATTTATTCCTGTGCCACTGAACAGTTTTCACTCATACTTGAATTCAATAACTACCTTGCATATTTTACTAGGTGAAATGTCTGAAGATCTGAAACCATCAATTTCACTGCCTATTTCACCGCAGTATTTGTAAATTGATGACACAGTTGTCATGAACCTCATAGACTCGCAATTTTACGAACTCTAGAAATAGAGCTAAGATATGAAGAATAAAATTATTAACATGACCTATGCATAACAAATATGAAAAAAATCTTTTTTTCAGATTCTCTTGAGTTATGACTACATAAGAACATATTCAATTGTTAAAAAAGACATTTCTTTCCTATGTCATGTGCCTCAACAAAAATATGTATAGTTGAAGATAAATTGCTGTAAAGATATTTTCCCTGGATACTTTCTGGAAATGGACTAGGGCATCAAAATTAATGCTGAAAGGGGAATAATACAGTCTGACTAGAATGATTATCTTAGTCCTTAAAATACAGCACTTTTGCTAAAGATACTTCCTGAAATTACTGTCCTGAGTCTTGCAAGGAAGTTATCTTTTATGGAACTACAAAGCATTCTATTTCTAAATATGCTAATTTCAGAGTACTGTTGACTTGTTGATGGCAGTACTTTTGACAGAACCTGAATTGCTGCACGCTAATTCTGGAGGATCACTAAGAAGAATATTTTCACAGCACCCATCAGACAGGATTGATCTGCCTTCTGAATCTCTGCCTTTACTGTAATTTGCTTGCAGATTCTCTTGAAATAAGAAACAGAAGGAACTGCTGTTCAGAATCACCAAAATTAAAACTTCTCTAGTGGCTGCATTCCACATGTGGTCACATTCTGAATTCATGTAGTAGCATTCATTTTTTACTTGTGAAATTAGTTTTCCAAAAAGAAACAAGCAAAAGGCCATTCTTGAATTCAAAATCGGATGTAGTTTAACAAAGACCAAGAGACTTCCAAGTGGAATAGACAGTCTGCTAGCATTCTATAAACCAGTAATTATTAGAAATGTGCCGATCACTGAAGAGCTCACAAAGATCTTAGTTATACATGCGAAAACAAATAAAAAAGACACAGAAAGATTTTTTTTGAAGAACAGCAGATCGAATCTTAATAATAAGTATAGTTTATGAAAACAGTATCCTTCCGATTCCTGTTGGAGAACTTACTGGTAAAAAAGAAAACAAAATACGATTCAAGATGTTCAAAACTATAAAAATAATACAAAAATAAGCATTGCAGCAATTTATTTTTATGTACTTGTGAGTGTGAACATATGCAGAGGCTGGGAGAAGGACTGCATCATTTCTTTGACATCAAGGATAACTTGATGTCAGAGCCAAACCAAGACATAGGCACTGATCCATACCTCGTGGTATTTAGTAAGCTAGATTTGAAAATGAGAAACAGAAACTCATGCTCTGCATTTTCTTTGTCAGGGAGATACTGAAAGTTCATAAGTGCTCCAGTTTCTGCAGCTGTTTTTTCCCATGAGAGTTCTATACATAATTAACATCTTGCTTTTTTGTGTGCCTAGGATTATTTAGCTTGACATAGGGAATAGCAGTTTCATGTAAAACATATTGTGTGAAAATCAGCACACGCCACTCTGTTCTCATCAATTCCTCATAGAGATAAAAGAATATCCCTTCTCCCCTCAATGCCTCCTGCTTACTCACCCAAAGACTATTGACCTATTTGGCACAATATAAGGCTTGTTATGTTCAAAAGCAGGTCTTTTGTAATCCCTTTAAGAATCATTGCTCCCTAAGACACAGATCCCATTTTTTCTGAGGAATGCCCTTCTACCTCTTCTTGCTTGTGCTGCTGTGCTTTTGTTCACACTAGGACATCTTCAAATTAGTTCAGACCTTATATACAGTTTATACAGTGGTACACGAGTGTTACATTTGCCCCTTCTTACACAACCTCTCAAATATTCAATGACAGAAGGGTGACAATCACAGATTTCACATTTACCCAGGTCAACAATGAAAGTGGTGAATAATTTCAGGCCTACACTAGTCATTATGAAACTCTCTTGGAGATTGATCTGGTTTTCTCACTGACAGTGACGTGGAGCTTTCAGTGCACCATCTGCTTTGCAGTCACTGTGTGTTCTCCTGACAGCTCATAAAGCCCGTTTGTTAGCATAGGTGAGCTATGCTTCTTAGTTATCAGATTGTTTCCTGCTTTGTAATCTTAAATTCATTGTAACCTCTATTTTCAGAAGTACTAACCTCCTTTAACTTCCCACTTTCTTCAAAAGCAGTAGCAGGTGACTGAAAAAAAATCAAGTTTTCTGCACTCTTAAAAACTGGCGGGTGTTTAACTTCAAGCAGATCTGGCAACAACCCATTTAATGCAATCATTGTAAACAAAAAGAGAAATGTAAAATGAACCTACCGGTAGGAAAAAACAGTTGTTTTGGATACACCACCGTGTCTGATTACTCAAATTAGGAAAACTTGCATTTGATGAATTAAGAACTGAGGGAAAAGCTTTCACAGCATTATCCAGGAAAAACTAGAAAAAAAATGCATAATCCATTAGCTTGTCAGCTGTTTAAGGTCAAAATAGAGAAGAGAAATGCAGAAGTGGAGAAAGTTTTGCCAGTAATCCTATAAATTTGGTAGTTCACTGCAAATTGAAATAGAAAAGGGACAATGACATCATTTGAATATTTCTTCCTGCATGCTTACGAAAAAACAACTTTGTTAACCTCCACCTGACACTTTCCATTTGAATAAAAAACGGAAGGTTCTTTGCTATGTTACTTTCATATATCACAAGCTCACACACATGAGATACAATGATGAAATAAATTCAATATGAATAATTTCTGGGTTTACCTCAGCTGAACCTCCTATCTAAACACAGGAAGGATTAAAGAAAGTATAAGAAGTCTTTACTGAAGTTGATTTACACAGATGTAATCCTTCTCATAATAACGATGATGATTATTATTGGTACTCATGTTATATTGAAAACCAAGAATGGAACCAGTATCTCCTGGGTCATCAAATTCAGCCATCTGATGTCACAGGTAAAACCGTCTACTCTTTGATGTGCAAATAAAGTGCTTTCTTAAGGAGTTAGATTGACTACATACATTCCACTGCTTTGAATTCCACCACTTAAAGTGTTTCTAAGTTTAACCATCATGTATGGCCAGTTTCCTTTTTTTTTTCCTTCTTGTGCTAATATCATCCTCTAGCTTTCGGATAGCTTCTTTCTCTCTCTAGTATTTACATTGCCAATATTTAATGCCATCTCAGCTTTCACTATGCTCAACAATCCCTGTTTTGTCAGTTTCTTCCCAGCAAACAAGCTCTCCATTCCCCTCATCGTTCTAGTAGTCATTCTCTGCACTTACCTCTTTCAATTCAATACTCTGGGTGACCAAAACTGCAAACACACTTCCCAGATCTGATCAGTGAGTTGTGTATTAATACTAATCCTGCAGAAAATATGTTTTCATACATCCTAGAACAACAGCTTCCTTGCTCACAAGTATAAAACCTTAATAGCTCATCTTACCTCATGCAAGCAGGGCTCACAGATCCTGAACTTACAGCAAATTAACACATTGCTGCACATTGACATGACCCCAGCCACTAACCTCCTCAGCAACTGTTAGGTGGTTTTCTCTCATTGGGGCTCACTTAACTAAATGTAGTTTATAGTTTCCGTGAGATAAGACCAGTCACATGGATGGTTATTGTGATCGGCTGAGGAGTCATTAAACCCACATAATTAATCGAAATCCCGAACTCACTGCATCTCTACCTGATAAGCTTCAGTCTTGTATCAGAATTTCTTGTCTGTCATTGGCCTGTCAGACCAACCATAGTCTTTCTTACACTCTGTATAAAATTTCATCCCAGTTCTTTTACTCAAATCCTCAGCTGACTTCTTCCTTTCTAAAATTTTATGCCTTCCCTGACAGACATTTCCTATCACATTAACTTAATCAAGAGGTTTCACAGTTCCTCTCATACACTTTATATGAAAATCTACATGTCTGACCATTGCAGAGCTCCATTGCCTCCCTCTCATCCATTTTTCTCTGCACACAGCCAGTTTGTAACCCACCTCTAAAGCTTTTCCCTATCACACTTTTACCCATTCCCCACACTAAAACTTCTCAATTCACTTATAGTAACCAAATCTGAATCAAAATTGTTTATTGTTTTACTAACTAATATTAGATCTGGTCACCTGTAGGTCTGTGAAGCCAAGTTCTGAAAGCATCCAAGGATGGAGACCCAACACTCACGCTTGGCAACGTGTCCCAGTACTGTACTACCTATACAGTGACTTTTTTTTTCTAAAAAAAAGACTATCCAACCCACCAAGCCATCACCCATGGTCAATGCCTCTTGATATGTTCTGTGGTTCTGCTGAGAAGAGTTTGAAGCCATTATCACTGTAACACCCCTTCAGCAGAAGCAGGACCAGTTATGCGCTCATGAAGGCAATCAATACGCCTTCTTTTACCAAGACTGCTTTACTAGAAGTTGGCACGACCTCCAGAGTAACATGCAGAATGGGCTAACCTTTGTACAGTTGCAATTTCAGGTTGTCTTTTTTCTAAACATGCTTCTCTGACTGTTTATGTGCAACTACACATAATTAACCCACAATCAATTAACTATACCATTGGAGTCAGTATCAGTAATACAACAGATAAATCACAGTATCAGACTCTACAAAATGTTAATAAATACCCACAAATTTTGAAACATCATTCTGTAACTGATCCCAAAGAGCAATAATCACGCACAGATGCAGAGCTATATGCACATCTGCCCCTTCTCACAGGACGTGTGGGTTAAATGTGCACACTCCCTCTTCCACGAGTGTGGCTTACCTTACTCGCACATCCCTCCTCTAAGGAGATGCATATGTTCCAGCTTCATGTGTCCCAGTGCAACTCCGTATAAATTGATAATGCACAGACTGGTGAGAAAGCACTCCACAAGCTCATGTGCACCAACAATCCTGAGGTGTGGGTCCCTGCTTGTCATGGTCCCCACTATCACCTTACAGCAGCAACACAGGCAGCTCACAGTGGCCGACGAGGAGGCTGCTCTTGCTGGCTGAGGCAGAGATGTGATGCCAGTGGGCTGACTTATGGTAGTGTCAAACCAGGTTTTGACAGTCAGCTATTTTCACTCCAAAATCTCTGCCTCCTGTTATGAATTCCCACGCTGCTTTTATGTTGGTTCTTTGCTTCAAACCCCTTCTGAAGTGCCTTTGTTGCTGTTTGACCCAGCTGATGCTGCACTTCCTCTTTAACAGAAACAGTTTTGGGCAAATGCCCACCAGACAGCTTTAAGTATTTAATCCGTCTCCCTGCCCCCAACTATTTATATTCACATACTTATCCTATTAGGATAGTGTTGTTAAACAGGTCATTTGCCAAGGGTGGGCACATCCCGCTAATAGTGCATTTACTTTTTTTACAAACATGAAATAACTGCATTTAGTTTCAGGATCCCACGTCATGCATGTCCACAGAGAAAAAGATTATATACCATGAAGAACTCAAACCGAGTTATTTTATGTACACATATGTATGTATACATATTAATATACATTAACTTATCTTAAAGTATTTTAATTTTGTTTTTGAGGTTTGTACAGGACATTTCTGACCTATAAAAGTTACCTGATACATAGAATGCTGTATGAAATGTGGCATATCTATGAATACATAAATAAACATAGAAAAGAAAGAAAAAGGATATGGAAATGTTGTCATCCCCCATGAGCCAAACAGCACTTATTTCTGAATGATGTGTTTGTACTTGTCTTTCTTGTCTCTCATCAGTTATCTACATCTGCTATCATGCTTTGGAGATACATATTGTTCTTCAACATAGTATTTTTCTGTAAGAGACAGCTCAGTCCTACTAAGCAGTCACACCTACTCAAATGACTCAAATGAAAGCAATATTTTTTATGAATACCAATGTTTGCCAGGGAACATCTGATCACACTACCATTAAATTCTCTTTTTAACTTCATATATTCTAACAGCTTTTTCTTTTCTTGTGTTCGTATAATCTGCAGTCTTCAGTTGTGAGTTTTTTGCCTCACATGATGAAAATACCTGCTGTGCTGCTATTTCTTTCAACAGGAACCATGTGGTGACAGATCCTCCCCCTCCAATATGGGATATGCAGGTTTGTGCTTTTTGTCCAAGAATCTGCACAAGACTACACAATACACTAGTTTAGACCTTACTAAAAAAAAAAGCTAGTTTTCTCAACAGGGTATTTTGAACACTTCTGTACAATCCAAAAGGAACCAGAAGTAAGGTTCACAATGAACATGGTCTGATAGAATGTAAACATGGCCAAGTCGAATGGGTTGTATCTCACCTTACTGAGCAAGTGGGCTAGCTGATTTTCATGTTAATGTGCATAAAATGGCATCCTACTGAGAAGAAGGAAAGGTGGAAGGATGCAATATTAAGTGCACTAATCAAATGCACACTGAATTAAACAATTATGGAATAAACAATAAAATGTGCAAAGTTTCAATAGCTACTATGTGAATGGGTTGGCCCCTTGTCAGGTGGGCAGCAGGCAGAGAACTGGGAAACAGCCCTCCATTGAATTACTGTATTATAAAAGTAAAAGGCAAAATTAACTGATTGAAGTGCCACAGACAGTTCGACTGTGGTCACCAATCTCTGATAGCACGATGTACACAGCAACCATCTGTAAAGACAAACAGCACTATCATTTTGTGCGCAAAAAGAAGGCACAGGCTGCCTCAGGACACTAAGAAGTGTGCTTTCACACACCAGCAAAAACTCCCATAGCCCAGAGGTGAGCTCTTCAGGAAGCAGATGCTCCTAGAACAGCAGTTTTGGAGGCGAGGTGTGCTTAATCAATGAAAACATATAAGCAGCAAAACCAAAGGTCTGGCATGCTACCAAAAAATACAACTCAACTGAATTTACAGCTTCTGTTTATTTTGATCCCATCAGTGTTTTCTCTTCTTTACTATACTACACCAGAAACAGACATGTGAGGACTATAAAGTACAAAAGCCATCTTTGTCACAGTCTTTCTCTCTCTCTCCCCACTACGTCCTTGCCTCATATAAATGCATAACTATGCTTAAATTCATTTTCTGTTGTTCCAGAAGAAGTATACAATCTCCTCAAGACACAGCATTCTATAGGTTTTATTGTTTTGCTGTAAACAAAGTTGATTATGCTCTTTTATTCATCAAAAGACAGAATGAAAAGTGTATACTTTTCAGTATGCAAGTTTGGTATTCAGGTTGAATAAGAAGATAAGCATTTTTCCTAAAACAAAGAAATGAAGCAATGACGCTTTTGTTCACCATTGCTCTTTTGTGTGAAAACAAACAAGCAAGATTCCTCTTGTTCATTTTTAATTTTTCTACCAACTCTTCAAATATCCATGTGGCTTAAGAGAACTTTCTTCTCAAAATGCGTATCGATACTTCATTTGAAACACGCCAGTTGGTTTGACAGCTGAGTTAGGAATTTATCCCCAGATCCTCACATGAATGCCCCAAGAATAATACAGAGAATCCCAGATTCTGGTATCATTCCCTGTCTTCACAAGCTCATAAGGAGAAGTTTCAGGAGAACCTGGAACGCTAGGTACTCACCTGGTCTACTCATCATTTTTTGAATAAACAAGAGGTGATGCTGAGATACGGGTAAGTTGGAAATGGATGATGAAGATCCAGAGTACTGCGCTGCACTGAATATGATTTTTAAAGCATTTTGTCTTTGTACAAGTCTTCTTAGCTTCCAAGTGCTCATGCATCTGTGTCATTTGGTGTCCTGTGGTGTGTCTCTTCTTAATAGTCAAACTCACCAAACTCAAGTTGCTTAATAATTTAATTTCAGGTTTTTATAAAAGTTTGTGTGCCAAGTGAAAATGCCTATATATGTGTCCCCATGTATTCAAGTCCCAGCCTCCCTGTCAATGCAACATGGAGTGACAAGCAACTGCCTTGTTCAAAGCTCCCAATAGCTTTTTGTAAGAGAGATGAGGAGCCTGCTGGGCCTTTACAGACTCAGATACCACCATGGTCTTTGACGGGTATGGAGTGTTATTCACTTATGTGTGTTCATCTTTGCTGGACTGTGGGACAAACATTCATGTGACAGCAGAGCTCTCTCTCCACACACACTTGAAAGACAACAAAACCGCTGTAAGCATTATTTCAGGATGGTTTGTGCCAATTGCTTGCTATCTTGCCTGTTAGTGCATCTCTGCTAGTCGTACGTAGACTGATACTGATTTTAGGAAGTTTCTTAAATTCTGTCTACAGCTAGGAATAGATTTGTGATGGGGCTCCGCATGTACCACTTAAATGACATTACTGCAGCTGTGCATTCCCCTTTCTCCTTCCAACTCCTAGGTGAGGTCCAGGTCTAGACAGTGTCAGTTTATTCCTCTGAAAAGAAACGTGTTAGGCACCCTCCAAAATAGGGTCTTCAATGTGCCAGTCACTGTAGGAATATATAATTACTGTGTATCTGCCAAAGAGCCCGCCTACTAAAAATACAGAACTGAGCAAGGTCAGGATCTGTATTAATAGAGTTACCTACACTAAAGGAAGGTAGATTAAACAACTAATTTTCTATTATGAGAATGGAAGCAGGTCTGCTTAATTATTTGTCATTATTAAAACATGAGATATCAGCCATGACTAGAAAGAGAACAATATGGGTTCAATACTTGCGTAATTTAAGGCAGGTCATGCTCACAGTCTTACATGAAACAATGGAAATACTCAAACCTCTGTCAGGCTTCACATTTCTAAAGACATGTTGTTTCAAAAGAAATAGTCCAGTTGTTCAAAGTTCACTGGATGAAGGACAGGAAAGCAACTAACATCCTGACTCTAAAAGCTGCCTAGGCAAGGCACCTTCCTGGGTTGTATAGCCCTGAGATTCTATTGCTGTGACAAGAACCATTCAGGCATTTGATGCAGAAGTCACCGAAACGGAGTTCTTCCAGGGTTTTTTCATCATGCCACTTTCACTGAGATCACATGAATCCCAGAGGATGGTGAGGCACAATCATTTGATATATCACATGCAGTCATTCATTTAGCTTCCCGTGTTCACCTTTTGCAGTCATGCAGTCCTACTACCATCTCTCTGAGATGTCTGGATTGTTATCCTTTCAGCTCAGAAGTATTTGATACTTACGGCACATTAGCTGTTTTTTAACTTCCCTCCACTGATTATGACTATATACCTCTTAAATATGAAGACTAGATTCAGATGTCTGCTGAAACAGCTAATAAAATTGCACCCCCACTCTTTTCTAGTGTCCCTTGACCATAAAGACTGAGTTTTATTTGACATTTTTGTCTTAATTATAATTTATTGGGCGTGGGATGGTTAGACGCATCTTATCTCCATTAAGTCTTACTGGTTACATTTTGCCTTTTTCTACTGAAAGAGTTCATGGGAATACAGTTAATGGACTCTGCTGTTAAGTACATGTTGCTTGGAGATGTAATAATGATACTTCAGAGTTTCTCCCACAATTTGCTATTAATATTAACGAAATGCAAATTTCACAATCACATTTAAAGTCATTTTTGCTAGTCAAACTATTAAGGTTTAGTTTCAAGGTGGGAATTCTACTTAAAATTATCATCTCATGAATATCATTGAACGTGATTATTTGTAATACTGCTGTCATTACTGATAAGGCACAAAGACTTTAAAATATGGTGTATTAAGTAACCTTCAGTTCAACAGACTTGAACCAAAATCTTTTTTTTTTTCCAAAAGCGGTGTCCTTAATAACTTCTTTTACTAGTTGACAGTTATATCTAAAGTGGGCTACAGTTGCTGATCATATCTTCTTTCATATTTTTAACTTAATAAATAACCATATAGTTACATGAACTCTAACTCAAAGTATACTTTAAACCCAAGTAGGTTACTTTGATTCTTTTTAAGCATTTATAGAGTTCAAAATAAGAGAATGTCTAATCTGACTGACATTTTAAAAGGTATTCCATCTCTGGTGTTTGTCCTGTAGTATGCCAAATAACTTCTGCTTAGCTAAAGGTTATCATTCATAAAGGCATATAGTCTTCAGCTGAGAACAAGAAGTGATGAAGAATTAACAACTGTTCAGAATAATTTGTTCCCATTGCTAACTGCCTTCACTACTAAAAAGTGAGATTATTTTCTTATTTTGCAGCTAGTACTTCTTTGAGTTTTCCTCTACCAGCCTTAAACACCAAATTCAATCCGCTAAATTTTAAATTCTTGACCACAGAACTGTTTTTGAGTCTAAGTCCTGTCCTTAAAAAAAAAAAAAAAAAGGCAAGAGAAGGAAAGGAAAATATCTACTTTCCTGAAAAGGAAAACAACCAAAAAGACTAGGATAATTTAATAGAAAAAAAAGAGAGCAGTTTTTACGAGAAATTTCAAGTGTTCACATTTAAAAGCCCACATCACATCATATGAACCTCAAGTAACGAAGTGCTACAGTTGCAGTTTTAGAAGCACTGAAGTGCAAATGTCACTCACTTGAAATGTGATTAATATCTATGCATTAATGTTATAATGAAAACATTGCCTAAATAAATAACACAGTTCCCATTTTGCACAGAATTGAGCTGGAACACATTCACAGGTTGATGAATAAATGAGTCAAGTTCAGCCCACAGGGAAAAAAAAGAGAAGTTCTCTTATCCCGTATACTATTCATCCCATTATAGAACACATCCTTCAGAATAAACAAGGACCTTAAGATTCAGACTAATAGTAGATTTACTGTATTTGCTGTAGTTACAGAAGAATAATAGAATTACATGGATTTTCCCTATTAGGAGAGAAAAGGAAAGCAGAGATTGAAATGCCTAAAGTAGAGGTAAGCCCTAACAAACTTGTAGTTCAGTATTTCTGAGGTTTCAATATAACTAATTCTCTTTTCTTTTTCAAAAACCAAAAAGACAAGCATGTGCAATTCAATAATGTTTACATTATGATCATTTTGTGATCAGCAGAGAAACATCACAAATCTGAATAAAGCTTAGTTTGTTTCACACAAAGTCTTCCACACATCCTGTAAGGAAATACTTAATTCTTCGGGCAATATCCTGTTTTCCTAAGCAATGCATAGATGAGCAAGGTACTTAACAGTTCAAACCTCGGATTTAACTGTCTTCTATTCCTTATAAATTACATTTTTCTTTAATAAACTCAGCCAAGATCCACGCTCTTGCTGAGCATCCTGTTTGGAAAGATCCCCATTATACAATGTTTTCTGTTGCTCTGCTTTATGTTTCTGTCTCTAGCAATCATCATCATTTATGTTCCTGGCATAGCCACGGGCCATAAATTCGACATCTAAACAACTACTGAACAACAAAAGATCTTAAAAAACAAAACCAAAAAGCCCAAGAAAATTTACCCCCTTTTCCCTTACCATGTTGAATACAGCCATAGTTAATATTATAGCAGTGGTCATCAATGTAAGAGTGATCCGTGGCCAAGGACGGTTTGCAATTATTCCAGATGATTTCAGGATCCACAACAAGGAAGCTGATGCTTTCTTGCTACATTGCTATGTGCAAATAGTTAAAAAAAAAAAAAAAATAAAAAAGTTATTTTAGCATATTCAATTACTATAAACAAAAGTAGAATTAAAAAGGCTCAAGATTCAGGGCAGCATTAATCTTGAAACATTGTATGGAAGTTACCTCTAATATCAGTAAAAAACAATTAAACAAGCTAATCTCTCCAGCATAATTGGAAGAGCAATGTTTAGTACACTCTGGAAACTTCAAAATGTAAAAAATGACTGCACAGTCTTTGACAGAGACTCAAAGATGTCCTCATTCAGGATAAAGGCTGTATACGTAGAAAAATCCCTTGCAGTCTACAAAATAGCAGGGCTGTTTACGTTTTTCTTTAATTTCATAGAATCACAGAATTATAGGAACAACTGGTTGGAAAAGACCTCTGAGATCATTGAGTCCAACCGTACCTGTCCCCTTACTAAACCATGTCCCTGAGAAACTCATCTACCCGCCTTTTAAACACCTCCAGGGATGGTGACTCAACCACCTCCCTGGGCAGCTGTGCCAGGGCCTGACCACCCTTTCAGTGAAGAAATTTTTCCTGATGTCTTATTTGTTTTAAGGCTTGTTTGATAACTCATTTTAAGTAAAAGGTAACACAGCAAAGCTAATCAGCCTTCCCTAATGCCATCTAGAAAACATATAAGCAATTCATATAACAGTCAGACATAATTTGACACAAAGAGTGTTCAGTGAATAGAAAAGTTTTCTTGTATAGTAGAAAAAATCAACAATAAAAACTCTGACTCGTTTAACCTGCTCCCAAGAATACATTGCAATAGCCTCCATTCATACATGCATAGTGCCTAGAGGCACAAGATACAGAATAATCAACAATTTGTAGCACTTCCAATAACAGTAATTTTCCCTAAACTTCAGCAATGAGGAGATAAGTTGCCTAGAAGCATCTTGTGCCATTTCCAAGCGTCAAATTCAACTGTACTGAAAACTTTGTTAAAAAAGACAATAAAAAGTTCAGGAACATGATAGTCTAACGAAAGTATTCACTTTTTACCTACTCGTTTATTTACCTAATATTATTAGAGATCACTTTACATGCTTTTTTTCCCTCCAGCCACAGCAATCAGTAGAGATACAAGCACAGGAAGTCTCTGAAATGAGAACTCAGGCACTAAAACCTACCAAATATAGGATTAATTTACAGCACTTATGTATTAGTTCAAGTACAATAGCTATGGTACACCATGCTAAATTACACCATTACCCTACATGTGACGTAGTTTATGTGAAGGTCTTTGTCACACTGCACATAACTATTTCCCTCCTAATTACACACTATTTGGACAAGTCAACAGTATACCTGGAACTTTTTCTATATATTGCTTCCTTTCAGGATAGACAGTTTTGCATACTGGATTGGACAGACTCTGAGTGAATTATGTCAGTTTTAGGAAGGTTGAAACAATAATTGGAATTTCAAGGATAGGCAAAGAAAATGGAATAAGCAGAAGCTTTACTCCTCCCCCATATTAAAAAAAAAACCCACATAAAATCAAGGGGCCCACATTTTTGAGCAAGAAACTACATCTCAAATGCCTTTTTTAAACTTCCACACCTTGTTCTCCATCCCTAAGCACACGGCAAATGTCAAGATAATTTTAATTCATGTGTAGATTTTAGAAAAGTTTTGTCTTCCTTGGAGCTCTAGTAAAGTAAGAAGCACAAAGCCTAAATCGCTACTCTTGCTACAGAAGGGAATGTTCAACTGGATGCAGGGAATGGATCTGTGTGAAAATAAATCATTTAGTTATCTGTCTAGTCTGCCTAAAACCTAACGAGTCAGAGAGCACGGATTTATAGCAAATAGAAACAATCACGAAATCAAGCCTTAAATTACTCTTTGCCTTTATTATAGCACACCTGGAGTTTGCCTACATTGTTCTGTGATTTTCTTGGAAGTTTAGAAGTAGTTGGAATATTTTAAGTTGTATTAGGGATAAAACTAGGCAGGAACACCGAGAAACTATGAGAAATACAAAGTAGATAAGAAATTATGTAAATAAAGCAGCACATAGTGTCCTACTTTCTGAATTAAGTTACAGGGAGCTATACTGTTTAAGGAATAAGAAATTCAAAAAGAAAGAAGCTAACGATGAAAATAAATTATCTGGCCTAAACCAAATACATTTTATTATGACTTTTACTGGTTTTAGGTTATCTAACTAAAGGCTAATCAAACTAAACACAAAGACCTGGCAATGACTGAAAGGATAATGACAGGTGGTGGAACAAAAGTAACCTAATCAGTGGAGAACAGAAGCCACTAAATCCTTTGCTCCTAAGACCATTGAAGGAGAATGCTTCACCCATGGTTTCTGATAGGAAACCTACTAAGCAGCCTCAATGAAAGAAACTCTCTTTTCAGGATACCTTGCAGACCAAGAGTTAATACTGCCTAAAAGTATAGCATGCTGGCATGAGGCAGCTAATTTTGCAATGGACCGGGGAGAAACATGGGATTGCGTAAAACATAATGGCATATTTTAACGGCATTGTGGGTACGTGCGAAACTTACAGGGTGTTTAAGGTATGCTACACAGGAGAGGAGAGGGAGGCATAAATGTGGATAAGGGAGGGACAAGCACAGGTAAATGGAAAATAGAAGCGATAAAAGGAAATAGCTACATGTAAACACTTATCTAAATCATTTAGATAAGTCTACTTCATATTCTTATCAAATCCTATCTCAACTATCTTATGTGTAAGCACAGTTCTTATTCTGAGCCTGCATGCGTGCAAATGCTAGGAAGCTCCATGCTGGACTAGATGGCAAATAGCACAGGATGGGTGCCAGCCACTGGAGAGATAGATATCGAACGCCTGAGGCAACTGAGGGCCTGAGTGCCAGGAACTGAAATGTCTTAGGCCAGTCCCTGAAGAAACTGTCAGGGTGTGTGGGAGAGCGTGTGTGTAACCTTTGGGAGACTTCAAGCTGGACTAGCTGGTTAGTAGGAGATCTACATACAGAGAGACCCAGGCATTAAGTTAGTCACTGCTTAAAGGAGGCAGAGGCTGAGCATAAATATTATATCAACTTGAAGTCCATACTGAGTGACCCAAGAACCCAAGTGTGCCTGTGGATGATGACAGTCGGGGTGTGCCTATGCTCCACGAGCAAACTTCAGTCCTGATGAGCCAGAAACAAAGAACTAGACCAACAATGTTTTTTCATATTCACACGACTGCTGCTTTCTTTTATGCAGGTGCTGGTAAGAGTGCTCTTTCTGTGTAACTGTGTTGGTGCTGTCTGTATGTTGTATGCCTATATGCCCACTGGGAATATGTGCTCGCCCTCGCTACTGGTTGTACCTGGGACATGGTACTGACAGCTTCCCATAAAGGGGAGTGGGAATGGAGAATTGTCTGGATCTTGTAATTCCATCAAACTGGGCTCCAATGGACCAGGAAGGAGCATTCCCCTAGCTCTTTAACTGTACTGGGTTCAAAAAGCTCCAGTAGATCCCATTTTCAATTTCAGAACTTTAAAAAACATGGCTCAGTAACAGATGCAAAACAACGTCACAGAAAAAATGCTTTCATGTTTCTCTAGTGCTAAGCAACAAAACCTGATGGTTTCCTTTGCACAACTTGTGATATGTTGATTCTCATGATAAAGTTAAATTTCACATAGAAAATCTCTGTTGAATCTTAATATGTAAACACACGAATGTTGATGTCAAATATTCTCAGACTTTTCTACTTTAACAACACTTCCCATTGTTAAATTTGAATTTTCTTCATATTTTTAAAATAATCATTGAAAAAAATTACACTACATAATTCCTGAGATTATTTAGCAATGTCCATTCTGAGAATTACCTTTATTGCTTTCCAAGCACCTGTAAACTTTTGAATCAAATTATGTGATTTCTGTCCCAAAATTCCTTGCAATAATTCTAGATTTTAACAAAGGTGAGACATGGATTCAATTGATGGACCACTCGGTGGATAACGAATTAGGTAGATGGTGGAACTCAAAACAGTTGCAGTCAATAGCTTAATGTCCAAATGGAGATCAGTGAAAAATGGTGTCCCTCAGGGATATGTACCATTTAATATCTTCATCATCATCAACAACAGTGAAAGCAGGACTAAGCAAGTTTGCAGACAACACCAAGTCAAGTAGTGTGGTTGACATGCCTGAGGGATGGGATGCCACGTAGAGGGACAAGGACAGGCTTGAGAGGTAGGCCCATGTGAACCTCATGAGGTTCAATGAGGCCAATGGCAAGGTCCTGCACATGAGTGAAAGTAATCCCAAGCACAAATACAGGCTGGGTGAAGAAAGGATTTACAGTAGTCCTAGGGAGAAGAACTTGGGGGATGCTGGTTGACGAGAAGCTCAACATGACCTGCCAATGTGCGCTTGCAGCCCAGAAAGCCAATCGTGTCCTGGGCTGCATCAGAAGAAGTGTAACCAGCAGGACGAGGGAGGTGATTCTGCCTCTCTGCTCTGTTCTGGTGAGACCCCCCCGGAGTATTGTATCCAGTCCTGGACTCCTCATTATAATAAGGACATGGACCTATTTGAGTAAGTCCAGAGTAGGGCCATGAAGATGATCATAAGTATGGAACGCCTCTTCTATGAAGAAAGGCTGAGAGAGTTGGGATTGTTCAACCTGACAAAGAGAAGGCTGTGGAGAGACCTTAGAGCAGCCTTCCAGTACCTGAAAGGGGCCTATAGGAAAGATGGGAAGTGACTTTTTGAAAGGACATATAGTGATAGGACAAGAGGTAATGACTTTAAACTGAAAGAGGGTAGATTTAGAATAGATATGAGGAAGAAATTCTTCACTATGTAGGTGATGAGGCACTGGCATAGGTTGTCCAGGAAAGCTGTGGATGCCCCCTCACTGGAAGTGTTCAAGGCCAGGTTGGATGGGGCCTTGAGGAACCTGATCCAGTGGAAGGTATCCCTGCCCATGGAAGAGGGGCTGGAATTAGATGTTCTTCAGCATCCCTTCCAACTCAAACCATTCTATGAGTCTATAATTGTCTACATTTCTTTAAAAAGCTATTTTTCTGCTTCCATGGTTTTGATTTTTTTAAAGTGTTCCCTGGGCAGGTTTATCACTAATAAAAGTTCTGGAGAATAAAATAAATTTCAGGAAACAATATATCATTCAGCCAGTGTCCTTAATCAATAAAGAGAGTCTGTTTTCCAGCAGGTACTGCTAAAATTACAGATTCTGTGGGCTCTAACCTGAAGACAAATGTGAGTATTGTTAGACTGCAACTTCAAAAATGAAGTTGTAGATAGTTATTTCTACTTGTAAAACAGAAGCACACCAGAACTCAGTGATGTATTTCTTGACAGGTTCTTTAATGCACAGCTCTGAATTCTGGAGAGGAAGGGCCTTTGTTTATTTGGCACATCTGTCATGCCCGTCTGGTTTGCTAAATAAATGACAGGTCTCTCTAATAGCAGAGACAGCAGCCTACATAGGATAAGGCAATGAGGCTTCTGAAAGGAAAATTCTTCACAAAACCCTGATTCACACTAAAAAGCATTAAATGATTGAGCAGAAATTCCTTGGAAAACATGAAAGAATACAGTGTTGATCAGTAATTCTCTATACAACTTAACAGATTTGCTCAACTTCAATTCACTTTTGGGCAGTCTAAATTCAGTCCGTACATGGTACAACTGCAGCAGTTCAGTATTGTGGAAAATTTAGGGAACTATTGGAAGCAGAACTGGAGTGGTGGGATGATCATCATATTCAGACTCTTAACAGAACTGGCAGAATTATGCAGGTTTATTTTGCTGATTCATTACCTTATGTCAAATACTTTTTCATGTAAATGTTATGTCCTATTCGCAATTTTCTTAAGAAAATGGAGAATGAGATGAAAGGAAGCAAATAATCATTTCTAGAAGGCATGTAGAAAGGGTAAGACATTAGATCTCAGTAGCATTAGCTTCCGTGTTTATTCTAAGTGGAGCTGGCAGAAAATGGTTCAGTGTTTATCATTTAACAACTAGAAATAATAGATATTTGTAGTATGAAACATGACTAATGTCTCACCTTTTCATCTGAACATATTCAATCCGATATGACAGCTCAGTATGATAGTGAGTAATAACTTATTTTGAATATTCAGGTTATTAAAATGTATCCTATGTTGTCTTTCCACACACAAAAACCTACTTCAGCATTTAACAAAATGAATGTTGTCTTTCTGAGTGAGATCAAGGAACTGGTGCGAGAATTAATTGTGACAGGTGTGTTGTAAATGAAAGACTGTGTCGCAAGAGCTGTCACACTTCTTCACATGTTAGCAGAAGTTAGAACATCTTCACTGAAGACCTCTTATTTACAAAAAGTCAATGAATCACATTTCTATAGTTCTATTATTGTTCCTTTCATTTTGCATTCAAATACAACTTAATATTTTACTAACAGTGATGTTACAAAGAATAAAATCAAGAGAAACAAAAAAGTCCCTAAATTCAGGGTTTTTTTCACACGCACATTTTTAATCAGACTTGAAGAAGACACCAAAGTTCAAATCCAAAGAACTGACTGACTGGCTGACAGTGATTACACTGACCTAACGTTGGAGAAGGGTGATTTTTGTATAGAGACAAAAGCTTATACTTTACATACTTTCTAATGGTCCTATCACTGACAAAAAAAAGACAAAAGTACTTCCAAATGAGTCCTGTAACATCAAGTTTTTGAACTCCCCGGTGGCACCTGTAAATCTAAGCCAGGGATTTCAAATCATAAAAAATGCATCGAAGTGAAGAGTCTATGATACAATTAGTCTGACAAAAGGTAGATTCCTAAATAAGGAAATATTATATTTTTTATTTCACCAGATTTTGCAGTGTTTAATATCCTTCACAAAGGGTCACGCTAAAATGTCTATGTGCTGAACATGAGCAGCTGTGTGCCCAGGTGGCCAAAAAGGACACTAGCATCCTGGCTTGTATCAGAATAGTGTGGCCAGCAAGACTAGGGAACTGATTGTGCTCCTGTACTCAGCACTGGTGAGGTCACACTTCCAATGCTGTGTTCAGTTCTGGGCCCCTCAGTACAAGAAGGACATTGAGGTGTTGGATTGCGTCCAGAGAAGGACAACGAAGCTGAAGAAGGGTCTGGACCACAAGTCTTATGAGGAGTGACTGAGGCAACTGGGACTGTTTAGCCTGGAGAAGAGAAGGCTAAGAGGAGACCTTATCACTGCCTGTAATTACCTGGAAGTAGATTGTAGTGAGGTGGGTGTTCGTCCCTTCTTTCAAGTAAGAAGCGATAGAATGAGAGAAAATTACCTCAGTTTGAGTCAGAGGAGGTTTAGATCGAATATTAGGAAAAATTTCTTTACTGAGTGGAGAAGCATTGGAACAGGCTGCCTAGGGAAGTGGTGGAGTCACCATTCCTGGAGATGTTAAAAAAACATGTAGATGTAGCACGTCAGGACATGGTTGAGTAGGCACAGTGATGTTGGGCTGATGGTTGGACTTGACGATCTTAAAGGTCTTTTCCAACATTAATGATTATATGATTTCCTTCAACCATCTCATTCAAAGGAAAGAACACAGCAGTGAGCCATACAAACATGCCTTTAGGCACTCAGACTTCAGTTCTGGCACTTCTCTGCTGCTTTCCTCATTTGAAAAAACATACTGTCACTGTGTTATATGCTATTTTAAAGGGAAGACATTCTCAGTCCTCCTGGTCAAAGCTTTTCTGTTTCACATGAACTATTTAGAGTGCCACTGGTTTTGAGAAAGAGCAAGCCTGAACACTTGGGGCACTGAAATAGAGGAAGGAGTTCTGAATGGAGTGTTCTACATTGACGAAGTCTTGATTTCCAAGTAAGGAGCTGCCACCCCAAAAATGCCTAACACCACAGGAGCCCTGACCTGAAACTGTACCGTGGTCCTTACATATCATGGATACTACCTCTCATGTAACACATGTAAAAGAGTCTTCAAAACAATCTGGATGCTCTCTGCTTTTGTCCTTATTATTGACTAACTGTAGGAGAAATTGTTTGCATATGGTACTGTTTGTATGAGGGAGCACATTCTGTTATCTCTTATTTGGAGGGAATTTACAATCTCATCTTGGGCAGTAAAGGCAGTATAGCCAGATAAAAGAAACAATCAAGATAGTGTCACTCATTAAAAATATTAAAAGAGAAGTTATTAGCACAACAGACATAAGAAACTTGTGGCTTTCACCAGGTTAGGCAACTTCCTCAGTCGGTCACAATCACCTAACATGTCATAAGCAAATAACTCAAGAAGGAGTAAGGAAAAGGATTTTTGTTACTGAAATAAGTACGTTTTTAGCAGTTCTTGAAGTCTGAATACAGTGTTGTAATGATGATGGAGTTGCCATTGCATTCACCAGAATGACTTTTAGGTTTGATGAGCCTCTTTCATGGACCCTGTTGTAAGTTCCAGAGTACCTCCCTGTGTGCTCTCTGCCTTCCTCTATCCCTGTTTTAATCTTAATTTACAAATAAAGTCTTACTATTGAAGAAGCTGAAGGGCTTCCATCTTTCATTCATATCTGCATTGAGAGACACTCACATCAGAGATAAGATTCCAGATCAAAATAATAAGCACTACTAGTGTTCTGTCCTTGCAGAGCTTTTGTTTCTTTAGATCTTTACTTCTGTTAAGTACCAACACCAGTTGCTTTAGAGTAAAATGCAAATCCCTGCAAACTAAGCTAAAGATTGCGCATCACTCTTTATACAGTGGTGTGGTGTAATGCAACTAACAAATCATGTGCTTTCTTCTAGCAGGGACAGGACTACTCACATACTGGCTGCACTTTGACAGATGCTCCAGTGACCTCAAATCAGAGCATTTTTCTCAACTGTGGATTCAATTATTTTCTGGTGTTTGTTTTGTTGGTATTGTGTTTTGCTAATTCTATGGTTATATTGGGTATTTTAAAGAGACTATAAATGTATTCAGATGAGGAAGAAACGCTTTTACTTCTAATCTTCCTCACTAGCTGAAGTTAGCAATAAAAAGTCCTTTCCATTAATATGAAAGTAGATGGCACAAAGAGTATGGGGTGTCAATTAAGTGCACACATATCCCAGCTAATGCAAAGAAATTTTTGAGACAGTATATGAATCAGTGCACAAAGAACATCTGCTGGATACTAATACTGCTTCAGCCAGGTACCTAAGCTACCACAGAGATCTTTTCTTTACATGCTTACTGTACTTTTTTTTTCTATTGATTGCATTACATTTTCCAGTCTATCATTTAGGTAACCGGATCACTTCTTCCTTGCATTCGCATCAGGAGGTAAAACACACCTAACAGTTATCAGGTCTAAATCATTTCATACTCACCCTAGGAACTTATCTACACTTCAAGAAGATAAACACACACAGAAAATAAATGGGCCAAAGGACAACATCTATCTGGATGTAATTTGAGAAGGAAAACACTCAAGGAAATTTGAAAGAAAATTTTCAAAATTAATTAAAATAGAATAAACTACATTTTAAATATGAAACTATAAGCCAAAAAGGACCTTTAAGATCAAAATTACTCACAGACTTGAGATTTAATTCGGAATATTGCGTTTATCTAAAAAAGTAAAAAAAAAAACCATAGGAACACAGAAGCAATTAGACTATAAAAGATATAAATCCATTTCAAGTTTCAGGATATGTACCAATTTTAGCTAGAATTCTTGAAGGTTTAATGCCTATGGACAAACTACTGTAGTTTCTATGAGAACTGTCAGCCCTCCCTGCCCTTGACCTGCTTGCCCAAGGCAGCAGGGGATGACACACCACAAAGGCAGGCTCTGGAAGTCTGCAACTTCATTATTTGTGCTACCAGTCTGCTGCATCATTTGATGGAAACATTCCTATTCTTATTTAATTGCTGATATTATCACTCCAGAACAGATTGCGTTGGACCAGGCTGCAACACTGCTGAATGGTAAAATCAACTAATAATAAACTCAGAGTGAAAGAGCGAGCATAGATCTCTTCTTACATCACTGTAATTAAATTCCATTAGGACTAGTAATTTCAGCACTGCAGTCTGTTTTTTTTTCATTTACCAATGAAATGAAAATAGAGAAGCTTGTTCAAAGTTGTTTTTTGCATGATGTACTCTGCAATGGGGGCACTCATTTATAATTGGTGGGGAATGAGTGGGTAAAGTGTCAAAGCATTGAGACAAATGCACAATGCAGTGACAGCCAGGTGTCCTAACTTGAACTTATTTGGTGTCTTTGCTGGTGTTACAGGTCCTTGTCTCTAAATTTTTTAACAGTCACATAAATATTTGACTGCTACTGCATGTTTATGTACTGGATGCAGTTGGTCAGGTTGGTGGTGGTGCCCCATGCCAGACATAGATGGTTCCAGATGGCTCAAATAGCCCCTCAACCATGAGTGGACACCTCAGGGAAAGCCTGGGTCAGAAAGGGCAGAAAATGTTGGACAGAGAAACAAAGAAGTAACAAAAAAGGTGAGAAACAGCAGAGAGAACACCAAGGTTGCAAGGAAGAGAAGAAGGAGGTGCTCCATGTTGGAGCAGATGTCCACACTGCAGTCCATGGAGGACCCCTGCTGGAGCAGATGTCAGACCAACAAATTATCTTTTCTTTCCTTTTTAGAAGAGAGATATTTTGTGACTTAAAACTCTGTAATTATGTGCACGTCCACATTTACTACACACATTCTGCAAGGGAATCCAAAATGTGTCCCTTTAGAAAAAGAGGTTGGAAAACCGTCACACTAGCAAAAAAATACCCCAATCAAATTCAAACTCAAAACATACAGATAAAGTTTCATTTCTGTTAACACTGACACTACAGTGCTCAAACCCAGGTATTGATACTTGTTTGCTTGACAATTTCAGGCTTTTTCTTCCAGAAAGAGAGCATTTATAGTTATGGGTCAGATACTACAGTGAACATGTTATTGAAACATAACATGTCTAACCACAGTGTCAGTGTGATTAAAGCTGTGAAACAATACTTGGATTTTGACACAAAAGAAGAAATCTTAGGAAGAGGACAGGGGAAAGATAAATCTACTGTCTTTTTTATTAGCTGCCTGTCATTCATCACCTTACAGATCTACATCCACGCTTGTGAAGGAAAGACAGCATTGTATCAACTGTGGTCATAATTTACTTGATGAAAGGCCTCTTAGCAGCAGAGCTTCTACATTAAAGCAGCTGAACTCATAAAGACAGACATATATAGCTCCTCTTCAAGCTATTTATGTTAGAACATAAGTCAACAGAAATGGAATAATAGGTCTCCATTTCAGTGAAGTATTTACAGTAAATACAAGATATAGGAAAACCAGCACTGAAAGTAGGTGTTAGATATTATTCAAGTGATTGACTCCTTCACTGGCTTGGGATATTTGCCTAGCCATCCCTTTAAATGCTGAAAAATAAGTTTATATTCCTCCCAAGACACATTATAAATTAAAGCCCCAGGAGAGTATGAGGAGAGTTTCAGAACTTCTTCATACCATTCAACTGGCACCACTTTTTCCTACAAGAAAAAGGCTTTTCCTTGAACGATTTTTTTTTTTAATTTGCTTATTCAACAGCAGTATTCTGACTCCATCATTTTACTCTTACGTCAACAGCAAACACTAATCAAATATGATATTACATGAGAACTAATTTTTGCTGTTAAGGAATAGCAGTATTTCTAGGACCTCACTCTAAGGATTTAAAATATTTAAAGATACTCTTGCATTATATTTCAGATTAATTCCTGAGCAGTGGCAGCATCCCTGTCTTATTGGAAAGACAAATGAAATGTCTAATTATATTTTCTTAAAAACATGTCCTGGTTAATCACAAGCCTCGCAAGGGAAGAGGGAGAATTACAAAATCCCACTTCCTCTGTTTCTTGCTTCAGCTGCCAGGCCACCTTTCCTCACTGATTTACTGCATAATGATGTAATTGCCTTTCCCATGTCCATGTTTTTATTTTTTTCATAAAAGATGTTTCTCCACGAGAGCTTGTGGAAAAATGCAAAGATTGAGAAGCAGAAATGGGGATTAAGTGACAAGTACATAGATAGCTGTATTCTAGATAATATGCCAAATTCAAATAGCATTCACTTTCCTACAAAACCTGAAATACCTTGTTATATGTTGGATATATTTCAGAATAACTGAAAGTAGGACAGTAATACTTGTAAATTAAATTGTGAAATGCTGAAAGGTTTGCCTAAATCTTGAATTAAATGAAATTCTCTAATTCAGCACATTATTGGATTCACTAATAAGCATTACAGCAATACTTGGACCACTCAATGTCAAAATTAGAATTTTACTATTTTTTTTATATATCAAATAAAATTGTTGTCATGAAATATTCTCTAAACTCAGAAAATGGTCTTACATAATACTTAACCAAATACACAGTCCCCCAAATTAAAGCACTCATGAGTCACCTCCTATAAGCACAATAGCAAAAATTTTTGAAAATACAATCAATCAAACAATAATGCAAACCTCTCAGAGGATCTAGCTTCATGTGGGAAAGAGAATATCAGTTTAGCTACAGATGGTGACTGCAATGGCATTTGCTCTTTTTTAGACAAATTAGGACATTTTACAGTAAGTTAGTATAAACAAAACAATGTTCTCAAAAGCCTGAGTGTGCAAGCTTTTCTCATTTAACTGATACTCTGCAAAGGCAGAGTGATTTGGTAAAATTCGAACATGTTATTTAAAAGAAACTATTAACTACTAGATTATGCTTCCTTGAATACCTACCAAAAGCTGTCCAGCAAAGCAGATAAACAAAATGAAGGCTAGCAAGAGAAATGCAGTCCCAAATGAAATTCCAAGAATAGATGTTCTACAAAAAATAAGAAAACATGTATTAATGTTTCTGTTACAGCTTTATAGCCTGTCCTTTCTTAGTGTATAATGCCAATGATACAAAAAATTACCCATGAGCAAGGTGCAATTTCCAAACATCAACACCATGGAAGACAAGACTTTTCCCTGCAATTTCCTCAACTCAGGAATGCTTGAAATCACTTTAAATCTGATTTTGCAAAATTGTTACCATGAGAAGATAATAATTTCCACATAAACAACTTAAATGACAGTGCATTAACCGCAGCGATGCTTTTTTTTTGTTTTGCTTTTAGTTTAGAAAGCCTGTATTAAAGAAGATTCTTATTGCTTCATTTTTATGCTGTTGACCTTACAATAATTTCAGAGTCTAACAGATAAACAAAATAAACTTGTTTGTAGTGTACAATCCTCCCTAAGGTGGGAAAGCCAATAGCATGTGACAATTATGTCCAGTTTTCAGTGTCTGGCAGCTAGAAACTGTAGTATCTGTGATGCTGAACTCTGTAGATAGCAAGGGCCCTAATATAGTGACAGCTATTTCAAAAATGGATAGGGATTCCACACCTCTGAAAGATCCATTTTGTATCAAATTTGACTGATTGGCCAGTAGACTTTGAAATATCAGAGGACAAGATAGGAGGAAAAACTAAAAACCGTGAAGAAAAAGCAACCACAGGATTTAAATGAAAAAATACTGAGCAATCTACACTCTTCCTGAAATCATCCTCACTCAGCATTCTGGCTCGTCCTGTTCTTGTGTGTTGTAAACAGGAAAGTGTAGCCAAAATAGCATCACTGGATACTCGGTGAACAGAAATAAGGATGCAGAAACAATTTGTGCAGGCATTCATTCCCCAAATGTGGCAGTCTCTCCATATGAATACCACAGTAGAACATAATTGCTCCATCAGGCACCATACAAGAGCTACTTAGCACGGCTGCCTAGGGAAAGATGTAGTAGGATATAATTACGTTTAATGATTGCCAAGAGGAGACCAGGAGCTCTGAACCAAATGAAGTGTTTAAGCAAAAGAACTAGATGCCATCCTGAAGTCCCTAACCTAAGCATCTGCTTTCATTTTTAACCACAGGCTTGACATTTTTGTAGAATAGGAAAGTATCTCTCAACTCCTTTAAGCATCAACTTACATGCTTGAAACGTTGGTATGACATTTTGGGATAAATTTCATACCTCTTCCTCTTTCCATAAAACTACAATAAATGTTACGTTTTAAGTTAACTCCTCCATAAATGTATGATTCAGAATTAAAATACACTATTAATAATAGTACACCTCTCTGTTCCTTAGAGATTCCTCTTGAATTCAAATATATACATCTTAGAAACTATAAGACTAAAGATTTAAGACTAGAACTATATGGATACATTTCCTTAGATTAGGTACAAATATTGGAAAACATTTTGATCTGTTTTAACAACAGTATTCTAGAAGCTATTTTCAGGAAAGTACAAAAAAGCATTAATTTCAGAAACCAATTTGATGCCGTATTGCTGCCATTAAAAGCATTTTGGAGAATAATTTACGATCTTCCCCGTCAATCATTCAGAGAACCTCTTATAAGCTAAGTATTCATCAGAATTTAGGTTGATGTGAACAGCTGATGAAAAACAAACAACTGAAAATTGACAATGTATATTAATCTTGAAATAATGTTTCTTTTAGAAATTATTTGAAAATAATTATTGCTTATGAATACATGTTCTCCAAGGATTGCTCATTGAGACAGAGACAATAAACTGTACAACAGCATATGTAAAACTGCATTCTCTACTCCTAGGAATTGAAAATCTAGTAAGGAGCAGAAAAGATAAAAGAAAAATAATTAACAGGCTTATCTCTTACATATGCGTAAACATTTCCAACCTGTATATGTCATTCAATAAGATTCAAGAAATCTTCCTGCATTTCAAATTATTGCTATTCTTTCTCTAATATGAAGGAAACAAAAAAGCAGTCTGCACACCTTAAGAAACGAATAGCCTTGTGACTAAGGTTTGAAATGTATCCTTGTAAAAGAAGAAATGAAAATATTTGTATGAGAAACTGGAGAGCGAGGGAAATAAAATTAGCATGGTGTAAGAAAAGCTTATGCAAAGAGTACTTAACCACGTGGGCCACTGGCAAGAACAAAAAGTCTTTGTGGCTGTTTTACATGATAAATAATGTTATGGGGGTAATAATTACATAACAAGGTGAAAAAGATTCTAATTAACAGGACAAAGAGAAAAGGATTGAGGATAAGAGAAAAGAAAGGTGGTATCTTAGAATCCAGATTCAAGCAGTGAATAGAGAGAAAAAAAGTTGTAAGCTTTGTGCTCCTCACAGTCCCTTCTTTTTTGGGAACAGCGTGATTTCTGTTTCAGTTAAACTAAGCTGAAATAGTTTCATGCTGCTCCTAAGCAGAAAGAAGTGGGCTGGAAATGCTATAATGGGAAGGAAAAATACTAAACATTAAGTGCCACCATAAACAAGCCTCGTTTGAGGCAACAACCATAGGAAAGGCATAACATGCTCGTGCTTTTTTTTTGTTTGTTTGTTTGGTGACTGGATCATTACAAAAGCATTGCAGGTCTTTACAGTAAATTAATCCTGCCTTTATTGTGTAGAGTCATCAACCGCATTGTACAAGTGACCAAATGCATTGCATTGACAGATTTAGACGAATCATTTTGTCAAAAGAGCACCTAGTATCCCATAAGCCAACTAACTCTTTACCTGCTTCTTGCTATGCTTCAAGGACTGACCTCATTTCGGAAACGTCTGCTCTCTGCTATACTGCCCCACAGGACAATCCTTGACAATAATCAGGAGAAGAACAGAGTTTAAAATTGAAGAAACATATAATATGAGAACTTCCCAGGCTTCAGATAGTTCAAGTCTAAAGAATTTATGTTCTTGGCTATTCTACTTGCATTTTTTTTTTCTGGTTTAAATAATTAATTTCTATCAAGTGGCATGAGATTAGAAAAAAAATCGTATTTATAAATTTTTATGTCTTCTTCATTATATTTTAACTGAAAAATGAAAAAATTATCATGAAGACAAAGGTACTGAAAAACTGAGAAGATAATATATCCTTTCTACACTTTTGTAACTTATGGAACTTTTGTGACTTAGGGAACATGTCCCTTAATGTGATGTAGAAAATTTCCTTAGCTTGCCAGGTAATTAACATTCATGTTTTGAACTATTTGATTGCAAATTCTCTTGTGGTGATAAAATCATAATGAAGTAATTACAAATGAGAACTATACAGGACAATATTTAATTCAGACTTTCTTGGTGTTTGATGATAGCCATTTCTTTCTTAATTTAACTTAAGTTTTCCCTAAGCCATTGATAGATTCAATGGCTAACCTTATGGCAGTTTCAAAGTTAAGAAAAATCCTTTGAGTATTATAACTCTAATTGATGGCTTGTTTTTTTTTTTTTTTTTCCAAATCAGATACAGCAGAAGAATAGGTAGTAATGATGGTTTTCTTTCTTTTATGCTGTCTTATATTTTACATGCCAGTTTTTAAGAACTACTTTTCTATGAAGGAATTCAGCTGTGCCTGATTGGAAATACTACATTACTACGTTAAAGGCTCCTAGACACCTTCTGCGGGTAGGACAGGATGGTTGCTAAGTTGGCATGATTAATGACAAAACAACACAATTTCTTGAACATAGCAGCCTCAGAGTGAAAGACTGAAGAATCTTAAATCTAGTCACAAGCAAATCCCTTACTCAAATAGCACAGGAAGTAACTTCTGTTCAAAAGGAATACATTTTCATCAAATCACTTTTGCATTTCCAAAATCAACATTAGGAATTCCATGTTAGTTGACTGTTTCCCTAAATAAATAATATAGGATTGTTGTGAGTTACTAGAAATACTTCTGTCACTTGGCAAACCAAGAATGCTAGGGGGCCACTGAAGGCCTGTTCCAAGGTAATGTAATGATCAAGTTTTGCTGCCATTTTAATGTCACAATAAAGACCCACTCCTCATGATACATTTCATCCCAAGATATTGTTTACTTGATTAAATTTATATTTACCGTTTTGTGTAAAGTTTATTATGAAAACACAACATCAGTTTATTGACCTCAGGAAAATTAAACCACTAATAAATTATATCAGCCTTGAAATCGATGTCTCATGGTCTTGGTGATATTACTTGGAACTTGCTGGATGTTACTCACCATCAAATATCTCCAAATCTACTTTAAAATAGCAGGTGGTGTGCCTGCATGGAAATCAATGATATTACACTGCTGCAAAAGTAGATTAATGGAATAGTGAATCAATAAAACTCAATGACAGATGTAGTTTATCTCCCTGTCTTTATTAGACCACCATTTAAAAATCCTGTAGAATTTTTGGAAGAAAACAAAAAGGCTAGATAGAATTTTGGACTAAATTATGAATTATTTTTTTATTTTTTTTTTTGTTGGGAGGAAATAACATTTGCAGCACTGGAATATGTTCAATTTAAGCTGCATTTGTGATGACTACATACATTCGTGATTTTTCAACTTTTTTTTTTAAATTTGCAGTGCTTCCAGTTTTCCAGAAAAAATGCAGATGCCTGTGTAATACCCTGGCTTTCTATCTTCCACTTTTGCATCTCTTAAATTAATCCACAGACCCCTTGAAGTTGAATACCATTCATGTTGGCTATATCTGATTTTATACTCTCGTCGTTACAATTTAATGTGCAGCCCTATAAAAGGACCAAAAGATAATTCACATTTTGGTAATCAAAATGCTAAATCATATGTGTCTTGCTCTGATGTTAGAAAGAGAGCATGTGACATAAGCATATGTTCTTACAAGTTGGAGGACACTTTCCTTAGTTGAATACAGCTTTCATATATCTATTTTAATGAGCTACACAATTGGTTTAAGAGACCAATATATAATAAGGATATAGCAGAATCTTGCTGCATGTATGAGAGATGATAAATCTAGATTCATTTTCATGACTGAATTCAAAACATAAGAATAGATTCCTAAATCATACTGCTGGAAGGAACTATTTAGATCCATACTTGGAACCACAAATTTCCCAGAATTATTGCCTGTACTAATCAAAATACAGTATGAGCTTGTAAAATATACTTATTATGCAAAATGACAAATACAATTAGTCATGAGTCTTAATTTCATAATTTTCAATGGCAATGCCTCAAGTCAGACTGAACTATGTGCAGGATACTGCTGGACCCTTGGAAGAGTATCCTTTTGTGGTTTGTGTCTCCATGATAGAAACTAGCTGGAAAAACCTTTGCAAAAAAATGCTTTAATGTGTGAACAGAAGTCTATAAATCTTTATGTTATAAAACAAGTCCACAGCATGGAAAGTCAATTTATAATGACCTAGCAGTTCCTTCTGGCTTTGAATTAAGATATTCTAAGTACTACAGCACAAGACCAATCAATCAACTCAAGTTTATAAATACTATTTCCGAAAGCACTGCACAAGTATAAAACACTATGTTTGAAGAAATATTGTATCACAGGGAATATACAGTGTTGGCTTTGGAAACAATTGCTATAAAACAAATTTCAACTTTCCACTATGTAAACAACCAACAGCAAAATTCCATGATAAGAAGCCTAATACTATATTCTTTATTGGAAAAGTCCTTCATTTTTCTCAATCTTTCTAGAATATGCACAGATAGAAAAATAACTGATTTATATGCACAAATATAAATTAGCTCATAATACATAAATTCTGATAAAAATAATTATTCCAGTAATCTAGTATAGTATTTTAAAATTAGCTTTAAGAAGATACATTTTACGAATAGTAATGCTCTGTTTGCATGCTGATTAAAACAGTATTATCAAAGTGATACACTAAATACCTTTATTTAATCACAGTCCCAATTTCGCAATCCATTTTGTCCAACTCCAACATCCACTTGTCACACTTACTTTGTGTGTAATTTTAGTTGCATAAAGCTATAGCTTGTATTACTTTTTTTTTTTTTTACACACACAGATTTCATTCCTTTCATGATTGTATGTTTTCAAGCCTAAAGAACAAACTAAAATTAATAAGGAATTGATCCTAATGCTTGGTACCACATTATGGAGAGTGTTTAAAATTAGAAACAATCATAACTTTGAAAATGGACTGAATTCCTCAGTACTCTCTGTTCAGTTTCATTTTCATGAATTGACCTCTGTAATCTGAGAATTCCAAAATTTTTAACATTTTTAGCTTTTACATTAATGGGCAATTATACATAGAAATGTTAACTACCACTTACTTTGGCAATACCAGAATCTGCACAACAAAAATGCAGAAGAATATGAGACAGGCACAAGTCACATAATACTTAAAAGCAGGCAGAGTAGTTGCTCGATACTAGAAGAAAAAAAAGCAAATGTTAAAAACACAATTTCCAAAGCAGATAAAATATCAGCCAGTTGAAATTCCAGCTTAAAGATAGATAGGTGTAGGCAATCTTTAGCAACAGTAGGTTTCCTGTTGTTCAGTGATTTTCACATCCACTTTCACAGGGCTAATGATTATCAGGCAGTGTATTAAAACTTTTTAATTCTTGAAAAACGGATTATATAGTCATGTCTACTGGTTTTGTCTTGTTCCTCCACAGTACATGACTATTCCAAATTCACCATAAAAGGTTTAATCAAAAAAAGTGATTTTTTTTTTTTTTTAAATATTATTAGGAATGGCCAGCTATTCTTAGCTGGTTCAAAATTTCTTAGTCATTAATTCCCCAGACTGATTTTCAGTTATTAATAAATACTGAATGGGCTGAAACTGCCATAAAAAAAAGCATAGCAGTTGTTTAGGTAGGAAACTTCTGAGCACACAAAGCAGCAAAGAGTAAACTGCACTACAGTTGTCTCTGAATGTTCTATTTCCAACAGCACAGCTAGCAATCATATTGATGTTTACTGGGGCTATATTATTACTTCAATTAAAGTATTTTATGTCTGTGTTAAAGGCCCTTACATGTCCACTGATACTGCTAAGCACCTGATAGTCTTAGGAGAGAGTCAATTTGATCTGTATTGTCATGAAAAAAAATCTATTTATGAATCTCTAATTAGCCTGTCTAGAGACATAAGTATTAAACCATGAAATATTTATCAGAACTGTTCTGCTATTTGAGATAGATATGTCTAGATTGAAACCAATTAAGTACTCAAAGGAAAACGATCTAAGTATTGGGACTATAAAACTTACTTACCCTATCAAAGTTTTTTCAAAGGTTTTAGAGTTTAAGATCTGACTATTAAAAGAAAATGTACCAATGATGATTTTCACAAAGTGCTCAAAATGCAAACCTCATAAAATGGAAAGTGCATGATGTGCTTTCCAACTGCAAGCACACAGCTGTGTCTTTGTGCTTAGTGCCAAGTTCTGTCCTTGAAACTTGTGCACCAAACTTTGCATGAACATGTGGAAATTGAGTTTAGAAACCCAACAGCTTTATCTTCTCTTTTGAATTCTATGACAAATTAAAAGCAATCCTTACTACATACTTAATTAACTTTCAAGGCACTAATACAACTTTGCTCAATGTTCTTCCACCTGCTGGGTATGTTTGCTGTATCTTAATGGTCTTGTCTGACAATTTTGGACCTTGAGCTGCTGTTAAAATCTCAAAAAACTCCAGCCCACTTCTAAGTTAATTTCAGTGTTTCACACTTCTCCCGACATCTCCCAATGAGGTGAAGCTACTCTCTCCTTAGGTTAAATAACTTTTTTTGTTTTTTTTACTATGCTGTACTTTCAGTCCTACAGGGCCTGAAAAGCTCCTGTTTACATCAAGGGCAGGCTTCTTACTGAATTCTTGAAAGTCAAGGCTGGACTGGTGAATCACTAATAGGTAGTAAAGATAGTAAAAAGCTGTATTTGGAAAGAACAATTAGTTCTTTGCGGTCCCATAGCATTTTCAGTCTAAAAGAGATTAGGCTCTTACAGAGGGCATCTATACAGCCAAGTGACTTAGCACCCTGGTTTGCTCCCTGATTGTCCAAGTACACATATGATTACTTTCTCTCAATTTCTCTTTCCAAATTTATCAATTAGTACTCTAATTTAAAACCTCAGTGTGTTCCTATGCATTCTTTTGATCCACTCAGTGTAACCTCTAACATTATGGATGAGACCATACCACGTCTGGCTTCTTTCTTACGCCATCTTTAAACAGTCCCAAGAAGCCTTGAAACATTTGTCACCCAAATGCATTGGCATTGGGCATGCAACACATGCCTTTGGCAGCTGGCCGTAAGAACACTATTCTGCCAAGCTGAGAAAGAATCAGAAAATTAGTTCAGGTGTTTTGAACTGAAAGACAAAAATAACAAAATATGTATTTATAAAAATAATGAAATATGTATTTATAAAATAATTAAAAATAACTAAATACGTACTTATAAAAATAATAAAAAATGTATTTGACCACCGCATAGGTCCCAGAGGATACTCACACCTGTGCCACACAGTGTGAACATAATATAGTAATAGTTCTTCTACCCTGTTCTCATCATTTATACAGCCAGTTGTGGTGAAACCTACCTTTCATTTCCCAGGACAACATAACTCTTCAGCTATCAGTTACCCTATGCTTACAAGAAAGCAGACAGAGGCAACCCTCCAGTCTTCCTGCTGAAGCTGTGTCAGTATGTAGGAACACACTCAAGCTCTACAAGGCCACAAATCAAAGAAAAGGCCTTACTTTTTAGGCTAGTGGTCATGGCAGTCACTTAAAAAGGAAGAATCTTTCATTCTGATCATTACTCCAAGGGCTAAAAACTATATAATTTACTCTATCTCTACATTCATGTCTCAAGTATTTTTTATCACACTTGTTAGTCAGAAGAACATTTACTGTGTTTCTTCTAAGACAAATAGGCATTTTTCTTAAAAACTTATATAGGCTTTTTTCCCCAGAATGACTGTACATGTGAAGAAAACTAATGAGCAACTGATATCATTACAAAACTAACACTACTACAGATGGAGACTTTCAGACATAGCAACAGAAAGAAAAATGAAACAGTGAAGTTTGATAAATGCTCTTGGAGGATTTAGGTGATGGAACTTAGAAATTCTTTGTTCCAGTTACACCAAATTTGGACTACCAAACCTCCTCCCACTTCCGCATGACCATGAACATTTCAAGATACTCAAGTGAACTACAGAGCCTTACAAACAGCAAAGCAATCTCAGACATCACACTCATAAAGCCTCTACCATAAATGAGCAAACCTTTATTATAAGGTTTGAACACTTCCCCCTGTAGGAGAGGTGCTGTGAGCATGACTCTACGTTACAAAATCAAGGCATATAAGCCTCACTTACGATGAGGCAAAGAAGGAATCTGCCGTGAACCTGCAATGAAAATAACTTACTTCTTTTTCCAGAGTCTTGTTATAGAAAAGGAGTGATATTCTTTGAATGTCTTCAGATTTCAGCCACTGCCTAGAAGAGAAAAGGAACATTATAACTGACACAAGAATAGTCTTGTCTTTCAATTTTACTGAAATGCAGTGAAATAAGAAAATCATTTTGAATAAAGCAAGTTTTGATGTATTATAATATATATAGTGAATTGCAATGACAGTAAAACCGCAAAATCCCGCCTACCTTTTGACTTCTATTGCTAACATACACATGAAGTAAAAGAACACATGAATAATTTTTCTGTGGATGACTCTTAGGACAATCAAGGGAGAGATTTATATGAAGTAATTCTGACATGAACATTCCACTTATGTCTAAAATACAGTAGCATATCCAGTGCACAGAAGACGACCTAAGATAAAAAGTCCTTCATAAGGTACCTTTAAGAAGCCCACCATTACAATATGCAAGAGTAGTGGGTGAATCACATTTTATGTGCTCCTATTCCAAATGAAAACGTAAAAAAGCATTATTAGAAGAGGTGGAACGATTTCTCTTTGAGCTATATTAGTCTTTTGACCATGACCCTGTACTGAACTAAAAACTTCTCTGCTTAAAGATGAGAAATATAAAATAGAATAAGTACTTGCATCAAAATGACAAATCTATTTTAAAATAAGTGAATCTTAACAAAAGCTTCACATCACTTTTACAAAATTAAATGTTCTAATATGAAAGTATGTTTATTTTAATAGCTACTTGAAACAGAATATTTCAATTTCAAGAGGATCAGGTTGCTTGTAGCTCAAAAGGACTAGATAAATTTTAAAAAAAATATTTAAGTAGACTACTTCTGTGAAGATGCAAACTTGAGCTTGAACACTAATAGCAGGACGAGATTTTTTGCACCCTTTCCACCAATAACTTTAAATTAAACTCTAAGCTATCAGTGTAGCTAATGCTTTCTAAACAAAAAGGGAATGTCTCAACTGACAGGCTGCAATGCAAATAAGTAGCAGCAATGAACCACAGTGGAATATATGCTAAATCACGGTCCTGGGGAAACAGGACTGGACAGAGCAGAGCGTAAGCTATTAGCTTCGATTTATGAAATTGAAAATATTTGTTTCCTTGACTGGGAGACCGTCCCTGCTCCTGTGCAATAAATTTAATTATAAAAAGGGCTTAAAACATATTCAGTTCTAGGTATGTTTAATTCAAAAATATATTTCCCAGTTTGCTCTGCAATGGCTCACATCTACATCTGATCACAGTTATGATTCTGAGAAGAAACAGATACCATTGTCTGTTGTATCATGGTTTTGCTTACGTGCAGCAGAACCTACTGGAGAAAACATTTAGTTTGTGGAATATTTTTGTTAAACTGTAAAAACCAAGTGCAAATCTTTTTTTCAATTTAGCTATAATAACTGAACAAAAAATAACCCTCTTCTCCAAATTGTTAATGAATTTCCCCCTTTTTTATGTTATCTGACAAGCAGATTGATTTAATTACCATTACCCCATTGCTAACAAGTTTGGTCTGCAGATCTATTCCCTAAGGGCTAATTTGGTCTGTACATACTTGACTGAATGTGAAGTCAGTAGTGCCATTTAGAGCAAATGCTACCTCATACTCCACACTACAAGCTCATGTTTTCATAAGCTTTTAGATCTACTTTAAAGCTCATAAAATCTATATTGATTTTAGGTAGCAAGTGCCAAGAGATCTGAGATGAGGGAAACAGTATAACACAGACAAATGGAAGTGGAGAATAAGTACAGAAGGAACACAAAGTCACATACTTTTGGCTCAGAGATAAGGGCTGGAAATTTCTGCCTACAACCTGACACCCTTATTAGACTAAAAGTTACCCAACTATCTGCAAGTACATGGGGAAATGCCTTCTGGGAATCTAGGTACCAAACTTCTGTTTAAGTTCTGTTGCAATTCAAGGAACAACACAGATAGATAGCTAAATTCTGTCCTTATCCACAGAGGCATGTAGTTTGTTAGGGCTTGTACTGATTGGCAACTTACAGCAAGGAATTATGCACACAACATAGCAGCCATCACGACATGAAAGAGAGGAAAAAGAGTGTGTCTCTTTAACATAGTAGCCTACTTATCAAAGAGCAAATAGCTTAGTTCCCTCGGTAGGTATACATTTAGCTAGCAAGTTGCCATCCATCCTTATGTCCTGTAGAAGTTCCCTAACCATTAACGTTGAGGGTGGCATAGCCAGGGCTACTCATCCCCCTCCTGCGCAGCACCAGCACTTTGCAATCAGGAATACTTTGTTCAAGGTACAGAGAAAAGAAATGTGGAGAAAATATGATGTTACATCCTAATGACTAAAGCACTCAGAGGAGTGACAGATACTCTTTGTTTCTCACTTGCTCTTTTAAGCCTGTATTTTCATGCATCTTTTAATGTAGTGCTCTAACAGACTACTAACAAATGAACAGGTCATAACCTTTCTCATGAAATTTTGCAAGGAGTATACCAACAAAATCTACTACTCTGAATCATACTACTATGCCAGAGGGCTGCTTTTTAGATGCCACAGTTTCATCCACAGTTCAGAAGAAGGAACTGGAGCCAGAAGCCCTGAGTTACTGACAGCGTCTGCATGTGGCGCTCAGCAGTTTTGTGGAAAGATAGCTTCTTAACCAGCAGAAAAGCAGTGAGTGAAAGAGCCTAGAGAAAACACTACAGTGCTTTAAAAACCTGAGGTACCATTTCAGTGTTTACTACGCTATTTTGTATATTGTGTAAAAACAGTGATTCAGTTGGACTAAAAAGATCCAGACCCTTCCCCATCTTCCAGTTACTGGCTGTTAAAACACCTGGGAGTGTTATGTCTGAAGACAATTTATTTGCAACTAGTTACTTTTTTGCACAGAATGACACATGGCAAAGAACCAAGATGTAAATTAAAAAGATCAGGCTGACATCTCAAATTGGAAGGACTAATTGCTCTGTAAAAGGAATCTTGGCTTTTAGATTATTTTTATGTATTTTTCTAATTAAAAAGGAATTTTAATTTTAATGCCATAGTTTATATGCAATAATGATTTTTTACTTTCTGCATTCAGTCATAGAACTATTTGCTACACAATCCAAATTTTACACTGAAAAACATTTATAAATACTAGTTTTCTCATAGATTTTCCTAGAATTTTGCTTCTTGATTCACAACCACTCCATTAGATTAATGTTATTTTTATGTTACAGATGAAAAACTGAGGCAACAGTGCACGAGTATAAAGAAAACAGAAACATGATTAGTTTTGTGCACTAAATGTATGAAACCTTTTATCTAATTTTTTCTGAGTGCTTAGCACTATTGAATTGACTTACCATTTGGGGAATCAGCACTTCTAAAAACTTATTCTCAAGCATCCAATTGAGTAATATCACTTAGATGATTCATTCAGGAAATCAATAAAGGGATAGCTAGAAAATCTATAGGAGGGTGATATTCAGCCTTTCTGATGTATAAGATCATTCCTTATTTTTCTGCAGTTCTCCATGAAACTCACAAAATGCACTGAAACTTTTTCAGCGACCTTTTTTTGTTCACTCAGACCTCTTTTACTCCCAAGTTTCTCTGAATTTGATGCTCTAATTAGGTAAGACAAGGAGCCTGAGATAAAACAACATACAGTATAATCATACCAATATTTTATTCTAATGAATTTACATAGATGCTTCACTTTCAAAATTTGTATAGCTTTTTTAGGCAAATCTAGTATAATCAAAAGGCTTTGCTTATCACATAGCCTACCTTCTTCCACTGTACTCTTTGTATGACCTGTAACTACCAACATTCTTTTCTATAAATAATAAAGTATTTTTTTAAAGCCAAGTACTAATAGGACTATCAGATGTAAAATAACAAATATGACATAGAAGCATTTAATAATTAGGTGTAATACTCAGCTAATTAAGATTATGAGTAACATAAATAGGTGATTAAACATGTAATTCATCACATTTATTGCCCACATTTTTGAAGGGCAATTCCTTTATTTCATCAGATAAAAATAAGAAACCTGAACAGTTATTTTGGGCTGATATTGATTTTTCACTCAGTCTTATCTATTCACCAGGAAACGGAAAACATCAATACTCCCTCCAGCTCTTCCTAGGACACAGAAACAACATATGCCACGTTGCCTCCCCCAACAGTTTCAATACGCCATCAAGCTTAGCCTTTTCTAAGAAATCAACCAATCAGCTGAAACAAAAGGTATTAAACTACAATTTTAGTGAAGTTTCTAATTCTGAGACGTTTCTGTGACAATTTGAAGCATCAATGCTTGCGTCATTCTGATTCCCGAGCCAGCTATTTCTTGTGCCTTACTTCTCTGCTTTCAGATGAAATAATTCGGTAGAGCTACAGCTGACTGTACAGATATGAACGGTCACAGAGCAAAAATCCCTTAGCCGTGAAGACCAAGACAAGCCAGGACCTCTGTGACATCATGATTCACAGGCACTGTCTCATCCCACATAGAAGAAAACGTAGCTGTATATAATGGGCAGAGCTTCTTATGTCAGTTTTAGAGACATGTTACTGTTTTCAGAATTTTGTATGCATGTAGGAGGGAGAAACCCCACCCTCTGTTGCAGATTTATGTCAAGGTTGAAGGAAGGAGACAAAAGAAGAAAAAAACATACTTTTGAGCATTGATTCCATCAATGGCCTGGATCATCCTCTCATTCAGTTCCTCCTCAAACCTTCTTTTCTGTGATTTTGTTCTGAAATGAAAATGCGGGAAGCTACTTTAAAAAATCATTACATTGTTGATAATGCATAGACTTAACGGGTTAATAATAACGTTTTAACATTTATTCCGCAATAGTAGCTATAGGCTTCAGGCACACCAAGCCTCATAACAAGCTCTTAATGAAAACAGCAATAGCTACAGAGTCTGACACATACACACACAAAAATATCTAGAGACTAGCTATTAGGTAGCACTTAAAAAACAAACAGAAGAAAACACTTTTCAAAAAGGACAAACCAAGTCCAAGAAATTCTGATTGAAGGAACATTCCTGTTTCTTGTAGTCATTTTTAAAAATCCTTGTCAGAATTGTATGATGAGCAATACTGCAGTGGGGCACTGAGGCATAATAAGTAATCTCTGCAGAAAGACTTATAACTCTTCTTTTCTTGGAAATATTTTATTATTTTTAATAAAAAAAACTGAGCCCAAAGTCTGAAATTAGTTTCAAACATATGCCATGTTTCTCTTTTTATAATTTATAACACAACTGCAATGAATAAAAGGATTTTTTTATTTTCACTGGACTCAGCCTGAACCCAACTTTACTGGTTTTGGCTGGTATAGAGTCAATTTTCTTCATAGTAGCTAGTATGGGACTATGTTTGAGATTTGTGCTGAAAACAGTGCTGATAATACAGGGATGTTTCAGTTACTGCTGAGCAGTGCTTATATAGAGTCAAGCCCTTTTCTGCATCTCATACTGTCCCACCAGTGAGTGGTCTGGGGGTGGGCAAGAAGCTGGGAAGGGACACAGCTGGGACAGCTGATCCCAGCTGACCAAAGGGATATTCCAGACCATATAAATCTATAAAGTAACATAAAGCTGAGGAAGAAGAATGAAGGCAGGGCATGTTCAGAGTTATAGCGTAATGGAGCCCTGCCTTCCTGGATATGGTTGAACACCTGTCTGCCAATGGCAAGTAGTGAATGAATTCTTGATTTTGCTTTGCTTGCATGCATAGCTTTTGCTTTACCTATTAAACAGACTTCACCTCATCCTATGAGTTCTCTCACTTTTATTTTTCTGATTCTCTTCCTTGTCCTGCTGTGTGGGGAGCGAGCGAGCTGCTGTGTGGGGCTTTTGATGCTGGCTGGGTTTAAACCACAACACCAAGAAATGATCATCAAAATGAGTTTGTCTTTGCTAATATATGTTACTGCGAGCACCATCATTCCTCTCAGCAGTTGCGCTTTCCTTAAAAATGAAATATTTCAAATATTGCCAAATTATGTCTCTGTCTCCTGAAAACATAAATCAAATGTCTATAACAATGTTTTGTCGGAAGTCAACAGTCAGATCTGAAATTTGACTCTTCGCTTCCCAAAATTTTCTTAATCTACGAATTCAACCCTGTCAAAGGTAACAGGGATTTTCTTCAACATCACGTTCTTGGATTATTTCCCCAAAAGTGATATCCTATTGCAGGATTTAAATCCATACAGAAATTATATTAGTGTACTTAAAGTAACTTTAAGCAACAAAATTGATTTAATGTCTATTTAATGCTATAAATTTTAGATAAGAAACTGTTTACAACTTATTTTTCACATATGAAACAATCTGCCTAGAAGAAATTACCAGACAGATGAGGAGACATTATCTAATCACACTTAATCCTCTTAGTAGATCCCCAACAACACAGGACTATCATGTAACTAGATAAGAGCAAAGGCTGCCAAAACCAGAAGCCTACAGTCCGGCTTCAAAACCCACTGATTTTCAAAGTGCTTATTATCATTTCAGCTTTCTGCTGTGGGAATGATTAACTAACATATCTACAATCCTAGCTACATGCCTCACTATGGACATTGGACTCCAGTAACGGTTTCTAGAAGCTCCTTCCATAATACGGTTATCAAGACGCATGGTAACATTTGCACATTTTGGATCTATTTTCGAGTGGAATTTAGAAACACAAAAGCAAGAACGTCTCAGAAGATTAAAGCATTGCATTATTTGTAAATATGAAAGAAAATAAAAATAGAAATTTTTAAAGGGTTCTTTCAAACTGTTTCATGGTATTTGTTACAGTACTTACAATTTTGTAAGAAAGACAATATCTGAAATATTACATAAAGTGTTAGAAAATAAAAATTAACCATTCTAGGTTTCTGACAGTGCTAATCTTGGGTTTTTTTTTTAAATACATGTCATTCTTTTATTTAGAAATTTGAGGTATTTTTAAAGAAGTGACCAGTTCAACCCTGTTTACATTTCTCACCACCTCGCTGCAGTCATTGAAGCACTAAGCAGGAGAATGAAAACTTAGAGCTATTGTGATTTTGCAAACATTTTGTGAAGCAAGAGCATTACAGGAAGGCCACAAAATACCTTTGGAATGTTTACTGCTGCTAAATTAATACAGAATTTGAAATAATCAAGCACAATGCAAATATAAAGCAATTAGCATAATACGTAAAATGTCTCTTTTAGTATGTATTATTTGTTGTTGTAACACAAATTATTAACAGCCCTTTCCGTTTTCCCTTTTCTTACCCCTCTTACCCCTCTGTGCCTCTCCTCAATTTTCATGCATACAATTTTCTCCCAACAGAGAGAGTAATTTAGCTGTTAGGAGAAAAAAATAGCAGCCCATCAACGTACCTATACTAATTCAGAATAATGCTATTTGTTAGAAGTAAGTGTATTCACAATTCATATGTAACATCTGCCAAATTTGCTTCCATAGCCCCTCTCTATGTAAGGGGTACCAGCTGAAAAAATAATTTGGGTGAGAAATGGCCCTCAATGTTTGAAAGCTTGCTTTACAGGAAGGCATAACAATGTATATGTATTTATATGGACTTAGTATGAATATGTCATTTGAAAAAAAACATTTTACCTCTCTCTGCAACGTTGAAAATGATATTGCCCCATGGGAACATCCTAAAAAACCAGAAGAAAATACTTATGAATTATAATAGACTTTAACAAAATTAAGTCACTTTAAAAATAGTGTTAAAACCAGGGTCAAGTAAGGAGAAGAGTTTCCAACACAAATACTTCTAGCATTAGATTAAAGCCGTCTAAAAGAAAAATCCAGCCAAGAGTGAAGATGGAGTGACCTGAAGACAAACTAATCTGTCATTATAAACACCAAATAAATAATACAACAGTCTGAATCCAAAAATCTTTTTCTTTACTAGAAAGTCACTGCTTCAAAGTCACCATTGTTTTAATGTAGCCCAAACTCCTGCCAGCTTCGGCAAAACACAATGCTAAATGTTTTTGAAAAAAATCAGACCTGAGTGGCCAAATACAGGCAATGGTCACTTTTTAAATGATAAGCAACAGCAGCCATAAAACCCACATTTATTTTGTGATTGATAGTAGTAAGCTGGGCAGTTTCTATAATGAACATGTCACAATCCACATTCTGATGAATTGTTTTTATTCAAAAAGATGGGTTATCTGGCTCAATCCTATGTGCTGATACATAACAGGAACAAAACTGAATGCCAATATTGAAAAATATTAGAAATTACCTTTAGGTTTGCACTTTTTAGAAGTAGAAGACAATGCAATGTACAGGCTGTGGACTGAGAGTGTCTTACTGAGAGCAGTAAAATATTGTTAGCAATATTAAAAAGAAATCTTTTCTGTTCAGGGTAAGAGATGTAACATTGCAGTATAGAACTGTGAAACTCAGGCCATCATCCATAGCTGACAAGTGCTTTGAGCACCTTTGAAATGTAGATGTTGCAATGAGTATGGATTTAGTTCTCAAAGAACTCTTCTAGTAAAGTCTACTGCAGGTACAACAATGATATTCTAACTTCACAGCCTTTTCTTCATGTTTAGTCATGTTCCAAATGCAGAATGTGGCTAAACAGCCAAGAAAGGGAATGTCTCTGTATCAAAAGTTTCCTGTCCCAAGGCTGTTGCACTCTGGCTTTACGTTCAAAATGCCTTTCCACAAGGTGATTGGGGCACAAGGTCAGAGGGTCAAATTATGTATTCTAGTAAGTTTGTTGGACTCCTTACAATTCAGAGATGCACTTACAGCAACACATGGCTCCCTAGAGTTTAAAACAAAGCTTACATGCCAATGGAAAAGCTTCCAGCAGCTTCACTGGGTTTATGCCCTGTACAAACTCCAGTATCTTCTACCAGAAATAACCAGGTATTTATCAGTTAAACTTTTGTTTCAAATATTGCTAAATTGTATGAAATGACATAAGTAGGCCCCTACTGTTGTGCTAATCTTGCCGTTTTCAGTAGTCATGCTGTCCCTGTGGTGCAAGTGTGCAAATGGTTTGGCTGCTCCCCAAGATTCCAGGTACCGGGTCATGCGGACAGAGGCTCTCATTTTGGCTCCATCAAGAGTATGTCGAGGTCTAATGTGGTGCTGAGGGCTTCGCTTCTCTCCCTGGTTGACAGAGAATAAAAGGTGATATCAGTCTTGGTCTTCACTACCTTTTGAAGCAGTAATGCATCATCTGGTACCACATACCTGCATGCATACGATCTTAAAAATCAAGAGACACTAAGAACCTGCAGTTCTTCATGATATGGCTGGGAAATATCAGAGACTTATTTCTGAAGAGCGGGAAAGATTTGCAATGCAAAAATTACATATTTGGAGGCGTCAGTAATAGGTTCTGATCAATAATCTTAAGGCAGTGAATTATTCAATAAAGATATTAGCAGTCCTGCTTAAAAATAACTATCACTGGCCACAAAATAAAAGTACTACTGACCTTAGGATTGATTACAAAGTAAGTCTTAACATTATGCTCTTTCAGATATGGGTCCCTCACATCTCCATCCCCATCTTCCACTTTGTAAGCTCCATTCAAATGTGCCAAGGTGACTGAGGTGATGTGAACACGGCTGAAATTATATTTTAAAAGAATGGCAGAATCACAAATACCAATCAAAAGCGTAATTTGAACGTGATCAACTATTTTTACTACCTTTTGGATATTTTTATAAGCTGCTGACTTCATTTACAGTCCCTCTAATCTAATTTTTAGAAGTTCTCACGGGCACAATTCTAAAGGACCACCCACAAAAATGTCTTTAAATCACAGGAAATTCTAAGTGCACTTTTTTTTTTAAATACAGCATTAAGAATTAGTTCTGATTTCTCCATGAAGGTTGATGACTGAAAATATGGAACCTACGCATTTCTCCATAATACCAGAAATCCACATGTTCAAAGATTAATGAAGAAGTCTCTTACCCTGGGACTCCTCCAGCTTCCATGTGATTTGCTAGAGTAACATCGTGTGACCACACATCGTACTGCCACTTCTGCAGCCCAATAACACCACAAAGCACATTCCCAGAGTGCACTCCTACACGCATATTAATATCAACTCCAGTTGCATCTCTCACTTTCCTGTAGTTGAGAAGAAAATCTATATTAATATACATAACAGGACTTCTTTTCTTAATTTTCCAGTCAAACTAGCTGTAACAACAATGATAACTTTTTTTTTAGCATCACCTCCGTTTCTTTTTGTGCTAGGATTATTTCTATATATTACCTTAACTATTATCTATATTAGCAAAATCTGTAGCAAATATTAATTCTGAAGTCCATGTCTGAGGTCCCTTCTTTTATACTAACCTGAAATATTTTGAGAGAGCTGAACTAAGCAATGGAAATGTTTGGTTTCGTGGTAGAATCTAGGGTTTATTTTTATTCTACAGGCAGCTTTTGGTATGACTTTTAATGCAGCAAGAGTCCAACAAACATATTCTGGAGATCTGGAAGTACTGTTATGCACCCTTCTATCTTGAGAATCTAATATTTATGTTGGAGACCTTCTCTTCTCTGTCTTCTGTCAGGTCTCATCACTCTTGTATGCCCAATAGCACTACTCAGAGAGAAATGATGAAAAATGCAGCACTTCATGATACTTTACAGGCTGGTGGTTAGTAGTTTTTGGGCATGTGGTCTCAGTGCCATGCGGGTTGTGGAGAACATAGGCTCAGCAGCCTTCCCTGTGCTTGGTGAAGACTGTATCCACTAGATGGTTATACAAAGAATGAGAGGCCACCCTCATTGTCTAGATCACATCTAAACCCTTGACCGTTCCAGTGACATTAGGCAATGTTGAAGTATCTGTTCCCCCAACACCAGTCTCAGAAGACTCTACACATAAAATAGGCATCAATCTTTCCAGAAGAGGCTCTTGTGAATCACAGGTGGGTCAAACACAAGCTATGAGTGTATGACACATAGAATACGATGCAAGCTTATTATTTTTGAAAAAAACTGTTTTACAAAACTGGGCAGAGTGGAAGATGAACATTTACTCTTTACGAGTGTTTGTTAAAGGGCTGACCTGCTATACTCTGCAGAGCAAGCCATAAACTCTGCTTTATAATAAGCTCTCAGGAGTTAAGAAGGGGAGTAAATAGATGATGTTCCAGAACTGAATCTTACGTCTTCTGTCACATAAATTAAAGAAACCATAGAAGATTTTAAATTACAAATGTTACTCGGAACCAAATTAGGCTTCACTACCACTTCTCTCCCATGCTTCCTGAACAATTGCTATGGAAATGAAGGCACTGAATGCATCTAAGAATACAGACTATCACATTTCCATAGGACACCTGCCTTACCTACACAAGTACATCTGAAACTTTCCACTATTATTTCATTTTCTGCTCCCACGATCTCTCTGGTTTTCCTCAGAACACCACAGTGAGTGTGCTCATCCCAGTTGGGGAGTCAAAATAGTCATCAATGTTGTATTTTTCATATTGCACCCTTAAATTGAGTTTGTAAGGTTTCTATGTTTTTCATAGGCATGGCTAGCTTGCAGGGAGAAGTATCAACTTTGCTCCACACAAGCAAAGGTCATTAGGAAAGTATCATCTACTCTGTTTATCTGAGCTTTATTCATCAGTAATTCTGGACTAATGTATCTAAGACTCATCTAGTCCTGTCTTACACACTTTAATACATGCAGTGAGCCTTCAGCACTTATTGCTAGCTTTAAAAGTATAATTCTTCTTTTTTTGATCAGACCTGCAGAAATGAAATCATATTTTTAATCTAGCTTTGAAATTGATACAATCATTCCATTCAACAATTTCTTTCACTTCCCTCTGAAACGGATCTCATTTCACTCTACCAAATCAAAGGCAACCTTTGAGAATCCGTGGCTGAGAAAAGTGTAAATGAGGAAGTTTGAGCTGAAAGAAAACAGTACATACATACGTACAGATACACGTTTTGTCTTAACAGATAAGCTCTAGCCTTAAAGCACACACTTAACACAACCAGCTCGCAACATTACAGGCAGCACTGGCATCTCTGGCTTGATAGGAGAGCATTCCTGTTCTGGGCAAACAGGCTGCAAATTGTAAGAAACATTGACTGGACTTGTTACAACATAGAGCAGAGCAGCAAAAGGACTACTAACATATTTAAATGGAAATAATACCTAGCCTAATGAGGCTGAATTGCTCAAAATGGAACTGCACATTGTTAGGAAACAAGACTGAATAAGGCATTGTACTATAGATCACCAGGAAATTTGGTAGAATTCCTCATTTTTGCTTCAAAGAAAACTAGAATTCAAACCATATTGAGGTGGTAAAATCTACATAGAACTGTTAATTTAAACAGCAAACTGCCTTATTTCAGGAACTTACATACTGAGGGGTCAGCTTGCACTTCAGTGACAGAATATAACAAAACCTTGTATCTGACAAAAAAGATATTTTAGAAAAGCTAGGTCAAACATATATTAAGTGACACACTTCCAACAGCAGGAGTATTACTACTTCTAGTTTTACAGGCCACAGAAGTATTTCAGGAGATGCTTCCACACAAAGATGCAGCAATCATACTACAAAATACGGTGTTGATAAATAATCCGTAATCTTTTTTCACCTGCAGGCTGCAAGACAACATGATAGTTGAAAGCACTTGAAAACATAGGGTACAGATTCTTCACTTCTTACAGAGATGTAAACAGACTGTGATAACCAATCATCTGTCTACTGGAACATTGTGAATTCTGACTACAGCAATAAAGTCAGAATGTCTTAAACAACTCGCAAGTAATTTTCTAGTTTCTGAGGCTACTTTTACCAAGGAGAACTTTATCATCCAGCATTAAGAATGAACATACTTGAGAGCAGACTAAGCAGAAAGTTAAGGAACAGACACATAGCTCTCTGTGCTCAAATAAAGCATTGAATGTGTAAAAATATACTATCAGTTCTTCATGAAGAACAATTTATGGCTTGAGCTTAGCATTGTTTTTCCATGTCCCTGTAACCTTCTGTACTTTTTTCTTCTAATCAAAAAGCAACAGGCTGACCAGAAACTTTACGCAAAACACATTTATCACACAGCACACAGATCTTTTGAAACGTCAAACAGAAAGTTCTCATTTTCACTGAAAAGCTGGAGGAAAAAACAACATTTTTAAGCCAATCAAGGTTAAGAACCAATAAAGTCACAACTTATCCTGTTTAGTTAATCATTGAGACAATGGTGTTTAATGTAACTACCCATCTCATGATGAGGTGCACATCACACATACACTTCACAAGCATGAGGTAATTTCTTACGTTGTTTCTTGGACAGTGGTAAATGTGATTTGGGTAGGCCCAACAAAATTAGAACTGAAACTTACAGAAGAGAATACCAAGTTTTAAATGTAAAGTTGATTTGTTTAGGAAAGTAGAGGTGACTACCAAATATCCAGCCCTCCATACAGGTACAGGTCACCTAGATATGCTGTAGTTTTAGTCAAAGGAAACTTGGCTTTCCTACAGAAAATATATTCATGTCATTAATGATCATTTTATAAGTAACCATTTACCGTATTTTAAGTCCTGAAAGCTGAAAGGAACTTCAAATGTGAATTCCAGACAATGAATTATCTGGGTTTTTTTCTTTTTTTTAAAGAGGTGGAAAGTTTTAGAATTGTCAGTTCCTCACAAAATGTTTTCTAAATAAGCTAGTAGAATCAGATTCTTACTTAACAAATAAAACACAATTCTGAGGTGAAGTTTCTGGATTGGCAGTTTACAACCCTTCAGCATGAGGTGCAGACATCCAAACTAAGCTTAAATACATTCATACTGAAATGTGTCCAGCTTTGGTGGCAGAACTCATCCAGGGCAGGTTACTTACAAAAAGTTGTTTCTACTCTGCACTGAGAGGTCAGATTGTAGTCAGGTGAGGGGAGTAAAGCTGCTCTTTCACAAGAATTATTTGAAGTTCCATCATCTTCAGAAGTGCTACAGTTGCCTATAATCCATTCCCAATCTACTCTTCAGTAATAAGCCAGAGGATTCTTCCAGTATGCCTTTAGTTTTATCCTGAAATGCCTTAAAAGTGTTGACCCCTCAGATACAACCGCATTTCTTTTTCCTCTTTATCCTCGTAATCATATCAGGCCTCCTGTTACTACTTGAGTTACTCGAAATAAGTTAAATCTGTTATTTCAAACACAATCACATTAAGATTCTCAAGTATCTTGGTTCTGTTTTCTGAACAAGCTCAATGATTATAGGAAAGAAAGATGGGACAAATACAGTAAGCACAGAATTCTCAGTGGTACTGTAAATTGTTAGCTGATAAACCTTTTTAGAAAGTCATCACCTACAAAATTAATTACAGAGAATTTGAGAAAAAACCCAAACCTGGGATCTAATAAGACATGCACATTTTATTGCTTATTTAACAACATGGAAAGTAGGCCTCTTAATTCAGAAACGTGTAAGCCATTAGAAATGTCTTTGGTAGACATACTCAGTGTCACTCCACAGACTCAAGCCTTGAGGAATTTTAACTGTTGTTCCTGATGACCACTGAACTCTGAATTTAGCAGGAGCCAGGAGCTCTGGCCTCTCACAGAGCTGTTGGACTAACAGGTGGGATGGCAGCATCATGATTCTGCAAAAGGTAAAGCTTCCCAAGTCCTAAGTGATGTCTATTGGGATATTTACCATCTTATCACCACAGAATAATGGAGATTGTCTAGTCCAAGTTTTGCTCAGAATACGGCTAGTTAGAGCAGGTTGCTTAAGGGTCATACCAGCTGGATTTTGAGTATCTCCAAGGCTGGAAACTTCAGAACCTCTCTGAGTAACCTGTGCAAGTGCTTGATCACCCTCACAGTGAAAAAAAGTTTCCTAATGTTCAGACGGAGCCTCTTGTGTTTTAGTTTGTGCCCATCGTATCTTGTCCTGTCATTGGGTACCACTGAGAAGAGCCTGCCTGTATCTTCTTTGCATCCTTCCTTCAGGTATTTAAGTGCATGCATAATACTTTCTCTCTCAGCCTCCTTTTCTCAGATTGAACAGTCCCAGCTTTCTCAACCTTTCTTTGTAAGAAGGGCCTTTATTATCTTTATGGTCTAGTCATGAGATAGGCTGGCACAACCTTAAAATATCTCTTTGCTGAGGCTAAGATCAAGGTTACCATACTGGATCTTGTAGTGAAACACACCAACTACTGCAGGTCTGAATGTTTCAAACAGCAGCATAGCTACAGATAGAAGAGAGACAGAATTTTTGTTGCTTAATATTTAACAAAAAGTTCAGCACTTACTTAATGGCTTCACACATGTCCAGTCCCATTTTCACACAATTCTTGGCATGATTTTGAAGAGATATAGGCAGTCCAGAAACACAGTAATAGCAGTCACCTAGGATTTTAATTCTCATACATTCATTTTCCTGGAGGAAAAAGTGAGGTCAGATGATCACTTTCAACTTGAAATACATAAAAGAGCCACTACTTTTACACAGATTTACTTAAATGATATTACAAAAATAATTCTATTTAAGTTTGTTTCAGTAAAGCAGGATTTGGATTGCTAAAAAAAAAGTACTGTCAGAGTGTTGTACAGATGATTCTTCTACCTGTTATCCTCCTTAATGGGGCAAATCAGGAAGGAAGTTCCTTGCAAAACATATACTTGCAGTGTTGTCCTCATATTAAAAAATTGAGCCGAAGTATCATGTACTCGATTGAAATAAAGTCTTTTTATTTGAAATCAAAAGACCCAGACTTCCACATTTACATCTTTGAAGATGTACTATGCAATACTTCCTGAAACTAGCAATCATAATCTTAATTCTATTTTTAGTACTCTAAGGAAATATAAAGTGCACACACAACAAGAAGTTTGATATAATTTTTATAGAAATGACACCTAAACAAACAGAAGCAAATCTTCTGATTAGATTTGAGTCTTTTTCTGAGTAATCAAGAAGCTGTGATCAGTAATTAAAATTGCTTCAATCAGTATTGTCTTCCTTGCCTTACAGTCTCTTAAACGTTTTTCCAGAGATCAGAAAACTGAGTGTATCAGTTTTCTATCCCGTGATTCTTAATCTCTGTTATTTTAAAGAGCTGTTCACCTTCCATTAAGTTTTGTGGGGCTCCTTGAGCTGCCTCTACTGGTCCTAACAGAGAGAGAGCTATCTTGGGTTTCACAGATTATCACACTGGCAGAAACACACTGTTGTACTCAGACCAGAGTCAGATTTTTTTCTTCACACGTTTCAAGTCTAAACTTCCTGCCAGAGCCTCAGAAATTCCTCTTCAAGGTGGAAGAGTCCTCAGGAAGAAAAAATATTTCAAATATTACTTATTTATTCAAACTAACAGTAGCAGCCCATTAGAAACCCACCTTTGCAATCTGATCAAACTTGCCAAACAGCTCATTTAGCATGTGCACCAGTTCCCCTGGCGAGCAGTCACTGGCCAGGCGAGTGAATCCCACGATATCAGCATACAGGATGCTACAACACAAATGAATAGAAACTTGGTCCCACTTTCCTCCCACAGAACTCACATTTATCATTCATTCAGGAGCAAAACCTGTAGTAGGCGTTCTGGACTGCACAGAGATATGCTCGTACTCAAAACAGCCAAGAACAGTAAATATAACTATACCTATAGATACACCTACATTTACCTTTATAGGCCCTATGTTTATAGGTAATATATACCTACATCTACTTCTATAGGTATTACCTTCACAGACATTACCTTTATAAGTATACCTATATCTATAGGCATTTATAGGCGTTCTGTATTTGCTACAGTCTGTTCAAAAAACAGAAAGCTTTTTCCTGATCACAAATGGGCAATGTAACAATGGCAATTATTTCAACATTTCAATATTTTCAACATATTCTGTTATCAGAAATTGTTCAATAATTTGTTGCTATTGTAGATATTTTCTGTCTAGATTTACCTGTTAATGACACACAGGATGGAAGTCTTTGTTTACTTGTTACTCAGACTATTAAATTCAAGCTTCTTTGCTAAGATATTCCAGCCACACACAATGTTTCTATTCACCACAGAAACTTGATAAATTCATAGAATCAGGCTAAGGAGGAAGTATTTGTGCTCAGAAGTGAAAACAGACTTCCTCAAAAGTCCTGCAAAACTTGCTTTAAAAATGTAATTTCGAGGAATGTCATTCAAATTAAACTGCCTAATAAAAAACAGGCAAAACAATATGTAAAAATGAAAGAATATTTGAAATAAATGGTTAACTATTTTTGAACTTCTAGATAAATTTGTAAATTTATAATTAACAATAATTTATAATTAACAAATAAGCAGATTTGTCAGCGGAATATTTTATCTCAGGTACTGTGCAAAATACATATAAGATACAGTTGCCTCTATTTGCATTATATAAAACCTGAGAAATTGCTCTAGTTAAGAAAATCACAAATTCAGAATTATATAACTGACATGAATTACAAATTTGACTAATGTACATGAAAGCAAGATTTGGTACTTTAACCTGAAAAATTAGGACATTAAGAAGAAAGCATCTTAATGTGTGGCTTTTTGTAAAAAAACGCTTTGTATTATCACTTTTGTTGCTCTCCTGGAACACAAAATTGTTAGCATTTGATCAAAGTAATGGACACTAAACATTAAGTTGTTGAAAAACATATTAAAACAATTATTTTCTTAATTACTTTTTTAGCACTTTATTTTTTCTGAATGATGTTTACACATTTTATTACCTTACATTGGTGTGCCTTTTAACATATAAATTGTGGAAGTTGTTGGTGTTTTCCAGCTGGCCTGCCTTGGGACCTTGTAACCTCTGAATGATCTCTGCTTTCATTTCCATGGCAATGTGAGCAGGGAGCAAAGAAAGCAGAAGACGCTCCTAAAATTTAAAATGAAATGTTCACTATTTTCTTCAAGAAGAACAAAATTAGCATGGAAGCAATAAAGTGCAAAGGCTTACCCAATTGTCAATATCCTACAACATTCTGACAAGGCTTGCACTCAGACATTTGCCTGGTATGGCCTCCAAAATTAGTCAGTTCCTTGTAGAACTTAACAGAGGTATGCACACATTTCCAAGTAATACCTAATTTCTTCAAAGTTTTGTGTATATCAGCAAAAGTTTAAGTCAAACTTAACATTTGAAGAAGTTACGTACAGAAATCTATTCAATATATGAGCAGGATACAGGAAATATTGATTAGTAAACAAAATAAGAGCTGCAAGGACTGTTCAAAGGATTTCAGGGGAATGCAGTCCAATTCAGGAAGGAGTAGGATAAATATTTTTTTTAATGTTTTTTAAATGTTTAGTCATAGTTTTTGCAGCTGTTAGTCTGAAAATGAAAAGATACCAGGACGCAAAACATACTGAAAATTTTGGTCTTTTGTAGATTGTTTTGATACAAACTGTCCTCTGACTTTAATATGGCATTTGACAAACTGAAGTTTTTTGAAAATATAATCTAAAAAGAAATTGTATGTTTAAAAAAAACCCTACGTATTTTTCCTTTTGTTGGTATACTCATGGTCTTGTGAAATTCTCTTACGCAAGTATATTTTGATTTTACCTATTTTCCCTATGACATATTTTCATTGAGTTCCTACTTCTCTGGAATACTGAACACTGAATCAACAAGGGAGTAGACAGAACTACAAAAAAAAAACGCAAACCTCTTCCTGTTTCGATCGTACTACACCTCCTAAACCTCAAAACTCAACATGAGTTGACCATTTTCTTGTGGACAGAGGGGAGAGGCTAGTTCTGGCTTAGTAGAAAATTCAGAACCCTGAACCAGTGAGGAAGGGGAAGGTAGGTGCAAAATTCCACAATGGAATCAGAGAGAGAAACAGCTGAGAGAGAAAAAATGACAACCTTGAAATGTGTGCATTCTGCAAGTGTTGGTCCGAGTGATGTGTTCTCTTTGGTTCACTGCATGTACTTTTACAGAGTTTCTAGTTCTACTCATGACAGTACCAGAATCAGTAATTTAGTATTCTGCCTGGAATAATAATTCCCATTCAGGTCTAATGACACCGAGTAGACTACAGCAATAACAGGGATACAGACCCTCTGATATTTGCAGTTACCTCGGCTATCTATCTCTAAAACATATAATGAAGACTTCTCAATCCCGTCAGAATTTTGGAACCTGCAAGCACATCATTAACTTTCAGGAAACCCTACGAAACTGATCCTTCAAACGCTTTGTAAAAAACATCTGTTTCCATGAACCAAGACAGAATTTTGCTTTGTTGCTAAGTAACTTTAAGCTAAAGATTTTTTTCTTTTCTTTTACATTTTGGTGAAATCTAAAAATAATTTTGATTCACTCACATATGGACTGCTTTTTATTTTGCATACTAAGGCATATACATAAACAGTAAGATGAGTCATGAATTATTGTTCAAAGGAAAGCATATCAGACTGTAGCCTAGCTAAAGGAGGGAAAAATAAAATAAAAAATCTACTGTTTTTTACTGCTAGGATCTCAGATTTGGCACCTTGTACCTGAGAAGAATTCACGCAATTGACTTCTCATCAAGAAGTTAATGTGGCTTTATTTGAAAAGCAAGATTGATTTAGTATGTTTAGGCATTGTAGCAAGTACATATCCAAGAGGCCAATGTATTTTCACTTCTAAGGTAGTCAACTTATCCTTGGTGGACATACACTGCTAAGTTATAAAGTATGCCTGAAAAAACAATGGATTTTTATTTTTTCTGTTATGAAAGATTATTCTCACAATTTGCTGAATATCTGACAGAAAGTTGCTGTTTTGTGATGTACAGGACAGGTCAGCACTTACTAATAATTTTAACTACATAGTTAAAAACAGGTGAGTGCTCTTAGCTCCAATTTTACATCACTGTGCTCCTGTTGTACTATGGCTAGTAAATACCACCTAGCTCACTATCTTCCTATGACTCTGTTATGATTGCAGACACGCTGTGAGGCAGACATTCAATGTCCAGGTTATGATTTTTGTCTTTGAAACCCAGAGAGGCTGGCACAAGCTCAAAGAGAAAAGTAACAAAAGTTTTCAAGTCAGCAATAGAAAAAAGCAATACAAAAACTTTTGGTAGAGAACAGCGAAAGTCAACTATCCAGGACCACTATTTATTTCCTTTCCTTTCCTTTCCTTTCCTTTCCTTTCCTTTCCTTTCCTTTCCTTTCCTTTCCTTTCCTTTCCTTTCCTTTCCTTTCCTTTCCTTTCCTTTCCTTCCCTTCCCTTCCCTTCCCTTCCCTTCCCTTCCCTTCCCTTCCCTTCCCTTCCCTTCCCTTCCCTTCCCTTCCCTTCCCTTCCCTTCCCTTCCCTTCCCTTCCCTTCCCTTCCCTTCCCTTCCCTTCCCTTCCCTTCCCTTCCCTTCCCTTCCCTTCCCTTCCCTTCCCTTCCCTTCCCTTCCCTTCCCTTCCCTTCCCTTCCCTTCCCTTCCCTTCCCTTCCCTTCCCTTCCCTTCCCTTCCCTTCCCTTCCTTCTTCCTTCCTTTCCTTCCTTCCTTTCCTTCCTCCCTCCCTCCCTCCCTCCCTTCCTACTATGCAAAAGAGAAGGTTACAACCCGAGGTTACTTTAGAACACTGCAATTGGCAAAACACACTACAAAATACCTTGCAATGCCCAGCTACATCTAAATGTTTCAGCCACCCTCTCCATCATGCAGGCTGTGAGTGCTCACATTTCAGTCTTGAAGTTATCGCTTGCATGATAATCAAGTCACATATTACATTTCATGCAGATTGGTAATTTTGGTTTCTTTCCCTAAAAGACAGCCATGAAAGAAGCTGTTCTCAACTATTTAAGACTTTGGTTGGGCTGGTCACCTAGCCAAGTACAAAATGGTTACAAATACATTTTTCCCTCTCTTTCTGCTAAAAGGACCTAAGAAATGCAAAGCATTTAAGAACACTCTTCTTTTATCATCCCTGGTGGCTAAAAACACCAGACTGGAACAGTCAAAACCAATTAATAATCAGATTGTAGTACCTGATGCTATACTCTGAAACTTCTACAGACTGGAATAGTGTGAGTAGCATAGCAAATCAGGACTTCTGCTTATGGTGTGTTTTTATTTTATAATACGTCCTGTAGTAATTTCTCAAAAAGATAGAAAATCTGCACAATATCATTAAATCTAGGTGAGCCGATGTACAAGACATTGACCCTGAGAAAAAACATTTGTCTATTCATAGCAGAAAGAGAAGCGACAAGTCAAAATAATTCTGAATGCAGGTCAAGATGTAACATTTAAAAGTCTTCAGACTAAAAATAACAGTGCTTTCTTCTGGTGAAAAAGAAACTGCTGTGCTATAGTAATAATGAAAATCGCCTCACAAATGGCTTTCCCTGATATTACCAATATGACCTACAGCCACTACCTGTGACTGATGCATACAAGACTATTTCTTGATTGTCCTGATTGTTCTCTGTGGTTATGGTTTCTCCCCACCACTCAAATCTTTTGTAGACAAGAGTTTTATGTCCTAGGGCTAAAAGACAAAGCCCACAGTCCACACTGAATACAACATTATAATGTCTTTTGATATTGTAGGTTAAGTACTCCTTTCTTCTCAGAACAAATCCATCTGGATCCCAGTAGATAGCTAGCAGGTAGTCTTCCTCCCTGGATTCTCTAACTGAGGATTCTCAGCGTTATCTCTCGATCTGTTACTTTGAGTTCCTGCTCACTCAAACCCTCACATTGAAGTTGAATGTTTCCTGAATTATACAGATGACTTTAGCAATCATTCCCAGTAACTCATCACTATCCTAAAGCTTGACAAACTCTAGACCATTTGTTTAGCTTAGAATACATTAGTATATCTCAGTTAAAGATCATAGCACTCCTTGATTTTTACCAGGTGGCTATTGCATCTGCAGTTTCTTGCACAATGGAGGTCATGCAGTTGTTATGCAGTAAGCAAGCATAATGTCCTCAAAAGCTTGGCCTAGTACAAGTGCTTATTTCACAAATCAAACTTTTCTTGGCCTGAGGCAATAATGCTTTACTTATTTTCTCATTCCTGTTTTGATATGTCATCTACCAATTCTGATTCACGCATTCGTACAGGACTACATGATTATCAAGTCGTTTCTTTACCAAAGTATGAATAATTTTAAGAATTTGTAGATTTAAAGGCCAAATATTCCTCCATTTAGTCTGATCACTTGAATAACATAGACAACAGAATGTCATCATGTAGAAACAAAGCATTCTGATAGGGCTCACTACATTAAAATTAGCTTAATGCCTTACTCTCAATGGCAAAAAACCCCTTGTCCTTTGAGGCAATTCTCAGAATCTAATCCTGAATTGCCATAGGGAGCAAGTCTCTCTTTCTTTCTCTTCCCCCTCCAGCCCCCTCATCTATGGAGGGGCAAGTCCAAATTTTTATCTTACCAGAAGAACTTCTGATATTGATGAAGCCTGTAGAAAAACTATATATATGAGGATTAACAAAGTGATATGGGGATATTTGGTACCTATAATACCCCTATAGGTATATTATTTTTCCCTTATAATATCATTTAGGGCACCAAATATTGAATTCTATTTTTCTGTGGCCAGTTTTGCCTTCAGATTGCTGTGGCATGTATCTATTCAACTATTTCGCAAGTTTGACAAACCAGGTCAATAAGTCAGCAGTAAGAGCTTTAGAAGCAATTAGCCTATATATACAACTAGCTTCACAACAAAGTTTACAAGTAAGCATCAATAAAATAAAACTTTCACCTGCCCTTGGAATGTATTGTGAAATAACCTACACGAAAGAAATCTTGTGATTCCTAATCACATAATGATGAATCAGACCTGTTTCTGACAGAGATGCAACAGGGTACTTGTTTGGCAAATTATGGCACTGTTTATCCAGATGTCATACTCATTGTCTTAAGTAGAGCTACTACAAAAGACAGCTGTAGACATTTTTTCTTAAAGCTAACTTGAACTCTTACCTGGGAGGGGAAATGTTTTTTACAAGTAAGCACTTTCATCCCCTTGAATTTAGCCTATGTTAATAAAATAACTGTTAAAATTGTATTCTGCATTTCTTACTTGGAGGTCTTGGACCTATTACATCTTTCTCAGGTCAAGATTAATGTTCCCACTCTTTTCCCTGTAAAGTTAAACACTGATCAGATAATTTTCTTTTTGATTAGGTAAACATTTAGCTCCATAGCTCCCCTGCTGCTAAGTATTTTCCACACTCTTCTCTAAACTCTCAATAACCTTCAAACATTTTTTGAAAGTTTGACACAAATCTTGACACTGTTATTTATAAAGTTATTTATAAAGGTGCACCTTGCCTTCGTGAATATAGTTTATAAAGCATTCCGTATTGCTGTATTTACTAACAGAATAATATTTGTTTTTTCTGCAAGACTGATTGTCTATGATTGTCTTCATGTATCTCCTAGATCCTTACTAAAGAATACATATCAGATAAAGGATGAGAACTGGTTCTTGCAGAAGATGACACACCTGCCAACTCATTGAACATCTCCACTGGTAATTTCCACTTACCCTACACAAAATCCATTAGACCGTGTTCTTTTGACAGAAGACAGTGTCAGCATTTTCATCAGGATGACTAGCACCATTGCATCAAACATCTTACAGAAATCTACTGGTTTTGGAAAGTTAATTAACCCAAAGCTGTTCCCTATTAAAAACTGAAAAACATTTTTACAGAACTTGTTTTCCTACAAAGTTGTTGAGTACAGCACTCTCTTTCCTAATACAAAATTATCATAGCAACATCTTTTATTTCATACTCATTTTTTTTATGCTTTTCCAATCTACTGGCAGTTTCTTCCATTTTTAGGATAGAAATTTTGCCACAAAACTTCTGAAACAGTATTATAGATCTTCACAAAAACAGGTAGGGATTCTTCCTGACAATTAGAAGTCTTATCATGACATTTGTCATATTGAACTACTTTTTCACATCTCTAGCTTCTGCTTTTTCTTTCACTTGTGGTTAGTATGGTTAGAACAGGCTTTAAGCTACAGCTGACATCTCTTCTGATGACAGAATTACAAACTCTTGTCTTTTCATTAACAGCCTCCTAAAGGGCTCCAGAGTGCTAAAAACATTCATCTAAGCTTTTTTTTCATCCTTCCTCCCTGTGAAAAAAAAAGTTTTTTTCAAATACTCAAGCATGGCATGGTAAGACTTTTTTCTTCATGTTCCTATAGGTGAAATTTCAAAGCTAGCAACACCAGAGGCTGATATCAGAACCAGAAAATTCCAACACACAAGCAAAATGAGAGCACCATCCTCTCAATCCTTGCTGCATCATCAGCCATGAGACACAAACTCCCTCATAAAGATGTTTTGCAGAAGATAAGCTCCTTCAGTGAGAATGGGAGCCGCAAGCCTTGACAGCGAGATGGGCAGAGCCCAGTCCCAAACCCAGGCAAGCTGTTCACACCCAGGATGGACACCAAGGGCCCAGGTCACCAGTCCAGCCCTTGGTGATGAGACACGTCCATGGGGGAGCCAAGATTGGGCCAGAATGAGGGCATGGAAGGTTGTTGTAGGTCAGAGGCTGGGGCTGAGGTCAGACCAAGGGGGTCTATGGCCAGGCACATGCATGGTGGCAGTTTCACAGGAGTTGTATCTGAGATCAGGCTAAATGGCAGAGCTGCAGCTGCAAAGCATCTCCCACCAGAGGGGCAAGACAGGGATCTACCACCACTGAGGCCTCCCCGTCAAACTGCCTGGGATCCTCTGCCAGGGCCTGCCCTCCCAGTGCTGGCCCCACGCTGGCCTGGATCCCCCAGCTGAGCCTCCAGGAAGGGGCTGTGGCATGACTTGCTCACTTAGCAAGAACTGAATTCGGTACAACTGACCCAGGATATATTGATTTTCAGGCTAAGTATGCACCGTTCTACACCCACTGTGCATCCAGATCATCTGCTGCTGAATAACTCTGCATATGTACAGTTAACATCCAGCTGATCACCTTCATCTCCAAATAATATGAAAGCTACCTGAAAGTCCTACTTTGCTGCAGTGGTTTCAGTGTATAGTTCTGAAACCTCATTTAAATGCACAGGCTCACCACATATTTGGCAAAGATAAATTCCTTCAAGGAACTTAGGGGATACTTAATGTTTACGTATAGATTACAGTTTGCACATGAAGGCTGTCTATGACTAATTTTGCAAATATGGTTCACTACACCTTCAGAATAGATGCCTCTTTTGTGGTTGTTCAAGAGTTGAGTCATAAAACAGCAAAACAATAGAGTAAAAACAGAACATAATGACGTACACAGCCAGAGATGCTTAATTAAATGACACAATTTCAAAGTTTGCTTCAGACTGTTCCTGTTAACTTTTACTTTAAGTTTTACGTATCTCAAGACCACTGCTGAATACACAGAAGCAGCATTTTGCAAAGAATGTGTTTGATGACATTAACATGGTTATTACTGTATCAACCTTTAATAATGGTGAAGTATTACAATGTTGGCGTTTGCTCAATACCCCTTTAACTCCAGTACATCTCATTTCACATCTTGATGAGAAGAGTTTCATGTTATTTTTTCTACTAGAAATGAACAAAACCATATGCATCTCTTTCTTCATGTCTTTTTCTTCTTTGAAATCATGCATGGAAGTTACTCAATAGTACTGCTTGAAAGGTATCCATGCACCCCTTTCCCCAAACACAGAGGTTTCCCGTTCAGCTATCCAGTTTAGAGTCCAGCCTTGTGGTTGAAAGTATCAAATCCAAAGCAAAACCAAAAGCATTTCTAAGGCACAGCATTGTACTTAAGTTAAAAGAAGCATATCTGAAACACATTGACTGCATAGCTCCTCCATGCTCTCCTAGTTAGCATGAAGATGGTCGGTGTTACCTTAGATTTTGCCTGCTGGTGTTATAGCCATCTGCTTACAGAATACAACTAAGCATGCAAGAATGGATTTCTTTCTGTATTCCACCATACAGATACACACACATTTGTGTGATCAAATGTTAGTCACTATGCAGAAGAAGGAACAAAACCAAGGATCAGTCACTCAACTATGCCTGTCAGGATCTCAGAAACACTTCAAAGTGGGTCAGATGGAGCAGTCAGAGGCAGGGCAAGACAGCAATACAAATGAAAAAAACCTCAATTTCTGCAATAGATTAGTCAGGAGTAGAGGTAGGCAATCACAGGTTTGGTCCATACAACAGCCTATTTAAATGGAAGGAGAAGTTTATTGAAGGAGAAGTTAATTCACAAAACTTATTTCATCCATATATAAATGAAAAGTGAACCTAGAGTAAAGATCTGTCCTACTTCGTCTGAAACAGTGATGATAAATTTTAGTGACGGAAGCTGTATAACTCAGCGTGTTTTTTCTGAGCAGCAGTAAGCATCACCATTCATTCAGCAGCTCACTTCCTAGCCTTGAAGACACAGGAAGCTGAGTCACCCTAGGTAGAAATCAAAGAACAGGCAGATGTCTGGAGGGTATACACTGTTACTGATTCATAAGCAGAACTTTTGTTTCCTTACAATGGTTTAAACTAAAGGGAACAAGAATGATTTGCATTATACCTGTATCTTGGGAATTAAAGTTTCTCTTGCTTATTTACAGTATATATCTTACACAATTTTCCCCATTGCTGTTTAATGATTTTATTGACTAGCTACTAAAATTATGAAGTTGTAAATAAAAACTTTGCTTCCACTGGAAGACAAACAAGAAAAACAGAATTTTGAAAACCAATTCTCTTAATTTTGAGGAATCTAATCATGAAAAAAAAGCAAACCCCAAACTTAGTGTATGCCAAATACATGATAAACTATTCCCGAAAACTTATTACTAGGCCTAACTTCACAAAATAAAATTTAGCATAAATCATAGCAAGGGTTAAAGCTTTCAGAATTATCTTGGGTTTATTTTCTAAAACTCCTAAACAACGTTTTCCATGTTACTGTGTGTACATGTTCCAAAGTGTTTTCTATGGTATGTTCCAGAGGTATTTAGGCTTATAAGGATGCAGACAGAATCTCAAGCTTAATCCACAGAAAGACTGGGGAGATAGATACCAGACTTTCAAATGCCTTGCCACTAGAGAAGGCAGATTCCAAGATATCAGTCACTACGACTGTGTGTGCAACGCACAGAGAAAATCAGAATCCTAAAAATGTGATTGACAAAAATTAGAGCTGAAAGGAGAAGTCTCGTAACTAGGAAATGCCCTGAAAAGTGTGTTGCATGTGATTCTGTACTCAGAGCCACCAAGTGCTTAGCTCTGGGCTGCCAGGAGGCACCTTTATTTGCCTAGGACTCTGTTGCGGGCAAAACAGTCTAGAGCCAGGGAATTTCAATTGAATTAATTTGTTGTAAACAAACATAAGCCTCTCATTACTGATCGTAGTTTTGAGAAAAAAAGAAGAAAACACAGTAAGACAAACACATAGTCCATCGTCTACACTTCCCAATCCCAATTTTTCTTATTTTTGCTGTGGACTATATTCAGAATTCCTGTTTTGAGGTGACAGGCAGTGTAGGAAGTTGAGGTAATATCTGTGATCACTTCTTTTTGCCACTATGTGCCTACTTCTTCTCCTCTATGTCTAATGGTTTCTGCTGCCCTTCTCCCCCATGTCCCTTCTCCAGCCTGGAACAGGTTTGGACTGCAGAGCTCTCAGATATGTGCCTGCTCCAGTGTGGGTTGTCCATGGGCCACAGCCTTCAGGGCTGTAGGGACCCTCTTTTCATGCAGAGCCCCCCCACCCAGCAGCTTTTTTGCAGCACCTAGCAGCTGCCTGTTTTTTCCTGAACCATGTTTGGGCACGGGCTCCATACACCTCTCTAGATAACGCTTTGGTGCTGAACGAGTAAGGTTTTGTAGACAAAACATTTTTTCCATTGTAGTTTTCATGCACCCCATAGCAGGCCGGAGGCAGCTTTGACTGTCATGTGACGATTCACAACCCCACTTCAGAGCTCACCACTGCACCCCTCTGCAACCCACAGCTGCCAACACTGGCTCAGTACACAGCCACAGCTACCAGGGCTGTAGAAATAATAGGGTGCCAGCTCAGGAAGTATTTGCTTTTTAACAGGAGATCCACAGGTTAGAAAACGTGGTCCATGAGCAACCCCTGTTCAAAATAGTTCTTAGTCAAAAGACAAAGACCTCCTTTTTCTTCCTGACCCCAAATGCTTATCAATGAGTATGAGATTATTTTGGAGGTAGAGCCCTAGAAGTCTTTCCAGGTGAAGTTAATACACTTCAAAATGAAATTATTTAAAAAAAATCACTGAAGCATGTACTAGATTTCCTGTCTTTGCAGCACTCTGGATGGATATCCCCAGTCTCCTGCACAAGAGCTGCTGTGCCCCCTCTTTCTCTTCCAGTGGAGATATTTGTCTTCAACACATGGAAAGGTAGGTCCGAGTTTGTCCTCTTGTAGGATTAGGTCCAGACTCACAGCTATCTAAAAGCCTCACATGTTGAGGAGTTTTAAGTGGGACTTAAAAGTGGGAATTCTTAACAGTTCTATGTTTTATTTCTATTGTTTTGGAATCTCAGTTTACATACTGATGCCAGCACATTTGTACATGTTATTAATTAAATATATTACAAAAAGGCAAACAACAAAACTGCAGCTGTTATATTTTGGTAGTGTTATTTCTAACGGCAAATATGCCATAGATGAATTAAAACTTTTCTATGGCTACCACACTAAAATAACTTCCAAGCTTTTGAGAAATTTGGAAATAGTTTGTGACTTCTTTTTAATAATTTCTAGCATACACCATCAATATACTCCATGTCTTTATTTAATCTGAAGAATTTTGAAACTCCACATTTTAAATAAGGAACAATATATCTATCCATCAGAAAAACGTGTTGACAATAAGGATTGTGTTGCTGTTCAAAAAGATAAAATTAAAGGAAAGCAGAAGGCACTTTTGACGACACACCCTTTTCTGAGTGTAAATAATAACAGACAAAATATTACCATATAATGCACAAGATCATATTTTTTATTAATCATTGAAACCTCAGCAATACAGGCACTTAATGCTGAATATTTAGCATACAAGAGCCATAAATCCTGGAAAGGGAGGCAGAACTTAGAACTTACATCTTTAGTGTAACAGAGTATTTATTTTCATATTTGGATCCTATTCTGGTCCTCTTGGTGATTTTTTTTTACTGCTTAAAGACTTTTCCTGCATGATATTAGCAAAGGTTACAGAATATGCACTTCTTTTTCACACTAGCATTGCTGTTTCCACAATTTACACTGCATAATTTGAAAAAAAAGGAGAAAAAATAAGATTTATGTATATTTTCAGACAATTGTTGTAAGAAATGCTATAGAATATTCTTTTTTTTAAAATGTGTATTAGCACACTATTGCTATTAATGAGCCAAAGGGAGCCAATTTTCTTTTCAATCCTGACTTGGTAAAGACTCCAAGGCACATCTTAAAATAGTTGTCCTCCCCATGAAAGCCTCATTGCTGTATTCAGCAGAACTTGCATTGCCACATCCAGCACAACTTATCAATATGCAAATACTAAGTCCTGCCAAGAATCCACAGAACATATGTTAAATACACTGCCATGCTCTGATGAATCAGGGCCTTTCTGCAGAAAAGTGCCCTATATGTTTGTTTTGTGCCATTGTAGAACTTGCCTGCTTGCACTTTACAACTTCAGTATTAAAAAAAAAATTGGTTTTTTTTCCAAGGGGTGTGACTGGAAGGGAAGAAAGGAAAACCAAATGTTACTCGCCAAATGCAGTACTCTGAGTCAGGTGCATCCATCTAAATGAGAGCCAATGAGAAGTGCAGCAGAAGGAACCTTTCAGAAGACTGGATGGAGCAAGCTAGAGAGACAGTGTGAAGGAGCACGATATTACTCTCTTGCAGAGCAACTGGCTTCTGCAGACAGGCTGTTAACCAAGTGTGAAGGTGACAGGCACACTTCCTTGAGACCCAGAAGAGACTTGCTGGGGTTGTTTCAATGCTGCAAGTCAATGGAAGCTGTTGAACTAGAAGGGATTTCTAGAAGAAGGCTGGAGGAAGTTCTGCCCTGCAAGGACTCAATGAGAGATTTATTTTCAAGGCTTGGCATTTCCTGTTTCATCAACAATTCTGAATTTTCCTTGGCTTGAAGAGTTAACTTATTCTAAATAACTGTGATGGAAGAAAAACTCAATTTTTTTGAGACTGGCAGTTGTTCTACTCAAGGATCTATGAGTCATGCTCCGTCATACCATGTGTTTTAAAGTTTGAACAAACTCTCTCAGTGATCCAGCAAGGGTAAGAATTTGCAGCGACACGTACTACTGTGCAGATTGTAGCCCATGCAATGAGAAAATTCTACAAATTACCTGGGGGCAAAAGGCTGTTTCAAGAGAAACTTTCATTGCAAAAGCTCATCCTTCAGCTCATAACAACTGCTGTTTAAAGAATGGTGCTGCACATGCACAAGGAAATTCTTATTTAATGCTTGACAGATAAAGGTCTGTACCTTATCTGTCAGATGTGCTATCAATTCTGCTATTCAACATTATCCTCTTCCCCATGTAGTCTCCAAAGAAACCTGGAGCTTTGATCTGAGACTGGATGCTGAAATACGGACAGCTGTTTCAGTGCAACTGGCCCAATCTTCTTTGTCAAACTGATAGCTCTTCCAGTAGGGCAAAATTAATTGGATTCAGGACAGTAATAGCCAACCAGATAAGTCACATTGCATCTTCCAGCAGAACTTCTTCAAAGTTTATTTTTCTTTCAACACTACGGGGAAGGTGACATTCCCCTGCTGGTTCCCAGCTAAATTTCCTCATCTAACAACAACACATAGAGAGGATGACTCCCCAGATGTACTTTTTCCATTTAGGTGGTACAGAAATCCAACAGAAACATGGTAATTTTATGTTTCTGCTTCCAGTGCAGAAGAAGGCAGTAAACAGGAATTAAATATGGCCCAGGAAGAACTGGAAGATCATCAATAAATCATGTTTTTTTTCAGTGTGATATAGAAGACAGAAAGGAAAAATAACAACTGGCCAGGTTTAGAGTACCTTCAGTTACCTAAATCTGATGGGTTTGCTTTTTTTCTTTTTTTTTTTTTTAAGTGGTAAACAAGAAAGCATGAGGCTAACCAAAATCCAGGGCCTAAGCTACACTGCAAGATGCAGCAGCAAACATAGCTGTCATTTTCAAACACTAACAAATTTTATGAAGAAGCATGGAAAATACCTGCTATTACTTTTACGGTAACAATTGGCCCTACCCTCAATATCCATGGTATTTCATAAACAAATATATCTGGCTACAGTAAAGTGAGAAAAACCCCAGCAAATCTGCACCTTATGAATTCCAGTAAAACTACTCTTTCAGTATTCTTTTAATCTTTTAGAACTGTACATAAACTACCATCTTTATACTTGCAAACTCAGGCTTTATTTTACATATGAATAGAGATCTAGAAATATTTTACATAACAAAAAAAATATTTACAGATTTACTTTTGGTAGTATAAATCTCACTGTAAAAACTGACAGATCTCCATGTTATGGTGTATTATGCAACACAAAATCACTTCTGTGAATAACACTGTGGATTGGTGGAACAAATTATTGTTTCTGGGACTTGTAAATATTTTAAGGTTGATAAAAGGATTTTAGAAAGAAAAATACTTTTTAAAAACTTCTCAATGGGGAGAACAAATCAAATTAAAGATATATGTTCATGCAAAGACATCTGTCTTGTCCCATGACTGCTCACTGTCTTCGAGACCCTTTTGTGATGGGTTTTCCCTTCCAAGAAAGAGAGGGAGCCCACATTAAGTGCATCGTTCTCACCTGCAGGATCACTAGAAATGTCAGAGAATTCCTTATTTTTTCTCTATAAAAGTTCTCTTGATTTTTCTTCCATATAACTCACCCTCATCCAAATATGCACTGATCTTATATTCTACTTGCACTAACATGCCGAAAGCAGGCACTGGATTTCTAGGTTGGTAGTCCTCTGATCTCCCCTGGAGCTTTGCTAAAATTTGGCATTGTAGTTGCATCCCTTCTGCCCTGCAGTTCCTGGTGAGACACTCCACATCAGAGGTAGTAGCAGCATTTCAGCTGTTTCATTCCTGCATTTCTGTAGATCTCTTGGGTGAACACACAGATATGAGGATTTATTACCACTTATTCTATTTAGTCTATCCATTCTTTGACCTTTCCCCTTCATACTTTGCCTTGAGAAAAATGCCCTAATGACTCTTCTTCCATAAATGTGGGAAATTCCTTTCTTCCACAATGAATGCACAAGCATAAAAAATATTATTTACTAGATTTACTATGGGGAATCACTTGGCACAGTTCCTGAATAGGAACTTACTCTGAAAAAAACAAATCAGTTCACTTCCGTACAGTCAAAAAAATATATTTCATCCTTCTTTCTAACCATTGTTAGACTTCCAGTAACATTTCTCTTTTCAGTACTAATTTATTTTGCCAAAAAGATAAAAAAATATTTTATTTTTTCAAATAGTTCACTATCCCCTTTCATCTAAGCAAAGTTTCAGATGCTTTTACAGTTACTTAAAATTATTCTATTACCACTTTGCATTCATGATAACAAGGTATTAAATATTGAAAATTGATTAAATTGAATGCCTTTTTTTACCTTTATCTTTTCTTTTTTCCTTGTGCTTGAGAACAATTAGCTGGTCTAGAATTAACTAAATTAATACTTTGCTTTGAATGATGAAACCAAAGTAGCTTTTTTATCATTGATATTTAACATTTTAATATACTTCCAAGAAGACAAATATGCAAGCTGCCCAACAGCTTGCTTAGTCCTTTAAAAATTTGACTATTTTTATATACATTTCCATCTTGTAACAACAAGCACTTGAATTCACCCAATATGACAATATGACTTATAAGAATGTGTAATTTATTATGTTTAAGGCATGAGTAGTGATACTTTTCTGAACAAGTGTCTAACTGTTCCATTTGTGATTTATAAAATGTAGTATCAACTTACAAGTTCCAAAGGCACAGATATGACAGAAAGCCTTAAATTTGTATTTTTCAAACTTGTTAAAGCTGAGACTAGCATCACAAAATTAAAATTAATTCAAAACAGAAATTAACAAAACTCTGTCATGCCACCATATTATTCTGTAATTCGTTACAATATTCTTTCACTTGTATACATGTATAGATATAAATCTTTTTATTTCAATACTGCAGTGTATTCAACAACGGATGCTACATGACATTGCAATATTTTATCCTGCATCATGCCTAGTCCCTTTGAAAAAAGCAATTAACCCAACACCAAGCTCTCCAGTTAAAAGACTAAATTCTTCCTTTTCTGAACAAAGAAAACTTAGAAGCCTGTTCTCCTGCATAGGTATTGCTCTGCTCAGAGGTGTCAGACACAAGATAGATGGGAATTTGTGGCAATGAGGACAGAATGGCAATACTGCACCAGTTACAACTGTCACAAAGCAATGGGTATCAGGCGGTTACAGCAGTCTTTGTTTTGAAGTTCCATTTACTAATTTGCTCAACAGTGGATCTTCCACTGAGGGGTAAACAATCCTGCATCCGTGTTAACACAGGCAGTGACTCAGAAGTAGCTGTCACTGCACTCACCCTGCAGCTGATGCCAGAATGTTCCCAATGCCAAATCTACCTCACAAAATAAAAACAGCATTAGAGGGCATTTTTTTTTTTCTAATACGTGGACTTTTCAGACTAAGAAACTGATTCATTCATTAAGGCCAGGCTAAGCACCTGACCAACTCTAAGCACACAATTTCATGAAACGAAAACCTTCCATCACATCATACCAGTAGTTTTATTTTCTTTCCTACTTCTTAAAAATGTGTCTTACTACCCACCCACATTAACAGGTTCCAATTCCATCATCATTTAATAAATGCACTGTACTGGAGAACTTCAAGAAACTATATGTTGACCTGTCAACTAATGATAGATTTTCAATTACATTACCCGCTGTTTCTTCCTCTCGGTGGAAATGTGTCTTGTTTCAGGTAAATGACTAGTGGTGATATTTTTAGGGTAAGAGTTTAATATATGAAAGAAAGTTTCAGCTATTACGTCTGGAAAGGGAGGAAGGCAGTGAGTCACTTAAAAGACGACAATAGTATGTAGAGCTTATGCTTATGCTCAAGAAGAGACACAAGAGCTAGAAATGCAATGTACTGGACAAAGACAGTGACTGATCTATACGCTGGTTAGATTTTTTATGAATATTAAAGACACTAAACTTGCTTGAAAATTACTACTTCATGGCAAATCTCTTAATTATTTCAGCTCTCAGAAGAGGAGGAGAAAGAATGCCCTCTGAAGTGGAGACATGAGAACAAAGAGGCTACATAAGCTGACGTGAGGGGGGATACAGAATTGAGTACCAGTAGCTAGCTGGGAGAACTTTGGTCAAGTACTTTCAAGGAGTAAATGGCTGGCCCTTTCTACACATGGTATAGATACCCAGGCTATAACAGCAACAGCCTTTCCGGATCTGAAACCATAGCCTGAGTAAGGTGGTTTTGAAGTCTGCTGTATGTGCACATTATGTCTTTTTCCACTTTGCCTCTGCACCACAGCTGTTTATTATGATTGAAAGACAGTTTTCTGAATGTCTTATAATCAATTTCAATGAGGATTGCATATATTAACAAGTTTTTGAATCTGAGAAGTACCACTGAACTAGATCATTTCATGATCAACTCTTCTGAAACGATGTATGAAGGATTCCCTATAATGCTCTGACAGGATCAGAGTCATCTTCAGGGCATCTGGTAATATCTGTAGAGGATAAAAAAACTTTGGTGTATGCTATTAGGGCTTTCTTGATTTTAACAGTGATGTCAGTGAACAGGACTACAGTTTAATGTGATTTGGGGGATTAAAAGGATGTTGAATTCCTGTTGCAAACTTTCAGTCTGCTTTCAGTAGTGGCACACATTGCAGCCACTCCTTCAGCTCCCTTCATCTCTTAAAAGTTCACACCGTCTCTCATGGTTTTTCATAGTCCATAGGTTAATTGTCTGGTTGTCCTGCCTCATTGCTTATGTAAGATCCCAACAGGGTTGAAGTCCTTACACATTTCTAGAGTGTACATTTTTTTTTTTTATCCTGTCACTGAGACTCTGATTACTTAGTTTACTCCTACTAGTATGGAAAACAATACCATGGGTTTTTTTGGAAATCACTGTAAATCATCACTGTCACTAATAGATGCTTATCACATGCCTTCTATGTTTTTATCATAGGCTAGAAAAGTCACTTTCTTCCTCAAAATGGATGGCTATTTTCCTGCACATATTCATAACATACACTTTCTATTTTTACCAAAGTTTCAACAAGCATTGAGCTGATTTGATTCTATTTTTTAAGTAAGACTCTAACAATATATTATACATTTTGCAGATCTTACAACCACCTGCATTTTAAGGCATCCCAAACGTGTGCAGTTCTTGGCTCTCATCAGAGTTTCCTGAGACTTACCTACTGCATCCATGTTTGCATGTGGGTTTTGCCAGACATACTACTGTGTGGATGGCACTGCCACTTCCTTTTCTCTTAGGTGTGTCTTCATTCATACTGTTCGCACCGTCAACAAATTCACTTTCAGCAAGGCTTATCTTCAAAATGCTAATGTATGCTAGGCTGTGCAACAATGCACTTATGTCTTTTACAGGGTGGATAATAGTTTTAACTGAATGAATAAGTTTAGGAAGAAGCCATGGTACAATGATTTATGTAAGTTAGAGTACATCTATTTATAGTATTACACATCCTTTTAATGATAGTCTGTTGGCATAAGAGAGAATCCTTGCGCAGAGCTTTGGCAAAACCACTAACAAAAGACAACAATAATATTTAATTGCATTTTATATGCAAAAAATAATGAGATTTCAGCTAACAGCAATATATTATTCATATGCTGCTGATTTTAAATTGGGTTGTGACATACTGTTTGTTCCTCAAACTCGCTGAATTTGCATGCATTAATTTACAAAAACTCTAGAAAATGCACCTGGGGAAGAAAAATAAGCTCTGCAGTTTACACAAAGTGTGGAAAATGGAAAGAAAGTTTATCACAGGACACACACAAGATAAGCAATCAAGACTTATCAAAGAGCCATATGTTAATAGAGTAACAAAAGTTTATATATAAAAGCAATATTTAACATAAAAATCTGGTATAAAAAAAAAGGAAAAGAAAAGCTTGTGATATTGTTTAAATTATTTGTTAGAGCAATAAAAAAGCTCAGACATCCTTGGACATATTTGTAGAGTATTTGCATGTCACAATAAAAGTCCCAAGCACACAAAAGTATTTGCATGTCACAATAAAAGTCCCAAGCACACAAAAATTTCTGTCTTCTATTTTTATAACCACAATAACAAGCTGAACGTATTTTTTTTCCTATGGCAAGAGAAAACAAATGTTTATTCTTAATGTATGGTAACCATGCAAAGATGTATTTTAAAATAAGCTTGAAGAATATCTTAAAATGAAGGAAGACTACTGGTGCAAATACTTTTTGAATATATGGAAAGAAAATTGAGTTGCTATTAACTTCAAATTCCATTCTTTACAGACAGATTTTTTTCCAGCAATCTCTACATTGGAAAATCAGAGATGAGGAATTACTCATCTGGAGTAAACCTCTTTACTGTAATTGTGCTTTTTTAAAGAGTGTTGTCAGCATGTATTGTATTACAGCTGCACATAATACCTATGAGCACTAGTCCTTTTTTTTTTTAAATTAATTAAGGAAAGAAATGCAGCCCCGATTGTTGCTGTGTATCAGCCCTGGGCTGCCTGAACATTCCCTTCAATGCTGTAAAGGGAACTTTTAAAGGTACCTGCAATGGACTGACTCAGGCACAAAACCAGATGTCATCTATAAAGCAAAGAGAATTTTAAAAAGCTAAGTTATATCCTTATTTTCACTCAGTCCTGTGACAATTGAAAGATCACAGTAGCCAGCATATCATGAAGTCAGAAGGCAGATGTCAGGATCTATTCTGACTATAGTAATTCTAGAGGATCACATATGTGAGTGGAGAAAGGCAGTCTTCCAGAACTGATATTCTTTCCAAATATTGGAAATAGAGAAGAGCGTAAAATCATTAAATCATGCAAAAAAGTTCTAGAGAAACAACTTTTGCTGAACAATGGAAATAAAGGATTTTAGTTTAACCAGAATTGGTTGGGCCAAAAGAAGATTGAGATGCACTGCAGAAAGACTCCCCGAAAAGCTACGTAACTTCTTCCATTCCTATCAATAAGAGGAGATTAGGAAGATGCAAAACTACTAATGAATTAAAGGGAGTGTAAATCAAAGAACTAGATACAAATTAGTGTTTCATTAGAAGAGGTTGTAGAGCAAAATGGTAAAAGGAACAGAAACAATTGTCAGGGCTAGTTCTTTTTTTGGATGGCACAAAGTTATTCATAATAAGTAGGAGAAAGACTGCAAAGATCTGCACAGCCTCCCTCATCTCTATCAGCCTTTACGTTCTCCACCTATCTTTTGTGATAGGTATGTTGGCATTAGGCATGAGCGGCAGTGTTTTGACAGCAGAGGAGTTGCAGGGCTGTCCTCTGTGGGAAGAGGTCAGTAGCTCTACAAAGAACTCACTGCAGAACACAGCTGAGCCTGTCAGCAAAGCTGGTTGTGTGTCTGGGAAAATACATATAAGGAAGGGAATGCCAGATAAAGAGAGGAGGAGAGAACAAGAGGAGTGAGAAACATAGGCAACACCAACTTCAGAGAAGGAAGAGAAGCTCCATGCCAAAGCAGATATCCATGCAGCCCATGGAGAACAATACCAGAGCAGATGGTTATGTCCAAAGGAACTGCAGCCTGTGGAGACTCCACGCTGGAGCAAAGGAAAACCATTAAGCAAGGAGGAACCACTATCTACTTACCATCTATCTATCCCCTCCCATGCTGCTTGAGGGGAGGCAGAGGAGCTGTGAGTGAAGTTCTGTAACTGAGTCAGGGAAAGGTGGAGGAAAAGTGTGGCTATAATGTCAATCTTACTGCTATTCAGTAGCCGAAGCTATGATAGCTGTCAAAAGATTAGGTCAATTTTACCCAGGTTCAGTCTGTTTTGCCCACAATGGTAATGTGGGCAAAGTGGCAAGTGACTTCTCTGTCTTCATCTCATCCTTGGGTTTTTTTTCATATTTTATCCGCTTTTTCTGTCATTATTGGGTGGGAGTTTGGCTGTAGGCCATAGCTAACCCACCACAACATTACACTGTTTTCTAAATACCACAGAAACCTTCTTATTCAATGCTGCAGGAATGTTTGGGCTTGTCAGCCATCCCTCAAGCCTGAAAATCATTATTCTGTTTAAAGTCATCCATAGAGTAATTTTCCATTATCTGCTAAAAGTAGAAAATTAAAAAATGCTACACAAATTTGGTACTGTCTTACCGCTTGAGCAAGAAAGCTGATAACTGCTGAATTTGAAAAACCCAATGACAGCAGCAAGGAAGAAGAAACTTTAAAATTAGCACACAGCGATCTGAGCTTTAGACTATTTAAGACTGACTTAAGCGGGCATGAAATAAAACTATACAGGCAATCACTAAAACAATCAAAAGGAAATTTTTCACACCATCTATAGCTGAGCTGAAGAAGTGTGTCACAGGACTTGCAGATGTCAAAAATTTAGATTGTCTCAAAAAAGAGCAGATAAATTCACAGGTGGAAAAATTGTCAGGCAGTTTTAAATGCAACAACATCAGTTCTGGTTCATTAAGTAACTGAGCCACAGCTTTCATTGTGCTCAGACAATTACTAAATGCATATGCTCTTTTTCATAGGCATATGCTACTGGCTAGCAACAAGATATGGGCTTAGATGGCAATATGTGTCAGAGTACCTATTCTAATTGTTTTTATTCCTAGCAATCTCTTTTACTCTGCTTGTCAACAACATTTCTCTTTTGGTCTATCTAGAATATTTTAAAATAATATCATTGTCCTGTGAGCATCTCATGTGGTGATTTAAATAGTCTCCATGTCTCCTTCGGGTATTTTCAGATTTCAAGTTATCTCCTAAATGATGTTTTCAATCAGTTTCCTGATTTTTATGTAGTTTCCTTTTTTAAAAGGTAACATTACTTCCGAGTTGTCTTTTTTTACCTTTTAACAACACAGGGATGCTCACATACCATGTTTAGTACTAAATAAAGGCTTACTTTCCTTATGGAATTTCCCTGATTAGCTTAGTTAAAGAACTGAGAAGGAACTTAGCTTAGTATGCTTATGTCTGCATGCCTATTCATGCTGAATCATAGCCCATAACAGACCATGGCCCATGACATTTACCTAGCCCACGTGGATTTGAATGAAACCTTCTGCTGTTCCTGCATTTGCCATAGGCAAAGATACTATCATCTCCCAGAGTAGTTCCTTGGCCACAGTGTGAGGTTTAGAATACAGAGAAGCTGGGATTTGACTTTAGGTTTTGCATTTTAGTGTTTTTTCAAAAGAGTTTATCCTTCTTTACACAGACTATCTATCTAGAGGCGATTAACAGGCAGGTTGTTTTTCATTTTTGAGTTTTTTATTGAATGACCACTAACGGCCATCTGAAAAAATGGGAAGTGGGGTTAAAGAAGGTGAATAAAGTTTGAATAGGACCAGCATATCAAACACTCACAAATATTTAAAGCTACTAATTTGACTAATCACACAAAAAGGCATACAGTAATAGGAATGAAACTGATACATTCTCAAAGAGAAAACTCGTCCTGGTCTTTATAGGGTGGGAAATCTCACTGAAAGATTGTGCAGAAAAAAGTGTACTTTAAAAGAAGAAAGATATATATGAGGAATGTAGGAGGTGTCCCAAGAGATGAAAAGAGGCATGGAAGAAGATGTCGGTTTGTTGGCAGAGAGAGACATGTAAAAAGAAAACAGAATGCTATTTAAGAGTATGAAATGCATTTCAAGATCCTTTCAGCAAGAATATCTGACAAAGACTAAGGATGCCACAAATTTAAATGACAGAAAAAAAAAGGAATGCTTCTTGATGAAGTTATTTACAGGATGGTTTGGGATATTCAAAGTGATGAATCTGGGAACAGCCAGATGCAATTCTTTGCTCCATCTGATTTCATTACTTCATTAATAATAAGGAAATTCAAAGTACTGGATATAAATAACAGTGTGGAAGAAAGGCAACAATTAGCTTATTAAAATCAGAGCAGCCACAAATGCACGTTAGCTGGAAGCAGAAGATTCTTACACAGTCAAAAGGACAAGACCACGAAAGAGCCTTCAAATACAAGCAGTTGCAACAAAAGCCCAAACTAGTGTTAAGAGGGAGGCATCTAAAGTTACAGAAAGACTGAGACAATTTATGTTCTTGCAATTCCAGCATACAAGATTTTAGTGATCTTGCAGACTTTCTAGTAATCAACTAAATAACATCAGCACTGCAGCTATTTTATTTTTCTTAGATCGGGGTAATATCCTATAAACACAGCTGAATTGCATTAAAAATACTTGCAACCTTAAAGCATTTTAAATTACAGTAGTCTAAAGTGCCAGAGGCAATTTTATTTTTCTCCCTTTAGGAAGAAAAAGATAAATACTACATATTTATATGAGATTTTGGTTACAGCAAACAGACAAATACAACTTGTCCTTGAACAAAGATCTTCTGTATTTTAATTAAGTACACAGTGGCTTCTGTAACTATGGTCTGAAAGTAGGTAAACTACAGTGTAAATCAGAGTGGTGAAAAATCAATTAAACAGTGAAGAGAGTTCCTGTTCAGCACTGGTAGACAACAGAACAGATTTAATTGCTGATTCTACCTGACCTCCAGTAATTTTATTTTTAAACCATCTTTCAGAAAAGCCAAGGTAAAAGGACAATAGAACTTTATATTCCAAGGTCCTCTGAAATGGCAAATAGAACTTAACAAGAAATATAACACTGCCAAAGTGGTGTAACATTACAGAAAACCACCTAGACCAACTGGAGAAAGTATGACAAAACAAAATATCAGAGGTCTGGAAAACAAAGCTTACAAGCCACGACGAAACAAAATGGGCTTATTTGCGCTGTTAAAGGGATAATAGAGAGGGGGAGAGAGCAATAGCCCTTAGGAGCACGGAAGGCTGTAATAAAGAGGAAAGGAATAAACCTTAATCACATCCACTGTGAAATGAATTCACAGTCATATGCACTGTGGGATATTCCAGTTGGGCAACAGGGAAAATATTCCCCAAATATAAAACTGAGGGGAACGGATCATCTAGGGAAGGTGTAGAAACTCCAGATTTTGAAGAGCTGGTTAGTATACTTGCTCCTGCCACCAAGTGAGGACTAAATGTGTGGTGCAGTTCTCACACCAGCAGGACAGGATGCCATCCAGAGAGGCCTGGACAAGATGGATAAGTGGGCCTGTGTTAACCTCATGAGGTTCAACAGGGCTAAGTGAAATGTCCTACACCTGGGTTAGGGCAATCTGCAGTTTCAATACAGGATGGGGGACAATCTGATTGAGAGCAGCACTGTGGAGGGGCACTTGGAGTGCTGATTGATGAGAAACTCGACATGAGGTTGCAGCTCAGAAGGTCAGCCGTGTCCTGGGCTGCATCAAAAGAAGCATGGCCAGCAGGGAGAGGGAGGTGATTCTGCCCCTCTACTCTGCTCTCGTGAGGCCCCATCTGAAGTATTCTGTCCAATTCTGGAATCCCCAGAAGGATACTGAGCTGTTGTAACAGGTCCAGAGGAGGCCACAAAGATGATCAGAGGGCTGGAGCACATCTGCTATGAGGACAGGCTGAGAGAGTTGGGCTTGTTCAGTCTGGAGAAGAGAAGGCCTTCCAGTACCTGAAGGGGGCTACGGGGAAGCTGGGGAGGGAGTATTTACAAGGGCGAGGGGATGGCTTTAATCTGGAAGGGGGAAGATTTAGATTACACATTAGGAAGAATTCTTCACGATGAGGGTGGTGAGATACTGGAATAGGTTGCCCCGGGGAGCTGTGGATGCCTCCTCCCTCGAAGTGTTCAAGGCCATGCTGGATGGGGTCTTGGGCAGCCTGGTCTGGTGAGAGGTGTCCTTGACCATGGCAGGGGGTTCAGAACTGGATGATCTTTAAGGTCCCTTCCAACACAAACCATTCTATGATTCTATGGTTCTATGATTCTATGAAATAATGTCTTCATGTTTGAGAATTCTTTTTCAACATTTTACAAAAACATCCTGAAGTAGGAATAAAACCTTCTGTAAATTATATTTTGAAACCAAATCTAGTGGGGTCTGTTCTGTAATTCCACTTCTGCTCATGAAAATCAGTTGAACATTTCAGTCATACACAAATCCTTCTTTTTAAAGCAACAAATTTAGTTCACAAAATGGGTCGATATGTGAGAGATGAATATAAAAGTAGCTAAATCTGTGGACTTCTACTTTCTCTACCACTTCTCTTTTTGCTCTTTATTCCTATTTGAGTCTCTGTCATCAGAAATACATTAAAACTGGAGGAGGTCAGAAATAATTCATTAGTGTCTTTGGTAAGGGTTTAGAAGGGAAGTGTCAGTTTTCAGTGAAATAAGGAAATACAGAGAGAGGAAGTTCAGGGAGGGTTTTTACTTTCACCACTATAGCACTTGAAAAAGGTTAACCGGATTTTTATCAAGATGTCGAATTTACTTTCAGCTATGATCATGCACAAAGCTTTGTTTCTACCAGAACTACCTCAAGACCTAAAGCAGCTGTAATTTTTGACTTTGTGTCCTTTACTACTTTATTTTTTTTTAAGAGAGAAGGCAGTTGTTGACAATAAGAACAACTGTTCACACGAAAATTTAGATTTATACAAACATACGATTTAGTGTTATTCAACATTCTGGTTTAAAAAACAGCACAATAGCACAGATTGAATGGTTTACAATCCAAATTCCTAGCAGATTTTAAAATGCAATTTACTGAGAAACATATTTTTATGCTGAATATTTTGAGTAGCATGTCTGAGACATTACAGCTTTCATTGGAACTATTTGATAATCTGGGAGAATTAATACATATAATGCTTTCAACAAAAAACTGTTTGCCTCAATGTCCATACTCTTCGAGAGCAGTTGTACAGAACCATGCTGTAGGTATGAATATGCCCCATTGTTTGAGATTGTAAAGTAACCTTTAAGCTCAAACAGTAACAGTATCAGCATGCATGTACCACCTCCCTTTCATCCCCATATAAATTGAGTACATTCCTCTCAATCTAAGAGACTATTTAAATAAAATATAATAAAACAAAAACATGGCTCTGAGAATCAGCAAGGCACACAGGCTGTGAGCATCTTTCAGGGAAATGCATTTCACAGAATCTTTACTTACTAGTAAGTAGTTTTTCTTCCTCATTTCCGTAAGCATCCACACACACAATTCTAACCATTCCATCACAAATATCAGATTTTTGTCCAGTGGAAAAACCCAAATGAGTCTGCTAAGAAAACATCCTTCAGGCAGATGAGAAAAAACTGAACTTCACTGTTCTCGCAGATGCAAGTCAAAAATATATGTCAGCAAAGTCTTCCTAATTAGATAAAGAATGTATATCAATTCTTAAAGACATTTTGGAATCAAGTGCAGTGGGGCTTCCTCAAGAATTACTGAATAGTTAACACATAAATCCAAAAATGTATACTGGCATCCATTGAAACTTCAGGCACTCTTGTCCTTCAAATCATGAGGAATCTCTTCAATCGCATCACATGAAACCCCCCAAATCTCAGGCTCCAGACCATGACATGAAGAGTTTCCTTCACTTTTTCACAGGGTGATCTAGCCCAATGCCAACCTTTACAACAGTGTGCAGAAACAGATAAACACAGTATTGAAATCAGCTACCTTGACTGTGCTGAGACAATTAACATTATCTGAGATGTGTCTTGTACAGTACTCTTGGGGTGAGAGAATGAGCAAAAAAAGTAAACATCAGATAGTCCATCAGGAGTGGCTTTGAAGCAAAGAAAAACCAGGAGATGAAAGACTGGTATGTCCAGCACGACAACATTATCCTGTAACTCCATGGTTGCCACTATTTGATAGGTATTAAGGTATTCTCATGTCTCCCTCTGTCTTTGGCTTCTCTTGAATGACCTGTGGCCTCCAAAAGTTGGGGTAGACTCACCAAAACTAGTGGGGAGCCTTTTGTGGCTGGAATTTGGCAAGGCCAAAAGAATTGAATAGCAATGGAGGAACAACTTGCCTGTTAATTTCTCAAGAGAAAGTGAACCTTTGCCTGAGATCCACAAAATGGTTTTGAAGATGTTTGCTTCTTCTGTCTAGAAGATGAGTTTAGATAAAACATCCACGAAATAGTCGAAGTACAGCTAATTTGAAGGTAAGCTAATGAAGCACCATATAAAAAACATTAGTCTCCTTAACCGCCACCAAGCAGCAAGGTCAGTCTGTTCTGCAAGGGAAGGCAAGATGGCTGCCAAGAGTCACAGGACTGCCCAAGAGGTTTGAGCCAAGAGGTGGGACCCAAAATCTCACCAATAAAGATCTATGAAGTCACTTTAACAACTAGAGGTGAGGTTCATGGTCTAGCGGTGGACTTGGTAGTGTTAGGTTTACAACTGGACTCAATGACCTTAAAGGTCTTTTCCAACCTAAATGAGACAGTAACCAGGGTAAGTCACAGTCCAGTGATCTCAACTCAAGTATATTGTGACAGACAGGTTTGAGGTCAAGCCATAAAGTCAAGTCTGTGAGTCAGGGTCAGGGTCCAGATCAATAAATTCTAGCTCAAATGGGGACCAAGGGTGAGAGCCTCAGCAAAAAAAAACTGCTCTTAAGGGAAGAAGTGAGGAGACCCTCCTATAATTTCTTACAGTTTCCCTCATATCAGTTTTTATTAGCCAGCTGCCCTAGCAAACATCCAGCTGAGATCATAGAAGGTAGGATCTAAACTTGATGTCTACCACTCTGTATGCGCTTTTGGCTGAAAGCACCTGGGAATAGCATATTTTCTAGAGCTATCTTTTTTGCCTAAGGTTGTTTCCTACAGTCTGAAGCCCTTCAGATTCATGGAAATGCTAACGGAGATTAGGGTTTGGAGGGAAGAGGAAAGTAAGACGATATTAAACAAAAAAAGCAAAGATATTTGATTGTGAACTTGAAAAGAGTTAGAAGTACTATCTAACTAGGTCACTAACAAGGATATGAACTTCCAGAAAAATGTCCCAATTTAGCCAGATTGCTGAGAAGACCTTAAGACGAGCATACCTCTCCTCTTAAAAGATGTGCACAATAGAGCAAGGAGGAAGAATACATTAGATAGGGTAAATGTGTCACCAACTTAAGTTGTTTAGCACATGCGCACTGCCAATACGAATGCTCATATGACAGTCCTCTGAAGAACAAAAAATATTTAGAAGCGACATAGAGAATAACAGGATTACTAACAATGCAGTTCTGCAAAAATAAAGAACCATTTGTAAGCTTCTATACAGAATGTATTTAAAATACGCAAAGGAAAGTAATGCTGAATCAAAACATCTATTTATAATATGGAAGTTTTTACACTGGAAAGTAGTAATTCTTGAAAGAATTTCAAGAATTTCAAGAGTTCACGGTACTTAAACCAATCAGCAGGATCTCCCAGCATGGAGCTGCTGCTAACTGGCCAACGTGACTTAAAGACATGTAAAAAGACTTGTTATGGATTTCTACCTCTTTATAGGATATTGTCTGAGAGTATTATTGACAACAGTGTGTTAGATACACTTGCTATAAAAACGATATAAGAAATCATGAATGAGTTTAGTAAAAGGGTACAGGAATGATCAGATGCCTGGAAAATTTTCATTAGAGAACCCCTTAAGATGTTCAAGCTGTTTACAATATTATAAGGGTGTTAATGATATGACTGAGCAATTCTGTATGTAAAAAATATTAAGACTGAAAGAGCCCTGTATGTTATCAAAATCTATATGCGTTTTCTGTAGGCACAATACCCTGTAATCCATACTTGTAGAGAATATTGTTTAAAGTAGGAAGCTGAAAAAGACATAGCAAGGATAGTAAGGGCAAAGGGACTTAGTTGGATTTAAAGAATTTGAAAATGGAAATAAAATGGCCATTTAAAAATGAGGTAATTAATCACGGGAATAATTAACAATTGAAAACTTCAGACTCGCTGTCAAAAGACATTCTCTTTCTAAAATGAACTATTTTTTAGCTATTAATTTTAGGGTTTATGATTGGCTGACAAAATTTCAGGTGGCATGACAAAAATTAACATTTACCTGCCAGCTGTATGTTTCATCAGAATTATCAGAGTATCCTTGAGAACATGGCAATTAGTATCTGCTTAAACTAAACATTTTACTCCTAAAACAAAGCAGCATGACTCATCAGTTTATCTGTTCAATGCAATAAATTATGGCAGATCAATGCACAGAGAAGCAGCTGAAATCTCATCTACTTCACTACAAAATGGTAAATGACCTATTCTTTCGACGAAGTCCTGAGGCAAGAAAAAACGTTACATGCAAGAACTGCAGTGTCTATTGACCTGTGCATCAGATACTTGCACAAGGTATTTGCTAAGCCATTCATTTCAGAACAGTGGACAATATGAATGTCTTCATATAGATAACTACACTTCCAATAACTGTATGTCTCACTCTAACAAAGAAACATACATTTCAAAACATGGAAAGCCTTATTTCTGCATAAGGGATCTCTCATAGCTTCTGAAAACAATTCAACAGACTAAAAATCAGAAAATAGCTCAGGAAAAGCGGTCTATTGTCAATAATATTTCTCTACAAATTTCAAGGTCATTTCCCAGATGCCCAAGAAAGCACCTAAAGGGAAGTATCCCACACTTGATAGATCTGTGGGGTTTTCCAAGCGGGTAAACTGAAAAGCTGTATACAAAGAGGGCTAACGAATTATCCCTCTTCAAGACTTCATTTCTACAGGGCAGAAGCAACTTTTGAAAGTGAAGTAGTACAAAAGAATAACTCCAGGGCTTCAAACAAGATACAGGATGCTAATGTAGTACACAATCCATTTGCAAGCAAGGAACTGAGTACCTTTTTTACCTTATAAAAGCATCAGTCCACAAGGCATATATGAAGCCTCTGTACTTCCTATCAATGCCCTTGCTATTGCTTTTTGACATGCAAGCCTTGGTGATGACATAAAAGTAAAGCACAGTGACTGACTTGGATAATAAAAGCCTGCAGTATCTGCCCTGTCAACATGTGCTGTGCAAAAGATATTCCACAGTCACTCTTTGAGGCTCACATCTCACAGGGAGCAGGAAATAATTTTGCCAGTAGCTACTACATTTATTGGCTAGTCTATTGCCTCACACATTTTTTTAAAAAACAGTTGTGTGTTTAGCACTATGCAAGCATCAGTTGAATCAACTAACAGCACAAAAAGGAATCAAGAGAGAAAAAAGGCAACTGCAGCCATGCAAACCGAAAATTGTCTAATGAATCTATTGAAAGGTTTGAAGAACTAAAAAAAAAGGTCTGAGAACTATAGTCTAATGTGGATGTGGAAAAAGGAAAAATAAAACATTGGGAAATATTTTATCGTTATGGTATATCCAAAGCAATTGAAAATAAATCCATCAATTTTAATGCTCTCTAGGCGTCTCTCATTTACAATATCACAATCTTCTTTGCCAAAAATGACCAATACGTCTTTGGTAATACTGTCATGAAATATTTATTGTTGCCAAAGATAGAATGTATTAAACTTGTGTAGTACCTTCCCCTAAAAGAAAATAATAAAACTAATTTTTCCCTTTTTCCTACTAAATAAAAAAAGAGCCAGCATGAATAGTCTATGTTGAAATGTCTCCAAATATGACTGAAGTGAATGAATAGTATGCTCACTATTAAAGCAGAAATACATTTACAGCACACATAACGATGCTATGAAGAGAATTGACTTGTTTAAGAAGCGGAAAAATCTTTAGGGCAATCCAGTAGCTGGTACAGATTCACTACAAATGATGGTTAAAGTTTCAGCTGTTCTACTAATATTGCCAGGAAAGCCCTAACTGTTCTCTACAATTTCTTTACATGCACTTAAATACACCAATGCTTCTTTTTTTTTCCCCCAGAGACACTGAGAAATTAAAAGTATGTTCTAGAAAGTGGAAAGAATAGTGTTGAATAGTGTTCCATTGTAGCCACCACTTTTATGACAAACTAATCCTTAAGAATATTAAGATTGCACCCATTTTTTAAAAAAGTAGAAAGGGAACTACCAACACGTCAGCCTCACGTCTGTGAGAAACTATGCTAAGGCACATGGAGAACAGAGAGGCCCTGCCTGACCAACCAAGTACAAATACAGGCTGGGCAGAGAATGGATTGGAAGCAGCTGGGCAGAGAAGGACCTGGGTCTACTGGGGGATGAAAAACTAGATATGAGCCGGCAATGTGCACGTGCAGCCTAGAAAGCCCACCATACCCTGGGCTGTATCAAAAGAAGCATGGCCAGCAGGTTGAGGGAAGTGACTCTGCCCCTCTACTCTGCTCTTGTGAGACCCTACCTGTAGCACTGTGTCTAACTCAAAAAAGACACGGACCTGGTGCACTAGGCTTTGTAAATACAATTCTAGTAGGGAAATTGTGGTGAACTGGGACAAGCTCACAATTTCATCATGAATGCATTTCATTATCAGGACTTGTCCAGTTCAGAACAGCTTCTTCTGAAAAACAGTTTCAAAGACCATTCTTGTTAAGAATTGTAAAGGTACAGACATCTTAGCAGAAAAGGCATCAGTATACCACACCCCAACACCAGTGCAGAAAGCTAAATACATTATTGAGCGTAAACAAAGACTATGAGCACAGATACTGAAATCCCTCTATTTCACCAACCTCTGAAGTGTTAATTACAGAGGCCAAAAATAACTGTCTTTGAACCACCCACATTGATAGAACAATATAAAAAGAATAATTCAAATTTTAAAATTACTGACCTGCAGTGCTATTATGTACTTATCCATTTTTCTGACAAACTTATTAAAGTAAGGGTGTATGTGACACAGTGGGTTTTGAATGAAATATCTTAAAAAAAGATCCACATTAGGGTACGAAGATTAGAGAAGCATGAAACTGAAAGTATTCTCCTTTAAGCTATCCCTCCTAGCTCCTCTTCAGCTATAACAGGCTTTCTACTTTGTTGTAGAATGCTAAGGCTAAATTTCATATGTATTTTTCCTCTTATGCACATACTACTTGTGGCGGGTTGACCCTGGCTGGACAGCAGGTGCCCACCAAAGCTGCTGTATTGCTCCCCTCCTCAGCTGGACAGAGGAAAGAAAATATAAGGAAAGGCTCGTGCTGAGATAAGGACAGGGAAAGATCATTCCCCAGTTGCTGTCATGGGTAAAACAGACTCAACTCGAGAAAATTTATTTAATTTATTGCCAAACAAATCAGAGTAGGAGAATGAGAAATAAAACCCATAAATCTTAAAACACTTTCTCTCCACCCTTCCCTTCTTCCTGGGCACAACCTCACTCCCAATTTCTCTACCTTCATTCTCCTCAGCAGCAATGGGGGATGAGGAAAGGGGGTTGCAGTCATTGCATTTTGCCTCTGCTTCTCCTCCCTCCTCAGGAGGAGGACTCCTCACATTCTTTCCCTGCTCCAGAATGGGGTCCCTCCTATGTGAGACAGTTTTCCACAAACTGCTCCAACTTGAGCTCTTCTCACAGGCTGCAGTATTTCATGAACAGTTCCAGCGTGGGTCCTTTCCATAGGGTGCAGTGCTTCAGAAACAGACTTCCGCAGTGTGGGACCCCCATGGGGTCACAAGTCCCGCCAACAAAATGGTTCCAGCACAGGCTCCTCTCTTCATGGGTTAACAGGTCCTACCAGGAACCTACTCCTGCACAGGCTGCCCCCACGGTCACAGCCTCTTTCGGGAGCATCCACTTGCTTCAGTTTGGGGTCATCCACAGGCTGCAGGTGGATATCTGCTCCACCATTAACTTCCATGGGCTGCAGGAAGACAGCCTGTCTCACAATAGTCTTCACCACGGGCTGCAGGGGAATTTCTGCTCTGGTGTCTGGAGCACCTTCTCTCCCTCATTCTTCACTGACCGTAGTGTTGTCAGGGTTGTTTCTCTCTTTATTCCTCTCTCCCAGCTGCTGTTGGTGTTAAGTTTTTCCTCCCTTCTTAACTATGCTATCACAGAGGTGCTACCACCACCACTGACAGGCTCAGTCTTCACCATTAGCGGGTCCATCTTGGAGCCAGCAGACATGGGCTCTATTGGACACAGGGGAAGCTTCTAGCAGCTTCTCATGGAAGCCACTCCTATAGCCTCCCCCATCACCAAAACCTTGCCACACAAGCCCAATACAGCATTATACCATAATCCCCACCAATGTTGATTAAAAACATTATACGGAGTAATAAATAGAAATAACAGTACTAAATAGCTACTGCGTAATGAGAAGGATAACCTAGACTGGAAAAGCTGAAAAATATCATAAATATTACAATCCATTTTCACCAGTAAATGACTGAGGTATGACGTAAAATTATTATATATGAAATTTATCAGTAAAACATGCTTTCTAAAACATGATATAGCTCAAAACATAAACGAAGACAGCTGGACTATGAAGCATTAGTGTCCAAAGCAGGTTCTTAAATTCACATTTGGACCCTTAACAAGTGACTTACCTTTTGTCTACAGTCTAAAGTAAATGTTTCTGTATTCAGAAGATTTTTGCACAATACTGTCAATTTTAAATCTACCAATATGTACCAATTTGCTATTTAAAAATATCATTTATGCGAAAATGACTCTGCATGAAAATAATAAAGAAGCAATTCTAACAGGTAGAATCAACAGAAGTACTTCTAAGCCTCCAGGTAGGAACAAGGAACCTTTTTAGCAGTTTCCTGAAATTAAAGTTTCAGATTTTTATTGAAATACTGAATCTTGGGGGAAAATCAACTGCAGGTTCTTAAACAGATCTCAGAAAATATTCTTGTTATTTTGGTATCATCATGCTTATGTAACCTATTTCAGCTTCTTCAGTGACTGGACAACCTGAACATAATGAAATGACAACAGATACCTATGCAATTTTCAAATCACTCAACTTTTGACAACATGCATATACTCCTTTTGCAAAATTATTATTATCTCATCAATAATTTAGAGCAAAAATAGCTACATTATTTCTTGTGCTAAATGTCTGTTAGCAAAGAGTCAGTATTATAAATTTGGAAGAATTTCAATAGTACCTGATTGGATTTTTTGTTCATATATAAAACATATGATTCAAGGGGACACATACCTTTTCCTTTCTCTCTATCTGAAATCACAGTATTCCTGCATTTCATACCACTCTGTTATAGAAGCAGTGTGAAAAAAAAAAAACTTAGAAACTCACTGAAAGTTTCAGGTTTGAAGGGACCTCTGGAGATTGAATATCTTGTTCTAAACATGGCTAACTTAAAAAATAAATGAAGCCTCTGTAGCCCAGAAATATGATTTTTACCACAACACCACAAGCTCTGTATTCAGCAGAGGTTCTCTAGACTTCTCTGAGCTTGCCTTGGACTGCTTTTCAGTTGTGGTAGCAACTGCCTGGTGACTACATGCCTCTGGCCTCTCTGTGTTGGCTTCGCTCTGAGAGTGCACAGAGCATGGGGCTGGTACCCCTACATCGTCACTGCAGGATAAACAGCGCCTCTGTGGTAATGAGGCTGGGGAGGGCAGCATGAGGCTACCAGACTTTGCTTGAGAAGCAGGGAGGAGGAGGTAGGCTGTGACAGGAAATCTTGTCAATGTAGCCCCAAGGGGAATAAAATTGAGGAGAAATGGGGTCCAAACCACCAGTATTTAATTCCTCCTGATGGAGAACTTGTGACACTGACACTGTGTTGTGACCCCTTTATATTCTGCTCAACCTTAGGCCCCTGTTACATGAAGTGTAACACTTAAAATCTTGTTTACGGACAAAAATGAAACATATCTGATAATACACACAGAAGTCAAGAATTTACCAATAATTTATATTTATTGTTACCGTAACTGAAATCTTAATAGGCTAATTTAAGAATCATTATTCCTGCTCTAATCCTTAAAGAAAGGAAAACGAAATAAAGAAATACTTCTACATTGAAAAAAATGAAGTCCCAAGAGAAATAATACAGTTTAAATTGTTATATATACATTTCCTTAATTTCTAACCCTTTCTCTCATAAAAGGCTTGTGCTTTAAGTGTTCCTGTGGGTCCTAATGTTGACGGCTTCTTACTTGGTAATGAGAGATGACTTTGTGCAAGTCAGCAGCCTTTGGAGTCCTTTGTGAGGATAAATACAGTGCTGATGTTGATGCTAAGCTGATGGATACTTCTTTCTCAATCTAGGATCCCTTTGGTGCAATTTTTACATATATATATGATAACACCCATTTATACCTTGCTGCTTCTTTTTTTTGTATGCAAGTCCATGCTATACCCGATTTTAATATATATGATGTTTTAAATGCGTTAGAATCTTTTTTTTTCCCCCCCAAAAAACACTTTTGACCAGGTCCAGGGCTGCATTTCTTTAACTGACTAGTGGAGAACTGCCTATAGACCTGGAGCCTCAAGTGCCAAGCCTGTGTGCCATCTCTAATCACTGAGGGCCTGTATTTCTCCACAACGCATTTCCATATTATGCTACACTTGTAAATATCTCATTATTCACTGAGTAGTTGTTCATTACTATTATTTATATACCAACTATGGTTGTACCATAATATAAGAAAAGTAAAATTAATTAGCTATAGCCACCTTGTCACTAGAAAATTGGTGTTACAGCTAAATCAAGCAAAAACAAAGCTCCAGGAAGGTAAAAGAAATAATCAAACAACCTCAAACCTGAGTCCTTGCAAACTCAGTATACAGCACATGGCACTGGCAGTACTGTATCACAGGGCTATGTGGTACAGAAGACTAAGGATAGATAATATCAGAGAAAAAGGGAGATACTAGAAAATCTTATGCATGACAGTTTTAGCTGTGTTGATGCCTTTCTGTGTTAGATAATATGGACTGTGACTGTTATTATTATTACTGTAATTGAAATATTACTAATAATTTCATTTTGTAATTTCGTTAGATTTTTAAGAGTTTAATTAGACTAACAATAGATCCTGAGCTCTGTCCTTATAGCATGTCCTCTTTTGCCCACACCAAGACTTGAAGTGTAACAACTTGTCCAGTTTAGCCTTGAAAATCTCCCTCCACGCACCTCCCAGAGCTTAACCCCTCTCTTGGGGAAGGATTGTTTACCTCATTCCAGCCAGGATTTTTCCTGTCACAACACATGTTTACCTTCTCTGATCCTTCCACTGTGTGCCTTTGAGAAAAATGTGACCACATTGCCTCTGTACGCTCTTTCAGGCAGAAGGTAGCTGCTAGATGTCGCCCCCAAGCCTTTGCTTCTGCAGGTTAAATATCCCAAGTTCCCTGAGTCCCATCATCTTTCACGAGCTCCAGGCCACTAATTATCTTTGTAGCTGTTCAGTGGACTCTCTCCACTGTTTGCATACTCTATCCATCTTGCACGTGGTCTTCTACACAGAAATTGGCACTTAAGTTCTTCTACAGAACAGGCTTTAATTCTGATAATGACATGTAGATCAATAGAGAGGACTGGCACTTTATCCATGGGCATGTATGTGTACAAACACATCTGCACTAGGAAATAGACTCTAAAATTTAAAAGACCAAAACCAGTTTTTGTTTTTCCTGCTTACTAGCCTTGAAGCTATATGGAAAAAAAGAAAACAGGAAGTTCTAAGAAAAACTATTCTATGTTCATGAAAATATCAGCAGCTTACATTTTAAAATGCATTAATTCAACTTACAGAAGCCCACATTTTATATATTAATTCTAAATAATATGTTTCAAATGTTTCTGTTCTTTACTAACAGTCTCAAGTCTCAGAAAAGTACGAGACTTCTCTGGTTTAGATTAATTTAAAAACAATTTTGAAATATTTCAGTTCCTGTAATGAATGGTATTGCTTCACCATGTTTCGGTGAAAAAATTAAAATCCCACTCGATTTGAAACCTCATTCATTTTCATCTGCTCTCTGAGTGTTGTTTCTAAAACCATCATTATACTGCCTCCTTTTCAAAGACAGCATTTCTGAGAACCCACTGAACACTGACACCTTACAAACACCTCCCTGCAATGTTGTAAGAAATTCTCAGTGTATATTCCTATGTCTCATGATGCAAAGCACCAGAATAGAGAGAGAGAGAAGAGCAATTATGCTAACTGCTTGTCAGTGTTAAGATCTTGCACTCAGTGTTAGTGAGTCATTACCCCTACAAACTGTCAGCCAGGCTGTATTAGTGAGACAAATACCACTACGAGAGACTATTTTAAATATGTACTCCTATCTTGAAATGAGGCTGCAAATTAATTGAGGCTAGAATAGTTTCATGTTTCTCTTTCATATACACTGAAAAGATAGAAAACCTGTGTGAGAAACAACAAAGTAGGCATTCAAAATAGTAACCTTTACTATGGGAGTTTAAAAGTGACTCTCACAACAAAGTATACTAATGGGAATAAAATCCAGGGAGTCCAGTGTCACCAAACACAGCCCTACAAAACCACTGTTCATAAAGGTGTGATTCATAAAATGCACATCTATACCTCCAGGCAAACACACACTATATAGTGCAAACCCAAGCCAATCTTAAGTATTCCTCCTATGTAATAAATCGTACAAAATTGTAAAGGCCCTTGGGACACTAACTGGCCTTACTGACCCTGACCAACCTCACATGGGCCTCCACCCTCTAGGCTCAGCCTGTATTTCACCCCATTTCAGCTTAGTCCCTGCTTGAGCTGTACTGTACGAGCAGGCTGCGCACCCTGTTGATCCTGATCCTTGAACTGACTTCTTGGCTTCACCTCAGACCTGCCTCATCATCAAAGCTGATGTTACGGACTCTTGCTTGACCCTGGCTGCCAGCAACCAGGTTTGGCCAGCTCACCTTGTGATTTGGGACAGGGCCCTGGTTGGTGAGGCACCTGACCTGCTGGCAGGTGTAATCACTCATGAATTCTCACCCCTTTGGAAGCAGTCGGCCTTTGCTGTGCCCTGACAGATATCCACATTTGATGTGGGTACAAAATATCTAACTTGTACTTCAGTACGTATATGCACACCCCTATTTCATCAGATACTAATGTAAGCTGGTCTCACTTTAAAACAATGAATTTGGTGTTTATCTTGAGTTCTTTGACATAATGGTTGAGAGGTAGCTCAATACACTTATCTATTGACACAATCAAAATGGTATTCTCAAAAAGGCTATTCAAAGGCATAGTAAAGCCCCCTACTGAGAAACAATAGTTGGCTACATTCGTATGAGCCTACTCTCAAACAAAATAAGAGGCAATCCATGCAATAATTTGGAACATAAACTGTACATCTTTCAAAAACAATTATAAAGCACATGGTGTCCACAATCTGGACAAATTTGCAAATTTGATCTGGAGCCTTAACCATTTAGAAGCACATCCTACACTCTGCACTTGTATAAAGGTAGCTTGTGTTACTTCTTACTCAAATAAATTAAATTTTTCTTGTTAAAGAGATGTAGAATCAAGGGTCATGCTACAACCTTTCACAGCCTAGTAAAGGCTTTTAAAATTTTTAAAATGCACCTGCTTCTACTATATCCATGTATATCAGTCCTCTAAAAATAGCAATACCATTGACTTGCTCCCTGAATACTAACAATTTGGATGATTTTCTGTATCTTCTTGGCAAAATAAGCAGTATTAAAAGATAGACTAAAGTACATCTGCTTCTGAACTAAAGTTTGCAAGCAAAGAACTACGTTAACCCTGAGAAAAAAAAAAAAACTAACTGATCAAATTAATTCTCATTTACCGTCTCACATTTAAATATCTAGCATTTATAAATGTGATAATAAGCATGTGCACCTTCTTGTCTTTCTGGTTGGAAAAAACTGTGACATGAGATAAAGGGCATATTATGGGTCTGAAAGAATAAAGGCTAAAGAAAACAATATAAGATGATCTGATGAGCTATTAGTTTAGCAGCAGTCAAATAGGTCATTAACATTCATAGAATACTTCACTTACTTCCATCTAAGGAGACATTGATCCATCTGTTATTAATCCAGACCTGCAATACACTTAAGAGTTGTGTATATGCCTTATACTAATTTGATATTTTTATTCTATATAAACACAAATATGACAGCACATACTTATATATATAAGAAATTGCATACAGTGTCCTTCATTGTTCTACGACAACAGCACACTTTATCAATGAAAGACAGCTGCCGATCTTTTCCATCTTGCTGGGCTCCAGCATATTAGAAACACAACAACAAAACAAAAATAGGAAGCACCTAGCAGAGAATTCCAGATATTTTGGCTTCTCTGCATTGTCAGTTCTCAAACATTTTTGTAAGACCTTCAGAAGCTAGAGGAAACCAAAACTACTTATTTATGTGTTTCCACAGAAATTACTAGTGTTTAGCAAACCAACCGCTAGCACTATGTCTGTTCTAACTACTGCCTTCTGCAAGCAGCATCCCTACCCCTTTGAGTTTGCCTACTGACAAGAGTCCAGTATACACCCTGCAGATACCTCAATATAGGAAAAAGCAACCAATAGTAGAAATCTGGCCCCTTACAACTCTGCTTAGGTAGCTAAGAGCTCAGATGTCTCCTGAATAAGGGAGACTATGGATTATGTTTCTTGATTATGGTCTGCATGGTTCTGGCAGCTGAGGACTAAGCACATGAAACAGTGTTAACCATCTTCTACAAAGTCACCATGAGCCCAGAAGCTGTTACATCAGCCCCACTTGACTGGAGACTGCCCAACCTGAAGTACTACTGCTCCCAGATACCTGGCATTAGTTGTTCTACACTCACAAGCTGTCTCACTGGAACTAATTAGGAGGTACTCTCCTCATGTTCTCAACAGATAGTAAAATGCACATTGTGTGCTACCAGTTATAAAGGCTACTGGTTCACTGCACACAGCTCATGGAGGCAGAGATGGAAACATGAATGACTGCTCTTACACAACCTCTCCAGCAGTAGTCTCTTATGCAGATTTTTTATCTAATCATCAAAGCCTGCCTTCCTTGCAAAATGTTTTGCAGCATCTTCAGCCAGTGTGCAAGAGCCCAGGAAGATGAGGCTAGCCCTCAGAAAAGACATCACCTATTAAAGTCCTGGTATGGACTCTCCATTTGCTGTTTCTGAAAAAAAAGAAAAAAAGTGTTCCTGATGGATCCTGAAAACCTTCATTTAAAATGGCTACAGGTATTCGGGAGATGGACTTGACAGTTAAGGTCATCTGGGACACGAGGTGTACCTTTGCACTCTCTGTTGCAACAGAAACGTATCAGTGAAGGCTCTATTTTCTGACCCAAAACAGTTCATAGAAGTTTGAGTCTGGTGACCTTCAAAGCAAAATACACCTATCTTCTTTATTACTTGATGAACTAATTTGTATTCCAAATTCTCTAAAATGAAACACCTATCTGTCAGGATGACAAGCTCTGTACAGAACTTGCAAAGAGAAAAAGAACTGCATAAAGCAATCAGAGAAGCCTTTTATTCATCTGCTACAATAAATGACAGATAGTTTCATTACGCAATTCCCCTAGCTCCTCTTAACATACCTGACCCCTAGAACTATATCACATGATTCTTAGGTATTGTAGTTTCAAATATTTTTCAAAAACAGTGCAGTAATATCTTCTCATAGTGATTTTTCAGTATTGGTCTTGGGCACGAAGAACTGAAGATCCCCAAAGCACACATCACACAGCTCATATGATGAGCACACCAAAAGAGAGTGTGAAAACAGAATTTAAATAGCATTTTCAAGTTTCTTGATCATAAAATATTTTCATAGAACAAATGAATGAAAACATGTATTTGAAAACAGATAATTATAATACTATATTATATTCAGATGGAAATAGTTCACAATCTTGTTCAAAAGACTTTGCATGTTTCATTAAGTAACTTGAAGTGATTCATTAAGTGCTCTTGCATTATCAAACTGGATCATAAGGTGATGAATGGAGTGATGGTATGAAAACAACAAAACAGACCCAGACTCTACCTGTTGCCTCTTCTCAAACTCTAGCTTGATACGGGATTTGATGCAGTTACATGTGTCCTGATACGTCTGCTGCAGTGCAAGTTCCATCAGGTGTTTGTGGTATGCTCCTGCCAGGTTTCCGCAGATAAAAATTATTACATTTGCCAATATCTGGGGAGTTAAAAAAAAAAAAAAAAGAAGTGTCAGGGAATTTAAATAGTTAAATTAACAGAATATAATTCTAACCTGCAATGAAAGATTACTCCAGTTACGTATTTTGCTTTGTTTGATTTCTTGCAAATGTTCACCTTTCAGAATGCCTTCACAATCATTGGCAAAATCCTAACAGCACTACCATTTCAGTTTAGATTTAAATAAGAATGATAATGAACAACAGGTTTGCTTATTCAATGAGGTATACCGGCTCATGTTCTATATCTATCGCTAAGTATTAATCAGGTGGGATCATTACTTACTGATGTTAAATGATTGTTATGGCTTGTAATAACCACATTTAAAGCCATGCTATTACCACGCTCTTTTGTCAAGACATTTTCTTCAGCAGTGCCATGTGATTAAGGGGTGAAAAGTTTCACCTAGATAAACAGCCTGACTTGCATTTTACCTGAGTCTGACCCATTACTGTCAGTCAGCTATAAATATTAACCTTGGTGACAGTAAACAATGACTAAGTAGCGAGATCTGACATCTCTCTACTAGAATATATACTTTTCACCACTACCAAAAAAATGCATTTGCCTAAAAGACAAAACTTACTCTGCAATATTTACAGTCAAACTTACATTACCAGATGCTCAGTGTTAACAACACCATAGGAACAAAAGAAATAAGTTTACTTAAAGAATCCAGTTTTATTTATTCATTTTCTAGGACATTTCAGAAGAAATAAGAGGCCTTTACTGGACTTGAACTTCAAAAATGACAGAATACTCTGTCACTTTCAGCTGTTCCACATTTATTGCTGAAAAATAAGAGACAAATTTACCCATCCTAACTCACTCAGAGCAGAAGAAACACAGTAAAGGAGCCAATTCTTAATTCAATTTAAAAAGATAACATTTAAAGGGAACTGAAGTTGAGACACAGCTGCAATTTGGTCACAATGGGTCTCCATCTGTAAGGCCCAAGTGTATCATATAGCCCGGATTCCACATACTACATGATGTCATACTACTCATGATCGGGAAGGGAAGAAGAAAGAAAGGATGCTAAAATTTCATTAATTCACCACAGTTAATTTAATCATGAGGCTTATGATAGATTTCCCCAGTGATCATTTATCGATTGATTTTGGTGTAATATTGTACCAGGTAATCTTTCATGAATTGCTAGCAGTGAAACAGTCAGAGATGTCAGAAAAAGTCCAACAGCATAACACAGAGGTTCAGAGAAAAGAGATAAATATTCCTATTAACAGAAATCCAGCTCCTTGAGGAAGGTATTTTATTCATAAAAAATATATGGAATTTAAATGCTCCTTCTTTAAAATCACACTTTTAAAATGAAAGTTTTAATAAGTGCTTTTATTTTCCTCACAAATTATAACATCATTACAGGCAATACCTGTTCCTCATCTGTGACATATCTGACATCTCATCTCTCACAGTTCTGCAAAGCTAAAAGCAGGATCTATACACCTTTGCCACAAAAAGGATTGATGTTTTCAATTTGACAAAACTTTTTCTCTTTCCCTAAATTTTTAACATTGTGGCATTATAATGTTTCTGAAGGCAATACCTGAGTTCCTACAATTTTCTAAAACACACAAATGTAAAAACAAGAAGAAAAATCTACATAACTCACTTTCTTCAAAGAACCTCTGTTATGAAGTAGAGGGATAACAAATAGTTTACATGAAACATTTCACAACAGTCGATAATTTTAAAGAAACGTAAGAGATGATGGTGTACAGAAAAATATGTGAACTCAAAATACTTCTATACGTTGTAAATAACAACTGCTTACTCTTAGTAGACATGGATTAGTGAACAAAGATCTTGTATGACAGATTGCAATGCAAGGTTAGGATTCTCCAACAGGCAATCATCGCTAGTTTTTGAAATTAAATTATTAGATGAGAAGGAATGTCTGAAAATAAAGATTGCTGGGCATAGAAAATTTTCAGATATCCAGCAGCAAGGTTTAGTAACAAAACAAATACTGAACTAAACTAAAATCAAGCGTGCTATCATAATCTCTACACATGGATAACTGTTGAAAAGCTGCACATAAATATAACTAAATGTGTCGTCCAGCTTCATGAAGATATATACTATTTAAAGAAAAACTTAGGAATATAACCAATCAAAATTAAAATTTTGAAAAAATATGATTATGGGCAGCTGAAGAAGTAAATTATGATTATCGTCTTCACAGTCACAGAAAAATAGATTTCAGTTTTATGGCTGAACTACCTAAAGTGAGAAAATATTATAGATGGAAACAAGTGATTGACAAGCAAGAAAGCTAATTACCCAGGCTTTTCAGATTGTCAGTGGGGTAATTCAGCCCCCATGAAGCTCTGTACTGGCTTCCAGCAACTGAATTAGGCTGTTCAAAGATAACTCCAGTATCTCAGCCATTGTCATACTTAGTGTAGATGTAACACAGAAGTGTATAACTGAATATGTAGATAGAAACTGTGTTCAAAACATTGTTAATTCTTTGGCTAGCATAGAGTTGATTCAGAAATGCATCACTAGGGTATTAACTCAGAAAAAAATTCCAAGAAATGGATGAACCAGTTCCTAAGTCAGACCAACAGATTTTTTGCCTGTATGTAGAGTCATAGAATCATAGAAAGGTTTGGGTTGGAAAGGACCTGAAAGATCATCCAGTTCCAACCCCACTGCCATGGGAAAGGACACCCCCCATTAGACTGGGCTGCTCAAGGCCCCATCCAACCTGGCCTCTAACACTTCTAGGGAGGGGGAACCCACAACTTCCCTGGGAAACCTGTGCCAGTGTCTCACCACCTCCATCATGAAGAATTCTTCCAAAGGTCTAATCTAAATCTTCCCCCTTCCTGCTTAAAGCTGTTCCCCCTCATCCTATCACTACTTGCCCTTTAAAAAATTCCTTCCCAACTCTCTTGTAGGCCCCCAGGTACTGGAAAGCTGCTATAAGGTCTCTCTGGAGCCTTCTCTTCTCCAGGCTGAACAACCCCAACTCTCTCAGCCTGCCCTCATAGCACAGGTGCTCCAGTACTAGTATGGCTTGGGTTAATATTTCGGTATTTATCACTGAAGTTATTGAGTGAAATATATATTGTTAATAGACCATACAATGAAAAATGCAATTAACATTACTAAATGAGATAAACAACATGTAAACATCTTGCTGAGGATCTCTCTTCTCCTAAGTCTTCTGAACTTCAGTCCAGTTTCAACATATGAGTTGGAGGTGAGCTCTATCCCAGGTTTACTCTGAAGTACAACAGGCATTCTCCCAGAAGGAACAGGTTCAAAGTTTTCCTCAATCCAAAAAAATACTGACTGGGCTTCACACTTTCTAAGCAAGGACTCTAATCAGTACGCAAGCATACAAAAGGTTCTTCCTGTTCATGCACCTGCTCTGACAAGACCCCAAGCAGTGAGTCCTACCTGGATCAAAGCACTTGGAATGAAATCTGGCGTCAGACCAGTCTTGTATCTTGTTATTTCTCTAGGTCAGGACTCTGCAGCAATTCCACTTTTCCTCTTTTTTTTTTCTTTCCTTCCCCATCCCTGCATCCCTCCCTCTCTAGACGAATGTTGGATAATAAGAGAAGATGAGGTGAATCTTCTGGTATGAAACTCTGCATCTTGCTGTGAGAGCTCTGATCAGCCACGCAGATAAAACTGCAGCCTTGAATAGACTACAGCACATGTGGCAACTACAAGGCCTGTGGGCCGAATCCAGCCCTCCACCTTGTTTTATCCAGCTCGGCACCTTGTTTTTACCCGGCGGCAGCACTGAGCTTCCTGCCCCTATGCTCCTGCCAGTGCTGCTCTCTTGTGCAGCGTGTGTGACGCTTGCTACGCTGCAGGAGCAGGTGAAAATGAGTTCGACACCCCTGGACTACAGAATATGGTTAGGGTTTCTGCCAAGGAGAACATGCCTGAGCTGTGGAAAAGGGAACAACTAACAATCGTAAATCAACAGCAGAAAAAGACTAGAGTTGCCTCAAAAACAGTTTTGCATGAACCTAGTTAATCTCTTTTACAAACACACATCGTATGGAAACAAAATAGCCCACCACAAAATACATAAACTCTAGTAAGCTCCCACTCAAGTCACCATATGGAAACACTGAATCACACAGCAGTTCTAATTGCTCTGTGCAGTCAGTGGAGAAGCAAGTCCGTCTCCTGGGCCATCGGCACCTCTTTAGATATATCTATTCAGTGTACACTGTGGTGAAGTCTCTGCTTAATCAACGAACAAATTCAGGGTCTACAGAAGGTTAGCTAAATATGAGTCAAAAAATAATGCAAGGATCACCATGATACCACTGGGAAGTATCTCTAGGTACTCCAAGTACTAGCTTGTACTTCTAATCACCTAAGGAACATTACCATTACTGATCTCTCTTCCATATCTTTTGACCTACAGAAAAATATTGTGCTTCCATGCAATGGGGCATTTTCTAAATTGCAATTTTACATTCAAGCGCATGTATTTTTTCAGTATCAGTGAATATAAAGTATTCTGATGTCTAGAGCTTAACTATCAAAATAGGCTGTATTTAAAAGCAAATGAAGGCAACATTAAGTAGCTATGACTAATTTCTCAAGAGAATACTAAAGTTCACTGAGCTGCTCAAAAAAATTTAGTGTATTACATATAAGTTCAACTGATGAAAGCTGTGTATCAAGGTATATGTATACAAGGAAGTAGCATGCTATATAAAAGAATTATAATATAGGTTGCTGATTCTGAACTGAAACATAAATCATTTGTTAAATATCTTAAATTACTGCTGTTCAAATACCGAATACAAAAATCAGAGTTCTCTACAGATTTTTCCTACATGGAAAGCCTCCAGCTTTTGAGTTATTTTGTCATATTTCTTTCTTCTTAGATATTTTGCAGATCCTTCCTGCAATTCTTGCATGAACACATATTTTACCAGAAAAAGAACCCCAACACAAACAACTGATAACTTTTAATATAGTCCCCTTTTCTCTGGATAAGAAAGCGGAGGAAACAGAAGCTGAGAGGTGGGCAAAAAGGCTATAATTTATAACATCTGCATGGAAATTAATGGGAGAAAAAAAGAATTCCTGTGTCACTGCCAAAGCACAAATTCCTTAGTTCTGCAAAGAAGAATCGTCTCTCCTTTGATTTGATATTTCACTTGATGGTTTGTGCTGTGACTAGCCAAGCCAGAGAACAAGTCTATACTTCTTTGGAACAGACATAGTTTTAGACTCAGAAAAAATTCAGCTAGAAAGAAAAACACTGCCTGGAAACTGAAAAGCAACATTTAAAATAGAAAAGTTTACCCTGGATCACTAGGTTGGGGTCTCTAGGAGAGCTCCTGTGCTTCATAAAGCAATGCAGCAACCTTTTGGATTTCTAGTTCTGTTTCAGAGCTGATGCTAAATGTTCATGAATTACAGTTATTTGGGTACAGAACATGACAGGTTGAAGGACAGATCAAATATGGGCATCTGCAGACTTCCTTCCTCAGGAATTAAGAGTAAAAATCAGTTTCTTTAATGACTGCAACATTATATTTAATACCCTTAAAGGTAAAAGGTGTTTAAATCCTTAAACAACCAAGACGGTCAAAAAAAGAACACACTACAGATGAAGAAAAGAAACAGGAAGCTCTAGTATTCTCAGACTCTTTGTCTACATCAAAGAGAATCTCAAATGTTTTTCAGAAGAATAAAAAGAAGAACAAATTGCATTTTTGCAAGAAACAACACAATTAAAAAAAAATCAGAAAAAAAATCCCAACAATGTAAGAGTTCTCAAAATAACTGTGAATCAATAAAAAAATAAGAATTTTAATTACTCATTATTCCAGACATCAACAAACAGTTCCTTATATTCACAGCTAAAATAAACTTGGAAAAAAGTCTCTTTGTGGAAGAGGAATTGATGTCATTTTACAAGCCAGGAAGTTGTGATGCTGTCTTTTAATTTGTATGTGTAATTCCCCTCATAACTTTTGCAATCAGAGCATTCTGGACACCAGCAGGATATTCCTTTTCTATAATATCTGTGTTATTTTATATGACTTTCTTTTTATCATTATTTTCAGACTGAGATTTCTCATAGCTCTGGGCTGTCTGTGGAATGACTGAATGTACTTTATTCGGCTCTCTGCATACACAGAGCCTATCAATATGCCAGTGTAGATGAAACAGATCATGAACTGCAAGCTCTTGAAACCAAACCAGGAAAAATAGACTAGAAAACAGAATCACAGTCTATGGTCCCTCTAGGTTATTTCTGTGTAATACATTTTAAAACTATGACTGACTCTAATTAATGATTTTTTTATATTTTGGATCTAATTTTTTTTTTTGGCAGAGGGGAACTCACACTCTCTTTGTCCACAAGGAACCAGCCAGTCATTGCACTCCCCCTCCTGCCTGCAGAAAGATCTTTCAATGTTTATATACACCTCTGGGACCATTTTATTTCTTTATTACTAAAACTGTTCAAATATATTTCAATATATCATTAATTGAAACAAACAAAAAAACAAAAATTCAAACCTATTCAAATATATATTTAGGTAAAACTAATAGCAACTTTGCATTTGGCTCAAAATTTGGAAGCACAATCTGTAAAAAACTGACACTCAACCATCTCAAAAACTAAAAAAACACCCAAAAAGACTGAGATTAATTTTTAGCTCCTGGATCTGATACAGGAATGAGTACCACTGTGTAATTAAAAAAAAAAAGACATGTAATACCATAAAATTTTAAAAACTTACTTAAAAAATATCTGTGGGGTAATACATGAATCTTTTATATATTACAGAAACAGTCCCATGTCTGATTTTTGAGGTATACTCAGTCTCTTCCAAGAAATTAATCTGCTTCACTCTTTAAAAAAAAATAAATCTGAAATCGGTAATAAAAATATATTTACTTACAGGATCAGAAACATGCTACCAAGTTAAATGTGTAACAGTAGATTGTTCCATCCTTTCTCTCAACAGGTGTCTTACTATGTTTTCTCTCCTGTACTACCTACCAGTCTTGGTGAAGTTTATTTCACAGTGTTATCTACCAGCCTTCATGAAATTTCTTTATATAAATTTTTACAAATTTCTTCTGGCAAGCTTTACAGAAATTAATCAATAGGTTCAAAAGCTATCAGAAGAAGGCAAGACAAACAGATAAATGATCTGATAATTTGATATGTGCTCTTCATTCATGTACTAAGTTCTGGCATATCTAACTGGAAATGAGCTTTCCCTGAAAACCATTATGATTTCAGCTTTCTACCACTATCACATTTTATATTGTATGTAACTGCACTATGTATTACATATGCTATCCTCAGTTACATACATATAATAAAATTTAAATCAATGGACAGTTTACTATTACATACATAAATTACAATATGAATATATACTCAATATAATTTTTATTGCATTGCACTGTTGGAAATTAATATATGTTTTAATCTAATTGATAGAGAATAGTAATTATGCATTTTGAAAAAGTATTTTTTATGATCTCTAACTAAATGAAATTATGATTCCTTAAGTATTTGTTGTGCTGGTCCGATGACTACAACAAACTTCTATTATTAAGTTCATTTTTCATAATTTGGTGCTAGGAAACAGTAATCTTTGGCTATGTACTTTGCAAAGAATGATATGGAGCAGAAAGAGAATAATGATAGCAGTGTATAACTGAGGAAAGTGATGACCTACAGAATTGGATTAAATTAATTCCAGAATTTCCTCAGAGCCAAATTTTTAAAATATGACATTTACATGTGTTCATAATGTTTTTTTAAGACTTGTGTTACCGTTTTGAACTATAATGAGATCTCCAAACAGTATCTGGGTTCATTCATAATGGGAAGATATCTAACAGGGAAATGTATTCTCAGGAAACCTGAAAGTTCAATTTCCGATGTCAAGTAAATGATATTAAACGTCAGCAAATTGGGACACAGAAAGTAGTTACTGTGGTTTACATTCAGGAAGGAGCGAAGTAAATACCAAAACCTTTTCATGCTGCTGTTGCAAATTCATTCTATCTTTACAAAAAAGATGCCATTTACTCTCCTTCAAGCCTCAAAACTACCAAGATGTCATTAGTCACATCAGGCTTTCTATTCCAAAGTTTGACACCCTGAACCATTTTTTTTTCTAAATTACATGGTTGGTGGGGATATATTCTAATACCTCAGATTTGTATCAGTATTAGTGACAACCCCTATATAACAGCATGTTGCTATCCATTACAGACACTTAAAATACTACATAGCATTATGAGGAACAGACTACTGCTCTTGAACTAGCTGAGAGCAATGATTGATTAAACAAGTGGAGGTAGTGGTCCAGGGAAGAGACATGGTCCATGCTTCCACACTTTTTCTATACTTTAAGTCTGAATACAAGAACTTACCACTCACTTCTACTTGCTCTTCCTTGTCTTTTAAAGAAATATTTATCCACTCTTTCAAAGGCCTTTGGAAATCCAAGTGGAGCTATCAATTAAACAGGCCTCATCCACGTTTTTGTTGATGCCCTCAGGCAACTTCAAGACATTTTTAAATAAAGACTTTTCTTCTATTTCTTTCCAAATAGGATGTGTTTATACCTTTCTCTATTCTCATACTTTCAGGTTTTGCCTCATGAAGATAATGAGTTTACACACCTACAGTTTCCCTGATGCTTTCTATAATAGAACATTTAAAAAAAATAATTTTCACATTTGCTGCCTTATGTTCTTCAGGAATAAAGGTCTATTTTAGACAAGTCTATATATGACCTCCTTCCCGAACCCTGTGAGAAGGATTTTAATGTGGGAATTTCTTAATTTTCTTCTACACTGAAAGGGCATACAGAAACTGCTTCTCTGTGATGGCTTTGATGTCCCTGGATGTCAAATTGCCTTATAGACTCTCTAGAAGTCCTTCTGTTACTCAGCTGCTGAAAGAAGGATTGAGTACGCAAGAAAGAGGAAATTGGCATCTAATACAAATTACAAACTTTTAGATATAAGTTCCTCAAGCCGCTATATGATATGTGTAACTGCATACAAAGACATTTTGCAACACTTTAAAAAACATTTGCACTGATGAAAGGTTTTCACTTTGGCTGATGAAGTTCTGTGGAGCAAATAGATTCTAAAATTGCTGATAAATCTTGCCAGATCACCATTAATTAGCAGAACAACTTTTTCTAGCAGTAAAAATTGCAGCTGCAACAGGCACAAGACAAAAGGTGAATCAAGATAGCTCCATAAGCTTTTTTATAGTTAAGACTACTGTGCATTTAAGGCGAATGTTATTCTAACTGAATTACCATTTAAAAATGTTTAACATAATGTAAGATTTAAACTAAAAATTCAATTTCCATATTATCATTTTCTAACAGATTTTCAAATATCTTTATTTGAAAATATTTTAATTTATTCTTTTCTAGGTTCAAAATATTCTCTAGAGATTTTGCTTCGGAGATGAACCTACAAATTCCATGCACCATATAAGAAGCAGGTTTTAGGTTGTGAATTCATGGAGGAAATATTAAATTCTGGCAGTGAACATGATAATATTTTTGAATAATCAAATGAGTTTAATGTGAGCACGAAGACAAACTCCACTGAACCGGCAATAATGCCATTTCCATAATAACCTTGTTCATTATTACCTACAGCTCTGCCTTATTAGAAGATTTTGCATTTAACACATTTCTTACAAATTGGTTTAGATTTTGTATATTACATTTCTACGTTTTTTCGGAAAGACAAGTTATGAATCTGTTATTGAACTACACCATGATGCTTTACAAAAACTGGTAGGTCTTCCTACATACAAAGAGAAGTTACCAGTAAGGTGAAGGAAAGAATATTCCAATTTCCAGATAGCTGCCATCATTTCATTATTATATTTATTAATTTCCTTGATTCCCAAATTTGACTGAAATATCATTGGAATTCTATGGATAAAGTAGAAATAGTCACATGAAAACACAATCTTTATAAAATCTGATGTACATGTAGCAATAAAAATTAAGAAAAAAATTTCCTTCTCTATTATTTTTCACTTCCTGCCTATGTTTATAAAAGATGCCTGTTGTGAACCTAGTATGTTCTAAGCCAATAAGAAAATCACAACCTATTTGCTCATAAGCAACATTAGGAACAACTATGTGAGAATGCCTACAGTTTTGATTCTCCAACAGAAAAACAATCCCGTATAAAAATAAAGTTCTTAAAAGAAAAACTCCAATAGTTTCATTTGCTAAAACAAGTTATCTTTTACAGTCAAATTTCACCCCGCAACCTACCTTTTAATAGTACTGCATGCCTTTAGAAAGATTTGAGAATACATCATGTAGATATAAGATATTACACTAAAAAAGGTCTGGAGCAGTACCTCTTCCACACAACCCCTTCTCAATCAGAGAAGGGTGCTGGAACATCCAGCTGTTGCAAAGTAATGTGCTGTGTCAGGGAAGCCGTTCTCAGCACCAGCTACAAACTCAGGGTTAGTTTGCTTTTCATTTAAGTAAGTCAAACTTTTAATCACAGTTTCCTAAATCTGTAAACATATGTATACATTAAGTTAATTTTCCCTTTCTTGTTTTTCCTCACTCAACATTTATCTCAGATGAATTTAAACATATGGACCCCAGCTGCGATCACCACTGGGGCTGGAGAGCAGTCCCTGTGCTGTTTTACTCATCAGTTGAACATATTCATTTAAGCATTTTTCAGCTCTCTACAAGAGAAGAGAAGGTTCCGGGGTGACCTTATAGCAGCCTTCCAGTACATGAAGGCAGCCTACAAGAAAGCTGGGGAGGGACTTTTTACACGGGCAAGTAGTGATAGGACAAGTAGAAATGGCTTTAAACTGGAAGAGGGAAGATTTAGATTAGACATTAGGAAGAAATTCTTCACGATGAGGATAGTGAGACACTGGCACAGGTTGCCCAGGGAAGCTGTGGATGCTCCCTCCCTGGAAGTGTTAGAGGCCAGGTTGGATGGGATCTTGAGCAGCCTGGTTTGGTGGCAGGTGTCCCTGCCCATGGCAGGGGGGTTGGAAATGAATGATCTTTAAGGTCCCTTCCAACCCAAACCATTCCATGAATGGGCACTCACTATCTCTACGGTACGTATCCCAGTCTGATGAGCAAACTCTGCTATCTCATTATTCATGACCTCCTGCAGAAAAAGGTTTTCAATTTACTCTCCTCTTTGAGGAAGCTACAAAATCACAGCTAGGAAGGAACCAGCAGTTATCCAAAGGCTCTAAAAGAGCACACAAACTGACTTCTTTCCTTCCCCACTCCCATTGAATACACTTATTAGACATATCTAAAGGCTGTAGCATGCTGAAGAACAACACAGGCTAGCCTAAGCTGTTCCACCTCTCTCTCAGACTAATTCTACCACAAGTTTATCACTCTTCTCAGAACGTGTCTCCAAGCAGCTGTCTGATACAGTCTGGAAACAAACGCAGCTCAGACATCCATGAAAAAGTTGAAGAACTTACTCTTTAGGTAGTGGTGTCATAGGAGGTTAGTACAGTGGCTAATTCAGTGTATTATGTGTTGCCAGATCCTAACAAAACCAGACATGCTTTCTCCCTTTTATTCTACACATAAATTTGATGAAGGTATATCAAGATTATGTCGAGACTCCAGACAACAGGCTTCATGGCAAATAGCTATGGACACTGTAACTAAAGACATCCAAACAACCAGACCAGATTTACTAGGTACATTTCAGAAATAATCTCTGTATGTCCAGTTAGACAGGTAGCACCAGTAGGTCTGGCTTTTGCAAGAGCACAAAGACAGGTTTGGCCCCTGCAGTGAGGACTTCTTGAAGCAAAAACATGAGAAAGAGTATGAAGAGCAGCTCACAGGAGAGCTCTTTAAATCCTATCCTCATGCCAGTATGAGGGGAGTTTTATGTAACAGTCAAAAAACAGAAGACATCCCAACAATTTATTGCTTAAAATGCCAGAAAAAGTACAAAATGCGTAATGGCTTGAAGTGTCAGAAGAAGATTGCAATGGATAAGGAACTTTGCTTCCTTGGGTCAAGGTTTAGAAATTACTGCTTTGGGTTTTATTAGTGCTCCTTACTTCAGTCACTTTGGTTGGACTTTTCAGTTGTTACTTCAAGGTTTCTTTGATTTGTTGTTCTGCATACATTCAAAATTGTGACCTTATTTTGTCTTCCTACAAATTTCTCCATCTTCCTCCTTCTCCACTTGTCTACTTCTCTAGTACAAGAAACATATCTGAGTTTGCTCTCCGCAGACAGCGTAAATAGTGTTCATAAAGGTAACGCAAAAGTGAAAAATCAATTGCTTCAAAGTGGTCCTTTACAAGGCACTCTTCAGTAAAAGCACACAGCAGCAAACACAATGGCTATTAGAGAGAGTTAACTTGGCAGTGCTGAAAAAGTAGTTTGAGAGGCTGAATCAGTTCTGGAATCCTGAATCATTACTAACAGACGCATAAGTTGTGCATGAGGCAAACTTTTTGAGCAAGGCAAAGGCAGACCCAGATGCAAAATAAAATATCAATGAACTGAAAAGAAATTCATGCTTGATAGAAAATAAGTACTTGTTACTTTTGTTCTCTTCCTACTCCGAAAGAATTTTCATCAGGACTACTTCATAGGCTGCCAAAGAAAACAGTTGCATGCCTTTCTTTTTTGGTGCTTTGTGGAGCTGCCAACATTGCCTCTATGGCTGAGAGTAGATGTATTGCCACTGCAGTTATGAAGACGTATAGATATTTCTATAGTTAGCACTGTGCTGAATGTACTTAATGCCTGCCAAACAACATTTGCAGAAAACACACAAAGCCAGCACACACTGACTGTACAAACACCGCTACAGAGCCTCAGAGATTATGTCCTAGAAAAAGTATTTTTTCCTCCAAAGAAATCTTAACATTCTTTTCTTCATTCCATTCTGGTTTGGGAAGCTACAGTTCCTCAGATAATATGATGATGTCCTTTTGTGTCTGACTTTATCCTAAAGAGAGAGGGTAATGAAACTGAAGTGGTCTCTTTGTTAGCAAGAGTTTACCACAAAAGGAATTTCATTAGTTGTGAAACTGGAGAAGCATTCTGAGCCAATGTCTTACCTACACCACCACCATAAAACCCAGCAATGTTATACCAGGGATGAATGTGGTGCTTTTTCTAAAAGCCATTTCCACATCAAAAACTGTCTTTTGATTTGTATTCTTTCCATATCTGCATATGACACAATGCAGGCCAATAGATTTTTCTTTGTCTTTTCTAAAACAGAATGTCTGTAGATGGTCTCAGATGCTAAAGATCCAGCATACTACTTCCTCATTAGGTTGATAGAGACCCCAGCAGAACTTCAGTTGAAGGTCAAATTCAAGGACCACAAGAGCTGAGAGAGCTTGCTGACATAAGCGCACTCTCAAATGTCTTTGAAAGCTCACAGGGATCAGAGGAGTTTATTGAGATCTGAAAGAAAGAAAATGCCACTCCTGCTTTCAAGAAAGATAACTTCACCTTGATCCCTGGGAAGGTGATAGTGAAAATCCTCCTAGAAGCCATCTCCAACCCTGCAAAGGACAAGAAGGTGATTGGGATTAGCCAGCATGGAGTTATTAAGGGGAAATCATGCCTGAACAACCCGACAACCTATATGACAAAACGGCTGATTTTGTGGATGAAGAGTGGGCAGTGGATGTGCCAGGGCCTTGGGCACACACATAAACCCTAACAGACATTATGGTCCTCACTTGGGGTTCCCACCTACATCCACAGGCCCAGGCACTCCATTTAAGCACAGCCGAGGGCTTTCAGCTCCCACCTGAGCTGTGTTGGAAGAATGCTCGTCTCCAGTTCAGCTCTGCCTTGACCTCAGATGTTCTTGATCTCTCCTTCACTCTGTGAACTGACTTGACCTCAGCCCAGCCTTGTCACTGTAGATGTGCCCAGAAATTGCTGGACATGATCCTTACCTACAGATTTACTTCCTGGCTTGACCTTGCACCTATCTCCTTGCCATGATTTTGCTTTATGGTCTTCATTGAACCTGGTTACTGTCTCTGGGATTGCCTGGCTCAGGTGCTGTGGGCTAGAATCTGGTCAGCGATGCCCCAGCCCTGCCGCCTTGTTCTTTATCTGCTCCTTTTCAAATAGCTTAGAGCTTCCTGAGCCCTAAGCCAAGCACCATAGAGCTTCTGAAGAAAGCTGTGAGTTAGCATGGCAAGGACAAATGATTTTGACTATCCATAAGAAAAAGTTGTACGATCTTTGACTTATAATTTTCAGAGAATTGCAGCTTCTTTTTATATCATTTTGTACTAAGACTGAGATACAGGGTTGCACTGCTGGTATAACCACTCCATATATTACTCTGAAAAGAAATACAATTAAATTAGTTTCATTTTCATTTAAAGGACACATTCACCTAAGAATTTCATTTCACTGCCTTCAAGATTTTCAAGCAATTTCATTGGAAACAGTATTGGAAAGCATAATCAGTGCTTCATAGACAAACAATGAAGAATGAATTTGTGATACATATTCCTATCAGCTACATATTAAAATAATGCACTAAGTCAGAACCAGGACATAATGTGTCAGTATCTATTCACCTTCTGTAGCGCACATATATCAGCAGGAACATCCTGGACAATCTACACACTAAGTTTCATCCACATTCCGTGCAATTATCTTTTATTTACCGAATAAAAGTGCATTGAAGCATTAACAGATTTAAAAAATATAATTTCTAGTTACTGTAATTATACACTAGGAGCATTTTGCATGGATTAATGCTTAACAGTTGCCTCTATATCATTGTTTCTAGAATTCACCAATGTCCTCAAACTTAGGCCTCAATCATTGCTTTCATATATGCTTTGATGAATAACAAGCTGTGCATTAACTTGTAAAATGAATTATTTTATCATACTAAAATATAAGCATAAATATGAGCTTCAGCATATGTAAGCAAACTGTAGTTTTCTTTACATACCCATATGTTGGTAAAAATCCAAAAGTTTATAAACTGTCACACAAAATACTACTAAGTGTAAACTCATCTGCTAAACTCCACAGATGATATAAGACTGAGAACTTCAGCAAACTGGGGTTTTGATTAAAGTCAGTGCTAAGTACCAGGCAAGTTGATTCTTGTACCTTCAGACTTATTTCTCTAGGAAGGCCAAATTACAAAATATGTTGAAACATTTTTTTTAAAAAGTGACATAAAATTACTAACACAGTTACCAAATCTTTCACTAATTTCCATGTAAGTGCAGTAACTTATGTTATGTTTGCAAACTACAGAGATAATGTTGCTATGTATATAAATATATTTAAACATTATACATGCTACATTTAGTTTGGGAAACCAAATAACCTATTTATAATCAGAAAACAAAAAAATTCTAAAACTAACAAAAATTAATGTGTCTATCTAATCCTAAGTATTTTTTAATGATCAAACAGTTAATACTGCTGTGAAGAAACCCTAAAACCCTAAGAAGCAAATCATGTATAACACATTTATTATTAATTGTTGTTTCATCTTAATCAAAACACTCCCTGTTTAAAAAGCATTAATTTATTAGTTTGGTAAAAGCTCAAAGAAAACATCATTTCAGAAAACAATAAGCTGTTCTGTCATACACTAAAAGACAGAAACTACAAATTAATTTCACAGTCTGCAACTAATGAGTACAACTGATAGCTGAGAGACAGTGGTATGTTACAAATTGTATTATATTTCCTTCAAAGGTGGATCTGCGCAGCAAATGGCTAACCACACAACTGCAAGACCAAACCCCACAGTTTAAAGCCTTAGAAAACATAATTCTTTGACCAAGGACACAGAACTCATCAACAAAGTAGTAGTCGTTTATCACTGCCAGCACATTAAACATTGTGTCCTAGCAATCCTTCTCAAATTATATCCCATGCTCCAGTGGATGTAACTTTCAATACTATTGCACTCCCCTCCCCTTAATTCTCCTTTCAGATATCCTATGGGATGTTACAGAAAACATCCTGGGACGCTGTTATCCTCTCTGCAGCATAGCTGTATATATATACCATGGTCCGACACTTTTGTTTTCAGGTAACATAGTTTAAGGTGTACAGAACACTCATAGAAGAGAGCACATTGCCAGCAGGTCACCGAAGGTGATACTTCTCTGTTCCACTCTCGCAACCCCACCTGGAGTGTCCACTTCTGGAAACCCCAACAGAAGAAGGGTATAGAACTGTTGGAGCAGGTCCAGAGGAGGGCTGTGAAGATGATCAAAGGGCTGGAGCACCTCTGCTGTGAGGACAGGCTGAGAGAGTTGGGCTTGTTCAGCCTGGAGAAGAGAAGGCTCGGGGGAACCTCACAGCGGCCTTCCAGTACATGAAATGGGGCTACAGGGAAGCTGGGGAGGGAGTATTTACAAGGGTGAGTAGTGATAGGACGGGGGGGATGGCTTTAAACTGGAAGAAATTCTTCACGATCAGGGTGGTAAGACACTGGCACAGGTTGCCCAGGGAAGCTGGATGCCCCCTCCCTGGAGGTGTTCGAGGCCAGGTTGGATGGGGTCTTGAGCAGCCTGGTCTGGTGGGAGGTGTCCCTGCCCATGGCAGGGGGTTGGATGATTTTTCAGGTCCCTTCCAACCCAAACTCAGGGATCATGAGTATAGCTTAGCCTGAATTCCACTACTGTGATACTGTAAACTACCCAGGCCTAGAAGTACTTTATGTAACAGGGAGCAGTCAACAAAATATGCTGCTGTGTAAAAGGAGAGCATGACCATACCTCGTTTGGTGGTCTTAATAGTGGTATATCCCTCTCAAAGCGGGTGAAACAAGAAAAAGAAATGCTGAGAGACGAGTCATGAGCAATGCATTTCAGCTTGGAAAAAGGACAACATTGTGACAGTATGAAGATCAACACACTCCTGGATGGGCAGAGCAGAGAGTGCACAGGAATCGATGTTCATTGTCTCACAGTAAAAGATGTAGAGAACATTAAGGAAAAAGACATACAGGACAGATGAACTGTGTGAATTTTTGGCAGGAGATGCTGAGGAAGCTGAAGTTTATAAGTTAAACTTAAGTCAACTGAAAAACCTATAAAAGTATAATTGACCAATTTTTATTAAATATAAAGATACTACCTCTCACCTAGGAACTGGTGGGAGCTGGAAGAGTAGGCTTGGAAATTATAATATTCTTGCCTAATTGTTTTATACTTATTTTTCCCTAGCTATTTCTCTGTTGTGCTGCTCAAGCTTAGTAAGGTTGTTTTCCCTGGTCTTTACCTTCCCCCAACCAGTGTTGTGGCTGGTGACCAGGCTGCTCTTCAGCTGGAGAAATCTGTTCCAGAGTGAGCATGCAGGGTGTCTCACTCAGATGGTGCCCTGCAGCACCTCAGACCAAGGAACAGACTCACACACAACTGTAAGGGCAGTAACAGCAAGGATGTAATAATGCACCATGCCAGCCTAATGAAAACTTACAGATCAGCCAGTTTCTTCAGAAGTACAGCTGGGCAAACGGCACTCTTTCAGGTTCGTGCCCCACGCTACTCTCTCACTGCCGAATAGCAAAACAGTGCTGAGCAAGAAGATGAAATTGGCCTCTGTGTTTTGAGTCCTCTTACCCACCAAAAACAGCGATCTGACAGAATACCTGGTTCTATGGGGTGGTTCTATGCCCAGCATGTTACAAGGGTACCAAACTCAAATGCTACAAAGTTAAATGTTTTTTTCCTTGGAATTTACTCTATTTAAAGCTGAAAAGCATCCTTTATAGAATAATACAAAATACTACAAAAGACTACAAAAGTCTTTTATCTTATTTTCACTGTAATACCTGAAAAATCAGAATCTTAAAAGTTATTCTCTGCAAAATTTTTTTTCAGGTAAAAAGTACTAACTGTTGTCTTCTAAATGGAGGTAGGACTGGGGCAGCAAAACTGCATTTGAAGTATATGTAGACACTATGCAGTCACTTTTCCCATGCAAATTGCTTCCACATTGTTTTACCTTCCTACCCTAAAAAAACAACTATAAGACTTTGGAAGGTAATCCTGGAGCAACATTCTTTTTGTTTATGTACAGTACCAAAGCTATTCGCCTACTAAATGATGTACCTTTATGTTTGCTTTCTTTACAGATAATCCAGGCATTCAAAGAGTAAAAATAAGGGATGTTAGGTATGTTTTAAAAGGAGCTACTATACTAGCTGGGTTCCAAGGACAGTTTTAGCTGCAGATTATAGACAGAGAAATGAGACTATCTGGTGTTTGTGATGACCACACACCTATTACATATCAGAAGGGAGGGGGGCAAATACTGCTCTATTCAGATTTTAAAAATCAGTAGTGAAACCTATCTGAAAAAAAGACAAAGTAACTTCCTTCATGCTTTAAAAGACTGTTTGTCATTAGCAGTTTTTCAACATTTCTTGCTAGTGAACAATTGTTATATGTGTTCAATAAATGATTAAATGAACGGAGTTTACAATAAGATATGTTCTTCTAAAACAAGTGCCACAATAATCCAAGAAGACTCAAACAAAGAGTTTAGCAGGTATTAAACTAGTAAGAAATAAAAATAGAGTGAGAACAGTTCAATAATGTATTTCATGACTATACATTAAAGCAAATTAAAATTGACTATAAAAGCATCGCAAAAAAGATCTGGCTGGGTTTAATGAACTTACATTCACCAGCCTATTCTTTTGTAAAGTCTCTGTACGCTTGCCTGCTATTTTATATTGTGGGCAGTATTAATCTGATACTTAAATGATACTCTATCAGTCTTTCAACATTAATTTAATATTCAATACAGAGCTCATAACAAACAACATGCTTGTAGTCATTTTGAAAAAGATTAATGGATAAATCCAAACAAAAAACAGTAGCCAATTCAAACAAAAATTTTAAAAAATCCACCTCACAACCCAATACATTATCATTTCATGTGGTTAAAAATAAACAAACTATAGAAGAGTAGGTGGAAGTGCACTGAAAATTTCTATTATGGATAGAAAGAAATGATTAATTTCCTACCTCAACTAGGCACTAACATAAGATAGATAATTAAGGACTGAAGCACAAAGGGAATACAAAGATTAGTACAGCTAAATATACAGAACAAAGACAGTGACAAATGTTGTTAGAATTACTGAGAAATTATCTCACAGTAGGAAAAACTGTAAAAAAAATTAAATACAGGAATTATTTCATCCATTGTATCAGCTTCTATATTACTAACACTTGGGAGAAATACTGAAAACAAATCAATCAACTGCCTTAAAGAAGGTGCTCAGACTGAAACATAATGCTGACTGAGATGGTTATAAAAACACCAAGACTGTCACAGGCATGTTTAAGAAAACACTTTACAATTCTAGGCATAGCTGCAAGATGAATCCTAGATTCTAAATGTTTTCCAATAATAATACTTTGCTGCATCTAAATAAATTTTATGCTCTCCATATATTGGTATTATCAGCTTCTTTTAATAGTTTGATATTCAAAATATATTAAATATGGTATTCTATCCACCAATCAAACAACCTATTTCTCCAAAAGAAGCCTCTTTTCCCTTCAAATAAAAATAATGACTTTATATCCACTACAGGAAAAGCAGAATAAAACTAAACTCCAGAGCTGTCAACCATCTTGCTCTGCATCATGTGATGGGGCATAGAGGTGAATGCTGGCTTGCAAAGTATTTTAGCTAGAGAAGGTGGTGCCTAAGAAGAGCACTTTCCTCTGCTGTAACTGCAGAGACTCACCCTCTCTCCTCCTGTGATTGCCAGGCAGCCTGCCCAGACCACATGCCAGAAGGGGACCTTAGGCAAGGAAGAAATTTCAAGCTGCACAAAATAGCATGTAATACAGGAACTGCAAGGAAAAAAAACTACAAAAGGGAGAGTAGGTGGCAAATGACTACGTTTCATGTGCTGCATTTTAGATGAGACATGCCTGTTACTGCTGTTAAAAAAACCCATACAAACAAATTAAATACTCCAGATTTGTCTCGCATCTAGTGTTTATGTTAGTTACAGGAACTTCTATAAGATCACGGGAAATGTTCCCATAACTGAGGAAATTTAAATCACATTTGAATAAAGATGTTTTGGAAACAAATTAATTGCATGTCTTTTAGCTTGCCTGTGCTGTGCTCAGTTGTTATTTTTTTTAGGAACTGCTGCAGTAAGGGACTGCAAAAATAATGTGTGATGTTATCTGACACATGGTGTTAGTTCTTCAGTAAAGGTCAGCACAACCTAGATCATAGCAAACCTCTCCAAGCCTTAATTCTGACAGGAAAATCCATTCACAAGAGAGAATCAAGTTTTGTCTACGTTAAGAGAAACAAATCAATCTGAATTTTAAAGCACAGGTATAGCAGTGTCAAAGTGGATACAGAAAGGCTCTTTAGAAGTTCCATGACAGAAAAGCAGAAAGAGATTTTTGCTTTTTTTCCTTTTGTGCTGCTTCAAAGGTTGTCAAAGGCAATCACCATCAACACTTACTGCATGGGGAGGGGAGCCAGAAACCTTTAGGAGAATTGTCAGGTGAGGAACATAATATTGATCAAAGCAATGCTCACAGGCTGCTGCTTGAGATTATTTCTTCCTCTTTTTTTTTCCCTAGTTATCAATCAGGTCAATGTAAGCCTTATTCAGAGCGCAATTAGCCTCTTCTTCTGCCAGTCTTCAGACCAAAAGGCCCACTCTGCCCCACTAACTGCTGGTGTGTGCCCCACTCTAGAAGTACTAGCTCCTAAAACATCACAGTTCACAGCAAGGCAAGCAAATTTTTTTTTTTAAGTGTCTATGTACCTAACTCACATGTAAATCAAAGCACTTCATAAAATGTTCATAAGGTGCTTTCAGTCACCAAAGTGCCTTTGAAAATTTGGCCACAGTTCATTTACATCAAAACAGCCTATTTACACTGCATCACAACTTGTAGTGAGAAACTCTGGAGACTTTTATTCCAATTCCTCTCTTCCTGTTCCTTCTGGCAATCACTTCCCCCTTCTTGAGTCTGCAGCATCTTGTGAAGCAGTCCTCAAACCATCTGGAGCCCATGCCTTGCCTTTGAGCAAGTCAGTCAGCAAAGCAACTCCTCCTCTCAAAATCAAGGCTGCTGGGATAGAGTTCACATAGCAGAAAGTCTCCAGCCTCTCACAGGTTTCCTAAGACCCAGCACTGGTTGCTCTGCTTCTCAGCCCAGTCACTGGCTCAGTGACTGTAAGTCAGTTTGTGTCTGACAACAGATTTCCTAGGGAGTTTTGTGTAGGAGCTGCTTGTCTTCACAAGGCTATTTGCTACTCAGTCTTTCAAAGTTACAGTAAGATGGTCAGAGCTACTCTGTACCACCAGATTTTATGGTATTCTAAACCAGAAGTTTGATAACAAAGATGGATGGTGGTCCACAAGAACTATTGTGGGCCCACAGCAGGTCGAGATTCAGAGTTGGGGAGCCACTGCTAGACTGCAAAGGAACACTGATTTGGCTAAGCTATACAAGACTACAACCTATGGTACTAAACAATCTTTGCAGCTCCTCTGGCTTTGTAATCTATACATTAGCTTTTGCTTCTGCTTGATCAGAACACTGAAGACCATAAGGCACTTTCCGAACCTGGACAAATAAGGTTTTTGATAATTTCCAGGCTGATGATAGAATGCACCTCCTGTTCCAGGTGAAAAGTAATTAAATTCTCACAGTGCTAATCGAGACAACAAGCAAAATCACAATAAGGAAACCCATTACGTTACATTGATTTTTAGAATACTTTAAGAAAGCAGGATGATTTTTTTCTGTCATATGAAAGACCCTAAAATAATACATAATAATGACATTAATCAGATCTGCTGAGCGTAGACAAGAATATTGCCAAATACAAGGTGTTCTTCTCCTCCACTCCAGAACTGATCTTTTCCTTTGAAATAATCTTCCTCAAAATAAAATATCGCAGCAAGTTGCAAATATTATATAGCATGTTTGAAGTCAAACTATGTGAAAGGACTTGATGATCCTTTCAGGTAAACCAACTCGGGTAATTCTATGATTCTACAAAGGGGAATAACAAAAGCAGCATTCAACCAATAAGAAGGTGGAAGAAATGGAGGCATATAGCAGAAGGATGATACTTCAAACAACTACAAATAAATCAACAGGACTTCAGGAGACAAAGCCAGAGACAAGCCAGACAAAATCAGCTCTTCTGAATCCCAAGACAATGTACCATGGCACTTTGGCACTCGTGAAATGTTATCACTGCTCTATCTTTAGAAAACACAGACATTTAAAACAGTTAAGTAACCAAATACAGCTGTGTATTTATTTTTTATTATCCAGCTCAAATAATTTCTTAAAAAGTTGAAGATAATTTAATTCTGTTGAAAGGGAAAAACAAAACCACCCAAAACAGAACATGCAAAGCTGGCTGCCACGAAAAGAAATTAGTTGTATTCACTGTTCTCTTTCCAAAAGCTTACTTATTTAAGAGTGCAGGACACTTGCCAACTATTAAAAATATCTAGAGTTTTTAAGATAAATAGTTATTTTTCCTTGTACACTAGAGTTTAGTGCTGCCCCTTACCTCTGCTGTCTCCCCTACCCTAAAATGTTACAAATGGTAGTAAAAGAAAATCCAGTATCAATACTCTCAGTTTACATAAGAGGTATATGCACTACTTGCTCATCTATGCCTGTCCTACCTCTCCAGATCATCTGACTTCCAGAGGCAACACTGCATTCCTCATGTGGTCTGTGTTTTAAGCTATGCGTAATTAAACCGATGTTCTATGTCTGTTGCCGACCTCCTGGCAAAGTGCATGAAGTTGATGAACACAGACAATGCATGGAAAGAAGACTTCTGTGCTTGGGTTAAGACTTCTAAAAAGGTCCTGTGATATTCAGATGTGCTTAATTCCAGTTGGACTCACTGAACTCAAATGGAAGTACTTACACACAAATCTAACCAAAAAAAACCTTGAAACACAACAGCCTTTGATTTGCTACTAAAATTACATGTACAGGAAGATGGAAAAAATACGTATTTATCCATATTGTATATGGTTTTATATATATGATTTTGCATATTCCACATAGACACACATACATACAGTAATACTGTCAAGACCTCATATAATGGTAAACATTTCATCACTGCTAAAACGATGAATTTCATCGAACATACCATTAATTTTGCCCGTAAAAATATTCTGAACTATCTGGCAACCATAATATGAACAAATCTTCAGGGCTGAGTTCTAGGAAATATGTATGAGATTCAACTTTGATCTACTTTGATCCATATCTTGGATGCTTGTTAAGGCAAGACCCTAATATCTGAAATGTAACATTGCTTTGAGACCCTGCATATTGCTTTTTTGTGAACTGAATTGTCAGGATGAGGCACAACATCCATAATGCATTCTGAAAATTCTCTTATCAACAGCCCCACTGTTATCATTGCCTGCATCCAGTTAATGAGTTAGTAATTGCATTATCATTCAGATGCACTGTAGTTTTTCTTTTTTTTAATTCATGCCCATTTATATGTCTAATTGGTTGATATATTTTTAAGAGGAATACAGTTATTTTAGAAAAACAAGGAATATCAAACTATTCCTCCTAGTCTATGAAGGATACTTTGCCTACTCCTAAGTACAGATTTTCACTTCTCACATCCCAATTTATATGGATATAGAAGTATAATCATTTTTAAAAGATTCAGCTTCCCAATCCTTAAATTGCCATTGATCAAATATAACAATAATTATAGTAACAATAGTAGTAGTAGTGATGATGATGGTGGTGACGGTGATCATCATCATCATCAACAACATCCTTTTGAACACAATCCTAACTACTCAGGTTTTAGCATAATGCAGTATAATCACAGTCACAGTCAGTTTTCACCTCTTGAATAATTTTTAATACAAGCAGACTTCAACATTTTAATGTTTGACATGAAAGTGAAGATATTTATTTGTCTTACATCTATCTAATAAATGCATAAGAATTATTTTGAGCCTTCTTTACAAAACACAGAACCATGTGCAATCTGTGAAAAACTGCATGGGTCATGTCACAGATTTTTCATTTCTCTAATAACATTTCAGCTCATTTGCACTTGCCTTGAGGATCAGGCTCATCATTTTTTTTTCTTTATTCAGGGTCATCAGAATTTACAGTGACCTACTTCCTTACTAAACAAGCACTCTATGAAGTATTAATGGATTTTCTGTCTTATAGACTGTGCTTTCATATGGTGTAAGGGCAAATTCCTTTCACATCAGAGAAAGGCAACAAGGAAGATCAAAGGTATTGAATGGTTTCTAAATAAGGAAAGAGAAATACTTTCCAGTTCTTCAGCCTGGGAAAGAGAAGACAGAGGAGGTGTGACAGAGGTTTATAAAATCATAAATAGCCTTAAGAGGGTAAACTGAGATCAACTGTTCAGACTTTTCCAGTATAAGAAAGAAGATGACAAGTTTGAAACAAGCAAAAGATGGTACTTCCTACATTGCACTTAAGCTACTGCACTCTTGATCACAAGATGCTGTTGAGCAAGATACAGTATACTGAAGGATTAAAAAAAAAATCCCTAAATTAAAATTAAAAAAAAAGTTCTTTCACATCAGAAAAAGTAGTAAGAAACAGGTTTGTAAGAAATAAATTATAAGAAGCAAAAAAAATAGACTAAAAAACAGGACTTGGGAAGAAATACATCATGGGAGAAAATGTTCAGGAAATTACAAGGAAAACATCCAAATTAGAAGGCTAAAATAAAATGGCAGCATTCTTACTTACTTTTTTACTTTTTAGTTTACAGTCAATATGAAACAAAGGGTGATGTTTTCAGAGCGATCAACATGAAGGCCAGTCACAGTTTTAAGAAGGTAGGATTTATTTTTCTTTGAGCAGTGCAAAAGAAGTCAATTTTTCTGCATGTCCTTCAACTACAAAAGAGCAGAGGATCATCGCCCTTAAGCTGTTAAGAGCAAAGGCAAACAACCATCGATTCTACAGCTCTTACTTTAGCTCTTAGGTTCTCATTTCCCTATGATACCCCATTATGCCTCACCAAAACACCCAAACTGTCCCTAGCATTAGTGCGAATCTGGACATCACTATCTTCCTGGTGACATTTTCAGAAACTAACAGGTAACTCCTATTTTTAATGAAAATGGAAAGAACTGTGTCAGACATGTCAGAGATGGAAAGAGCATTCATTACTGTAGATCCCTTTTCAGAAGGTTTAATAGTTCAATCCCTTCCTCAAAAAACAACTTCCTGGCTTGACTCTAGCACTCTGGGTTCACCTCTGCTCTTTATCCACATTTCTTTCAGTGTCCATGAATGCTCAGTGTCTCTCTAGAGACAGTATTATGTGCTCTGGCAGTTTGCACAAGGAAAGCCTTTCCGTCTCATACACAGGTCTTGCTCTTGCACTCCCACAAGGACTGCCTGTGGCAGTCCTTTACTGTCAGTATCTTATCAGTCCAGTAATTATGGAGCAGCATTTTCACACTTATTCTCATTCTTTTCAACTCTTGGTACTATTGTGGTTGACTGGAACTTTGATACTCATCAGCAAATGTATAGTAAAAAATAAATTACCTCATCACGCAGTAATATATATGCCTACAGCTCCTAGAAGGAGGTATGAAAGTTTAATATTTCTCATTATGACCATGGCTTATGTATTCAGGGCTTAGGGCATCCTGTGAATATGGAGGAGGGAAGGAATGCCCAGGGAAGGAACTGCCCCCATGTCATGTGTGCCTGTGTCACTTCAAGAATTGCCAAAGAGCAGAATTCCTTGTCCTGAGACTTCTGTAGATGTGAAAAGATGACACTAATAAAAGAAAAAATTGCATGCAATTTTCAAGGAAACTTGTATGATTTTATTAACAGAGTGTATGTGGTTACACTGATTTATTTAGACAGAAAATAATTATATGACCAAGTTTTGTTAAGAGTGACCAGAAGAGAATGCAAGACATCTAAATCATTCATTTGTAAAGATGTTGTTATCTCTTCATCAAGATCAGCAAGAAAACCACTTCCTACATAAAAGCTATAATTCTGGAATGCTGTTGCAAATATATGGCTCTGGTTTATGTTGGTGACTGCTGAATCTGGTAGCCTGACAGAGGCAAAGTTGCTGCAGCTCTACATTCCCACATCCATCCAGTTGTGAAGCATATGGGCACACATATATATACAATGCATGTAAACACTTATCCATAGCCAGCTACAGAGATCAACACAGACTGAAAACACAGCACCAAGGTAAACACAAGTTGCACCAATGTTTTGATCTGGCTCCTTTCTCTCACTAACCAGGATGAAAGTGATTTAGCACAAAATATGTATGTAGATAAATTACGTATCCCCCCAGTACTGTTCGGTAGCTGGCTCCCGGGTCACCCTCCCTCACAGAAAGGTTTCTCTCTGGTCCAGCTTGGAATCCTCCAGTAGCCAAGTCATGCAGCCTCTAGCTTCTCCAGTATATCACGCAAGCTTATGGCCTTTCCCCCACTCAGCAGCTCATCTGGCTTGACCAGTCACCACAGATGCTGAGATACATACCCACAAATTACATAATGCAGTACAGTCTCTCCAGCTGCCCCCACTTTTAGACACTTCTGACCCACGGCCTCTTGCCCTGTGCAGACCCCTCCAGTCTCTCCAGCTTCTCTACCACAGTGACTTGGGACACTGGGACCCAAGATCTCTGTCCCATGGTCTCTCCACACACATATACATCCATGTGCACACAGAATACGCATGTCTTAACATCTAGTTAGAACAGGATGTTGCAAAAAAGACAGGGTAGACAGTGTGGGTCAGGCACAGCTCATGGTCAGACATCTACTGACTAGCAGTCTATTAAGACATAACCAACCTCTTTTATCACCTTGTCCCTCTATTTTCCCACACTTGTTCCTCTACCAGACAACTGTGATCCCTCCCTTCTCTCATCTTTGGTTGTTCCTCTGAACATCCAATTCTAAGTCTTGTGCAATCTAAAAATGCTCTACCCCTGCATCCCATAATGAGACCCAGATCCTGCTGGTAGCGACCTGCTCCATCCGCAGGATGAGCTGAGGAGCCATTCCCACTGACCCATCTGGCTGATATCACATCTGGACACTGGGGTTAATGTCTGTCCTGTAACAGCCCAGTGAGAAGCTGGGCCAGGGTGTCCTATTTGCTGTAATTGAGTTATTGGGATTCCTCAGTTATTTTTTGCCTGCTCCTCCATATATTTGCAGATTAGCTTTTAATTAACATAAACCTAACAATCTATCCAGCTGATCCAATCTGAGAAGAGTCGGTGGAGTTTGGTAAGTACAGACATAGATATCAGCAGAAGACTACGACAAGGAAAGCACACAAATCTCTTGTGAAACTGGGGGCAGGTTTTTTCTACAAATGACTGACTGGATGCAGCTGCCATGATTTCTTTGCCTAGTTGTAGTGTGAGGAGGGTTGGAGTCACTGCTAAGGCTGCTCCAGCAGAGCTGAACATGGCTCTCCAGCACACTTTCTGCTGCCTAGCTGCAGTCTCCTCTCACCAGAGGAGGGAAAGCAGCAGAGCTTTGGCACTCAATACCCATCAGTATCAGGTGCACACCCAAGACCTACATCAGACAATTCAAATGCAGAGCTCAGTTTAACACTGACTCTGCTGAGGATAGGGGTGTTGGAAAGTAGAATGTTTATTTGCACTCTGCTCTGAGTAGGAGCTAAAAGGTTACTGAAAAAGCCCAGGACTGTTGACACAGGTAGGTCCAGACAGGATTCAGAACACACCTTTACAAAGGTTTCTGCCTGCCCCATCACTGTGCTGGGCTGGCCAGCTCCGCTGGCATCCATCCCTAGGATTTCACTCAGGAATACTTTTAGCTAAAGCGGCTCAATGGAAGCTGAAATAATGTAGCAGAGAGAAAATAACTATACAATGATTCAGGGGACTACGTGTGTAGCATGTACAAGAGACTCTGAAGCAATATGGTCAATATCAGTAACAGTAGAAAAGGAATCATCTATGCATTCAGAGTTCATCAGTACAGCATCAATAAACTGAACTGAGGTGAGAAATTTAGCCAAAAACTCAAGGAAAACATGTACTGTCTAAACTGCTAGGTAGCAGAAAAACAAAAAAAGGTGTCATCACTGATGACTGAACAGCAAATGAAGCAAAATCTTAGAGCAAATAATGCAGAGCATTATCGAAGGTGCTTTATTTTCCACCTTTTAATTTTCAGCATTCCACTTCTCTTAATTATTGGCATTTATGCTTTTGTCACCATTTTTGCATAAATAATTTTAATTTGTTTCTTCTTGTTCCTCTTGTCCTTTTTTGCTGCATGTTTTTTTTTTACATTGTGACTATTTCTACTCTCTTAAGATTTTCAACGTGTTATCCTATTCTTATTTTACCAAAAAGAAGGGGGGCGGAGATGGAATCCAAGAAAAGCCCTAAGGGTCTCAACCAATCTAAGTGGATTTGATATTACGATATTAATTAAATAAGATAAAGGAGTGGACCTAAATAGAACGTTAGCAGAAAAGAACTAGAGTTGAAATGCCACCATTTCACTGCCCAGTGAGGCTCAGAGGACACCATCACTACAGCAACAGCCTCCCCAGGTATTACATGGGGAGCACACTATGTCGTCTCTCCATTTGCACCCGCTGGCCTGTGCAAGCCGATTGGAGTAGGCAGACAGCATGGGAGAATTCAGTGTTGCCACCATGGGCTGCTCTTTGCACAGGCCAAATTTTAATGATTTTTTCCACAGGTCAAACAGCGTGTAAGCAAACAAAATATCTGTCTCAGAAAGAGAGAGTGCACGTGTGTGTATGCAAAGGCCAGCATTCAGAGAACATCAGCAAAAACCCAAAAGACTTCTGGCAGGAGCTGAAACTTCATCTTGCCACCTACATACAAGAGAAAATAGGCCTGAACAAATGTTTCTGTGATAGAGCCATTGCTGAACTAAGACCATACAGTCTGAGACAGTATTCAAGGCGAAGAAGGTTATTCATAGAATCATAAAATCATAGAATCTTCCAGCTGGAAAAGACCTTCAAGATCATCAAGTACAACTGCACCCATCATCCGCTAAACCATGTCCCTCAAAAACTCATCTACCCATTCCATAAACACCTCCAGGGATGGTGACTCAACCACCTCCCTGGGCAGCTGTGCCAGTGCCTGACCACCCTTTCAGTAAAGAAATTCTTCCTAATATCCAGTCTGAACCTCCCCTGGCGCAACTCATGGCCATTTCCCCTTGTCCTATCACCTGTCACTTGAGAGAAGAGATCAACACTCGCTCTGTCACAGCCTCCTTTCAGGCAGCCATAGACAGTGATGAGGTCTCCCCTCAGCCTCCTCTTCTCCAAGCTAAACAACCCCAGTTCCCTCAGCCGTTCCTCATAGGACTTGTTCTCCAGCCCCTTCACCAACCTTGTGACCCTTCTCTGGATGTGCTCCAACACCTCAATGTCCTTCTTGTACTGAGGGACACAGAACTGAACACAGTAGTGGTGACCACAAAGGTGGCCCTTAGAAATCTTTTAAACAAACAGCAAATCTCTTCAGAGCAAATCTCAATTGATCTCTTCAGAACAAAACTTAACTCAGTTTTGGCTTCTAAAAGACAAAACAGCATCTGTGCTGAGGAATTCAATACCTCATGCTTCAGAGTTTATGCTACTCATTTGTATGGGAACTGGCTGAAATAATTTGTCCCAGTTTAAAACTGATCAGATGAACTTTTAAGTTCTTCTTTTCATCCTCTTCTCGAGTAGCAGATATTGGCAACTGTAGGAAGGACAGGCACAGGGATCTTGAATAGCTAGTCTTTTGTATGCATAGAAGTCTTTCTACTTCTACGATCAGCAGAACTAATTATTTTTGCATAGGTATCAAGGACAAATTTTACCTGGGTCAGACTGATAAGGAGGTGGAATGCACCAGGTTCCTTCTTCAGCACTGAGAACAAACATCTGATGGATCATTTAAGATGATTTTGCTCAGGTGTTATCACTGATGTAGAGCTGTTATCTTGCTCACTAGCACTGTTTTCCTCTAAGCCAACCAATATTTTCCCAGAGTCTTGACACCTCTTAGGGGACAGAACACATCAGGAATTATTTGGAGAAAGTTAACACCTGGCAACTCTGTTTGAGAATGGAAGAAAGGGTTGAGTTTGGGCAGGTAAACATGAGCTGTGCTGTGTCACCCAGTTTCACTGCCAGAGAAATGCTCCCCTTCTGGCAGCTGTAGCTGCTAAGAAAAAAAGTATGTAGCAGAAATTTGTGTTGCCTCATTTGCTTCTGGCCTCCGCTTGCTTTTTTGGAAGCATTAACCGATTCCATCACACACTTCCCAGCACCTACAATATTGGTACTCAGAGACTGTAGTTAATAACTAAAAGCCAGGCAGCTCTGCAGCCAGGGCTATACTGAAACGTGCTGAGGAGCAATGCAAAGTAGAAGTGGGCTGAGGAAAACAAGGGCTATCCAAGGACTCATGTAAGCAAATACTGTCAGGAATACAAAGGAGTGCAAGTTTTGGAAGAGAACTGGCTGGGAAAGGAATTACTTCTCCTGCCTGACCAGCATTGAGAGATGGCAGGGGCTAAGACAAGAACCAAAATGATTACATCCTATTTGCAGGTGTCTCTGAATACATGGGGTCTTGAACCCTTGCAACTTTGGGAAGTCTTTAATTTGGGGAGAATGGCATCTCAGCTGGATTCTGACTTGCCAAAAGCTTCTCTACACAACAAAAGGTGTTTGTGCTCCTGATCTCTCTTATTTTATATTGCACTAAAAGTGGCTGACAGAATGGGGAAATGTATCTACACCTTGATAGTGAAAGGCATTTTTCTTCTACTAAATTCTCAAAGATAATATGTAGAGATAGATGATAACTCTATGAGTACATAGAATGACAAAGCATCGTGTCTAGGGTGAGCATCTCACCCAGAATTTCATGCTTCAGCTGCAATGATAACAGAAGTAATTCATAATAAATTTGACAAATAATACCAAACAGTAAAGGCAGTATATAACTGAAATAGCTAGCAATGTCTGTGAAAACGTAAAGAAAACAGCAAATCTAACTCAACTGAAGGAATTAAAGCTGGAAAAAATACCTAGAAGGACAATATTACAAAATTTAGCCTTTCACTGGGAAGTTATTTACCTTAATGTCATCCTTAAGAGAATATGGAATACAACTCCCTTGCAAAACGTATTCTGCATGGTGAGATTTTAGCTGCTGATTCAGCAATGTTATGGGAGAGGAAGGTATAGATGGTACAACACACTGTTCTCTGTACTGGAATTTCCAATCACCTGTTTAACCATTTCATGCTTTCAGAGACATAACAGGCCTAGGAATAAGCATTCTACCATAGACGCTTTATGATTTAATTAAAATATTAAAGTACTGCAGACTTGTTCATCAAATAAATTTCTATTTTGGAAAACTAAAACTGATAAAATAAAATTGTGATTTTCAGAAAGAGAAATGTAAGCTAAAGTAGTATAAGAGTGATAAATTAAATATACAGATGAAATCTGTTGCTAATATTGACTTAAATGGAGTGCACACAAAAGGCAATCTGACCCTCAAGACTTCACGTGAACTGGAGATACATCCACAATTTTTAAAAAAGGAGGCATTTATTATTTACCTTCTGTACTTTGATGATTTCCTAGACATGTCACCAGAACTATTTTCTATGCATTCTTAAATGATGATTTCGGACTGTAGGTAAATGCTGCTTTTGAAAAACTGCATGGCCACCTGTGCACATGAATTCATTTCACCATGGCTTTTCAATTCTCAGTTTTGCTGAATTTTCTATTGTATTAAATATTACAGGTCTTCTCTTTATAGCTTTAGGATCTTACTGGAAGATGTTCACAACCTCCGTACTAATGCTTGAATACTACAAAATGCACTTATGTATTGCATGCTCCTACACTAGGATCTTCATAAGCATATCCAAATTGTGCAGACTGTCTTGAAGAATGAGTGAGACCCAAAGTACACCTGCAGATGGTAAAATTTTATTCAAAACAATGCTGGCAGCTGGTGTTTCAATACCTGCTCAGATTTAAGCATAAAATCAAGAGTAAAGAAACGTGCAATAATAGAAATTATGCCTCCTGTGTTGTGCTATGACAACAGAGCAGTCCTCTCTCTCCTCTCTGGTTTTCAGCTGCTACACAAGGTGGTGAGCCAGACTGTTGCTGGGATGGGGAGAGCAAAGGGAAAAGGGGTGAGGGATGGGACAGCAACAGCTGGTACTGTGACAAATCCTTCAAAAGCATTCACTGCCATCCTCTCCTTCAGTAGGGATTATAGCAACTCATTTCATGTAACTGTGGAGGACATAGCAAGAGTTGTTTAAGCTGCATTACTTTCATGAAAAAACGTTTCCCAGTTCCTTCAGAAAAAGGTATTCAAGGGAGAAGGATAAATTCAGCCCACAGCAACAGCTTTAAGCCATTCAGCCTACTCAAATTCCTATGTGCTTTAAGCTTTCACTGTGCAGCTATGCAGCCTCAGGGCTTATACACTAATGAATCTACTTAAAGCCATGTTCTTTCTTTCCGGTCTTTTTTTAACAAATATGATTTTTTTCTTGCATGAAACAGCATGAACCAACTTCTATTCTATTTCTGAACCCTAGAGCTGTACATTTGCTTCTTTTATTAGCCAATGAATACAGATGCTTCTTATTTGTATTTTGCTGTTATGTCACTCTATTACATAAAACATTTTTTTGTAAATATCATCACCTGCTACAGACATGTTAACATGTTGATTTTAAATCAGTAGTCTAAACAAAAGGTATTTGACTATATGCTGCAAATTGCTGAGAACTTCTAAATATACATTACAGTCACCATATCAAAGTTGCCTGTCTTTTAAAATTCCAGTCCACTAGAATTACCTGTCAATTATGTCCTTTTCTAGGAGCTGATGAAATTTAAAAACAAAAGCACTATTAACACCAAAAAAAAGCTGACTAGATCTATGGAAATGTTTGTAATTTAGATATGGTATGTTCTTTTAGAGACTTCCCTTAAGTATGAATTGCAAAACACATTTTAGTCATCATCTCATGAAACTTGATAAAAATAATCATTTAATTATTTTTATGTTAAGTGATAAAAGCTGCACACGGAGACACGGCCTGAATAACACCCAGCTCAGGCCCACCACAGGAACCATAAACCCACAAGCCAGAGGGACACAGAGGCACAAAGGCACCCAAATTAAGGACACAGAGGAAGGGACCCCATTCCAGGCACTCCCAGGGAAGCCTCAGCCACAGTATTCAGGGGTCATTGAAAGCAGCTCTCCAAGCCACCTCTCAGACTAAGGGAGGGCTCTGCCCAGGGGTATGGGATGCAGGGCAATGCAAGACTTACTTACTATGGGATATTTAGGGCATAAACCCAGGGTAAGGGATGGGAGGGATTGTGGTAATTTGGGGAGGAACAACAAAATGGAGGGAAAATGGAGGAATAAGAGGATAAAAGGAGCCAGTCACATGCAAACATATTCCTTGTTGGCATGCTCACCTGGCCATGCCCTGCTCTTGACCAGTGCAGTACCTGTCTTATCTTCTCATCAAACTCCATTTCTAATTCTTTCCCTCAGTGAGGGATTCTCTAGTCTGTATGCATGTATGGAGGTCTGTGTGCAGCAGCTGAGGCATAGCCATAGGCCACGGGGGACCCTGCGTCTGCAACTTCCACAACTGGAGGGAGCGCGGGTGTGCAAGTCAGCATGTAAATGCTAACAACAAACTGGACCAGCTGGTGGGTAGCTGATGTGACGTGGGAGACTGCCAGAGAGATGTCCATACAAGTGTGTGCATGGCTGTGAGCAAAGGGGCTGTAAACACAGCTGGAGTGGGGCTGGCATGTCCAAGTGCCAGCAACAGGGAAGACTGCAATCCAGGGGCAGCCACTGGGTACGCTGTGTACCTGAGCCCAGCTGCTAGAGGTATCCACGTGGTACATGCTCAGTGGTAGATACTCCACTGACTGACCTTCAGCCTGGTCAGCCAGAGAGCGGAACAGAATGAGGCTGTTGGTGCTGCTCATGTTTGTACATGTGCTCAGTGTGTCTGTCTGTGTGGCCAGCTGTATATATTTTTATATACTTGTTGTGTACGTATGTACAAATGCAGCACAATTTCATCAAATGCAGATCGTATCAAACTAACAGCTTTCCCTTGACAAGACACAGACAGAAGAAACAGAGCAAATCTTATTTTATTAATTCTGTAAAAAAAAAACCCAACCACTGCTTACTTCAGAAAAGACAGGGAAGAGTGCAACTGCCACCTGTGCAAGAAAATACAAAACGCAAACCAGAAGGCTCATGTTGCTGGTGGGGGCCTGGGTCAGCCTTAAAGAACCAACACAGCAAAGGCAGCCATAACAGAGCAGTTTTTGCTCATGAAGTAGTGTCTGCTGAAAGTGCTCCGAGGATTGAAACATTTAATGATCCAACCACTAAGACCCAAATAGCAGGCTTGTGAGCAGGCAAAAAGAGGAAGGCCTGCTACTGCTACCAAAATTATCTACCTAACTTTGAAGAGTGTCCATAAAATTTAATTTATCAATGCTTTCAAAAAATAGGCGGTGTCTCATTCCAATTTTCAGAATCAGGTCCCAAAAGGAGGTGTCTACGCTACCAACTCTTCTATGTAGGTAAGAAGAGTTTCTAGTAAGAGTTTCTAGCAAGAAAGTTAGACATTCAAATGGGCAGAAAGATTTGCCTGATTGCTAAAAGTTAAATATCAATGGTCATTATAGATCTTGAAACAAATTTTACCAAAAGCTCAGGATCAGAAGACGAACAGAAACCATAATCAGGATGTATGCTAACACTAATAAGTGCATGTACACCAGCAGATCATTTAAGACTAAGGTAACAGCTTCATCTTTAACTGTCCATAGGATATAGGGTAGAATTTTAATTGTAATAGGAGATCTCAGCCTAGCTGATGATAAATGCACAAGATCTTGTGAATGTAGCCTTGGAATTCCACAATTCAGATATTCTTGAAAATAACAAAATTACAATTTGTGTATTTAAAAGGGATCACCTTTACAGTGCTGCCAGGAGCTGCCAAAAGAAAAAAAAATTCCAGGAAGTTAAGGAATACTAGTTTAAAGGAAAAAAACCACAAATGATAGTTTGTAGCGATCTAGCCAGGATTTGGAAACGGAACAAAGTTGCTTCCTGAGACTGTAAAATAATAATACTTTTTAAAAAACTAAAATGTAAAAAACATACTCCTCATATATAAAATGGAAAAGAAAAAATAAAAGCTTATAGGCTATTTAATTATTTCAGTTAGCTATTTTTTAATAGATTAAGAACAAAATGACCTCTAATGACATTATCAACGCATTATGAGATCAGAATGGTTGAGCAGTTGATAACAGACCAGGAAAAATATGGGTATTTGATTAGAATCTATTCTGGTTTGGGGAGAAACAGGTTATGTGTTTATAGCAAGAGACAGCAGTGAAATACTTTGCATTCCAGCAATAACTGAAAGAGATGTTAAGTCGCGAAAGTCTTCTGAGGCAAATGCCTTAATGCCATAATGAAACTCACGTTCTCTTGCAGCAGTACTAACCACCAGGCTCCCTTGAGCAGACAGAATAACATCCTCTGCTTGGCAGTAGAATGTTTACCTGGAGTAAGGGGGCCTAGTTCTGGATTCCAGACCATGTGCCCTATAAGGGTTAGGATTAAAATTTTCAACTGGAAAAAAAATCCCCTTACGTACACAGTTCCTTTTTTTTATAAACTGAGACTCCAACACAGGACTCTTTTTTCCTCTTCCCCATCACAGATCGCATAGCTATGCATTAAACTCTCCACCCACTGCAAGGGGAGACTATTTTTTACTGTTTGCTGTTGAGTCTGTGTCTTCATGCTGAGCCCTGCAGGACACTAAGCCCTTTGTAGGCCTACCCCCCTATTAGCATTTGGCACTACTGCAGCTGCTCCTGGTATGTTACTTTAAAGCTAATGCCTACGTTGCAAGAAAGGTGTTGACAAAGCACAAGTAAGGTCTCAAAGAACTGTGAAACTGAAAGGCTTAGTTAGTGTAAAAGCAGGTAACTCATTTATTTTACTGACAAAAAGGTTATGAGGAAAATTCATGATAGTCTAGAAGTACTCTCACGGGAGAAACAGAAATGTGATATTTGGTCTGGTAGTCTGCTGGCCAAAAAAAAAAATACCAAGATACTGGTATTTTATCTATTATATAGCTGAGTGACCAGGCTAGGCAAATCCCTACCAGGAAAGAGAAACAACATTTTAACACTAAGAGTCCACAACCGTGGAAAAAATATGAAGGCTTGTGAAAGATCCCCTCCATCACTGCCAATTTTTAAAGTAAGGTGGTTTCCCTCCCTCCGAAAAACAGGCATAGGTCAAACAGAAACTAGTTCATGTAACCAGCAGAGAGCGTGTTGAAGGTTTCTTTATCCCAGCAGGAGCTTTTATCTCAGTCTCTGACTGCAGCCAACACTAGATAACCAAAAGCATGCTAAGCCTTTCAGCTTTATTGAAGCCATTTTTGTGAAACTTACACAGGGCAACCAAAGGAATGACAAAACCAGCATGACAGGCTTCCGCCAAATCTTAAAATAAGCACATGCTTCTGTATATCAATTTTTCTCTACTGATAGACTGAAAGTATGATTAACTGTCAAATGCTACGGGATTCTAACCAGTCCCTGGAAGAAGCTGAAAAATCTGAGAGTGTCCAGCAGAGAGCTACCAAAAGGCAGCAGAACTCGACATAAGAAGACAAGCTGAAACAAAGGGGTTCGTTCAAAGAAAAGAACAGAAAGCTCAGAGAAGATTTAATCAGAGTCTTCCAATACGTAGGAAGTCATTATAAAGGAGATGGAGGTACACTCTCTACAGAAGGATACATGCTACACATACACAACATATATGCTACAATAACCATTTATTATGTTTTGGTAGATTTGTTATATCATTGTCTTCCTGCTTTCTAATATATAGGTTTCCTATCTGTCTTCTACAAAAAAAAAAAACATGTCAGAAGAAAAATGCATTATTCTATATGAAATGTCATGTATTTTTTCTGTTTTGTTGCGACTAATCAAAATAATATATTTTTGTCAAAGCTAAGTGTAATCCCACAAGCTTAGCCCTTTTTCTCTAAGCTTTCAAACTTCAGTTTACTGTTAGTTTCTCATTTATGGGCTTTAGTGAACAAACTGTGCAAAAGCAGCTTCAGTCCAGGCCTCACCAATATATATATATATATATTTATTTTTTTTTCAGAAAATTAAAGATTCAACAGCTTGGCCCTTATAGATAATTATACCCCAGCTCTTTTTAGTGTAATCAGTATCTCTAATCTAATCCTTTATTTGTGGTCTCAGTTTTTAAAAGCAAAGAACACAAAACATTTTTTTTTGCTTACACTCCAAAGTATAAACAATAGTAATCTAAAAGTGTACAGAGGGCAGATGAACTATGATAATGGTATTTGGTCACACATCTATAAGAATTCAGTGCACACAGTACTTTCTATAACTGTCAAAATATAGAGAACATTTAATACATTTTACAAAGAGATAACTGAAAACTAATAACATCCTGGAAATTATATACTCTTAACAAATTTACAAATTGCTTAGAGCCTTTCAGTCTTTCTTAATGAAATACGAAGTTACAGAACAGATGAAAGACACCAATGGTACATCAGAGCCCACGATTTATTTCTTTTGATTCTGGAGACATGTTGTGTCTAAAAAGATAACATCTTCTGAAAGTACTGTTTTAGATATACCAGATTTTAATGGGTAGAAACATAAGCAAGAAAAAGAAATTAATTCTGCTAACAGTGACTTTAACACAAAATATTTTCAAGGGAGGAGTAGCAAACATTCATATATATGCCCAGAATAAAAGCCACAGGTCAACATAAATCCAAGAAGAACACTTTCTCTGATTTATTCCACTACAATTATTAAGAACTACATTGCTAAACTATTAAAATACTTGGCAACCTCCACAAAAAGCACACAATTAACTCAATCAGCAACAGAAAAGTAAACCCATCTGCCTCACCATTTAAAATTTCTGTGGAGAACCACACCTTACTACATCTTAGAACATATTTTGTTTATGGGACTCCCATTTCAATATTCCAGATAATATAGATCTGTAGCCATGTCTGAAAATAAAATATATTTTTCTGAACAACATTCTACAAGGCATAATTCTTGTAAAGTCATTCAAATCTTGAAATTTTTTGAAGCAATGTTTTCACACTGAGGTTAAAGTAACTTAAAAGGTCAGTAGAAATTATCTGCTTCATTCTTCATGCTATTAACAATAAATAGCATGATGTCAATCTTTCTCATTCTACATTTATAAAAATGTAGGTACTCTTAAGCTTCAGCATCATTTTGATGCAAAACTTAAAATATATAGTTCTATTTCCCTAAAATTACTATAAAACTATATTTACCATATAAACTGTATAACTATAATATAAAACTTTAAAATAGTTTTTACTATAAACTATAAACTATTTTTACTATAAAACTATATTAATATAAAACATTTTTTAAATCATATGCATTTGCTTTTCAAAATGAAATCTAATTTTTCCTTAAAAATACAGATTTCTATGAATGACAGCTGGGATCATCACAGCACTACAACAAAATCTGTAGTGTCTCACTATTTAAAAGGCTTTCTGCAAAACAGTAAAGAAAAACAACTCCTAATATTTGGAGTATGTATTAGGGTGGAGTTACAAGCCAACACCCAACTGCAGACACAGATGGGTTCCCTAAATTTCAGAGTATGGAGCTAGTAGGTCCCCTTCAATCAGGAGGCCCAAACAGGAGGAGGCTGTAAAATTCCTATAAATGTTTGTGTATTACAAAAAGAGGACAATCACTACAGCAGACTTGGAGAGGGCAATCTCTTCACAGTAGATCTTTAACCCAGCAGACCTTAGGTTATTTAAAGGAACGATGCTTTTTAAAGTGAAAGATAACACTGATACCTGGGAAAAAATCCTTGATCTTGGAAGCTAAGCTTTAATGAGGTGAGGAGAGGAGCAACGTGTTTTACATACCATAATTTTAAGGCATCTACAGAATGCAGCTGTATCACATAATTCTTCAAGCAATGCTAGTTTTCACATTGGTAAGGACTACGTGGCTGCAGAGTCTACCACTTAGGCATGCAATTCAGCAAGACCTAACATTACTGACACTGTCATTATTATAAAGTGGCTACTCACGAATTAAGTCAGTAGCAAGTCAGAAAGAAGATGAGAAAGAAGTTTATACTGCCAAGCACCAACTGGGACACTCCTGGCTCATTTAGCAGGCTATTCAGTGTGCAATTAATCATTAATTTCACAAAGCACCTACCTGCCAAACCAAGTGTTCCTTTACAACAGCTGTAGCTGATAGACAGACGCTCAGCACAATCGTATGAGATGCAGAGGTCAAGATGCTGGCAACAATAGCGTCCCTCATGTTGAAGGGCAGCATGGTATACACCACAAAAATAATGAACAAGAAAAATGATACCTGTGCAAGACAGTAAGACAGAAAAGAAGCATGTCAAATTCACTTTGGAATAACATTCAAAAAGTAGATAAGTAGCACTCAATTTTGAACTGACTTCAGCATAAAGTTACACATAAGATTTTTACAAGAAAGTTTAGGCTCACCACTGCAGAAGATTGATTTAAAGACCCTCATTTAAGAAAATATTGGAAAATTTACGTTGTATTTGACTTAAGATACTACCTCATGGTTCAACCACCACATAATATCTCAATTTATTTTCAAGATAAAATTCAAATTTATCTTTTTAAATTTTAATTTTATTAACAATCTATTTACAGTTAAGACTGAAATTCTCCCGTGACTGCTGGCTTCCAATTGTGAAATACATTACAAAACAACTTGCTAAACCCCTCCATGGAGTCAAAGAATTTTAATTCAGAGAGTTTTTGTTCATCTTGATGTGCTAAAACTTCACAATTTAATGTAACATGACATTATGCAAAAAAGCCTGAGTTCAGCCAAACATTTTGGTTTAAGATTATACTTCATGTGTATTTACAGCATGTATTTCAAATTCAATTAAAACATTACATTTTCAGCTAATACATTTATTGGGACATGAAAAACATCTCCAGACAATCACATCCCATAAGGAGAATTTACTACTAGCTTCTTATAACACATTACTAGCATCCACAATAATTTTATGGAACAAACTCTCAAAATGCACAACCTGCAATAACAGTAGAATGGATTCCTTTGCTATACATAAAAAAGTTTCTATATTAGACAGCATACGGTTGCTCCAAACTCCATCACCTATTTGAGAAAACGTATCTAGATTTGGCACATAGATTTTGCACACATAAATAAGTAGGCAATTCAGAAAACGGCCATCTTGCATGTAATTATTCCTACCTAAGCCTTTCCGTCAGTTTTAGCTGTATTGCAAGACTACTTATCAGCTAAGAGTCATATATACACAGTACTTCACTCAGAAAGCTCCCAAGCAGGTAACAGCAACAACAATTCGCTGCTCACTTCTCTTATTACCAGTTTGTTTACTTCATATCTTCCGGTGATGATTCCATAGTCAAACCTCAACCCTAATGTATATGCAACTTCCAAGACAGTTGAGGCTTTTTTCTTCATCATGGAGAAAGAACTGGATGGAGAAGGAAGTCTGCTTCTGTTCTTCACTCATCTTTCTACAATTCCTCCACTAAGATCAAACTAACTCCTTCCTGATCACTCATACGCTTTTTGTTGCTGTGCAACCATCCCTTATGCTCACAGAGTCAAAAAGTTCAATTACATGAAATGAAATGGAACTGCAAAGGTTGTGAAACATAACAAGAAAATAAAATAACAGTTAAAAAAAAAGGGAAACCTTTGATTCTCTGCTCTTCCAATCTACTAGCTGATAGGACAAGGAAACAGAAGTGTTTAATATCTATTTAGTGCCAGTCCTTCCTAAAAGTTTTAACTGTGATCAGATGTTAGCAAAACCAACAGCAAAGAAAAGGGAGTATGGGTTTGGTCTAGATAAGGGAAGACTTATGTAAATATGATGTTTTCAGATTGTCCTGGCTGGATAAAATGCAACTGTGATACTGAGTAAACTAACTGATAGTCATAAAAATTGAAAGATATAGAAAGTTCTGGAAGGATAGAAAAGGGAAACAGCAAGTGTCTTTGTAAGGTCGGGAAAAACACTAGGAAATTAAGAACTGGCCAGTTTAGCTTCAATTCCTAGAGCAATAACAGATCAAATAGTAAAACAGTTCATAATCAAGAATTCTAAAACTTGAGAAAAACATAACTAATAGTCACTGTGATTTTGCTGAAAATAAATCTTCATCTTCTTCTGTCATGATAACAGGCATCAGGGTAGGGGGAAAACCTGAGTAATGAATTGGGCAGCAACAAACGATGTAGAAGGTCCTTTAACACAAGCACAGGATGAGTGGACGCCAGAGGCAAAATACCTTACCGACCTAAGACATGCTTCCAGTTAAAAAATGATCTGAAGAAGAAACCTGGACCCTAGTCCCAGAGGAAGGCTTTCAAATACCTCCAAGCCCAGAAACCTTTAATGAAAATAAGGTTTTGTTATTTCTAAATTTAGTTTTCTAATTTAAATTTAGCTTTTCTAATTTTATCTTTAAATTTAGCAGTTAAAATATAACTTACAAATCTGTGAGAATTAGAAAATTAGAAAACTGTATTGTCTCTGTATTGTTGTTGCTTTTCAACTTTGACATGAAACAGACTAATAAGCATGAAAAAAAGACGATTTGGTATGGTATTTTACAATGCTTCTTGTAGTATGCAGCTATATCAGCTCCAGATATGTGATACTGATGTAAACTATTTTCCTTGGTCAAAATAAATGGAGAATTTCAACCTTATACAACTACAAATAAAGTTTTTAGAAGTTTCAGCCCTCTTGATACCACATATTCAGACCTCAAATTCTCACTTTCTCAACACCAAACAGTCTGAGCTGGACTGGAGCTGTGTTAAATAACACTTTATAACAAACTGACCTGTCAATTTGCTTATAAAAAAAGATCAGATACTTAATAGACATCAGAAGGTAGCTGGTGAACAATCTTGAAATTTGGATCTGAGAATACTGTTGCAAAGCAGGCTTGGTATCAGTCATCTTGGGATTGCCAGGACAGAAATTCTCTTCCAAGATGCACATGGAAATGGCTCCTGTCAATAGTTCTTGTTTCTTGGCCACAGACTTTTTCCAGTAACAGTCCAATGACTCAAGGAGTTATGAGCTCCATTTATTATAGAGGATCTTTTTTTATTTCACTATGGCTCAATAATATTCTCCCCAGGAAACCTGAAATAAGATGCTTCTACCCTCCATCTTGACAGCAGACATATGTAGTAGGTAAAGCTTGAGACCTTTCAACATATTTTAAAATGTAGCTGTATTTAAGTTTGATAATGTACAAGTCAATACTCGAAGGCTTCTGAGAAGGATGTTTGTTCAGGTAGAGCAAGGAGACAGGCTTTCTGGACAAAGTCACAGTCTGCAGAATGGGCAGCAGCACCCTTGACACTTTTCTTGATCTTTTTGTAAGAATTAGTAGAATACCACCGATACAAACACTAAAAAGCAGTGATGCCAAGCTCTGAAGGACCCCACTATACCATTGTAAAAGCTGCTAATGGATGTCACTGCATGTCTACACTTCGTGTGTGTACCTATCAGTAAATACATTATTAACTTACGATGCACTAGTTTTGACATCTTTAAAAGCAGCCTGTTCCATCGCAGTGAGACAGAAACACAAAACCTGTTGCTGTTTTGAAACTGTGATGGGAGCAATCTTTGATGTGAGCCATCACTATGACTACCTAGTCGAAACACACCTTTTGTCCTGATCTGAACTTAGATTGCTTTAGGAATTTGGTTCTCAGAGACTGTTTCAGTGAGCTTATGTTATCCATACCTTGGAGTATTTGAGCATTGATAGTATGCAAAATAGTTCACGTCATTCGCTTTTGTTAACACTTGGTGTAACATCCTACAGAGAAGTATGTGGCTTTCCTGCTTTGATCGAGAAGTATCCAGGACCCTTGCCCGTCATTTCTGACTGTCAGAGCTTAGCGAGCTCTGGGTATTTATTTTTCTCCCACACATCAGAAGTGCCACAATTTTCAGTGACTATATAAGCAGATATTTTCCATGGAAATTTAAAGGATGACGAGTACGGCTGTGGTAGTATGGCTGCCTATATGACATGTGGCAGACATTTTTCTGCAACGTTGCACAGCTGCTTTTAGAAGGGCACTGCAAGTCCTGATAAATTGCTGCAGTGATGTCATTACAGAGACTTAGAAACCACATGGCGTAATGACAGCATGGCATGGGATATCACCAATCATCTTGTCCACTCACAAACACTCATTCTTGTCAGAGAGCACAACACAAAACTATAGGTGAGCATATTTATGCATCTTGGAAAATGGAAACATTTTGGCTGTACAGGATAGAAACGGACCTTCTCTAACTTCTTTAAATCAAATTCATTCTAAATATTTTGAGCCATGGCATTTCTGCTTTGGACACAGACAGTAGTAATGAGGCAACAGCTAACAAAATATCTGTAGGTCTTTGGAACAACCTCTAGCAAAATGCTTGGTAAAATAGTGCTAGCTTTTCACTGAGTAGCCAGAAGAGACCCTGTCCTATAATTAAACTCTTAACACTACAAACATTTACACTAAGTGGGTCAACCCACTACAGGATCATTTTCAGAGGTTTTTCAAGATCACCATCTTTCTTACTGTCTAAAAGGAGTAAATTCCCAAGTAATTAAAGAATTTACCCTTGGAAAGACGTTTAGATCACAGCTAGTGATTTCAAATGTCATCTATATACATAAGAGCAGAAAAGGAGATCCTCTAGTTTTTCTAAATAAATAACTGGATTTCATAAAATAATTGGCAAGACCTATTTATCTTACAAAATAGTTACAAATACTACATTCATTATTTAATAAAATACATGCATTAAGGTGTCAGAAAGGTATTTATACAAGCTATAAAATATGTTGTAACTTTGTGTAGGCAGAGTAAAGGTAGCAAATATGCAAAAGTCTTTGTCATTCTAATAAATCTGAATTCTAGAACTCACATCTTCAGAAACAGACTTCTAAAAGCTTGGCCATGTTCAAAGAACAAAATATGTTATCCTGCTAAAATCATCTTCTGGTCTGAGTCATCTATAAAAAGGGTTAATTTATGAGAGCATTAGATAAGGTGAAGGTGGAGCTGTTCACAAAACCCCTGCAAAACTAGAACAAAAGTGTGCTCAAAGAAAGTAGTAGAAGATTGATTTAAAGATGAAAAGAAAGTACATCTTTACCTAGATGATAGTGACCTTTTTGAACTTGCTGCCATGGGAGGTCATAATGTATCAGCAGGTTCAAAAAGAGAAATTCACGCACATCTTGTCCATAAACTAACAGTAAAAAGACTGTCATTTCTGAGACTGTAGAGGCTGGTGCGAAGGGAACAGACCACAAAAAAGTGACCAAGCTCGCGTGCTGCCTTTTGATAGATGTTTCTCTTGCCATTCTTGAACTCAGAACAATGTGCTAGACGGACCATGTTTCACAAGTGTCAAGTACATCATAAACTTCAAGTATAAAATAAAAAGGAAGAATTTACTTGTGATTTACTCCTCAAAATTATGTCCATAATAAATCATTATTTTACTAATTTTTACCAAACATAAACTTCTATTTTCCAATTATTATCATAGAGGTAGTAAGCAATCCTATAAATCATATCTTCTTACTGATCATGGAGAACTCTCAAGCTAATAATCCCTTCATTTTGTGTAGAGGTCTGGGTTTAAACATCATCAGGAAATAAACATTCATTACTGCCTCTGCCAAAATTTAGCCACACCTACTAGCAAAACAGGACAGAAGAAAAGCAAGTGGACTGCAGGAAAACAGTTATTATAAAATAACTGTGCCATAAGGGACCTTCAAGTATGCTTCTTAAGACACAGATTAATATCCCTCTCTCCAGCTCCCTGAACTTAGTGACTTAAGGCATAGGGGGCAATGGCAACAAGTCCCTGCCTGACACAGCAGGCATATCTTTTCCGTGACTATCCCACCTTCCCAGGTATCTTTGCACAATAATACATATGAGGCTCTGCAAGTGGAACTGAATAATAACGAGAATGATAGTTCATCTAGCTTGGAGGCATCACCAAGGTTAAGTTGGTCTACGTCCCCAGTCAAAATCAGATGAGTCATTGCCTTAGGAGACTCTATCCTGAGAGATACAGAAGATTCAATATGCAGATCAGACCCACTTCTTGGTGAAGTCTGTTGCCTCCCTGGGGCCTGGGTTAAAGATGTGAAGGGAAACATCCTACCCTAGTACGGTCCTCAGATTATTATCCATTACTGATTTTTCAGGTAGGCAGTGACGAAGTTGCAACAAGAAGTCCGAGGGCAATTAAGAGAGACTTCAGGGTCTTGGGACAACTGGTTAAGGGATTAGGAGCACAAATAGTGTCCTCTTCAATCTTTCCAGCTGCAGGAAAAGATAAGAGAAGAAAGAGGAAGAGTCAGCAGATCAATACTTGGCACAAAGTCTTGGCTTTGAGTCAATACGTGGTTCTGCTGGTGTCACCAGCAGAATTTTGAGGGATTTTGTCATGGTTTATTCTACACTATACTGGCAACAGACAGGGTCTGTTGAGACACCTGTCTCAAAAGAAGAAAAGGATCTTTGCATAGGAATTAACAGTGCTCACTGAAATTTGAAGGGGGAGAGGAATAAAACCAGGCTAGCTAGAGATAAGCTTGGGAGCAGCACACCAGTGTTTGAAGGATGATGTCCTATGGAGATCCTTTGGTCTGCTCTCCCTGTGGAGGCAGGGGAAGGAGAGCCATGCAGCAGCAAAGACACAAGGGTTGTTGATGTGTTAGAAACCACGGAAGTCCCTGAGAATGGTCATGTAGGACTGATGACTTCTCCCCCCAGAAAGGTGGTGGGATCAATAGCCCAACTGAAACACATCTACACCAATGCACGCAGTATGGGCAAGGAACAGGAGGAGCTAGAAGTCCTTGTACAGCAGAAACCTATAATCCAGTTGTCGTTGCAGAAACATTGTCAGATGACTTGTACAACTGGAGTGCTGCAATGGATGGCTATAAAATCTTCAGAATGGATAAACAAAGGAAGATTGGAGGTGGAGTAGTTCTGTATGTTAGGGAGCGTTTGGATTGTCTACAGCTTAATGATAGTCTAGATAGGATAGTCTAGAGCTTAATGGCGGTGATAGGCTTGACCACTTATGAGTAAGAATCAGGGGGAGTCTGTAACAGACCACAAAACCGGGATGAAGAGACACATGTATAATTGCATGAGCACCTGGGAGAAGTTTCACAATTGATAGCTCTTGTTCTTGTGGGGAACTTCAACCTAACAGATGTCTACTGGAAACAAAATACTGCAGAGAGGCAACAGTCTAGGAGTTTCCTGGAGTGTATGGCAGGTAAATTCCTGACACAGCTGATGAGTGGGCCAACTTGGGTCACAACAACTCCAAGCAATGCTACGGACTTGAGGAAGAGTGGTTAGAAAGCTGCCCAGAGGAAAACGACCTGAGGGTGCCGGTTAACAGGCAGCTGAACATAAATCATCAGTTTGCCCAGGTGGTCAAAAAAGGCCAGTCGCATTGGTTTGTTCAGAAAGAGTGCAGCCATCAGGAATAGGGAATTGATTGATCCACTGTACTTGACACTGATTAGGCCACACCTCGAATCCTGTGTTCAGTTCTGGGCCCCTCACTACAAAAAGGACATTGAGTTATGGAGTACGTTCAGAGAAGGGCAACAAAGCTGGTGAAGGGGCTGGAGAACAAGTCCTATGAGAAGCGGCTAAGGGACTGGGGATGTTTAGTTAGGAGAAACGGAGGCTGAGATGAGACATTATTGCTCTATACAACTACCAGAAAGGAGACTGTAGTGAGGCAAGTGTTGGTCTCTTCTCCCAGAAAGCAAGTGAGAGGACAAGAGGAAATTACCTCAAGTTGCACTAGGGGAGATTTGGATTGGATATTAAGAAAAATTTCTTCACCAAAAGGGTCATCACGCATTGCAACAGACTTTCCAGGGAAGTGGTAGATTAACCATCCCTGGAGGTATTTAAATATCTTGTAGATGAGGTGCTTAGGGACATGGTTTAGTGGTGAACTTAGCAGTGTTAGGATAACGGTTGGACTCAGTGATCTTAAAGGTCCTTTCCAACCTAAATGATTCCATGATTCTAAGATATGATATGACAATAGAAAAGGAAGGGAAATTCACATTTGAAATAATCAAAATATAATCTGATTGAGTACTGTCTACTGTGTGATTGCTTTCAGTGTCAAGGAATCTTTTCTTCGACTGAATGGGATCAGTAATATAGATATGGGATCTGGAAGGAGTGACCCAAGGACCATCAGTAATGACTCAATGACCCATAATAAATTTCTGCTACAAGTAGGACCGAGCTACCGTTATCTTCACCAGTTTTGAGGTTTTTCCTGAACACACTCAGAAAAGAAAAAAGTTGGTTCACTCCCTAATGCATTTGTGTTTCTTCCTCACTTAATTCTTCTCTTTCTGCTGTATCTCATCGGCCTCGTTTCAACTGCAAGTATAGTCTAATTAGTCAAGGGCATGGATTTGTTTTGTTACAACACTGAGAGGTCCCTGCAAGCAGAAAGGCAACTTCATAAAGCACCATATAGCCCAACAATGGTATCTGCATTAATTTGAGTTTCTAACTGGATCTCACTGACAATAAGCTATGTCTTTGGGTTTTTTTAGTGATGCAACAAGTGAAAAGCATCAGAGAGAGAGAACACATCTTTCATCCTTGTTATTCGTCCCTTCTGTGTTTAGCCCATAAATATTAAAAGAAACCTACAACAGCAGTAATAATTCCTGATCATCACAACCAGCATTTTCTCTGAAAGGGACATTTCATACCCTTTAATACTACTTTAATAGCTTTTCTTAAAATGTTTTTTTTTTATCTACAGCCAGTGGTAAAGGAATTAGAGTATGTTGTTAAAATCAAAGCCTTGTCTTCCATGCCACAGTAAAAGTGAACCCAAACATATTTAACTCCAGCTAAGCCCATGCTGCATCCTCTTCAGAGCAATACTACATAGCACCACACAATTCTACAGTAAACTGCAATTGAATTAATTTATTTTAAAATGGAAAAGCAGAAGATATTCAAATGATTATGCGTTATATGCACACAGGCTGAAGTCCAAAGCAATAAAAAAATATTTCACTCAAACTATTAGGGAGCTAATTTTACTACACTCAAACTTTTGTGCCTTAAATTTAACAAGATTCTAATGGGAATATATATTGAAAACATTTTCAAAGTCACCTTAAAAGTAAAGAAATATACACAACTGGGAAAAATCACAGATTGCATAAAGAATTTAATCTGGTTAGAAAGGATGTGAAATTCCATGTTAAAATATTCATTTGCACAAATACTGAAAATATCAACAATCGTAGATGACAGCAAATAATTAAAATCAGAATCATAATAAGTTCATACGGGAAAAAGATGAATACACTAAATTTCAGAAGATGCAAGGTGGTTTTCCACGTTAGGCACATAAAAGATGTCTAACATCGGATCTGCAGCTATTAAAATGTCTTCTATAAAAGGAAAAGCTAAATGATATATTTACATTATGCTAAAGAATAATCGTGGTACAGTTTTCAATTCCAAAATATCAACTCACCAGTGTGCAAAGCCACAGACAACAACGATGAGACAATTTTAAACAGTAGATATAATAAACTGTGCTCATGCACCTGGTAAGATCTCTGAATTATGTATGTTGATTTTCAGTACCTCCCAAATACCGGGACAATTCCAAAGCACTGGAAGCAAAATGTACTGGTAAAACTTAAAAACAGGAAACGAAAAACAGCAAATAAATGGTCAGGTTTTACACTGAAGGGACTGTGTTGAAGGACGTAGAGGATTTATTCAATATCTTCCCAAATGAATTGTAAAAAGAAGTAGAATAGCGATGTGACAATATTTGATGAGTTTTTAATATTACTCAGGGTATTCAAAAGCAAGAATGCATGGGAAAAGTTGCAGGAATGCCTCGCATTACTGTGACAGGGCCATAAAACAGCAACTGAAATCCAACATTGATAAATGTAAAATAGCCGGTGTGTAGAAATCGACTTTAAGTGAATATTTGCAAAAGCAGGCCTCATCTTAGTTACTACAACCTCAGAAAAAGACATGGAATCACTGAGAGCAGCTCTTTGAAAAGCTGAATGGTAGCATGCTAACATAATACAAATTCCTGGTATGCATATTTCTGGAATAGCTCGTGAAATTCTTTTCTCCTTGCCTTAAGAAATAAATAAATAAAATACCAAAACCAACCCACGTTGACAGCATTCCCACCAAACCTTTTCTTCTCCAGGCTGAACATTCCCAGGTCTATCAGCTTTTCCTCAAATGAAAGATATTCCAATCTCTCAGTTATCTTTGTGTCTTTTCCCTGGACTTACTCCAGAAGGTCCTTTCCTTTTTCTCTTTTCTAGTTCATTTTTGTTGTTTCCCAGATGCAGCTTTCACCGCTAGAATCAATGCATGACATCATCTAAAACTCCTGCCAATAAATATTTCTGCACGTGAACTTGCCCCAACATCCTTTACACAACATCATATTTCCCCTCAACTTCTGAAAACCATAAAACGATCTCCGTCTTCAGAAACTGTTCAGGTTTTGGTAGCCACTAAGACTACAACCTTTATGTGAATCCTGGGGAGCAACAGAGGTAACAACCTGGATGACATTTCCATATGAAGAAAGTATTGCTGCTGTGAAAGAGGCAACCCAGGATTCCTTTCCCCTTTCTGTCCAGACAAACATTTTGGCGGGGCAAAAGGCACAGATGTGAGATGCAGAAGTTGAATATTAATGTACAAAAAAACATGTGCACCAAAACTTGCTATAATCACCATCGTCACCACCTCTATCCCAATTTTGACATGCAACAATTGCATGTCTAAAAAAATCTCATGCAACACTCCCAACGCAAAACAGAAAGAGCGAGAGGGCATTCATACATTCATTTCTCACTATCCCATTTTTCAAACATCCTTTTTTTTAGGAACACTAATCCCTATTAAATTCATTACACAGATCAAAGTCATTCAGTCTCTTATAGGGATTTAATTTCACTTGCAATTCATGAAAAAGATGTGGATAAAATAATTTCATCGTAATTCACAGAAATTTGACCTTTTTTGATAACATAGATAGTCCTTCACTTGGGAAGAAGTCTGAGGTTTGGCCTTTTTTACACAAAGACTGAAAGCAGAAAGAAGATGAAACTGGAGAGAAGTTACACAGAACTTATATTAAGGCTTGATTTAACCTGACAGTCAAGCAGATTCACCATTAGCACAGTCATCACAAACTTCCCACATTGCTTTCCTGTATACTGCTCAAGGTCAAATGATTTTCCAGCCCACCTTTTTCACAATGAGCTACTTTTCCTCCTAAATCTCCTGGTTTATTCTCTAGAGACTTCTGTAGAATTTTTTTTTTTGGAATTGTGAGTATAGTGACGCGGAAATCAATCAAAAAATAATAATACAGATGGTGTCTTTGTGACCAAGAAATTCTCAGATTAATTTCACATACACACATTATAATGGAAATGAAAAATATAGTCCTAAGTTATTTCAGGATGTAAGTAAATAATTATATTAATCTAATATTAAACCTGTATTTTAAACAGTATTATGTAAGTTTTAAAGTAATTTTACAACAATGAGTAGCAGTGGACCACAGCCTTAGGTTGGGTGTTCTTAATAATCTTAATAATCCTGATTGTAAACATTGAGTCCTTCACAATTCTAAATATTATAATTATTTTTATAAAGTGTTTATTGGTTTAATGAATAGTGTAGGCCCAGATGCTCCTGAACTAGTGACCTGATTCATGTGCAACTCTTCATTGTGGCTACCTTCTTATTACAAAGATATTCATTATGTAGTTGTGGGATTAGTTAACTATGGTACACTAAACTAATCCCAGCAGGATGAATATAGAGAAAAAGTTACTCCAGACTATTTTAACAAGCATGGACTTTAATGTATCACTGCATTGCAAATGTTAAAATCAGTCAACAACTAATTTACATGTTATCACGCAGAAGGTTCCAGCCATTGCTTCCTGAGAAGATTGTGTTATTTTTTTTTTCACTTGCCTTTTCACACCACAAAGCTTTTTTCTCCTCAGAAGTTTTCAGAGGAACAATTTGTACAGAAGTTTTGTCCCCAAAGGAATAACTCAACATCCCAGAAAACATGTCAGAACTTTCAGGAATCAGAAGAGCACCTTTTTCTAGTGAAATGTGATAAGGCAGTGTATAACCACACACATCACAGGAAAATTTATCTTACTTAAGCAATGAAATGTTTGATGTATTTCTCCACTTAATATAATCGTAGAATAATTTAGTATGGAAGGAACCTCTGGAGGTTATCCAGTCTAATCTTCTGGCTAGTTTCAAAAACAGATAACATTCAAATCACTTCATATGATAGGCACGTCTTAAATTATTTTATTGTTGTCTAACAAAACTGTATGTTTTTTTATATCGTGATAAGCTATTTAAAAGAAAAGCTTTAAAAAGTCATATAACATAAAAAGTGAACTGTTCTCTAATTTTTTTTCTTATAGTAGGAAACAACATTCAAGTTACCATTAACAATTTTCAATTTTGTAACTAGACAGAACAAGGCAATTCCCCCAAAATAAGAAGAATACTTTTTATCTCTTTTTGACATACCCAATCCTAAATCACTCAGATTTAGTCAAATTCTGGAACTACACACTTTGCCCATGAAAAAAATAACTGGAAAATAAAGGCAGCAATTTCCAGATACTGTTGGGAGTTCAGTGACAAAAGAGACACTCTCTGTATTTCACTCAAGTTAGTGCAACATACATTAGTGATCTTCTCTCTTTTTTTTTGCTATCATCTGATTGTTCACATGCACAGACATAGATGGAGACACACAGATATCCAGATTAACAGATATAGCTAAATGCTACCTCCTAATAAATGTTACTATAGAAATCAGTGGAAACCATGCATGACTTGTAGAAGAAAAAAGTCACAAGATGATATTCTCAATATATTTCTGAGGAGACTGGCCAACTACAAATGAGTGCTCTATGTCAAATCTAAAGTCACTGCTGAATTGACTTAGTGCTAACAAAACAAACAAAAAAAATATGTTGGGCAATTCAGAAGCAGTTGGACTTCACACCACCTCCACGACAAATGAAGCAAAAAAAAAATCTATTCTTGCAGTCAATTCAAAGGCCCAAGCATTTAAATAAGTCAGAGAAACAAACTAAAGTGTAAACTAAACACAGGTCTTGCATCCTGTTTCTTTACCAGGCAGCCTATCCAGAGGACGCTATCATTCTCACAAAAACTAAGCTGCCTCATGCCTTCTCCCTGAAGGCATTCAGATGCCTCATCAGTGGTACAGAGGAATCCTGCAACACCCAGTACAAACAGAGCTTCATTCAGGTCAGGGGAAGATGTTACCTGTGCTCTTCTTAGTGCCATTTGGAAAAAAAAGATAACTAATTGGGAGCAATGGGATATAATTTTGCTTCTACCCATTAGCATGCCACCGTCTCCTACTATTGCAGTGGCAGGTTAAAAGCCAGCCATAGCAAAGTGACTGGCTATTGCTGTATTTAATACAAAACAGTAACCCACAGGAATTAATTCCATTTAAACGACTAGATAATGCAAGACTGACAAGCTACAACTGTAACATACAATGTAAGATTTAAAGACTGAAAATGCTATATATGGAGTGTGGATACTGCCTTGATTAGTGAGGGAGAGTGCTTCGCCTCACATTAGACTGGCAGTTTGTAGGTTAATAATTTGATGCAGCCCTGGGTCTTTCAACAGTCCAGAGAGGGGACGTAATAACTGTCTCTGCCATCAGGTACTGTCTCTGACATCAGGTAGGAATGGCTTTAGCCAGGCAAGAAAGGAGAAAAGGATGATTATGTGACTCTGTACAGAAGCATAGGCCAGATTGAGTCTCCAAAGAAAACATACACATTCGGATTATATTTCTGTTCCATGATTGAAAAATGCAGAGTTTGCGTAAGAACAGGTTTGCTGTGCATAAGAACAGGCTTCCTGTGCATAACAACATGATGCCCAGCCACGTGATTAGATGGATGCTGCAAACAACCAGACAGAATGAAAGGAGCTTTGGAGTTGATCTAAGGATAACTAAACCTAACTGTGATCTTTCCTTACTTCTTGTATCCCATCTCAAAAACATTTGCAACTGTGCAGCTTTCTATTTTTCTAATTTGTAAATAAATTACTTATTTTACAATTATTTTAACCAAGATTGTATTATGAATGATTATTAGGTAACTGGCAAGTACTATCCCTGCCAAAGTGGTAATCCTTAAAAATGAGATACTGACTCACACTCTCTCAGTGCTCAGTACAACTCCAGAGAATGTAAAAATAAGTGGCAAGCTAGATAAAAATGCCTGGAAACTGGGTCAGCAGGAGTTTGTATGGAAGAGATGACTTCTGAAGATAAGGACAAAGCAATGACTTTAGAAACACATGAGCAACAGCTTTATATCCAAGAGTCTTTCAACAAGCTTGGAGCACCTATAAAGATAATTCAGTTTATTTAATCCGTTGACTTGCATCAGAAATCCTAATTCACATCTAGGGGTTTTTTTCATTCATGCTAAGGTTATCTATGAAAGCAATATAGCTGCATCAAAATGTCACTGGATATTAAAATTCTCTGATAGTTACATATCTCAAAATTTGACAGATGCTACTATTTTAAGGTGCAACACAACTACATCAGGAACATGATTTAGCAATTGATAAGCACTGAGGAGGTACAGACAGATTAAATAAATATCATTATCCTCAGCACCTGAAATAAGCCAGTGTATGCCAGAACACCCTAACAACATCTGAAAGAGATATGTCAGTACTTAGAAGAAGAACCAGAGAGAAAATCAGGTATGACAAGACTTTAGTGTTCCAATATCCATACTTCTAAACGTTCGTGAAAGTACTTCTGAACTCCGGTTACAACATCTAATTATACACATTTTACAGACACTGTAATTATTTCACCAATATGACAGGATAATCTGAAACAGAATTCCACAGCTCTGAAATGCAACTTTCTAGACTTTGAGGTACTAATGGACAAATCTCAGCATTATTCTGCATCCAGTCCACCTCCGCAAGTAGCTTTTTCCTAAAGTAATAGTTTGGTGTAAGCTATAGCTACAAATGGAAAGAAGTATGAATTAAAGATAAAAGGATTAAAACTTAAAAACAGACCACTATAAAAGGTGGGGCTTTCAGTGACAGCTTTTACAATTATTGCTTCTCTAAAAACAACTCTCACAAGAGACAGCTAACTGCATATGGAAGTTGGGTAATATTTGTCACCACTGTATTGAAGTTGAATAAAAAGATAATTTATGTATAGTCTCATCTATTTCTAGGTGAAATTATCATTATTCCAATTATAATTTTATTTTTACTACAGAGACATTTTTACATTGCAAATGCTTCTTTTCCAGATCAGTGCGTTTTCATTTATATCTTTATATGAGAGAATATGTTCTTTACTATGGTCCAACATAGAAATTCTTAAAGTAAGGAATACACTCCCAGCCCTGGCACAAAAGCCTAACAGTACGATGTCCACTGCTACAGATATTGCTACAGATATTGCTACAGATACGTACAAGGATTTTCCCTCAGATTGTATCCTGGACATTTGCGGCCTAAAGGATTAAATTTGCTGATTCCTTTCACTCCTATCAACGTCACTGGAATACATCAGCTTTCCCTTGTCATCATATGAAATTATATAACAGAAACAATCTTTTCTCAGTAATTTCTTCTGGTATCAACATGAGAATTTTTTTTTCCATAGACATACAAAACCTATGCTCTCCAGAGTCAGTGTATCTTTATCAAATGTTAAATAATCAGAGTAAAGTAACTTGACTCTTATCACAGCACACATCCCACGAAAAGGAAAAAAAAAGCAGTATTCTTCTGTTGCTGCCACAATCTGACAGATGTTTCCATACTACATAATGGGGAAAGAAGGTACAATTTAATGCACGTGGGATTGAATAGGACTAGGAAATGTTGAGAACATTAAGAGTTCAAAGTCCCTTTCCATCCTCACGCATGAAAAGCCAAATCTGTCATACCCGTTGAAACTTTATAGTCAAGTGGTTTACAAGCTTGTCTTATCTCACATGATAGTCATACATTTTAGATAAAATACTTGCCAATAAAACACTTGCCACTGTTCATGAAATGATAGTGCTTTTTATTTCCAGGGTTTACTTTTACACAAACAGCAGAACAGAATACCTTGTTGGGGAGGGAAAAAGTACAGACTTAACTCTGTTCTCATTTAGCTGGTTACACTCAGTTGGTAGCAGGGGAGTTGTTTTTGATATACAACAGTATGAGACCAGAATAAAATTTAATAAGTTGGGAACACATTTGGATCTAGCCAGCCAAACTAAAATTTCTAAACATTTTGTATCTTAGTATTTGCATATTTTAGTATGCTGGTTTAATTAATTTCGGTAGCTGGGCAATAGGTAAAGAAACTCTTGGAGGAACAATAAATCAGGTGAAATTGAAGCTAGGAAAGGCACACTCCCCAAAACTTCAGAATGCAAATACGGAGAGGTCAAAATGCTTAAGTTAAATTGCTATCAAATGGAAGAAAATTATGTTATATGTCTAAAACAGATGAGAAACCACAGTGTGCATTAGCTAGAGAGTGATTTTATCAGCAGTGGTTTTGTTTTGTAATATAGTACAGCATTTTTTTCTTAAATCCACTTATCTTTCTCCCTTACTTTTACCTTGGGCCAACAGACTTATTCACATACTTAGGATTAGGTACTGGAATAAATGAAACAGCACATGGGTTTCTACAAAATTGATCATTTTCTGTATGCTTTACCTTCTCTCCCTTTCCCCTTCACAGTTCTTCTTATTTCAGTTTGAAAACATTTACTGAACCAAACATTCAAGTTTCACCTAACCAAAAGAATCTCTAACGATCTGCCAAAAGACTGAGAAATATCAATGTAATTTCAAAAGTGGAGACTGACAGGGAGCCCACCAAGCTGTAAATGCTTTCAGTGCTCCACCTTGATAGAGGCAACCTCTGCATTACTCAGCGGTAATAAAAAAGACAAGAATATTCTTTTTTAGAGGGTGCTAAATAGCTATTTTTAGCCTGGGTATGTTATTATACATATAAAGAAAATATCTCTGCATTTTCAGAGTAAAAACATGAAAGAATATGATGTTCACTGCAAAAACCCTACTCTCTATGCCCAAACGCACTACCCTCTATTCCAAAACGCATGCTAATGTCATAAAACATAATTACAGAGATAAACAAGATCTTCAGATACAAAGCTGCCAGGCATCCCTCTTCCCAGGCGCTGCCTTTTCTTCGTGATGATATCAAGTCTTTGCCTCTTCCACTACCTGTTTGGTTTGGGTTTGGAAGAATTGGTCATTTTGATTGAGTAGCAGCGCCACAAAGTGAATACTAGGAACAGTTAACTATGCCCTTAAAACAAAGGGAAAACCTACAGACCCAAGTCAAAAAGGTGAAATAATTTGCTGAAAAGAGAAGGAAGAAGGAAGTTGATAACTAGGAAATATCTCTGGTTTCCAGATTATGACACAGTAAGTACATAGAGAAATGTATCTGCTTTTAACGGCAGCATGCTGGTCCTAAGCTACTTAGGTTTATAAGCTTTTCTTTTTAACTTTTTGTAACATGCAAAATGGTCTTGACTTGTGGGATTTTTACTTTATTCATTGCCAGTTATTGCCAACTTCTGATCACTGCTTTAGGTATTGGGGAATAAAAAATAACACAAACAGCTAAGCAAGCACTGCCCTGGCATGGGTCACCTACAGCCACAGTCCCTCAGAGGGGTGCCTGCCCAGCAAGGGCCATGCAAAACCTTTTCAGAAGGGTGCTTATTTTGGATGGAGTGCTTCTTTCCATGAGGACACCTCCAGCTGATTGTCCTAGCATCAGCCTCTCCTCCCTCCCTGTGCCTCCAAGAGCATCTCCCACATGCCTCTTCCCCCAGCAGCAGCTGCCGCTCCAGATGCGGTGTGCTGCTGCGGCTGGCGCACAGGGGGTTTTCACAGCAGTTTCAGAGCTGTCTGGACCCTGCTGTGACTGACACAGGGCACTCTGCAGCCCCCATTACCAGTCCCTGAGACGTATGCCCCCTACACTTCCCTAAGGCGCTCTCTTATATGGTATATCTTCTGAGTTTTGGTTATTGTTGGTTTGCTGCTTGTAACAAAAAAAAATCTTCTGATCTCATTTATATATACCTGTTCTCATTTATATATAACTAAACATGCAAATACATACTTACAAGACTCTATAGCTCTGCTAATGTCTGAACTTGTTTCCAAGTAAGCTGATTTAAAGTTCTCAAGTGCTTTCCCACACAAATCTATCAGACTTCCACAGCTGTCAGTACTAGGCAGAAAATACATACTTGTTTAAACATGCTGCAACAGAGATACCTCTGCATGCGCCACGAGAGTGGAACAGAAATCTAAACAGGACATAAAGACTTCCATTGAGGCCAGAAATGGAAAACAAAGACTGATAATCTAATTATGAGGCCAGAAACAGGTAATAAATATGACTACATACGACTATTCATAGCAATGCTTAATTAATAAAAATTACTAAAACTCAGTATTTTGGAACATTCCACTTCCCTTCTTTTCAGTGATTTGCATCACAGAAGACTTAAAAATAAGTGAGCACTGTGCAGGCAGAAGTCTGCACCCAAACTGAGCTCACTGAGGTTCCTGAGCTCTTTATGTATTTGTTTCTCATTCACAACATAAAGCTCCTCCTGCTGGATTGTGAGAGCTAGTCTCGCTCCTGGATGAGTGATTCCATATCATAAACTCCATGCTACAGTTTTTGCACAGCAGAATATAAATGTTAAGAAAAAACTAAGTAAAGCCAAACTAAGCTCTGCTAAGCAAAGGAAATCATAGCTGATTACACATTCAACAGTGCCAAAGCCACAGGGCTTGTTCATTAGCTCAGTAATGAAGACAAGCGCCTACTAACGCTGCAGAAAGAAACTTTAAAGAAATCTGTTTCATTTTTCAAGGGGAAATACTCTATCAAGGTGACCTTGTTTGTCCAGCAACTCAGAAATGAGCTACTAAAACAAGAAAAAGTCAAACTGACTTTCAAATTTTCCTTTTGATCATAGTAAATAAGGAAATGAAATTCCAAATAAAAATTCCATTGTTTACAAAACTAAGTTCAAATGATTACATCAATAATAAACTAAGAAAATAATTTAAAACTTTGTTTATTTTTTTTAATGGCATTGTTCCTTTAAAGGCTTCCCTTGGAGAAATTAAAATCTGTTGCTTTAAGCACTTCTCTTAGACTAATCAGTAGGTCCACTGACCTTAGAAATAAAACTCTTCACACCTCCTGATGTGCCATTAATTTCATCCTCTGGGGAGGCTATGGAAAAATAATAATTAATGTACTGCCAGAAAATGGTCTCAGATTTAAGGTCGTTTCCTTAGCTACCAACTGATGCAATAGTTATTTTCCTTTTATTAAATGTGTAAATCAATGGTCACTATTTTTAATGGGGACAGTAAATAGCTTTTTGATTTAAACTGCCAACTTTAAATCTGGACCCACATCTCTGTTCAATAATAATATCCTCTTGAAATGCTAGCCTATATGTCAAACAAAGACCTTAGACGCAGATTCTGGTTTCATTAAAAGGATCCTTCTTTTAATTTTTCTCTATGAATTCTAACTTTTTTACAAGAACTTTAAAACCACATAGGATCTGCACCTTAATTGGTGAATTTTCACTTGATACTCCAACCCTTGAAATCTTGAACATAAATTTGCTTTCTTCTCTGAAGAATTAATGCAAGGCAGTAACAGGAGAAAAGGAGCTAAAATTCCCTGGGAACAGTAATACTGCATTCTCTCTATTACACCTTCTTCATTCCTTTTCTCATTTCTCATTTTTCTTCTTTATTTTTAGATTTGTTAGGCGAAGATAAACAAAGACACTGAATGTTACATTATATGTCACAATAAAAAGTACTTCCAGAGAAATGTCACATTACAGTAAAATGAGTTACCAGTAGCACATAATATGGTTTCTTTCCTGTTCTCATTTAAACCATTTAACAGTAATTTACTTCTTCAAAGGCTTATTTAAGATAGGTGTTACAGTGTCCTAACTATCAAAAATGTGGCCTTGAATTTTCCGGGTTTACTGCTTAACAAAATCCAAACATATTTTTCTCTTCCTTGTCTTTGTCTAGGACCCCATTTGCCAGTTGTTCCCAGACAAAAATGAGAACAGTAACAAGAAGGCACCGCAATGGTACTTCTAGTCTGTTTTATCTTGTCTCTGGCATACTTCCCTCTTCACAAAAATCCTATCAAGCCTAAATAATACAGAAGCACTGTTAAAAGTTGTGGTTTGTCTCACAAACTGTGAGATTAGACACCTGGAGAAAAGAGCCTTGAAGACTGAACAGAGAAGGAGCCAGGAGGAGGGGAGCAAAAGGGTCTTGAGGGTCACCATTCTGCCTTCCTGAATGAGATCATCTTCATTCCTCTGCGGAAATCAGAGCAGCAGCTTCCCAAATTCTTCCAATTCAGTGGTCTATTTACATTTTGGCAGTGGCAGTATAAAATTCACCTCCCTGAGCCCTCAAGTCCTCTTCCACAGTATGTCCCTATGCTAATATATGCAAGGAAAGCTAATGGACAACCCTCAGAAATGGCTTTTTCAAGGAAATCCTCTTCTGTGGGCAGTGAGAATATTACAGCTCCTCCATATAGTTGAAAGAAGACACAGTGTTGACTGGAGTGAAAAAAATCCACTGGATGATTTGTTTCTTTTCCATATTTACACTAACTCAGTGAACGCTTGCATTATTGAAAATAGAGCAGCTGCCTGCTACCACTGATATGTGAGAAGAATCAAGTTGTGCAAGACTGGTGAAATGTATTCTCAACATAAATATCAAGGTTTTGAAGCAGCCTGATACTAAAATATGTTTCCATTTACTATTCTAGTACAAAATGTTTTCTGTAACATCAGTTTTAACTGATGAAATGTTACTGTTATTTTCATCAAACCAGAGTGCTAAAATGATGCAAAATTCTATTGATTCTTCATTTTCAGATTACTTTCTTCCATAGATGTCTTCTGAGAATAAGGAACTAAGATTCAGCATCTACAGTCACTTATTCTGCCAGCAAGTTCACCATTCATCTGTGCCAAGAACAAATTTATTCTGAAGCAAACTTCCCTTTTACTCCAGGCCTGAGACAATGTCTTGCCTACAGCTTATGGCAATGAAGAAAAATCATGTGTTGATTTGCTTGCGAAGTTAAGACAAATCACTAACAACTGTGGAGCTTGGTTAAACATGCTGCAGGACACCATCTTTTCTTTTGATGCAATGCTTGAAGCTTTGTAGTTTCATGAAAGCTGGGAAAGGATGAACAATGCAATGGCATAGTATGGTTACTCATTGCAGGGTAGAGAATTAGAGTCTTCCATTTAACTAACAATCATCTTCCTCGTGTGGCAGTGTAGTTGTACTAATATGCTTAGTCAACCTGTCCTTTGAAAAAAAGACCTCTGGAAGAGGACAAAACCTGATTTAGAAGGGAAAATGCTACCAGTTTTGGGAGGGGGCGGGGGCGTTTTATGGATTTTTTTTGTATCAAAAGACCAGGCTGTTTTTGCACAACTTGATTACTTCCCAAATTGTCTTTCTCAAGCGTGTTATTGAAGTGTCCTTGCACCTTGAAGCTTAGCATTGTTCACACAAATCTTTCTGCTGCCAAACCAAAGAAAATCTGTATCACTTATTGCTGTTCTGCTTCCCAAGCAGTTAAAAAACAAACAAATACCAAAAAAACACAGCCCAAACCAAAAAAAGCCTCAAACAAAACCTCTGCCAAAAACTAGAAAAAAAAGAAAAGACCAAGTAAAACTGGCAGATTGGCTTTGCTTCAGAGAGAAAACGATTACTTTTCCCCTGATTTCTGGTTTACTCATATGCAGATTATAACCTGCTTTGCCCTAGCTCTTCCTTTTGCAGTCATTAAGGCCAGAAATGTATTCTTCTTAGGTGAAAGCTAATGCGTCTGATGCTAGAGCCTGTGGCTGAGAATCCTAAGACACAAAATTAAAAATACTTACAGTGTTGCCTCTTTATAAATATGCCTTTAACTTTAATTATTTGACTGTAAAAAAAAAACTTCACCTTTTTTCCACTTGTCTTTCATCTTTCTCCTCACCATTGTGAATGTTCCAAATCATGAGGTTTTTCTCCCCTTCCAGTGCTCTCTTCTACTGAAAGAAAGCAGTATTTCCTACTTCTGAAAGTGAGTTCTCAGTTTACAATATGAAATCCAAAGACAGAGCTCAAGCAGCCTATCAGTAAAACCAGCTACCGGTCATGCACAATGTATACCCACGTGGAAAAGATGTGCGCCCAGAGCCTTCATACCCTACCTAGGAAGATAAACCCACTGCTCCTGGTAGAGCATACTCCAGCTCCTTCCCTCCCCATTTGTCTGGATTTCTTTCTAAAGGAAATGACAATGTGGAAAGAACGATATGCTCTCATCAGAACATGTTGTATGGCCACGATTCAACAGTGGGTATCAGGTCTACAAGGCGTACCACAGAGTAAATCAGATATGGTGTCTCAGACCTAAATGATATAAAGGATGGTTTGCTTTCTCTATCTCTTTCTCTGAAGCCTTCTTCTTGCTCAAGAACTGCAACAACAAAGACCAATTAAGAAACTCTTAGGAAACATCACAATGGCCAGTCATTTGCAGGAAGTAGGCAGAGGAGTCTGAAAGAGCTTGGAACAACCTGAACTAAAAATTACTGCTAACTAGACTCAGTCTGTTCTTAAAATGAAACTCTGATTTCTCAAAGATATGACTAGAGAGTCTGTGAAACGATTCAAACACAGCAGGGCCCAGGAAGCCACCCAAGAGGGGAAGAGTTTGAGGAAACATACAGGTAGAGAGATGATATCTTATCTCTAAGGCAGATGATGAAACACATAACAGATTTGCAGTCAGCCGTTCCGTATCAGCTAGCCAGGAACAACTTCAGGCCATCAGCTAACAGGGGTGTACAAAATAGGAAACAAATCTTCTCAAACACCACCAAACATACCACAATAAGCTTCTGAAACTGAAATACCTGAAAAGTATTGAACATTTAAGCAATGGAGATTTTTTTTTTTACCTAGTAATTAGAATTATAAAAACCAAGGAGCATTATGCGGCACATTATTTTTAAGTACCCTGCAGACCATACATGCCTAGGTTTAATCATATGAAACCTCCTACTTAAATTCTCATCAGCAGTAAAAGCACCAGTTTTAAATTAATCCTCCCCTCACATATGAAAGACAGCTGTCCATCGAAAGTACCAATTTATTCCACCCAAATCTGGCAAAAAATTAACTCTGCATCCACTAAAAATATCAAAAATTCTACTTTTAAACACAATTCAATTATTGATAGACATAAGATCAATACAGTACTGATGTGATCACATCATTTCTCAGCAGGACTGATGGCAAGCAGCACTTATTTTTCAACATTGACAAAAAATAGTTAACAAAATCTCTAACACAGAGATCAGTTTTCTCCTAGGTGAAAAAAAAACAAAGCTCAGTTCTTTACTTGATTCACATTTAGAGAGTCAGGCAAAAAAGGACTGCTTTTTGTTAAGTAATCTATATAATCTTGAGATTATTTCCTCAACAGAAGGGAAAAATAGATTTCCCCCTTATGCTAGCCTGCAAATGAATCAATAAAATACTAATTTCTATATAAAATTTGATAAGGAAATTCTCTTTAGAAGCCCTATTTTGCAAGATAATAATTGTTTTTAAATGAGAAATCTCTTCTACAGGCTCTCCTAGAAGAACAAGAAGATCTAGTGCTTTGCAGAAGGCTACCAGATATCTTTACAGTATAAGGCAACATATTTATAGGGATGGTTTATTTCACGAAGCTATTAGTCACCTATTGGCAATTGCGGAGACCATACACATTCCCAACTGTGAAACATTCCCTAGCAACTTCAGGAGCTGTTTATATATGGGAAAATAACATTGAGATCATATTTAAAAGTTTCAAATTCTGCTCAGTGCATTTCTGGTTTCTGAAAAGACCTATGCACAAGTCATCTTCTACTCTTCAAACAGAGATTAAAAGCCATGGTGATTACCTATAAAGTTGAAGAAGTTGAGAAATGGTCGTATTTGTCCAGATGAAGAGCATATGCATAACATGCATCACTCAGGAAGAAATAAAATTATGTTACTGATTTAGTCATAATGAGTTATTAAATGGTTTTCTCAGCAGTCCTGGTTTTTTTTTTTCCTCCTTTATAGTCCTTTACTTTTAAATCAATACTAGCAACAGAGTCAGTCTTATTCAGGAACATACTGGGTACTAACACAGTTCGCTCTGTTTATTTTTCTGTCTGGACTGCAGCTGCCTATGGTGAATGAAAAGATGCCTGTCTCACAAATTTTTGCTGTTGGTGTAACTTCTCTCACTGACCCTATTTTCATGACTAATGACTTTCATTTCCAGTATAGCGTCTTTCAGTATTGTATTCACTCAATAAAGCTACAGCAGAGTATCAATCTAAACAGACTTGGTGTTTGGCCTTCAATGCTCATGAAACACAAATTTAAATACAAGGTAAAATATCTACTTCAAAGTCAGTTATATTTTACACTGGTCTTTTGTTACAGAGGAATTCAGTCCACAGTGGTTAGGGGGTTGGGAGGTGGGGAGGTTACCACCTTAGGAGGAATCAGTCTCTCAGTTTTATCAAAGAGTTTTCACATATTCAGGTAAATATGATCTCTCTAAAAAATTCAAGTTTCTGAATGCGCAAAGTCCTTACAGAAGCACCTAGGAACAACTCTATTTTAAGTGTGGCATTCTAAAACAGGCTTCAAATGATATCTGCAGTCCTGTTTTCCTCTAAAAGCTGATGTTTAAAATCAGTCAGAAATTTCAGACAGAATAATTGTTTAACCTTGAGACAGTTTTTGCTTGCTTTCTTTGTGCGCTTTTTAAGATAAAATATGGCTGTTGAAGAAATCATTCCTTGGCAGTCCTGTTTTTCATTACTGACCAGTTATCTACAAGAAAATGTCACCTGTCCTGTTAAATAGACTAAATACATCACAAAGTATAAAGAATTTTTTGAGTGGTTGGATATACCGTAACAACAGGTAAAATAATTAAATGGATAAGCAGATAAAAGTTATCATACCTAAAACTTTACATTATAATAAAGGGTACATGCTACTGATAAAAACATAATTGGGCTATATAAGGGGACAGCTACTAAGCGGAAAGCTAGAAACAGTAAAAGAAGAAATCTAGCATACCTGGTTGTCATTTAACGCCATATTTTCTGCCTATTTTTGTTTGTTGTTTTCCTAAAACGAAGACATATTCGTGTTGATTTGCTAGCATATAATGGCTCATTTCTGATGTTCTTTAGAAGCTATGTATAGCTTAGGAATACTGATGAATTTTATGATGCCAGCTTGCAGCATTTACTGAAAAACTGTAAACCAAAAAGGTCTCTATCATGAAAGGCTTCCAAGAGCATCCACTAGATAAAGTGCAATTGCAAGCGTCAGTGTTTAACATTGTTTCAAACAATAGTGGTTATGATAAGGGGAGCCAGATATTTTTTCCTGCCTCTTAAGAGAAGAATGTAGAATGGAATTTCCCACCAAAGCAGAGAAAGAACCCTGGGAATTTTAAAGACACCTGGCTTGAGACAGAGGATATTTTTTGACAGGTCTTCGGATTCAGATATCTAGAAACCACCTAGACATTATATGTCTATATAGGTATTTAGATATTTTGAATTTGAAAATACGCTACTGCACCTGACAGAAGCTGTAAGGAACTGGGTCAAGAAGATGGGGAGGGTTTGATGCTAACCCATCATGCTTGCAGTGGCAGAGGGAGCATCAGCCACAACTGGGAAATACAGAAAAACGATGTCCTACACTTTAAATGGCATAGGACTTCAGAGCACACAATGGAAATTACTGTGTAACACAGAATACAGCTACCTGGTGTTTCAGGTAGCAAGCTATTTCAGGTAGCAAGTTATTTTATTTATTTCTGAAAGCTCTGATAAGTTTCTTTTCCCTGATACTACTTTTAAACAATTTTTTTAACAGATACTTTGTTTTTTAGTAGTACAGAACAAAGGCCAGGTGTATTCCCCTAATGTGAATGAGACTAGGAAATCAAAATATGAGTATTCAATCTTAATTTTTCATCTCATAACTCCTGACAAATCGGCCTCAAGGGCTCCCAACCAAAGGATGGCACATAAACATTCTCAGATTCCTAGAGCTGCTGCTGTTGTAAGACAAAGCATTCAAACAGGAACACTTTCAAAACCCTGATCTAGAGCTTTAGAGACATTGTTCTACAGATTGTAAATATACAATCTAACCAGCATCTAGAATATCACCTACTTTTCTCCTGCATCAGGCACTCTTTTTTCTGTAGTTATGTAAGGCAGCACAAACAGCAAGATTTTCTACTTCAGTTCTCTCACATGAGTAAATCAACTAACCAAACATAAATGAAAGACATGCAAAACACTATTCTCGTCTCTATTACATTGATTTCACAGTAGTATAACCATTAAGATCTTTCCAGATCGATTTCTTGCATATTATTTCGCTAATAGTTACTGGACTGGATTTAGATTTGTTCAGTGATGAAAATGAGAATTCAGAAGTTCTCAAATGAACATTCAGAAACATTAAAGCCGGGAATAGTGGGTGGAAGGAGATTTGAATATGTGCCTGCTTCATCCCATTTATCCTGCAGTGCTGCTGTATCTCTTTGAAGTGCTGGTATGGGGGAAGAAACTGCATTACCCAAATACCATTTACATAATCAGTTTTTCCACATTTAAAGAAGACATTTTTCTCTGTGTTACATTAATTTGTTCCTTGTAATCATGTATCTTTGACAATAAATGCAAAATACATATTTTCTACTTCAAAAAACCTATGTCACCCATGTCACAAAGCAGCTATTATTTTTATGGCACTGGCAGAAAAACTGTATGTTGACTGTAAATTCATTCCTTTCCTTCCATCTGAATCCTTTCCCTACCCTTGAGAGGAAAGAACTACATAGCTCCTATTCACAGTTTAGAAGCCCCAATCCAGTACAGATAGCTAGATATACATAAATCACATATCTATGCCCAAGTTCAGAGGATCGCAAAACACGAAGTAAAATGCATATTAATTTAGACTTCTCTTGCAGCTGAAAACACAAATGCATCTACATGAAGATTATATTCCCAAAGTAGGCTTGAAAATAAGGTTCTGATGCATCTGACAGGAGTAATGGATTAGGATTGCGCAGTAAATCTGTATGTATTCTTCCATGCGTGTGGTAACTTGTGGTTTTGTCATTAGCGCTGTCCAGTAACATATGAAGGCAGTTAAACAAACAAATTCAGTCTTTTCATACTGTGTAATGATTGGATATAATCTTCACACTCACCAAGACTATACTGGAGTATTCATTTGTGTCACTTTTTTAGGTGCCAATGTCATAGTCTGGATCCTGGGAAAGAAACGTTCAACTCAACCAAAACTAAATAGAATTACCTTCTGTGGGTTGCTATACATGTTGATACCCACTTTCAGTTCATTTCACCAACCTCCATAGCCAGGTGCTCTCTCCACCAGCAGTGAGAACTGATGAGTGCTGCTAACACATAAAGATTTGAGACAGAGAAAACAGCTCCAGAAATGTGTGTTCTTTTCCCACTGTAATACCTTTAGACTGAGCACCTGCTGCTGTAAATCCTACTTACGATCTCCTCTGCTAGGAAATACAGACCCCAAGTTTGCCGTTATCCCCTACTGCATCACTCTCTGGCCCCCGCAGCCCTTTCCTCCATGTGCCCCTGGGTCACCACGCAGAGCAGCCAGCAGCCCCCAGCACTCCCACAAGCCTAACACAGAGCATACCAAGGGCACTGAACAATCCTTCATGCCAGTCAAGGTGGGTGCAGCACACCACCTGCTTGCTGCACAGGAGGATGCAGAAGAGGAGAATAGGCCTCTCCAGAGTGATTGCCCCCCTGATCCAAATGGGAACGCTCCAGTTTATTTCTTATCTGTTTTCCTACACGACTTAATAATTTCAACCCCACAAACACATCTGCGACAGAGCCGCAAAGCCTTGTCCAACTGGAAGAGCTGCCAGAGCCAGCTGCTGATCAATGGACTGGCAGGCAGACGGTGGCAGCAGCACTGGTCGCATGACAGCACTGCGAGTACGTTAGCCCTGCCCAAGCTCCAGCAGCACTGCATGATTTTTCCTCAGCCTGCTCCACAAAGGCTTTGCATGCTTTTCACTACCTCTGCGTTTGTCTAGGTTTGCTACCTTGCATGCTCTCCCAAATCAACACTTGACTGGAATATCCTCTCTCAACAGCATTACCACAATCCATCTCAATGCATTCCTTGGAGGTTTTACGCTGCTATTGAGCTGCAATAAAGTAGGACGTTGCTGAAACACCACTGTGACAAGTGATGGATTCTGCCTCACGAGGGCTCTCTTGAAAATCTGAGAGGTAAATGCTTGTAATGGCTACTACTCAAATATGATCCAATGAGGAATTTTCAGTATTTCCACCAAAATTACAGTGGTTGTTACAAGTTCCTGAATTTATTCTACCACAGGTAAACCCTTCACTTTTGACTATCAATACAGACAAAACAGTAGGTTGTAGCCATAAAAGCTGTTTCTTTCATAGAAACATACAAAAGATGCCAGATAAAGTCATTCATTATCCCATGTTACCTCAAAAAAACGGCTCTATTCCAAGGGAATTTTATTAAACTTCATATTCCACAAGTGGTAAAATGATTCGTTCTCACATGAAAGCACCTCAAGTGGGAAGCCAAGACAATAAGCAGAGGATTCAACAGTTCTTGGCTTCGGAGACCAAGACTTTTCTGTGTCTCTTACTGTTTTACAGGACCAAAATAAATTAAAAAAAAATTAAAAAATAATTGCACTATGGCATGTAATTTGGCCAAATACATTATCTCTTGAAAACCCAGTGTAATCAGAGTTGAACAAGCACTGCTGTTGATATGTTTATTAACCCATTATTTTTTTCATCTGAAAGCAATCTTCATCTGAATGAAGTTGGTAACATTATCTGTATCTCATCTGACATGTAAATGAGTCATTCTTGTCCTTTGGGGGACTAGGAGAGAAGAAACTGCTATTGTCTTGTGGTTAAAAATAACTTTTGACTTGTCACACACAATATCCCCTTTAATGATCTCTGTTTAGTATTACTTTCATGATGACGTATTAAACAAAGTGGGCTTGATGCATCCTCCAAAACTCAAGGAAACTCAGATATTTAAAATAAAAATAAGCATACGTAATGCAAGGCCAGGTATTGCATTACATCTACAAATATATTTCTTAAGATTCAGGAAACAAAAAAAAAAGGGACAAAATAGATGTGTGAGATGCTGCAGAGAAGGGCTTTGAACTATTGGCATTCCTGGACGTTGCTCCAGGCAAAATCTCCTGCTCAACTTCAGACCCTGCCAAACACTGGAATGGTTCCAACTGGCTCCTCAGCTGTTCTCCCTTCTCTTAAGAGTCAGCTGAAAAGCCATAACCCCATGAGAGTGAAGAGCTAGATCATATGTCACCTTTGACTGTATTCATGCAAATATATTCTGATAATGATGATAAAATGCTTGATAAAGCACTATGGATTAATGATTGCAACATATTCACTCTCTGCTGAGCTCTTCTATGGTAGTTTGTCAACATTAAATCTATGTAAATGTCAAAGTGGACAATGGCAATGCATCATCTGGGAATTTCTAACTGTAGTAATCTAATTACAGCCTTTATAACATTTCATCACTGCGAGGGGTTTAAATTACAATGAAGAACTCGAGAACAATTTTATAGGAGGCTTCTTTATAGCTCTCAACTGAGTTTTCTGGACTGGAGACAGAACAAAGACATTCACTAGGAGCATGGATGGACAGATTGGATCAGAGATGCTATTCTGGGGAAAATTCCATTCTGGATATGTCAGTGGAAAGAATCACCGTCCACATCACGCTTGCCCTATTTCTGGGGTCCTGCATACTTAGAGGTATGTAGAAACAGCAGTTGTTTCAGCTATAATGATGCCTTGGGTTACACCCACACTGCAAAATATGATGCCTTGTAAAAATACCTGAACTAACTCAACTACTAGAGGCTGCATCAGTATGCAAAGTACAATAATATAAGTGGGTTAATTTACTGTGTTGACAAGGTCCACTGTGAGTGTTTCCCAAAGCTTCAGGATCAGGTAGAACTGCCCACCACAAAGTTGCTAGGCAGTTAGGTGGCGAAGAAGCTGTCACAAATCAGTAGTGATTACGTCTTAATACTGTATAATGATTTATGATCTGCTTTATTATTACAGGTATTTTTATGCATTCACAGAAATTGCACACCTTGGTCACTAAAGTTTTTTTTTAATTCCCCAATTTTTTAAATATTATTTTTTCTCTGATAGTAGAAACCTCCACTTTTTAATAAAACCTGAGATACATAAAATAGCATGTTCCGAAAGTTGCATAAATATTTCAGGTATGCACTATTCTACAAGTGCAAGTGAAAAATAGTGAGATGGTAATTTGAAAATCAGAATTAATAATTTGAAATGTCTTAGAAATTATAAACAAGTTTAACTGCATCATGAATAGACCTGCTGTTTCCCACTGCTTTTTCTGCCCTGAACAGTCTTGTTCAAAATTATTTGATAACTAACAATCATCTGAGACATTTAAATCAGAGCAGCCGTTGTGGCTACACTTCTTTGAAGATCTACCTGATAAATCAGGCACAGCTATTTTTAACGACCAACTAAAACTGTTAATCTGCTGGCAAGCAGTGGAATACCATGCCACAGTGGAGTGAGAAACAACAGTGGAACTGGTGCTTGAGCAGAAAAACTGTGGCAAACACTGAGGATAGGAAGCCTAAGAAGTAAAAGAGAGAGACACAGACTGAAGGTGGATCAGGAAACATTGACTATGGAGTTTCTGGGCTAGGAGAATTTAAAAAGGAAGAATGGAAGGAATGGGAGGAACTACTGAGAGAAAAAAAAAAACAAACAAACAGTGTGCCAAGTGTTAAGTTGTATTTAAAAGTATATAAGATAAATTTCTGTATGTAAATTACGTGACGATGTGACGTTTTTAAGAAGTAATTTCCCTTAACAGCAAGAAACCTTACTGTAGCTACATTACAATAAGACACAACAGCTTGGAATACATGGTATTGTTGACCTTCTGTACTTTAAAATTGTTCCAATTTTTATAACTCCTGCAGTATTTTTGCAGACTATTGTTTACCATCCCATTTCTATCCATTGCCACTGAGTACACAGATAACAAGGGTTGAAAGTCTATTTCCTCCAAACACAAAATGTGTGCTGCTCCTTGCCTGCTCAACCAGGGATTTTATTTACCATCAAATTACACTAAGTTATCCCTAACTAACCATTATATATCTTTTACAGTTTTAAATCAACTGCTCTCACTACTTCTTCATGTTTCACTTCAGTCATTCTCCCTCCACAATGCAGCCCAGGAATCTCCTATTGTCCAGGACTGTGTGACCAGCTTTCCCATCTCCCTGAAACATGAAAACACAAGAGTAGCAAGGAATGATGTCTGCTAAAAAATCAATAGGCACCACTTCACATATGCTATTACTTTGACTGCATGCCAAGATGTCCACGCTGCAGGAGTGAAGGTGCACAGCTTTCACTGCACTTCTAGCCAGCTTCTTCCAAGCATGGAAAGTCCAGGACCTGCAATCAATCCCAGGGGTTGTGGCCAGTCTGACTTGATTCCTCCATCCTCTCTAACAGCCTTACACAGCGACTACAATGTTTTTCCAGCATCTGGTGCTCGGCCTGTACACACCCAATGGCAGCCATCTGCCTGAGGGTGTAGGTCTCATCTCACGGAAACAGTGAGAGGCAGAAGCTGGACATGGCTGTAGTGGGCTTTCATCTTGACTTCAGGGCTTTACTTCTACCACTGAGACTGCAGCCATGCTCAACAAAGGGATACATCTGATCTGGCAATTTCACTCTGTTTTTGGTAAAACAGTTTAGAAAAAAACCCAAGTAACTCCCAAAAAACTCTCATGTAAATTTGCAACACAAGTCAAAAAGTACCAAAACCCAAAACCTGACATTTTAAGAAATAAATCCCATTTTATTTAACAATCTCTACCATATGCGGTTGCTCAGCATGGCAAAAAAATACAAAGACAAACTCTGCAAAACCACAAGAGGCAAAGTTGGTTTGTTATCCATTTCTACATTATGTGAAATCACTAATCTGTGATCACCACTGACAGCTAAATAATGAATCACAGAAACAATGCAAATTCTTCAGATCCAGAAAGATTTTCCATTTGTACCTGACTTCAGTGGCAACTACATTTTCCTGCAATATGTAAAATGTCATCTTCAGAATTCATGTGGTTTGAGGAAAGTGGTACTTACTGAAATCTGATTAAAATTAAATAAGGAGAGGTGGGAAGAAAAGAAATTAAGGCGTATTAAAGCACAGATTATTTTGCTAACCCCTCTGGAGAAATATATCCTGTAACCATCTACTTATATCACCAAGGAATATGAAACTCTGGTGTTAATCTAGAGCAAATGTGTGGTAGCATAGAAATAAATTATTATTCACACATGATATGTGCCTTTATTGCACTTCTAATCTAGGCTTTCTAATCAGTGAGGGGTTTGCTGTCCAGTCCTCATCTGACAAAAGAAACATTATTTTAAGTTTTTCTTGTGCACCAACCTGACCTTTTAATGGAATTTAATACGCAAATAATGTCGTGCGGACAACATACTTTCCTTCCCTGGTCAACATCTTGGGTCATCCAGTAGACCTGGCAGTTTATCTGCACTAGACCTGATAAAGACCCAAAATCATATTTCATATTCTTAAATAAGTTTCTAAATGCTGAATAAATTGAGGTTATTGCAAGAAGAAAAAAAAAGCATTTGTATATATCTAAGTAATACTGTAATCTCATCTATGTAAGAGTCATTCAAAACACCATGTTATACTTGTTTATATATGTGCGTAAGTAATGTGTACACACTGACAAGAACTGTCATTAGATAACATATGCAGTCATAACGGCTAATCAGAGAATGACATGAGAAAAAAAGACTTACTCAAATCTCTACTTCATTTAATTGCAATAAGTTTTTTTTTAGTTCTTTATAGAAAACATAAATCTTCAGGCACATGTATGTTTAATATGATTTATTTAGATTATACAAGAGACTTCAATCCATTTTGTTGACCCCTGTGAATTATTTGGAAAAAAGAACAATGATCAAGACTAACAACTGCATAATAAAGAAAAATGTATACAACACTGTCACATACGAATTACAATCCTTACTTACTTGGTATCAATTCTACACCAAATTAAAAACAATTACAGAATCTGGAAGATAAAGGCATAATCTTTTGCTTGCTTATATTACAAAGAAAAACAAGAAAAAAGCCTTGTCACATAGTTTTTTCGGTGCGGTCAAGGGGAATATGACAGAACTCTAACTGAGCCCTCAGATATTTGAACTTGCAATGCTGTCACTGTCACTAATGACATCTAAAAATTGATATTTATGAAAGTCAGTTGTATTGATGCGTTGAAAAACAGTTATGAAGACTATAGCTGCCAGCAAAACAGAAAACACAGGGTGATAAAAATTAATAATTTATTAAATTGAAGAAAGGCTATCTTCATGAAAAAGTAGGAAAGAAGACAACTGTCATAGTAAATACAAGAAGGCGATGCAAACTTAGGAAATAAATGTATGAAAGGAAGAGCTGAAAAAGGAATTGTGAAATTCCCGAAAGAAGGAGAAAATACTCAAAAGGCATTCATACTACAAATGTGCAAACTGATTAATTACGACTGCCATCTCAAACCGGGATATTACAACAAGGAAGAAATCCAGAAAGCACTAATGTGGAAAGAGACTGTGCAGATTACAAAATGCAAATTACTTTGCAATGCCACATGAAGATATGAAACACAGAGCCTAAGTCATCACTCCACTTGCCATCTTCTATATGATTCTTGCAAAACAAAGATATTTGCAACTCAGGCAAATGTTACAGAAATCAGAACATTAAAGAGATTCAGGTTTGCCAATTTAACAAAAATAATGCCCTGAAAAGTAAGATATAGTATTTATATACATATATAACTTAGCTGAAATAATATGTGCAAGAAGTGAAGAAAAAAATGCAATCCTACATGATCAATATGTAGTCAAATTTTAAACTGTTCAGACTAACTCTGTATTACACAAAATTGACAGAACTGATAAATGTGTTATTTTACAGAAAGTTTATTTTAAGCGATAAAATCCACATGAAGCTTCAAAGTAGTAATAGAAAAAAATATTTTTTCCTAACTGGCACAACAGTGCATGCTGTATTGCACGAAAACAGGATTTTTTTTTTTAAGCTTTGTGAATGTATTTACACGGAGGGACAAAAGGTTTTTTTCTCCCAGTGTCACAGATACTGAGCTGTGGCTTTTCAGTTGCTCTGAATGAAACCTCTATCATTTCAGTGTGTTGGTTTGAGGAGGTTTTGGGATTTTGTTGGGTTTTTAAAAAAAAAAAAATATCACTGTTCCAGATTCCTCAAACTGATAAAGCCCAGGCTGGGTTTTCGCTTCTCCTACTTAATGTTTGCTCTTTTCACCCTCTAAATTCAGACGAACTGAGGTGACCATGCTTCTTACTTGTGCAAGGATGAACAGTAACAACTACTGTAGTCAGACTGTCTCACGTCTGATCAATTTTTCTTCTTCTTAGCACTCATATACTTTTTATTTTTGTAGACAAACAAAACTTTTGAAAGACAAACACGGTCTTAATTGTTATCTAAGTCCCTGTGATAATGACCCAAGAGACTTAGCTTTTCCACAATAATGAAGCTGGGAGATGTTGCATCCTTCTCCCCAGCTGAGATCTCCCAAGTGGTTGCTGCTTCCCTTTTGAAAGACTGCTCCTTTTGAAACCTACCGAAGTACTCTTGCCTTTCCTGTTCTCAGCCCTTCTCATATCAACATATAAATCAGTCTTATACATTAGCTAAAGAGGTAGCAAAATCACAAAAGAGAAATACTTCTGGGATTGTGCCTCTGCAACACTGAAATGTTTTCTGAGAACTGAGCATTGTCATGGTCCATTATTTTTTTCCTTCCTGTTCTTCCAGACAGACTATTGCTGAACTGAGCCATATAAACTTAAAAGCTATGTCCCAATAAACCAGCAATACACGGTCCTTTGTTTACAAAAAAAAATAAATTGTCATATAGTAAAATAAAATAAAACAAATCTCTAAATAAAGATGAATAGTATCTTGAAAGTTCATCTGTTTTCAAGTTCTCAATAAAACTGCAACTTATAATTTTTCTATTATTTATATAACTTACATTTTAATTATACACTATTCTTAAAAATCTGAACTTAAACACATTTGAAATCATACAATAACACATACTGACATAATTATATGACATAATTATATTTGTCATATTATAGATATGAAGAGGTATTCATATTTTTCATATGAATATATAAAACATACATCTAGAACTCACCTTGAGTGAGACTTACTGCATCAAATTTATTTCTACCTTTTTATCTCTTACTTTTGTAAAACTCTCCAAACTGTGTGGTTTAACCACACTGACAAATCAATTGCAAACACTACCAAAAAAGCTTAACATGTCTTCTGTGCTACAAAACTCCTTTCTGACACCAATCAGAATTAAGACAGGCTAATGTCATAAAATTGGTTTAAATCCCATTCTAAGATCAAGTTTTTTAATTTTAGCAATGAGATATGGAAGAACACTATAGTGGAAATATTAACGTAGGAGATACATTTCTCTCATATATTTCATTTCCATTTCATTACTGAACCTGCCCATCCTTATTCATGGAGTTACCAGGATGAAAAGTACTCTTAGTGCCTAGCTTGACAATAAATTTGTAATAAGCAGACCATATAATTTTCTTTCAAATATTAGTTTAATGTGAGCAATGTTTCCTGATATCTGTGTAGCCTTATAGATTTCTATACTGGCAAGTGAAATGGTAAGGTATTTCAAAGCCAGCATATCAGAAACTGCAAGGAAATGGGGGGAAATTCTGTTACCTGATCCCTAGACTAAAAGCAAAGTGATCCTCTGACAATCCAGATACTAAGATTCATTTACTTACCATCACAGTTTTGCGTAAAACTTCATAATAGCTACAGAATGAGGGAACACCCTCAAACAAGTAAACTGAAGTCTTCTTATGCAGCTTATAGGAAACATTTTCAGCATCTATTTTATTTTTAATTTGCGTAACAGCACACTATCTGAATTATTACAGCACTATATACCTGCAAACAGAAATAGATCTGAGACACATGGTGATAAACAACCAAAGGTCAGGTTCTATGTGATACACTGCTTCATTACCTAATCACAAAAATAAAAAGGTAGAGTTGGAAATCCAAAGACCATGTATAGGTAAAAGCTTTTCCGTGACAGGTGGGTAAGCTAAGTCAAAGAGCTCAGACCACACTCACGCAGTATCATGCCCAACCCTCCTTCCTGGAAATCAGGTAAAGTATCACATTTTTGAGTGGAAACCAATTCCAATGAGAGGTAAAGACTTGCATGGTTACCTGAAATTATACTTGCTAACAAGAAATTCTGTATAGCTTCTTTAATGGTTCTCTGGCAGCTCTATCATGCAAGTAATTGTTAACTAATGTGGCCATGAAAGTATTAAAATGTTTATTTCCTAATGTCAGATCAGCTATTAAGCACATAAGAGGCCTTATGAGTGGCTTAAATTATTAATTTTCTATTTTTCATTTGGTCTCTTTACTTTAGCAACATTCAAACAATATGATGATATTTTAAATAAGTATTGCTTAGCTCTAGTACTTCAGAAACATTAATATATTTATTGATAAGTGTTATTTCCCACTGGGGAGAAAAATCTTTCCACATTTAGTTTGGCATATTTACCTGACTCACATTTTTATTGTACGTCAATGGATTTACTTTAATGCTTCCCTTGGCAAAATTCATTCCTGACTTGCACATCAGATATCACGTAACACAAAAACTATGCAATAATCTTGATAAATCTATAATCAGCTCAGCCTTTGTACTTAATTGTATGCTCCAAGATGGAAAAATCACAACAGGAAATGGGAAAAAGAAAAATAAACTAGCAGGGAAATAAGGTTTCATTCAGGTTCGTCTGATAAAGATGTAGGACACATTTCGTATCTTCTACTTTATATTATATGAAACTTCTTGCATAAACCTTACAATGAATGCCTGAAGAGATTGGAAAGCCAGCAAGATTACTATTCCCTGATGTTATGATTTTCAAGACTACTGCTCCAGAACACTGGAAGGATAAAAGACAGTATGCCCCATCACTAGAGATGTTCAAGACCAGCCTGGATTAGGCATTGAGCAATCTGATCTAGTTGAAGGTGTCCTTACTCAAGGTAGGAGGGTTGGATGTAGATGATCTTTAAAGTTCCTTCTGAGCCAAACCATTCTATGACTCTATGATATCAACAGCAAAAAAAACCCATGAATTTTTATAACTCAGAAAATTAATCTCTTCAGATTTTTGATGAAATTATTTTAATTCCCATTATTTTAATCCTTATTATCTTGAGGATATTAGCCACCCCGTAAACCCAGTGCCATAATGGCTAAGGGATTTATTCTGTTTTGCAGTTTAAATATCATTAATTGCTGGCTGATTTTTTTTTTTATTTTATATTTGTGTGTATCAATAATCCCTTATTTTCTGTAGGTTCTCCTCAAACCTGATGCTTGCAACCACGGATTATCTGTAGATGGCAGTCACACCACTCTTCAGCATTCCTCTTCTCCACTGATCTATGCTCAAGTCAAGTTCTTCCTAACTCCTGTCACAAAATTCACCTTTCTTGTGGTGATCTTACTTGGTGGTCTCTGCATTTGTTCCAGTTTCACTTTATCTTTTTGAAGGCAGGTGACTGGAAATGTACATAGCGATCCAAGTGAGATTTTTTTTTTCTTAGCTGGATATTTTGCCATCATAACTGAGTCTTTCTGGACATATATCCTAATGACTCAGTGACCAACTAATGCTTCTCCTCTTCATTCTGCTTGTCTCTGTTGATTTTCTACTGATAAACTCTCGGCCTATTCCTGAAATTTCTGCTGTTAGTTTCCAAATGCAGGCACTTTACATTTCCTATTATTAAATTTCATCTAGTTGCTGTTACCACAGTCTTTAAGGTCATGTTTTTATTCCCCATAATATTCTGATCTTTTGCTGTATTAGGAATCTTTTTACTGGATCATCAACAAGTTTCATAACAGTGGTGACATTCTGTCACCCCATCACTAATAAAAAACATCAATAAAGGCAAACAGTCCCCAGAGAGTTTCCTAAGAAATTCAGCCAGCAATCTTCCTCCCACCTGATGCTCTTTGAAGTCACACAAATTTCCATCTCTCCTTGCCTATACATAGAGTTACTTTAATAATGCTCACTCCCTCTAGCAGTGCTTCTAGTCTCCCATTTGGCACTAAAACAATTTTCATTTTTTTTTTACAAAACTGCTTTCCCTATTTAAAAAAGAAATAATTGCTTTTCATGAACAGCTGTCACAATGCATTGCCACAACATACCAAAGGTTAAAAATGGCACAGGGTGTTCCGAGACTCCACACGCTAATTTACTATACTAATCTACTGTGTTACTGATTTTAATGACTAACTGGCAAGTCTCTAATAGCACAGCTTTCTCACGTCTTCTATACAGATATAGCCACACCAGACTTGATAAACACAGTTAAATGTCTTGCTATTAAGCCTATGACTTCATATACCTATTAAAAATTAATATTAAGATAAAAATCAACTGTTTTTCTCCTTCCTTGTATATAACTGTAAATACAGCTTACACTTGGCGATTGTGGGTTTCTTCCTTTTCCATCACATCTACTCCTAAAGCACAGTATCATCTGCTGGGCAGTATCTTCCACTTTCATACAAGTCTCTTGGTTTTCTTTACATCCTTTTTTCAGTTGAATATGCACCCATGAGGTACTGAACCATGCTGCTACAAGATTTAGTTCCTTGCTCGGGATACTCATTCCTGATAGTTTGATTAATCCTGAATTTCAAAAAATGTCAAGTCTACCCTGCACCCCCCCAGATTCTGAGCCAGCAGTACAGCTGACAGCAACTCATCCTCGCTTTCCTGTGCTGCAGGGACTTCATTGACACCTGCCCTGCTCTCTTTCTGAAATACTTAACTCCTTTTTTTGGCTCTGCTTAACACACAATATGCTATCAATAATTTACATCAGGCCTGACTTTAGCTAAAGCAGGTCCCAAGTAAGGTTCATAAATGGGATTTGATGTAATTCTGCACAGAGAAAATTACTCCCTTCCTACAAACCCCTCGGCTCACCCCGCTGCCTAATATAGCAGTTAGTTAACCCAACCGTAGAAACTCTGTGCAGGCCCTCAGCACTCAATACACTGATATCCTCAGGTACCAAGAGAGTACTAAAAAAAATGAGAATTATAAATACTAATACAGAAAATTCATAAACCTAGACCACTCCAAGGCCCAAATTGAACCATTCCATACCAATACATTAAACCGAAACAAAACAAAAAAGTGCTTTAGATTCAGCTCAAAAACTAGCACTTAGGCTCAAATAGCCAAACAGATATTCTAAACACATCACTGTGGATAAATTTTTTTGGAAACTAAAAGTATCAAATCCTGCTGGAAATAATTTTTGTGCTATAACTGAATACTGAAAAGGAGGAACACATCTGGTGCCTGGGCTGTGCAAACATATTTATAATTAAGTAGAAGTGAATACTAAAATCCAGTAATGATAGAATTCATTAGACTAGTATAATGCTGTATAATTACTCTCTTTTTTTATATCAACCACTCCATGCTTTAAGAGATCATTTTACCCATTGATATCAGTGTGCTATGACATATTTACATACACCCTGTACAAAAGGCTGAGAAAGTATTAGACATGTCAAAGGATGACATGGAAAGGCGACTATTGTACAATAACTACACTGTCAGCGAAACAAGAGGAAGCTAATTTAAATTCATTCCCTGGAGTGTAACTCTACAGACAGGTACTGGATTTACATTTTGTAAGGAAAGGTGCTCCGTTCTCTAGTAGGGAAAAGTCCTAACATGACAAAATCATCACCTTTTTCCACCAGCACTACTTCCTCACCTTGCCTGTCTTGCATTCCTGGTCTTCCACCAACCAACCCATCTATCCACTGATTTCCATATAGACCTTTCTAAGCATCATCCTTGGGTCTCCCCTCACTGAAACCTGAAACCATCTCCATGCACTATTGCTCCTACCTTACATTTGGAAAGAACTGCCAGCAGAAAACTGTCCTCTGAGCCTGTTCTTCACTTCCTTTCTGCTTCTTTCCTGCCAACCCTGGCCAGGTGTCTCAGCCTCCTGCTTGGGCTGTAAAATGCTGACATGCATGTAGGTCCTGACAGAAACTTGGGCTGACACCAACAAGAGAGGGTTGCCACACCTCTTCAAAAAGCTTTGACAGGCATCCAACACATTTGCCATACTTTCTTATTTTTTTTCATGTAAAGCCACCCACTGTCTCACTAAGGCACTCTCAATCTCCTCCATCTTCCTCTCAACACACTAGCTGATCTTTACCCTCCATGTAGACGGATAAGGAAGCTTGGACTAACGTAAAAGGCAAGTTAGTTGGTAGGGTTGCTAGTGCAAATATCCTGGCTCCTCTCGCAGATGGGTTTATGATTATGCCCACACAGCCTAGTAACAATTACAGCTTTTGGATCAGGCTCAGCAGGTAATTACAGAGCCAGCATGGGGCTCAGAGACGAGCCCGAGGGACAGAGTAACTGTCTAAAACTCTGCTGCTTTCCCCCTTAAAACAGTGGCCAAATACCTACCAGATAATAGCTTTCTCTACAAAGCTGTAGCTGCAGCCAAACAAGAAACAAGCAAATGCAGATAGATAAAAGCAGTCTGCAGGGACAGTAAAAACGTAGCTGAAACCAATTACGATTTGCACTTATTCCACATCATCCCACAGGTTTCTAACAACAAAACAATGACTCTGACCAGCCACTTCATTTTCAGCCCTCTACTGTTCATGAAAGTTATCTGAGCTACAACCAAAACAGTCTCTCTTAAGTGGTCTTTTATTGTAAACAAAAGCTGAAAAAGCTCACACCTAACATTACTTCAGATAACAGAGAAAAGCTGCATTTAGTAGTTTCAAACATCCAAAAGGGACATTAAGCCAAAATTTAAAAGATACGGGGTTGTTTTTTAAAGGGAGAAGGCCTGTGCTCAAATGAGAGAATAACATGTTCTTTCTATAAACTGCGGTACACAGAAAATTTATCTTTCAGTAGTCACCAGTGCAATTAAGAAATGCCGTATTTTTAACAGCCTTAAGATTCAGAAGACATAAAAGATATGATGAAAACAGTATTTTTAAACTCTGCTGGGCCAGAACAAAAGTTAGGATGTAATTTGGAGGAAATTAAAATAAAGCACTTGTTTAGTAAATAACTGTGCTTGAACTGGCTCCTTTTTTTTGTGCGTTCTAAGGACTTTCTAATTAGCTATGTTGACAAAGACATATTTGAAACAGAACTAATTTAAATATTACATCGTATTTCTTTTCTTTCATAAAAAAAGACAAAGTAACAACAAAAACACCCTCATAAACAAAGTAAAATGTTTTTAATATTCACAAAATATAAAGCTTCAAAAAAGAAACTGCCAGTGATCACTGAGGAAGGATTTTTTCAGATTTGCTTTCATGTATCATTATAGGAGAGAACACCAGTTATTGACCTATATATTCTTAAAGCAGATCAATCAAAACACCAGCATCACAGGAATACGTGCTCATGGCTTTTTTACAAATGTTCAAAAACATCAAACCTGCAATTAGTCTATTGTGCAAGGTGTTAAATTCCCAGAAAGATTCGCATATTTCCATAGTTTACTCTTAACTGACACTAGGCAGAAGTATACCTACAAAAGTGATCACCAAAACAGCACTACTATTCAACAGGGAAAAATAAATGGGTTTGGGAAAGCAAAGGGTTCCACTTCAGAGAGTCTTATGATTTCTGACACGCAATGGTCAGGGGCTACCCTGGCATAGCTCCTCTCCCATCAGGTGCTAAAAATGCCTGCACAGTGGAGTTAAGCAACACATCTGCAGCTGGGCCCAGGCCCTTCTTGAGAAGCACTGCCCGATCCGGGCTGCAGCCTGCTCAGTGCCAGGCAAGGCAGCTGCCTGGAGCCGGCTGCTGCTGGCAGAGCAATCAATGCAGCTCTCTCCCAAATATCCTCTTCTCCAAGCAACACTTGCACGCAAAGTAAGAACCAGACTGAAACATCAGAGGACTTGTGTCCTGGCAACCTTCGGGAAGACAATCCCTTTCCCCGTAGCTCTGCAGCCCTTCCTGCCTCACGCAGCTAGACCCGTCCATCATGTGCTGTGGGAATGCTAAGAGGAAAGCAAGGCAGCTTCACAAGCTAAACACAAGCATGGGACCAAGACATCAACATTGCTCCTAGATCTCTTTTATGCCATATGCTTTTGAAAATCATGTCCATGTATTTCAAATGACAAAATTAAACTTAGTAGAATTTGTAATGAAAAAATAATATGGCGAGTTAAATATTTGCATCTAAAACTGAAACCCTTAAGTTTCCTAGCATGACATCCTGCAACAAACAGGCGATGAAAATAAATAAAACCAAAAAAGCAAAACCATGTGGATTACCTAGACTTGATATCCCAAAGATACAGGCACTCCCAAGGTGAAATCTGTATCGAGAGGAAAATATTACATGTTCTGATATGCTTTTTATTACATGAAGCGTGGCCTTGTTCGGTAGTTTCAAATACTTAAAAAAAAAAAAAGAAAAAAAAAAAGGCAGGAAGGTGGTTCATAGTTAATTAATCCCTAAACGTTCCAAGAAAATTAGAATATAAAAGTCCCACAAAGGGCTCAAAAACTAATTTTACCAACATAGACCAGTAATTTAAATCATTTGAATTAAAGATTTTAAAGGAAGTACTTGCATACTTAAAGTTCAGTATTTGCATAAGTCTTTGCAAGATCTGAATAACAAGTCAAAGAATTCATTTCTAGTTTCTCTTACAGACCTAGAAGACAACCCAGATACAGCACTACCATTTAAAGGTTATAAAAAGCTCATGAAATCAGTGTGAAATTTTCAGTAGACATATTTATATTTTTTAAATCATTTTTCCATCCTTTGAAGTGTTTTACAATTCTTTTATCAGGTACATTGCCATGTAGAGAGGCTCAAGAAAAGGAAAAGGATATGAGACAACACAGAAGAATTAACCAGGAGCAGCATTGGTTACTGCACATCACTTTGTGATATTTCAAAAGTGCTGCTATTAAAACACAGTTACATTTTCTTTTGTCATCATTCAAAAAATTAATAGCTGTGAAGGGTACTCCACTGCTTCTCTACTCACTTCTTTCCCTAGAAATATAAGGAAATCCCCAATCCTTTTTTCTCACACATTGCTATACAACATCTTGAAGATCACAGAAAGCCTACACTGAGAGCTTGAACATTTTAAGCTGAAGAAGACAGCATTACCTTTCTTGAACAAAACTAACATTTCTGTCATGTTAATTGGTCACTAGAATCAAATATTCACTATACAAAGTAGGTGGTGACTGGAATTGAATGCTCATTATGGAAAGGAGCTTAAAAATACAAAAGCGAAATCCTTCACATACTTCCATATCCTAAGTATGCACACCACTTTGGTATTTGTAAAATAGATGCAGGGAGTCTCAGCACGCAGACACTTAGCCGCAAAACCATTTTATGAGAAGTCCCAGAAAAATTAATATGAATACTTTTACACAGAATGGTTCTTTGAAATCTACTCAATGAAGTAAACTTAATAATAATGACAATCTTACCTGGTCCCAGGGACAGATGATTCCTCCGAAACACATAAAGAGATATCCCATGGCAACAAGACATACCCAGACCACCAAAGAAAATATACGAAGCAGCTTCTTAAACAGAGGTTCTACGCAGACAAGGATAAATATGGCTAAAAAAATTGCTAAAGCCGTTGGAACAGTTATTAAAAAAGCCACATGGTCTTCAATTTCCTGGAAGAGAGGAAAATGAAAAGGAAATTAAAAACTAATGTACTTAAAGGTCAGACAGCAAGAAGATATTCTAACCTTACCACATACAGAGATCTCAGAAAGACATGGCTGAATATCAAGTGAGATGAATCAAAATACTATTTCTTTCACTGTAAGAAGCTGTTATTTGGAATATTGACTACACAAACAACTATTAATGACACTACTGTATCATGCTTCTTTTACTAAAGTGACGAATTGAAACAGAATGGGAAAACGGTAAATCACTTGCCAGTAATGCACCAAGCCTGTAGAACTCAGCCAATTGAAAAGCAAATCAAATCTGCAGAAGTGGCATAGCCTTTCTTCTCCTGAATTCGAGAGACTTACCCCATTAGTGTGGTTTTCAGGTGAATTCAAGCATACCATTGAAGACTACATGTGTCAGAATACCTCCCAAATCAACTGTGTGTCCATAACTCTATTTTTCACAGTGATATTTGCCAGGTAACATAAATTTTGCTTCTATTTAGTGTCTTTAGCTTGAAGGGTGGGCTCTCTCTTACACACCTACATTTTCTCCTAGCTACTGCTTACTTCAAAACATGCAAGTAAGGCCCAGAGCAAGGACCAGAATCTTAGTTGAAGTGAGATTTAGAATAAAAAATACTTAAATCTATTTACAGAACTTGCCTTAAAGTTATTACATTAATATCATAAAATAGTCTGGTGATAGATCCATTAAAAAGGAATAATGCTTGATTTCATATTCCTGTATGTGTTCAGAAGTATCTCTGGCTGAAGTACAGCAGCACTGTATCAAAGTCTGGTCCTAGGATCTTTCCTCATTCCCTCATTTGTAGCAACAAGGATTGCAAAAGCAGGCCCCAAATGCTACTGTTGCAACAGAATAAAAAATATGCGCACTTCATGCAGAAGGACTCCCATCAATTTCTTCATGCTGATGTAATCTTGGGAATAATCTGTAAGTACCTATTTATTTGATGGTTTGTAAGATATTGAAGTCCCTTGATTTGCAGTGGCTTTATTAGTGTCCTGATAAATCTTGCTGATTGATAAGTTTTCAACTTAAGTACTTAACATTTTACTTAAAAGCTTTTTGATGTGATTTTTTTTCTTCTCTCTTATGTGTATAAGATGATAGTTGTAGCAAAACTAAACATTTATAAGTAAATTTGCAAATCAACAAGAATTTACAAATGCTTGCTTGCTTGCTTTCTATCTCTTTCTCTCTTTATCTCTCTCTTTCTCTCTTTCTTTCTTCTTTTCAGATTTAATATTCTTTACAACCCTTTGTAGTTTACAATCTACGAAGAGACACTTCCTGCAAGGTTCTTTCCCCTCCTCTCCTCAAACATGTTTGCTTTGCCTGTGGCCTTGACTCCACATGCCCTGCACACTGCAGCACCATCTGCTGCATCAGAGACCTCTGCCTGCTCCCCCGGAGTATGAACCCAGCAGCACCATGTCTGCAGCCACCCCAGTGTTGGGCAGCCCTGTGCCAGGAGCCACTCGCACACATCAACGGCCACCAAATCTCAACCAATAACCTCCACATTTCAGCAGAAAAGGAGAGGTTCAGATTGCCTCTCTGCAGAGTGCAGTAGCTGAGGCTCTACTCAGCGCTGACACTGGCAGGTTCAAATCAAGGGCAAACACCATGATGAAAGTCCACATCTTATAGTTCAGACCAGAGATTATTTTTCATATACCCTACCCTGCCTGACAAAAGGCAGCTTGTCTTTCAATTCTTTTCATTTCTTCTTCCCTCATAAATTTACAATGTCACACATTTAAGCAACTATTATTGCAGCACTGGTATAAGGAAACAAGGATATAACGAAAGCATGTGCAAAAAAGGGCATTGAAGGTGATGAAGGGTCTGGACCACAAGTGTTATGAGAGGTGGCTGAAGGAACTGGGGCTATTTAGTCTGGAGAAAAAGAGGGTGAGGTGAGGCCTTATTGCCCTCTACAACAACCTGAAAGGAGTGAGGTGGGTGTTGGTCTCTTCTACCAACTATCAAGTGATAAGACAAGAGGAAAAGGCCTCAAGCTGCGCCAGGGAAGGTTTAGATTGGATATTAGGAAAAACGTCTTCACTGAAAGGCTTGTCAAACATCAGAAGAGGTTGCACAGGGAAGTGGCTGAGTGACGATCCCTGAAGGTATTTAAAAGATGGGTAGATACGGCACTTAATGGTCATAGTTTAGTGGTGGACTTGGCAGTGATAGGTTTACATTTGGACTTGATGATCTTAAACATCTTTTCCAAGCTAAACAATTCTGTGATTCTGTGAAGAGTCAAGAAATTGTAACTGATGGTACTAACTTTGATATGCAAGCACTAGTCTTCCAAATATCACATACACACACTAAAGCTTTCAAGCACTCGGGTAGTTACACTGAAAACAAATTTATGGGCCTAAAATAAGGCATAGAGGTGTCTACGTAAGTACAGAGCTCTATGAAGTGAGATATGTGCAATCATGCACAATAAGAGACAAAACATAAAACCTAGCTAGTAGTACTAAGAGCCAATTTATGTCTCTGAGTTTTGTGACTTTTGATCATTCCCATCTTTGAAATTTATTTCAATGAATCAATTCAGTAATGTGACAACCAATGTCAGCCCAGATAATATCAAAAGCATTTAACTTTGACCTTTGACTTCTACACTTTCATGTGGGATTGCAAAAGTCTTTTTACAAGGTCAGAGAAATTACACCCTTCAGCGGTAACAGGACAGTGTTACATCCCCTGCACCATCTGTCATGTAGTAAAGACCACAGCACCAAAGGAACCTTCAAGCTCCTGGTGGAAGCTGAGACTCAGGAAAGCCACATATTTAAATGATGGTAAGCTGGTATTTCACTGATAGCGATGATGCTACAAATATACAAGGAGAATATCCCCATGCCCTTCAACAGACCATTTCTCCATGTCAGTACAAAAGAAAATAAAAAAAATAAAATACTGTGCTTTCTAGTAAAATGTTGCTTCATAACAATTCAAAAATATTTAGATTTCAGTTTAGAGCATATGTAAGCTCATAGAGTTACATATTTTATATGTATTCTATCTTATATTTATCCATCAAAAAATAACAGCTAATCAGCCAATTTCCTTTTTTTAAGTGTGTACTGATCTCAGCACTTAGCTTAGCCATTTTGATCACTACATATAAAATTTTATTTCTACTTTCTCCCCTTCTCTGCTTGCCTACTGCACGATTTTGCATTTTGCTTTGGTTTAAGTATAAGCAGAGAATAAAAATATAGACCACAATGTATCAGCACCTCATCACAGGCAACTGAATGCAACCTCACTGACTGCAATGGGACATCACCTCTTTGAGCTTCTTCTGTTAAAAGCTGCTTGCATCACACTGTACACCGTGTGAATTCTGAAGTAAAATTAACATTTAAACACAGAATAGTATACAGAGTAGGCGATTAAAAGATATATGGGAAAACAATTGTTGTTACAACTCGTGTCCTTTCCAGAAAGCCTTAATGCATACAGGGGCATTTTTCACAATGCTGCCTGTAAAGTACATGTCAGGTCAAGAAAAGCAGGTCATGTGAGGCAGGGTTATTTTGAAAATGACTTTTCACAATATTTTCCTGTTACTTCAGAATTTCAGATTTATGAAATTGTAACTTGGAGTTTTGGCTGATCTTAGAAATTAAAAACACCAGAGGTAATGGAATTAAAGTATCAGCATGACATATTTGAACATAACGGCTAAGCCTGCGATATACAGATCTTGCCTGACAGTTCCGCCTTCCTGTTTTCTATCTTGCTGCCTCTTAATTACTGAAGAAATTAAAAAGTCGACTGTTAGAAATTTTTTCAAACCCCGTAAATTCTTAAGAAGTGTGTGATAATCTCGTTATCACCACTAGAAACTGAAGAATCACTTTCAGTCATCTTCCCAAAGCCCACAGCCTCCTCTCATTCTACATCCTGTTCCATCCTTTTCCAGATAATGACATGCCCTGAGTTTAATTTTAAATATAAAAGCTGCTGTAGAGCACTTCACTGTTTTATATAAAAATCTACAGCTAGATGAAGTACTCTATAAAAAAGAACAAACAAGCATTTAAAATACCATATTTAGCGTCAAATCTTTTACTGTGATCTCCCATTCTTTTAGTACTTTTTTCTTTTATTCTTTTAATCTACTGGAATTTGACAGCAGTCTACAGACAGAGGACTCCTACTGGGATCTGAAATACTACACGTTTTGAACTAACTCAAACCATTGACTACATTAAATTCCTACTAAAATCACTTCTTGCTGAGACCAGAGAAACACTTTCAAAATGAAAATTTGAAAACAAATGAGTAATGTTCTTCAGAGCTTAAAACTATGTATAATTTCATGCATCTATTTTCAAAAATGTTGAGTGTTAAAAAAATAGGGCTCAAGGATTACTAGCTCACTGATCTCTCCACCAGAAGCGGACAACTTCCTCTAACCAGGCTAACTGACTGAAAGAATCTCTTTAGCTACCTCTCTAGCAAAAATTGCCCATTTTTCCTATAAAGCCTTTTCCAGGACTTCAGAGAATTAGAACTACAGCTATTTTCAGTAGACACGTCACCACTTTTCCCTTTATAAAAGCGGACACTGTTTCAATTTTCTAACACTTCAAGGAAAAGGTCTCTACAAAGCCAAAAAGCAGCAAAAGTCTTCTGATTGCTTGTGACTCTTATCCCATGGTTTTCTATTTTAGTGAATTTGCGTATGGCTGACTGCACTGTGTGCCATCTGCTAGACAGCTGGAAAAAAATCTCCGTTTTATTAGGAGGTGCTGTGCCCTGCTCCTGGCCAAGCTGCACAGTTTCATCTAGGACTTCATCATTTAGAACAACAACTGAAAAGTTTTGGCCAGCATTCTCAGATTTCTTTTCCATCAATTCCATCCCTATTAATCCATCTTTACTTCAAAAATCACACAGTGAGTTTAAGACCAGTTGCTATTTCCAAACACATGGTGTTTTCTGGATCCACAACTCCTCTGCCTTTCGTGCCACGACTTATCTTTCATAACATAAAGCTTTTCTGGTTTTTCTTGCTTAGCTGCCTGGTTAGAAGGTTTCTCACGTGTCCTTTTTTTTAATCTTTTATTGAGCTTTTTGCAACATGTTTAAGGACACCAGCAGAAAATTAATGGAACTGTACCTTTTAATCAAACTGTCCTGAAGTTTGTGTCAATAAAGCTTTTCATTTTCACTAAGACCCTATGAAATTTCATGCTTGAGATTTCGTGTCATTGATTCAACATTCCCTGTTTGGCTTAGTAGATCAATGATAACAGCATCAGGCTCAAATTCACTTGTTTCATGATGTCTGTGGTCTTCAGAAATTCAGTTTTTTTCTCTTAATGAGTCTAATGTGCAGTCTACACTTGTTGTTAGCACATGGTAATACCTGACTTCTTGCTAATCTGCAATCAGTCCAGCAATTTCCACACAACATCGATCTGGTAATTCTGACTGGCACCACAACTGCCAAGCTGCTGTGCAATGTGATAAATAACAAGAAGCAGCTCTGCTTTCATGGCCACATTCTAGACCATTCTGTGGTCATTAGTATATGCTAACATTATTAGAGTAGCAAAACTTCATTCAAATCCTTCCTATGACATTCTGGTCATCTGGAGCATTTCTTCAAACGTGAAAGCTATCAACAACATGCGCTGTAAAATCACCCTGTATGAAAAGTACAGCATTTTACAACAGTGCAATAATACTGTAATAATACTGCTGAAATCAACAGGAACTGTTCTTTGACTTTACAGGGTCTGTACTAGTTAGCACATGAGCACTAATAATGATAATGCAGTGACCAACCACGTAGGTATTGTGAGCACCCTTTTGCCTACCAATGTGCTCGACTACAGTGCCAAGCACTTTTAGCTAGCGGATTCTTTGTAGTGAGTCAAACTACATATAAATGTTGTTCATCGTCTCACTTTTACTCAGTAGAAAACAATTTTATACAGGTTTTTCCAACTTTGCCTGATAGCTATGAGTGAACCATGCCTGTCTCAGTAGCAATGATTATCATGAAAATAGTCTGCAATCACAGACTTTGAGATCACAGATCACTGGAGATCACAGACTTCTCTGCTTAATGCAAAAACATGAGACCTCAGAGAAGGTTGGAAAGGATCCTTGGAGGTGCAGAGGAAGAGTCAAAAGCCATGGCTGGCACTGCAAAGGTCACAGAAAAACATTCAAACTAGTGAGGCTATAGAAACATAGTACATGGTTTAAAAGAACAATTAATATCACAAAGAACCATAATTCTCAGCTAAACGGAAGGACAGAAATTGCTTAAACTCAAGAAGGAGGAAAATGGCAAAGAAAAAGCCGGGACAGACTGTCTTTTTAAAAATTTGGCAGAGGAATAAAATAGCCATGTGGAAGTATACACTTCTATATAAACACTAAGAGCTTAAAAAGATAGATGGAAGAACTAAAATGCCTGGTCTTAAAACATTATTTACACAACAGTCTTACAGAAAATTTGTTGGGAAAGAGACCATCAGCAGAATACTGAAAAAGCAGAAAAGACTGTAAGTCAGGGATTGAAGAAGGGTCAGTGTTAACAATCTAGAAGATAGCATAAAACAAATAGCATAAAATCCCTATGAACCAAAAAAATAGCCCGAACAGCAACGGCTTATCAAAATAAATGACCTAGAGGACTGGTCATCCAACCAGCACAGAAATTATTTGAGATTCTATGAAACGCATAGATAAGAAAGGCTGTCAAAGAAAACACAACACATTAAGGCAATCCTTTGGTGACTCCCAGCTAGACTGGCTAAGGATTGCAACAGCAGATAGAAACTGGGACCATTGTCTGTATCTCATGTACAGCTAAAAAACTAACAACCACACAAACAAGAAAAAGAAAAAAAGAAAAAAAAGAATAAAAGCAAAACCCAAAAAATCCCCACTCACATAAAGAAAACATTCAATCTGATCTCAAGAATCGGAAACAACCTGGTTTACAGAATATTACAATTGAGGAGCTTCTTTATAACAATGATAAAAGTTGTTTGTAAGCAAACAAATGAAAAACGTAACCCAAACACTAAACTGAAAAGAGGAGCTAGACGCTTACAGATTAAAATCTTTGCAGGTGTCCTAATCAAAAACTCAGACACACCAAAAATTCCCAAAAATTACTTGAGAAAGACCAAAACACAACCAGAATAACCAGAATGTAACCATGCAGGGAAGCTTCTAAAAACTATCTTTCAAAAAGAAAAAAACAAAAAAAAAACAACAAATAACGAACTGAAAGGGGATAATAAAAACGATCATAAAATTTATCAGGTTTAGTACAAAGATTCAATAATGCATGCCAAGAAAAGAGCTTGAGAAATCATTTCTAAGAGTATGAAAATAAGTAGTAAACTCTTTCTGAAACTTAATCGGGAGATGGCAGTCTGCTAAAGGACTTAGAAGGAAACAGTAGACTTTCTGTAGAGATTTATATCAAGTGACACAGCTCAGACAAAGCAATCCTAATTTTATACATATGACAACAGGCTCTTAGTTGACTATATTAGCTTTTAGAAATGGCGATATTTGTTGTTTATCACAGCTTTGCCCATGGAAATATCACTATGGTGTTCACTAGCAGTGAATGCAGAACAGAGGAAAAAATTGCACAGGAGTGAATATCATGATGCCACCTCAATGCATGATGAACACTGTAAACAACTCTAGTCCTACCACCACCACTTCCAAATGAATACAAGACTAGAATTTCAGTAGCGAGATACTGATGGAGTAACATTTGTTTTTAAGGTTTCTCATCTCTGCAAGGAGTGAGCACAGTCGTCCTTTGATACAGGTCTTGACTTTAAAGACCATGTCCACCCCAGGCCAACAGGGAACAACCTCCACTTGAGCTGCCTACGTGCAAATGTGTAACCAGGGAACCCCATTAGCCTGTGAACATTCCTACTGTATAATACACCATGGGATAGAGGACAGGTACCTATCCCTGCCAAAAAAAACATAATTAGCAGAATCAGGATGTGTGTGTGTCTGTGCGTATTTTATTCACATAAATATGCCCTGTGCAAACCTCATGCACAAAATCTGAATGGTGAGCAGCTTTTCCTGTTTCTTTATACATCCTTGTTTGCCACATTGGCAGTATTCTCTCTCTTGATTTATTTTCCATCGATTTGTATTCTCCCATCTTGTTAACCACATGTCATAAAACCTATCAGTGAGTACAACCATTTATTTAATAAGCTGGGGTTTAGAGGGTCCAAAAGGAGGCAGGGAACATGAACAGGACTGTCATGCCTTCTGGTTGTCCAGCATCATCTCAGTCTTCTCTAAGGCTTGTAATTATCAAAAGTAGCTCTACTTTAAGACATGTAACAGCCTATGAAAACCAAAGCAGTCCAACCAAGTTACTAGCGGCTGCAATGTTCAGCTGATACACTTATAGCATTGTCCTACCCAATGACGGTAGCTGACAGCCACAGAAAACATACCACATCCCAGAGAACGACAGTTGATCACATTCTGATCCCTGAAGTGTCCCATTTAGAAGAGGACTAAGACAATACGTAGTAAAGCCAGCAAAGGTTTGTATATTGATGAAAGAAACTATTCCAGGCTCCAGAGTCAATTAGCACCCACTCAGATAATTAAGATCATTGTAAATGTAGTGATCAAGATATACTTCTTATGTGCTTTATTCTACATGTATTGATTCTGAATTCCTCTAGAAATGTGGCTTCCTAAATTGGTTTAGCTTCCTCATTTTATTCTCTAAATAATCCTTCCTCATCTTATTCTCAAAATAATCTTAAAGAAACTCTCTAATAAATGCCACAGCCCAAAATGTGAATACACAAGGATGAATTGAGTAAAACACTTACGAAAAATATATGCTCTGTAGTTAAATATATTCAAAATATGTCATTATAGAAAGAGCTCCATCAACTAAACACCATGGATAAAAAATTAATTCACAGGTCTCAAAGACATGTTTTTGAGATTAACAGCACTGTAACACATATTATAAGTGAAATTATGGCCTTCCTTATATACATTTAGACCTGTGGAAGTCATAAATACCAAAGTACCTCTTCAATTCTTTGAACTGTTTAATACTGACAGTTAAATATTGTCTGTCACTTTTAAATCAAAGCTAAAAGGTGGCTTTCCCTCACCACTTTAATCCTGACATAATAACTTGAGAATCTGACTGTAATCAAGAAAAAATGTCAAGATGGAAATTGCTTAAAAGTACGGATCAGAAAATTTGAACCAGGGAGCATGAGAGTTTCACCAAATGAGGAAACAGTGCTCATTTTAGAAATCTGTTTAACGAAGAAAAAGATAAGCTTAGGCTTCTAAGGTAAGCTTAGACTTTGTTCTCTAACAGGTCTTTTAAAAACACATTTTGCAATAATATTTGGTAACATGAAAAATAGTTTTAATATTGAAAAATCACTGCCATCATTCGGAAATTACTTTTCAAGCTTTTCCTACGATTTTGAAATTACTCACTAAACACAATTATTATGATTACAGAAACAGCTCCTAAAGTTTACTCCCGTAAGAAACTTTCCACACTCTCATAGGTCTCTCAGTTCAACTCACTTCAAATCATTCTCACTTCATTTTTGACTCTAGGATCAGGCTCACATTCTGCAATGACCATTACTTCTACAATGTTCAAATTTCAAATAAGGGTAACCAACATGTTAACTTACATCAGAAATACAACTGCGCCAAATAGCAGTTCTCTAAAGAAGAAAAACTTTGGACCCATTTGTTGGAAAGTGAGTAAAAGAGATTCTGCAAATCCAGGCTTTTCTATTCAGAGTGAAATGAAGGCTTATTTAACCAGTACTGTTATCCCATTTCATTAAGGCACCAGCAGGAAAATATTAAAAATCAAAGAAGCCAAAACCAATCTGTTGAATTGTTTCAATGTTAAACAGACGTCTCGTCACTTTAAAAAGTGTCTAAAATCCCATTACCTACCAGGTGGAATTGCTTGGACTCACTGGGACAGTGACTATGGCCACCTTGTGGCACACAGTAGCTGTGTACCCTTAGGGATTACAGGACCACCTACTGCTCTGGACAACCTACCACCTGCTGGGTCTTGACCAGAGTAGACTGTGGTCAGAAGGCCTCAAGTTGCACCAGGGGAGGATTAGACTGGATATTAAGAAAAATTTCTTCACTGAAAGGATTATCAAGCACTGGAACAGGCTTCCCAGGGAAGTGGTGGAGTCACCAATCCTGGACGTATCTAAACATGTATATGTGGCATTTAGGGACATGGTTTAGCAGGGGACTTGGCAGTGTTAGGATAATGGGCTCGATGATTTCATGGTCTTTTCCAACCTAAATGATCTATTACTCTGTAAGTGTGGGAACACTAGCAAGCAAGTGCTGAGTTAAGTTCATAGCTGGGGGAATCTAATCTTCCTGGGATTTTCTTGCAGGGCCGACCAAAGTACTGGCAAACTGGAGACATGGATGGGGAAATTCTACCTGGAACGGAAGGACAGTAATTCCACTTATCCAGTCAGTGGGCAGGTCCACTGTGCATGCCATGGCATGGTCTTTAAGAGGTCCCACAGTTCAGCTGCCTGAGGAGTAAGGCGGAAAAATCAAGTTCTAACTACTTTTGCAAACCCAAGCAAGTGGTTCTGAAAAGCCATCAGTCCACTTTGAATCTATGGGACCATCTGAACTATCTGGAACTAACTGAACTATAAGGGAAACACATCCAGACCAGAGCACATCTTACCTCAGCTGCCCTCTGGAGCATATTCTGAGCATGCAACCAGAAGCCATTGGTCCTGCACTCTGGAACACATCTGCCAGGTTAGAGAAACTTCAAAACTAGAACCACGAATGGTGGAAGAATTGGATGCTGAGACAACAAACCTGAGGGCAAGGCTGAGAGGCCAGTGGTGATAGGTCCCACTTCCTCTGCTTCTCCCAGACATAAGCCTCGAACAGGTTCTCATCAGGAACACCAAGAGACTTTTATATCACGTAGGCACCACCAAGAACAAGAATTCTGTTTAGAAAGAGATTAAAAAAAAAGGTTTCCATACAGGTTGGAGAAATAGACAACTGGGAGGATAAGTGTAGAGACAGCCTCACACTCCTCTGCACAGATGGTGCAATAGTCCCTTGAATTTTCAGCACCATCTGAATAAGGTTTCGTGACCGTAGGTTGTTTATTCAAGATATAAAAATAAAGGATTCGGAGAAGAAAATGTGTGGAGCTGTTCAGGATTAGGACTGATGTTCAAAGAAAAAAAAGAGAAGACAGGGAAAAAGGGGCAAAATTACGCTAATTCACTTATTTTAGGAGGCTAGATCCCCAAAACTAGAATTTTTATCTTCACATCATCCGAAAGCTTGAGGTGACTCAGTTCTTCCTGAAATATGCAAAAGCCACTGTGGCAGCACTTAATTTGTCTGGGAGCACAGCCTGGCTATGATCAGCAATGTAGGCACAGTATGAAACACTACAGGTGTTCAGCTGCACTTTGCTGCCATGATGCTGGCACACCCACCTGCTCAAGAGATTTGCAGATCACTTCTATCTGTGTTAAATATCCATGCCGCCTTCACATTGAAGGGATGCACAGTGCAGTCTGGAAGATTCCAACGACTGCTATCATTATAACAAGGAGAATTTTTCTTATTAATAGCATAAACATAGCGACTCTGATGTCTGGTTAATGTCTTTAATCTAGGAGATCAAATGGAGACTCAGCCAATGAAACCTATTCACCATTTTTACAAGAGTTTTAAGATCCCCACAAATGGGTCACATTTTCTTGTCCACAACAAGGAACTTGAAACCAGTTTAAAAAAATTAAGAGAGATAAGCAGATCCCCTATGAAGTTGCCAATACATGATTTGTGAATCCACATAGCTGGCTTGATGCTGATAAAGACAGCAGACCATCACAGCCCAATCCATCATCTGTCTTACTCCTATTGCACCTCAGTAAACAACAGCTCTAGCCAGTATGTTATTTGTCTTTTTTGTCAGCTGCAGTAATGATTAGGAGCTGTGGATCCAGCATTTTGAGCCACAATTTGTGGCATTAAATAAGCTTTTCAGTGCCATGGTATCCACAAAATCTTAAGTTATTAAGATTACACTTCAAGGATAAGTATTCTTCCAATATAGCCACACCTGTGATTTTATCCAGTTCTTATTCAGTAATCAGGTTATTCAATAAGAAGGATGAAACGGAGGTATGCAATGTGCCACTAGCACCTCATTATCTTGACGGCTCTGTGTTTCCAGGTTTGTTAGAGAGTGGCAAACGAGAAAAGCTCTTAGCAGCATTAAAGTCAACCACAGATATACCTGGAGTGTCATTAGCAAACCAAACAAGAAAAGGCCCAGACTGATGCAGTACCGAGGAACGAAACCAGACACAAAGCTAGGCAGTTCCTCTTTCAGACAGGAAGTTGCAGCAATCTGGGCCTGGCTAAAGAGGTAATACTGGCTACAGAAGTTATGCCCAGACAACCAAAGATACTACTGGAAGGAACATTTGGCAGGGACAACAATATCCTAAGACTATGTCAAATAGCCAGCAACTATAGCTGCCAATAGCCAGCAACTATAGCTACCAGTAGCCAGAAACTATAGTTGGAAGATTATGGTGCTGTAATATGGTGCCTACTGACAAGAAAAAAATTAGGAACGTAGGGTTTCTACACAGAAAATTTGAATAGGGGACTTGAAAGCAGAACTGCATGCTCAATTATAGCTGGAATCATGGAAAGAAAAGACATAAATATACTAATGCTTGTTTTGAATTCTTCTTCATCTTGGTAGTAGCAATGAATTTAAGAAGAGGTAAGATAACTCCTGGACACAAGCATCACAGAATCAAGCATGTAAAAACCCTGTCTCTACTTGTCCTTCAGTAACTGAGGATTTTCTTGGTTCATTACCTTTTCTGTGACTTAGCTTTCCTTTTTGGGGAATGGATACGCTGGAGTTTGAAAACAGTATAGCAGGCACTTTGGCTTACTTTCAGTCTGCAAGGATTCCAAGGAATGCTTTCAGACCTTAGGTATTCTTGGACTGAGGGAGGATAGCTGGTGCTTTTGAACCAAAAAATATTTAAATTACACAGTGCTGATCTCAAAGGGTTTCTTAAAACTGAGAGCACATACGAACTTACAATATGGCTGTGACCTTGCTATATGGATGTATTATTCTATACAATTAGTTTATAACAGAGCATCCCATGAATAGTGATGTAACATCATCTCAGTGTCCGTGTGGTGACCTCTTGGTGTGTATGGATGGATTTTTCAGATCCAGAGTACTGATGAGAATATTACCAGAGCCATGCAGCAGATGCCCTTCTGCAGACACCTGGTCACTCAAGACACTGTTGATGAGAATGATGGAACATGTCTTCCAAAGCTACTTTTTCTAAATGGACTTGAAGAATTTTCACACTCCATTTCAGAATAAGATTCTGAACACAAAAATCTGGAAGGGTTAGGCTGAAGTCCAGTTTTCACTAGAAGCAGCAAGGATTTCTTTTAGACTGAGAAAGACCAGTTAGAGGGAGGGAGGTTTTGCTGTCATTCTGATAAGGGCTCAAAGAAACGGCATTACCCACTCCAAGCTCCAGGAAGCTTACAGGACTCTTCTGATTCTCTTCTCTTTGCACAAAGACAGTTCCCTGCCAGCCACATGGGCAGCTGAAATGTTTTAATGTGCTCCTTCACAATGAGGCAGCTACCTGAGCTTCCATTGCAGGATCAGCTGACGGTAAATTCAGTCTGATGCCAGAAAACAAGTCCCTGCAGGAACACATTCTTGCCGTTCCTACATCTGCCATAGTGCAGGTACACAGTTAATCATACTCTCCTTTTGAGTATAATTTCCTATATCTGCTTTTGCTACAGAAGGTGTTTGGGCAGGTCAGTGATGTAGATGTGTGGCCAATCTTTTCCTTCTTGGGTTTATGAATCAGTTTAAAGGTTCAGGAATCATAATTGAGCCTACTGGCATGATCGTGAACTTTTACAGAATTTCAAAGAAGTGGTTGGGGGTATCATCACAGACAATAATCAGGCAGCTAAAGCAAAACCATCCCGTGGTGCTTTAGAAGAGGGAAGGCATCAGAAAGTCACACTGCAGAAGAACTTTTCACTCAACACATGCTCCACTTCTCCAATGATACCATCAAGAAGCATGCAGCTCCAAATCAACAAATAGCCCTCGGACAACCACATCTTAAGAGCTTTATGGGTAGCAGCAAGGATTCTGGAGACACACAAGGGCCACGGACCAGCATTAAAGGTAAACACAACAGAGCAGGCTTGCACTACTTTGAGCAACGGGCATGGCTAGCCTAAAAGAAAACACAGGTATATCCAGCAGCAGATTGATGCACTTTGAGTTTTGGGAAAAGGGACAGAAAAAAAGATCTTGACAGACTTAGGTCCTTACCTGTGCTAAAAGATTTTGAAATCCCTGAACTGCAGATACTTCTTGAAGCCTATATCTATGGACTGGGCACTCTTTATGTCAATAAAACATACGGACAAAGGAAATTATGGCCTACCAATGAACTGTACAATTTGGGCACGATCCCTGTTTTCAGTCAGAGTTTTGTTTAACTGCATAAGAAACAAAACGTCACAACTGCAGATATTTCAGATATACTCACATTTAATGCTATGAATTTTAAAACAGCATTTTATATTTTCTCTTAGAAATTGCAGTTATAATAGATACACTTCAGCCAGAGAGAAAACTTGTAGATACTGCTAAAAACTGTCATAAGTTTTTAGTACTAAAAAGGAAGAGGGGGCCAAATAATGAGTTTGTCCTACATATTATATTGAAAGAACAAGACAATAACCACACAGAAAATGAACCTGACCTCTGGCATTTCTACGCACTAAGCCTTCCAGGCTTTCACAGGTTTGGGAAAATAATTTACTCTCTATCGATTAAAGCAGCAGCTAAACATGGATGACTGACCTCATTTTTTGAGTTCTCAGTTCACACCAGGTACAGAGAAACACAAAGGATACTTTGACACAGGAAATTCAAAGGTTGATATTATCACAACATTATTTAAAACTTCCAAGCTGTGAATGGTAATCTTTCAAGCAGACCCTGGGAATCTTTTATCTAGTTTCTGAGGAGATAGAGTGCTTAATTCCAAAGGTCAAAATCACAGTATTTTTCTGAAACAAACAAATGGAAAGCCTCCCAAGAAATCCCAGTATCTTTCATCTGAAAGAAAAGTAATCAGGTTTCCAGGCACACTTTATAAGTAATCTTGTTCACTGTAATTTTGCAACAGCTTTTATAAATTTTTCATCTGGAATCAGGAAGGCTACAGCTCTTATTCTGACAGGTTCAAATAGCTGAGTAAGTGGAATACATCTCTGTGTGGTTGGCTGTGTTTGGGAATACTTAAGAATACCTTGCCAAAAAAAAAAAAGGCAACTTGGACATCAGAGTGGTATATTTTAACAACTAAATAAAAAAATTAAAATAGAAGGAAAGCCTCTCACTTCCATTGGTTTCAGGACCATTTTTTAGGAAAGCCTAGAACATAAAAATGGTTCACACTTCATAAATATCCTTTTTTTTTTCTCAACAACGTCCAATCCCACGTTCCATGTTCTAAGCTGTTCTTTGAAGTATAAGCGAGAAATACAAATCAAGTGTTATGGTGAGTCATTTTGGAGTTTTGTTTCCACAAAGGGCTTAAACAATTTTCAGTAAAATCTTAACTGGTTCATACTAAACCTAAAGAAAGCAACTGTAAATATAAGATTTCCTTTAACTTCAAGTGTACAGCACAGACCTACACAAACCTATCCCACTTCACTTCCATTGCACCTCCTCTACAAAATTAAAACTTTTGTCAAAACAATCGCACACATATTAGATATGCAAAATAAAGACAAGGATATTAATATTGGCTCTTGTGGCTCAGACACTCAGAACTGCTTGCTCCTCTTATATCATCAGGCACAAAAAAATTACTAAGATTCCACAGCTATATAAAAAGTCTATTCTTTATTCAGGTACAGGAGAAACAGATCTAAAATTTCAGGAATATTTTAATCACAAATATAACCAGAGCTAGACTATAAAAAAAAACACTTTTAGGTGAAATTCTGGGCAGGGCTCCAAAGGATTCAACCCAACATCCTGCGTCTGGAAGTCCAATTAGGCAAGTTTTCTCTCTGCCTGAAGTTACTTCCAACCATTGACTGGAAACTTTAAGGATGAACCCCACCTTTCTATCCACTCAGTCATCCAGTTGTTAGCTACAGGAAGATAAAGGCTCAGGAAGAAAGCTTTAAAAGCATTTTTTTTCCTCTTCCGGCATGCCTGGAATTCCAAATGCAGACAACTATAAAATTCACTCTTTCTTAAGCAGTACTGCATGGCAAAATTCAGCCAGCTTATAGTTCTGTTTCCATAACTTTCAGCAGTCCTCTGATCTGGGCCCAGTATTATGGTACTGTTGTCATCATGAATGATTCACCTCAAATAACGGAATTATGAAAGTAAGCTTGTGAACAAGCTGTAGATCATACCATGACTGAAGGGTATGAAATTTAATGCTAAACACTGTCAAGCCCAAGTTCTGCTCCCTTGAGTGTAGACAAGTATCGTGTATGTCTGCACACCTAACTATGCCTCGGCCTCGACATCTGACGGACTTCCATTTCCATCATTGGTCTCTTCAGCCCTGATGGGCAAGCCCTCAAGCTAACACACTAGAATAAGGTAAGATGTTGAACCTGTCTTTTGCACACAGAGCTCCAAAATGTAAACATTTAGACAGTAAACAGCTGAATGATGAAGCATCATCATTGCCAGCGTCATATTAGCTCTTTTACAACAGTTTTGCATTTAGTAGGAATGGCACTTCAAAAAAAAAGTCAAGAAACTATTAAAACAAATAGCAAAAAGGAAATAAAACAGCAATTAACTCTAAGTTTAGCTAATCCTGCAAGCAGTTCCTGCAGTTTTTATGACAAAAGTTTGGTCATAACAAGCAAGAAAACAGGATTCTCTGTCTGTTTAAGCAAACGTTATGTGCAGTGCCTCTAGAATAGAATCTATTAGGTTGTATTAACCTACTCATCCTCAGTCTTAAAGATCAGTAGCTCTATTCAATAAACATTAAGCTTTCCAGAAGACAGTTAGAAGTCAAAAGAAAGATAAAAAAGTCTGAGACACCTTTCCCAAATCCCCATTCTTTACTTCAGCAAGTATGCAGTAATGTAAACAGCCTGCCTCCAATCATTAAAGGCAGGAATACTCTGTAAGGAGCAAGAATTTTACTGCCCTCTGCAGCTTTCTTTTCCTTTGCATTTAACGCAAGGGCAAAACCCCACAGATTTCTGTGTGAGCTAAACTGATATCGAGTGTCATCTGCCTCTGTGACATATTTTTCCTCCCAAAGACTGGAAGCCCTGCACTAGACATGCAGAAAAGGTGTCCGACCGACCAGGCTCTGCTGCCAGAAAGCTTTCTTGAGAAAATGGGTCAACAGCTGGAAAATGATATAATGAGGGGGGAAACAAGGAGGGGATGGCCCCTGCTTACTTCCCATAAAAACGTTACTTCAGATACCGGTAAGGACTGCATTTTTGTGCGGCGTTTAAACCCGGTCACTAAAAAGGCCAATAAGGCTGAGCTGCCAGTTGGAAGGGAGCAGAGCCAATGAATTAAGTGAATTAAACTCGATGCGCTTGTTGACTCAGTTTTCGCCCCATCAGCCGCGCTGCCGCTGTTCTTCCAGCGTCGCCTTAAAACATCACCCAGCGAAGTTTGGGCAGAGGGGTCCCCGGGTCCCGCCGGCGCCTCCCGCCGCCAACTTCCCTCTGGAAGGAGCGGCAATAGCAACACCAAACCTCGCCAGCCCCGTCCCGTCCTGCCCCGCCCGGCTTGGCTCGGCCGACGTCGCCCGGTGTGGAAATGAGAGACGAGAGGAGGGAGAGGGGATGCTGGCCGGCAGGAGAGAGGACGCCGGGCGCCAGGATCAGGGATATCGGGCGGCAGGAAAGGGGATGCCGGGCGGGAGAGGGGATGCCGGACGTCGGGAGGGAGAGAGTATACCGGGCGGGAGAGGGAATGCCGGCTGGTGGGAGAGGAGATGCTGGTCGGTGGGAGAGAGAACGTCGGGAGTCGGGAGCAGCGATGTTGGGCGGCAGGAGAGGGGATGCCGGGCAGCGGGATAGGGGATGCCAGACGTCGGGAGGGAGAGGGGATGCCGGGCGGCGAGAGTCCCACAGCAGGAAAGAGTCTCTTACCAGCCCGGAGGCGAAGAAGACGGCGAGCAAGGCCAGGCAGGCGCCCATCACGATGAGGAGCAGGAAGACGATGAGCGGGTGCTGCTGGCTCATGCAGTAGTAGGACTCGTAGAGCCAGTCCCGGGAGCGGGACTGCTCTCCGCTGGCCCCGCCGCCGCCCGGCTGCTCTGCCCGCTCCAGCAGGTAGCGGCGTCTCCTCCTCATCATAATCGCTTCTTGCCACATCGGGCAGGGCAGGAGATCCCGCGCACCTCCCTCAGCGCCAGTGCCGCCGCTGCCGCTGCTGCAGGAGGCGGCCGGGGAGTGGAGCGGAGCGCGCTCCCGCGCGGGAGGCGGAGAGGAGGAGCCGCGGCGGCGGCGGAGGCAGTGGCATGGTGCGACGGGAGGCTGCCACCGCCGCCGTGCAGCCAGCCCGGGGTTTGGTGCGCCTCCGGAAAGCACCACCCCGCACGCACATGCCTTGCTCCGGCTCCTCCGGAGGTGGGGGCGGGAGCCTCGCTCCTCCTCGCCTCGGAGGGAAGCGGAGAGCGGGCGCCCCAGGGAGGCGCCTCCGAGGGCGACCGGGAGAGCAGCCCCGCGCCCCGGCGCCCAGGGGGGATGCCCGAGGGACAGGGACACCTGCCAACGCCGGAAGGGTCCGGTGCTCCCTCAGGTGCCACTCCCGGAGGCGACAGTGCGGGCTCCCGAGGGGACGCCGGTGCGTGACAGCACCTCCCGGCGCGAGAGGGAGATGCGTTTGGAAATCTCTTGGAAAATTGCTCCCGCGAGCTGAGGGGCTTCGCCGGTCTGTCTCGCTGGGTACCTTTCCCGGGATGCTGAATGTCCTTTCTGGAAATCCTACCCTAATTTTTATCAAAACCGGAGATTCAAGTTAGGAAGCAGCATAACAGACATCATCCACAATTTTCCTTGCTCTGAAGGATTTAGTTATTCCTGACAAAGCAGACACTTGAAACAACCGGCAATGTTTCTCAGTTTGCCCCCTCCCTGAAGTGTTCAAGGCCAGGCTGGCCAGGTCTAGTGGAAGGTGTGCCTGTCCATAGCAGCAGAGTTGGAACTGGATGGACTTTAGGATCAATTCCAGCCCAAACAATTATATGACTCTATGATTCTATGCTCACAAAGCAGGCACTTGAAACAAAATGGACATATAACTTACTAAAGTTACCCATCCATCATGCGTAGCATTTACCATGTATCCTACGTGCATACTTGCAGTTTTTCTTCCTCAGGTCACTGCTTCTCTGAATGTCCCTCCCCATCAGACAAATCCCTCTGCCCTCTCTCACCCACTTCCAAGAGCAAGAGGGAATTTGGAGTACTACAATACTAAAAAAGGTGAAAAACTTGACCACTTGTAAGTGGTCATAAGTGAGATATTTGGAGCAGAGGGCTAACCATTAGCCAGGTGGAAGAAAAGGCAGGTAACTAGTCTGATATGGACTGAAAGTGTACCTTTAACACCTAATGCTGTCTTCTTCCTCTGACACTGCCCACGTGTTCATCCAGAAGAAGAGGTTCATCAACCACCAATGTAGTAGAGCAAAGAAACCAACAGTAGGAATATATCAGATGCCCTGTCTGTACAGCTGCACTTCTTAAATTCCTCAGGTTTGAAGCAAGGATGAGGTCTGAGATTCCTTGCGCCCTGTTCCTCTCAGCTGACTGGAATAAATAAAAACTCCTTGGCTTTCACTCCTCCTTCCTCTGAAGTCCTTGCTGGGCCAGAGAGAACAGATGAGGAAGAAGTGGGAAGTTAAAACTGTGCCCACTGTTTTGGGAGGGAGAGGGCGAAAAACTCTCAGTAGCAGCAGTGATAAGATTGAAGGATGAACATAAATCTATGTGGGGAGAACATTCTGGCAGAATTAATTACTGGGAAGGAGTTAGTAGAGGTGGGTGTGAGAATTTTTGCAACATGAAAAGGCTTTACTTGCAATCGCTTCAAAAATTGTGGAGTTGGCCACCCTCACTGTCACACAAACGTATATGGTGGGGTAAGCAAGGGGAGTTTAAAAGAAGTCAATATTCCATGCAGAATTACCATATAAAACTTCTTTTAAAAGAAGATGGCAATATCTAGGATTTGAGGACATCTGACTTTTGGTGTTTTGGGGTGGGAAGACCGATATAATGTTGGACTTATTTACAATCCAAGTTCTGGTTCTGTACAGACTCAAAAATGTGCAAAAGACCACAATGGGCAAAATGAAGTATGTTCACTGTTCCATATATACAAAAACCATCCCAAAAAAAGTACTTGAAGCTTACACATCATATTAATACAGATGACAGCACGGGTTGTCTTTTCTGTTCCTGCTTTAATGGCTTTTCATTAACTTTCCACCTCTGAACTTGAACAGAAAAGGTAATTTCAGAGAGTTTACTATAATGATCACGTCATTTGTTATTTCAGTAAGATCTTATACCTATAACAACTAATTCCTCGTTATATTAGTATCATGCAATTTCTAAGGAAATAAAATTATAATTCCACATCAAAAACTTGATTAACCAAAGGCTGCCCAGTGGTATCTCATGTCTTTCAAGAGTGATGAGTTCAGCATAACTGTCTCTTCTTCTATTTGACTTTGCATTTTCTTGCCCACCTGATGGACTTACCCCCTTTACTTTCCCTCTCCAAACTAGAAACATGTATATTTTGATTAATTCTTCAAACTTCAGCTAGGAAGTTCCCACACCTTAATGTCTAGAACTGCCGTCAGTGCTTAGAGCAGATTTACAGTTAGAGGCAAAGGTGCAGTGAAAAAAAAAAAACAACAACCATACTGTCATGTAATTAATGGCTGCACTGTTCTGTCTCTGGACAAGTTAATTAAAATTGCACAGTACATAAATAAGAATTTAACATTCTAATTTGAATGCTCTACTTTTTAACTTACATGATAACACTTCTTTTTTTTGCCAGGATGCATTTAATTAAAAGAACATTATTACAGTTAAATGACAATTATGTCATTGCTAAAGTTGAAATGCCATATGTTTTTAGAAACTAGTTTCCCTAGGTAGCCTAAAATATACATCATTACTTGGCTCAACCTGAAAGTTTGCTGTGCCTCAGGGAAAAGGAAGTTACAATGAATGATATAATCTGGAGTTGAAATGAAAAGGACTTTCAGAGAAAAAACTTTCTGTGCATTCCACCTTATGTATCTAAAAGTGAGGAGGAGTATCTAGCTCTTAGATTGTCAGAAATTATCCAATGTGTACCCTTGGGACACCATCAACATCAAAGAATTTGTTCCTTGAGCAGATGGTGTTTAAGCATCTACTGTACCTCTCTGGAGAAATAAACCAACACGGAACAAAAGGTTGAGGTCCACAGCTGCTTGTCAAAGCAACCATGTGCCAGAGGCATTACATCTTCAACCTATAGAACTTGTATCTGAACCATCTCCAGAGGTCCCTTCCAGCCTCAACAATTCTGTGAGATCACAGCGTATTATGAGTGTTAAGCTATCTGTGATAGGTCTTAGGATGAGGGTTACATAGGAACAGGAGACACAGGAGAAGCCTATGTTCCCTGAACGGCTATCTTTGCAACCCCTTTCCTTCATTTTCCCTTCCTTCTTGTCCTCTCCTCCATGGGTGTTCTGGTCAGAGATGCAGAGTAGCTCTCAGTAGAGGGAGAAGAGATAGATCCTTCGCTCTCTACTCTTCTCAGCTCTGGGTCATCCCTAGTCACAGGAAATAAATTGCAAGGAAGAAATGCTGAATCCCACAGCCCTGCAACATACCAAGCACTCAAAAGAGCCATAGCAATTGGCCTAAGCAAAACACACCGCCGACAGCTCCACTGGTGGCTAGATTCTCATCCTCAGCAGCTGGCCAAAAACATTGCCGAGAACAGCAAAAACATCACTGTAGTTTGACACTGCATTGCCACTGCCTGCATCCACCAGGTGACCTTACACTGAGCTGCAATTGCAGGGCAAGTTGCTCTGCCAATAAGATTACACATGGCTGCTGGCTGAACTGTACTTCCAGAGCTTGGTTGTGGCAGTATGGCCAAAGACAAGTCAACAAGCCCTACTTTAGTGCCACTCTTGGGGGACACCAACACATAAACCATCCCTGTCATAAAAGTAATACATCAATACATCTGGCTTGTCCATAATTGTAGAAAGGGGGATTAAATTTTGTGCAGGGGGCCTGGCACTCCATGTGACCTTGAAACCCATAGACTGAGAAATGGTAAATCTACATGGGCAATTACTCAAAAACATTAACTTATCCATCAGGGACACACAATTTTTTCTTTTCATTTACAATGAAGAATGGTAATATTTACTGAATTTTTCCAGATTCATTTTACCAAGTACAGTTATCAAGATTTGCTTTCTCAAGCCTTATAATTGCAGCTATGTGCTGCTGTTGCTCTTCAAAAATTGATGACAGAATTTTCTACAGAAATATATTTGAATTCACACATCTAGAACCTGGTGAAATTCACTTTTGATTTAGATACAGAATTACTGTAGGTGTTTATTATTTAAGGTGCTACATTACAGTCTGACTGATCTATAATTCTGTGTGTTCTTTTACTTTTCTTCCTCTCCCTATTGGATGACAGTAACTAACTTTGGGCCTCACTCAGCCTTCATAAACTTTTAAGAGTAATTACTGAGAAGTTCTGAGGTTACTGAAGGAATTACTCAAAATCCAGATGATCTGAAAATACCTCAGTAATCTTCCTTCTTCCCTGTTTCCATCATAGATCGTAACTACATTGGTCATCTAGCGTTTTTATTAAAGACTGAAATAAAGCATATATAAATATTTTAGATGTTTTGGTACCACCTATAATTGGCTAAATACTGGTCTCCGTCTTTCAGAAAGCACAGGATGAGTAGAAAATTGTCTAGAAGTGCATTAGTTTTCTCTCTGCTTGTACCTTGCCCTTTCTTATTTTCATTGTACCGTTCTTTATGTTCACTGCTATAATTTTATTTAGTTTCCAAATTCTGTACTATATCATACTTTTCCAGTTTCAGGACATTACCCTCAAATTATACACTTCCTAATATTTCCTATTGGGACAGTTAACACTTGTGCAAACTTAATAGTATTACTTAGGAAACTGTCTGCTCTTCCAGATGACCTGCTTTCAGGTAGGAAATCTAGCAAAGTGGGAGGAAATGAATAAAACTCTTCAGAAATTTAAAACAACTCAGTTCTATAAAATTCCAAATTAACTGGACAAATTCAGCCTAAACCATAGAAGATAACGTACAGAACAGAACAGAAACATATAAACCTAAGTATAAAAAGAGCAGCTAAAATTAATAAATACATGTAACTAAATGCATATCAAAGAAAACTGATTTCATATGTATCTAAAAAGACATATCTGCAAGGTCTCTCTGATAGTTTCGACTTTTCCTTCAGTAGCTGTCATAGTTATTTTAAAGGTAGCTCTGTCCTAACAGGGGGTTCAAGTGACAGTGCAAATGTCCTAACAGGGGGTTCCAATCCTGCAAAATTCAAGATGTCATCCCAGTTTTGACAATACTTACAAGCAAACAAAAGTCTATACAGGTTACCTCCAGAACTTCTGTGAGAATTTTTGAAAACTCTGAATTAATCAGTGACATAAGGTTTTGCAAGACAGAATGGCTAGTATTTTTCCTAATGAAACATTTCCCGTTGTTAATTTTATAGTCTTCTTGGCTCCAAGAAATTTGGTCTGGGCTCATGTTTTTTGTAATTATTGCGCTATTATTTATTTATTTAATGGCCACCAGCTACTATTTTACATAGACTAAGAAAAGAATACTCCAGGAAATGTCATCAACAAGTTAATATTTAAATGGGGTTGGACTTAAGCACAAAACTACAGGAAAGCTGAACATCACTCTAGATTTGGATCTCATGTAAATTTGTCCATAATTTTCCCACTTGCTAGAGCTATACTCTCTCTCCCATTCCCACAGAGGCCCTGCATTTTTTCCCCTCTTCCACAACTTCAGTGTGTTTTGACAGGAAAACACCATGTGATCCCTTCAGAGATGGAGCTGGCAGTGCTTACTTTCAAACAGACCTCTGCTGAGCTAATTAGTGACCTTAGTAGAAATAGGTTAACCACAGATGGCTTCCAGAATCACATGAAGAAGTATATTGCAATGGTTTCAGCTGAATATTTTATGAGAACACCCAGCTGACAGTAGAAAGTTATAAGAATTGGTAATATTCCAGGACCTAAATTTGGGGAGTTCTGCCAAGAGCAACGGTTCCCAAGATTTTGGAGAAAGTGTAATTTCTGGAGCAAGACAAGAGGGACTGAACTGATACTGAGAACAAGAGGTCACTCCAGCCATGAAATCCAGTGGCATTGGATGAGTGATTGGATGACCGAGGTGCTGGAGTTTTAGCGGTTGGAGTGATTTTCTGAAGGGAAGCTTTGGGCTTCTGGGCTGAGTCGGGTCCTGGCGTGGCATCACAACTAAAACGTAGCAATTGTGGGTTGAAAGCACAGCTTAATCCTACGGCAGCTACCACCAAAGGATGGGGAGCTCCAGAGAAAATGTTGTTGGAAAACACAGCTTGCTAGTGAGGTCTGTTTCATATTGAGAAGGCTCCTCTGCAGAATGTGAGGATTAGCTGGTCTTGTTGGTTTGGAGAAAAGGTATGGATATTAATCAACAAAATATTCCAACTTCAGAAGTTTTCTTCAAACCGGCTGATTGATATACCACTGGGTACTGCTGATGTGTATTTGGAATAGAAGCTTCTAAATGGCTCTTACAGCAATCTCACAGATATTTGAGCACCAACTTATCACTAAGAGTCTTTGTGTAAATTTTTCTATTTTTTGAGATCAAGATCTCAAAAGCTAAAGTACCAGAGACCTGTCCACTTCACGGAGACTTTCTGTCTCCTTAGGACTGAAAGAAAACTCACCAATTCACGGAACAGTTCAGGCAGGAAGAGATCTCTGAAGATTGTCTGTTCCAACCCCCCCTGCGCAAAGTAGGGTCAACTAAAGTAGGTTGCTCAGGACTGTATGTCCAGTTGAATTTTGAATACCTCCAAGTATGGAGACTCCACAACTGATCTGGGTAACCTGCTCCAATGTTTAATCACCCATACGGTAAAAAAGCTTTTCCTAAACAGAATTTTTTGTCTTACATTTATGCCCCATTGCACCTTGTCCTTTCACTGAGCAACGCTCAGAAGATCTGTTTTCATCTTCTCTGATCCCTTCCCCTATCAGGTATTGATACTGGTAAGATCACCCTTGAACCTGCTCTTCTCCAAGATAAACAGTCTCAACCTTTCCTCACAAGACAGCTCCTCCAATTCCTTAATCAACTTCATGATCCTTCGTGGAACTCACTCCAGTGTATCCATGTCTCTCTTGTACTGAGACTGGACTTAGCAGTCAAATATGTCTCACTGAGAAGAGGAGAAGAGTCATCTCCCTCAATCTGATGACAATGCTTTTTCTAACACAGCCGAATAGGCAGTTGGCCTGTTTTGCCACAAGGGCACATTGATGTCTTACGTTCAACTTGTCCATCTGGTCCGCCTGGTGGAGGACCTCCTGGTCCTTTTCTACCAAGGTTTTTTCCAGCGAGCTCATAGCATCATACATTAGGTAAATGTTCATGTTCATAAATCCCGTTGCACCCTCATAGATATCCTTATTGATTGTCTGTATTGTGGTAGGATTAAAAAGAATTGGTTTACTAATCAAGATATTTCTGTGTTGCCAACTTTCGGGTTTTTTTACTTGGTTCCAGAGCCTTCATTAGGTATGTGTACGTATATTTTACTTCAAATAGCTATGAAAAAATTCCAAATTTTAAAATTACTCTGTGATCTCTAGGAAAGAAAATTAGCTTAAAAATAAAGAAATTCTTTCCTACTTATAAAAGGTTGAAACATTTTCCACAGGGTTTTTCAACAAATGCTTAGCATAATATACTGCTTTCCTGTTCCTCATCAGTACATAGTACATAAATGGCACAAGGTTCACCTGACCAGCACATACTGATACAAATACTGATCAATTAATTACTGATTTTAGTATTGTGCGTATTTTTATTCTACACAGGTATCAGTTCTAATGATCAAAGTTTCTTGTTTTAATCGTCAACTGTTTAGAACTTATATGACTGTACTGTTTTCTATGATATGTCAAAATACAGTGCTCAGTCTCACAGCCATCAGAAAGCATCTAGTAAATGATTTTTTTAGCTTAAAAACAGAATAACCTTGATCCTGATTTTTATGCTAATACTGTTAGTCTTATGCTTCCCAAATGCATGTTTATAGGACATATAGGTTACTTATATTGTTACTGAGAAATCAGCCATGCTAGACTAAAACAACCTCCTAATGTACTGTTCTTGAAGCCATGCTAATTAGGTGAATATTAGACTATTGTGATTACATAATGCTTACCACAGTAAATTCTATGCAATAACTGTCACTACACTAGTATGATATAATACTTCTACAGTACCTCATTTTCACTTTTAGGGCACAACAAATGATTCTTGAACCAAGAAATTATAGAATTCTGTGTATAAGGTAATTCAAAATAATACACAGAGGGGAGGAAAAAAACAGGCAATTATGTTAATGTGTAAGTTCATGCATCAGTGCCTCACATCTTCATTACTCTGCGCAGTTCCCACCTCAAAAAAAAAAGAACTGAACATGAAAAGATATTGAAAAGATGGAAAAGGATGAGGAACCCAGTTAGAAGAGAAACTTAATGGAATGGGACTGTGTGCAAAAGCAGACATATTCTCCTAATTTGATTGAAGCTTATGAAAAATGGAAGCTGTAAGGGCAGTGAACAGAGAATGATCATTAATATCTGTAATGCAATAACTAACACACACCTAGAAAAACTGTCATATGACAGACTTAAAAATAAAGAAGTGTTTCTTTTTAGAACAACATAATTAAATTGTGGCATTCGTTCTTGTCACTTATGGACACCAAGTATAAATTCATTAATGGACTAGAAAAAAATCGAGGAATTGGTTATTCAGGGGCTATTAAAAATTATAATCAGCGAAGGAAAATTTGTTAGGGAACACAAAAACACATTGATCTGTGGAAACTAAGCAGTTAGACTAGTGGGAGTATTATCCTATACATGTCCTATTCTCATGTGTCTTCGGTAATCTTCACTACTTATAGGCAGGAATTTGTGCAAGACGGTATGGACAGCCTAGTGATTTTTATCCTTGCAAGAAACAGGTAGCAATCAGCCATAATTAATTGTTGTAGTTCTCATAAAAATATGTCATTCTTGTATTTTATTATCAAATCTTTTTTCATTATAAGCTTCCAACATTATACCTGCTATATGGAGCTAAATTAAATTTCCATGTAGGTCTATGACTGAAAAAAAACCCCATCTTTTCATTTGATCATCAAAAAGTAAATTCTTTGTGATTTCAGTGATTTACCTATTGATCTGATTTTTCACTAGCAATATATTTTCTTGTATGTGCATTGATAAGTGTGTGATCATCCAGCAGTAGGGTTGTGTATAGTCAGAAGGGCTGTGTACTTATTGATTCAAAACAGTGTAGCATCTAAAATTCGTGTGCAACTAAAGGCAGCAAAATAAATAAAACAAATGTGAGAAATAGTTTAAGGATATAAAATATAGACAGGACTATATCAAGTACTAGTTAAAACCAAATCTGAGTCTTCAGAAAGGAAATAGAATTTATAGAGCTAGTCATTGGTTTACTTTTAAAGATTGAATAGAAAGAGCCACAGAAAAAAAGAAAGTAGAGTCAAGAAAAAAGAATAAACAACAGCTTTATGACAGGTACAGGAAACCAATTAAGGATCAATACAAAACCTGGAACATTTGTTCAAAGTCCAGCATCAGTCTCCTGCTGAGAGGTAAAGTCAAAAGAGGGCAATAGACTAATGAAGAAACAGAAGAGAATATTTACATGACTTGGAAGAGAATACTGAAAGACAACTGTGCAAGTGGTGTTGGAGTATTTTGGAAAGTTGTCAACATATAGAGAAAAGGACAAGAATTATAAGGTAATCTAATAAAGAATAAAATTAAGATAAAATACCCTGCTTACAAAAGTATCCAATTATAAAACAAGTAAGAGAGTACTTTAAGGAGATAATTCATGGTGAAGTATATAAAAAAAAGACAAAATATGGCCATTCTCTAGACAGCCGAGACATTTGGAATAGAGTAAAATTTTTAAGTGTAAGTTTAAGTATAAGTACAAATTTCAAAAGGCACTCAGAATTCTCAGGACCCAAGCATAAATTATTCAAAAGTGTCATGCTGAAATACTAAAAGTAAGAGGAAAAAATCTAATGCAATCTTATCTAATTCATGAACTGATTGTGTTGTTCTGTAAATATAAAAATATCCAAAGGAATATAGTATTATAGCTTGATCAATTTTTTTTTTTTAAATGTAGCTCATAGGCTATGAAATCCTGATTTACTATTGTTCTGTAATTTTATATTTTAAACAGAAGTACATTAATTTTCAGAGTCTGTGAAAAACTGATCCTTGTAAAATTCAACATGTTCTGTTCATTGACTGCTTGGTAAAAAGAAAACTATAGAATCTGCACAAGTATTTTGATTAAGAAAGGTCACAGTAACATAGTTTGAAGTTGTAGGGAGATCAGTACTTGTTTTGTCTTCTATCAATACCTAATTAAGCCAGGAACCTCTTTTTTCTGCCATTCTCCCTGATGTAGCCATGCCTGTGTCCCTTTCATTACCAAATTCACAGGTCTGGTAAGAAATAATGACTTGCACCAGATTTTTAAAATAAAGCTAATGATCTTTGGTACTACAAAAAAAAAAAGATATGGTGTAACAAAAAAATCAGGACTTAAATATAAAATTCTTCCACAGGCCCTATTTGATCTTAACCTCATTCATTTTACTAGATTAAGAGATTTTAGTAGGAAGAACTGGAAAACCTTTCAGATACATGCATTTTATTCATATCAACTTCAGGATCTGAATCAAAAGCTGTAGAAACTCTATTAAATATAGATTGGAGAAATTGTCTTGATTTAAATGAGATATTTCCTTATATTGTGCATAGGCAAGGTGTGGAATACTTTGCTGAAGGATGCTGTGAATGCTAAATCTTTCCAAGCATTCAAATAGCAACTAAAGAAAATTGTGGGCAGGTGTGGGAAATCTGCTGGTGACAGTTTGGGTCAGAAACAACCTTCGGAAAGTTCCTGAAAAATTGGGTATTCACAGCTACAAATTACTGAAAGCTGAAAAGAGAGTCAGAGGAGGCACGACTAAACTTTTTTTCCAATTTTTACACACCTTCTTACTGTAGCCTTATGGCCCAGCCAATCTGGTATTTTAAGTTGGTTTTAAGTGTAGCTACAAAAAAACCAATATGTGAAAAGTTTCTTTTGCTCTGTTATCAGATGACTAATGTCCAGGTTGTCGCAGCTGTAGCAGCAAAACTACTCAGCTTCCACTTGTGTGCTGTGTGCTGCCTGTGCTGCACTTTTAAGCTTGTTTTATATATGATGTTGCCTAACTTGTTATAGATTTACTTTTGCTTAACTTTGTTTGCCTGTGTAGTTCTTCTTCCAAAGGAATCATGGCCATAGAAGGTACGAAACATAAGTTACCGTAGTGTAACTAACCCTAGTGAAATCAGAAAACATGAAACAATATCTCTGAGTAAACCTTCAACACTGTGCTCCTCTTTTCAAAAGGCAAATTGCTGTAAAAATGCACTGGAAGGGTGAGACCTTAAAGGGCAGGCTTTATTACATTACTAATGACCTTTAAGATAATTAAGATATTTGGATTCTAAGAGTTGTTCTAACCAGACTAAAAATAAGTGATTGTTATATTTGATTAGATTGTTACAGCATTAGACTAGCAGTAAAATTCAGTCATGGATCTTCACATAAGGTGTGGCCTCTTTGTCACTCATCATGAACTTCTGTGCATACCACTAAGCATCTACTTCTGGGCACTGTTGGAGACAGGTTCCTAGGATGGATGGACCTCTGATCCCACTCTGTAGGACCTTTACTAAGAAGAGGCTTTGAGAGAATTATCTCAATGGAATGACCAAATCATTCCCCTAGAATGATTTCAGTTTTCTTATTTTGGACAGCAGCAATTTGTGCACATTATAATCTTCAGCTATTATAATTTGATTTTCTGGAGTGTTTCAGAAATCTTGGAGGGTAGTCATTGTAATAGAAAACATATCTTTTCAACAAACAAATCAAGGAATGCAATTTAAATTCTCACCTGCAATGTACTCTCATCCAAAACCCCAACTGTATAAAAAGAGTAGTTAAATTTAATACTACATAAACAACATTGAAAAGTGAGCTGCAAAACCATTCCTTTCCCTCTTTTACTTTTCCTGGAGAATTATCAGGAAATTAACTGGTGAATCAAAAAAACGCAGCCTGGAGTGAACCCATCCAGAGGCTGAAAAAAAGTCAGCCTCCAAAACTGAGCGGATGACTTCTGGCCAGTGAAGAAATGACAATGTTGGCCTAGAAAACTTTAAATCAGGTATTTTTTGCATTCTTCTCCCCTCTGATTCCTGTATAGAAATGGCATAAGCACAGTTACAATGCAACAGGATCAGTCTCTCTTCTCTAAAAAAGACAGATACATGTAAAAATGTTAAAAAAGGACAAAAAATATTAGTCTTAGCGTTATGCCAGCCACTTTCAAATGTGAAAGTGTGCTTAAAGGCAAAACAATTTAAATTATGCAATTACTGCTTGAAACCATAATTTAAATATAAGGTCATTCTTTTATTATTTTTGGGCCGGTTCCTGAGGCTGTCTAAATACTGATAAGCCCCATTAAAATAAGACTAACAGTCCTCAAAGGTGCTAAATATCAACACCTTGAGACAAACTATTTCTGTGGGGATGCTCAGCATTCCTAGGAATGTGATTTGTAGAACTCCTCTGATCAAAGAAAAGTGACTCTGCTTTGGCTTTCTGTTTCCTTTCAACCATGCCTATTTCCAAAAAAAAGGTAAAAAACCTTCTGTATGAATACTACAAATGGTCTTCAGTCACTTCTGTATTAAGTATCACTCAATTTATGAACCCTCAAAGTATTCCTTGGCAAACAGCTTTGCTCTTTCCAATTTCTGTATAATGTTGGAACATTTTAGATGTGCAGATGATGCATAAGACTATTCTGGTAGATATCTGAGAATATGCTCTTGGTGATCACAACCATTCATTACAGAATGAAATTCTGGAATTTTCAATTGCAATGGCATAGTCTGAGAATTTTTCAACATGTGTGATGATAGTTCAAAAAAGAATCACCAAAAAAGAACATTTGTGAGATGCAAATGCCATATAAATTAGAGGAACACAGAAATTAAAGTGGAAGAGATAAGTAAATCCAGTCTTCTGTTTGTGTCAAAATTATTTAAATAGATTAATTAAAAATGAATGAAATTTCTTGGGGGAAAAGAGATCACCATTTTATAGATGCAAAAACAGAAACAGAGTGAGTGATATAATCAATTCTTGATAACATACTGGCACTACCCACTTTCCCTCCCTCTCTGATAAAGACATATTTTCAGAAAAGCATCTGTGACTTAAAAACATTGGCTATAGCAGATCATGAAGGATTTGCATTAACTCACCAGCCCCTCCACAGAACATACCGATAAAGATAATCATACTTTATCCTTTTGGCTAGTATTGCAATAGGAAAATTCTTTAAATCATTATTAGCTTAAGGAGGCCCTGAGTAAGTCTTTTTATTAATACTCCATGTTTTCTGATGTTGCAAACTGGTCTGAAGGATCAGTAGCAAAGAAACTGTAAGAGTGAGTAAATGTGTAATTAATATATGATATGGTTCCAATGGAAAAAGAATAAAGGGCTTCCTGTAACGTAGAGGGCCTCCTTGTTGTCAGAGAAAATCAGGCATGAGAAGGAAGGAAACACAACAACTCAGTTAGGAAGTCTTCGTACCTTTTGAATGTTGACACTGAGTCCTGGTTTTGTGCAGACACAAATTAAAAATTAAGTATGTGGCGTCTTCAGCATGAGTATGAAACACATTTCCATTTTCCAGTATATGACAGAAATGAAACCAGAGACTTTGGCTCAGAACAAATATTTATCCGACTGAAATGCCATTGGGTAAATATATTCTCCTGATAAGACCATCATTCCTAATATAAAATATCCACTGCCATATTTGCCAGAGGTACTTTTCTTCTTCTCACATCTATAAATAACTGCTTTACTTTGTTTTATTCCTGAAAATATTGCTTCACTTTGCTTAACAGGGGATATGATTATCATAATATTGTTACTGTTATTATAAGCAAGACCATAACATTAATGCAATCATGAAGACGAAAAATCAAGTGCTGAAAATGCCAGAGCAAAGGCTGAAAGCTTTAGCCATGTGTCTTGTATCCCCAAGAAACCATAACATGTTATAAAACAACGTAGAATATCGTATCTAGCCATAACATGTTATAAAACAACGTAGAATATCGTATCTAGCATAAAAGGCCCACATATGAAGCATACATTCTTCCTCAATGTCTTTGCCTGGTAGATTAGTGTGAAGCATGTCACTTTTAAGACAAATTGGTGATCAACATAATAGGGAAGGAATAGAATCTTAGGATCATAGAATGATTTGGTTTGGAAGGCACCTTAAAGTTCATCCAGTTCCAACCCCCCTGCCATGGGCAGGGCCACCTTCCACTAGATGAAGTTGCTCGAAGCCTCATCCAGAATGGCCTTGAACATTTCTAGGGATAGGGCATTCACCATGCCTCTGGGCAACCTGTGTCAGTGCCTCACCACCCTCATAGTGAATAGTTAAACTGAAATTTTAGATGAGAAACTTCTTGTTCTTGGACCTTCCATTAAGTCAAAAAAAAAGTGAGAAAGATTTATTATGTGAATGGGTGACTCATTTAGAATGGTTAAAAATTAGGTTGTAGACTAGTGCCAAATACTGCACAAGAAGAAGGCATGCAACAAAATTGTGCAACATGTCAGGAAAAAAATAAGATCAGTATCAAAATATACAGCAGTGTGAATTATAGATGAAGAGTTATACAGTCAATTAGACTGTGAAAGAGTAAAACCTGTAACTTCATGCTTTGTTATCAACCTATTGGCAGAAAGAGTAAATCCATTTTTCAACAAAGGTAGATTCACAAATGTTCACAAATGTTGAGATACATATTACACAGATCACAGATAATGCAAAAATTCTATCTACCTGGTACAGATACAGCTACTACTTATAGGAAAATACAGCAAATATAAGATTTTCTGGAATCGGTACAACTCATCTCAGTGGAAAAAAGAGAAAACAACAAAAGATACATAACATTTTTAAGAAGAAGAGTCGTGATGTTTGTGTTTAACAGCTTTAGCTAGAGCCCAAGAAAAAGTGGTGCAGCTCTGGATTCGCTACAGATTTCTGGAATTGCATCATTTCAGGGAATTGATTTCCCAGTTTTCCAAAACTGTCCTAAAAATATAGACATTAATTTAATATTGCAGTATGGCTTGTGTACTGATGGCCCTATTACTAAGACCAATTTAGAAAGAAACTTCTTTATAAAGTTTAAATATTCATAGGAAAAGTTATGGACACCTTTATGGTCTGGAAGACATACAGACCAAGCAGGATCACCTGTGCAGGGCTGGGTATAAGCTTAAGAACAGACTTTTAGGAGTGCCAGATGTCAATCCTAGTCATCTGTCCTTGGAAGGACGGTCCTGGTTTCTCATTCTTTGGTTAGTATAATTCAGGGGTTTTTTTCCACATTTTTGTACCTATCTTGCAGAACATCCATTGCACTCTTTTTCCCCACCTGTCTCTATATCAGAGGCATAAGAACCCCCAAATGGAATCCTCAAAAGTGCTGTATTTTTTTTCCGGTACTTCTTTCATGAGTTTAAGAGTAGACAAATAGGCTAATCATAAGAGTCTTTCTATGTTCTTACTTTCTTATTTTTCTGTTTAATTTCACATTTTTGTTTTACTGGGTTTTGTTTCCTGGGCTAATTTTGTTAGGGTTTTTGTTGTTGTTCTGGTTATACTATCCATGTTAGAAAATAAATATTTAAATCCATAGAAGAAGCGATCAGGAAGTCTAATATTTATAATAGCTTTTTATATTTTTCCTATTGAATAACCTTGATGAATTCTTAGAAAATGTACATGGAAGAAAAATATGGGTTAGATTAAAATGATAAGTAGAAAAACACTAACATGGTGGAACAAGATAAAAAAGACTATGGCATGAAATAAGGTATAAGAGATGTAACAGTAAGACCTGTATTGAGCAATGATTTTTTTAATGACTTTAGTTGTGAAATGAAAACCAAAGACCTATTGAATGTGCAGGGATGCTTGGTGGAGAGGCCTGATTGTATAATTTTTTCAGGATCAATTGCCATCAGATGATTATCAAAATAAACATGATTAAGAAAAAAAATTAAGTCCACCTTCTAGCAGAGAAGGAATAACTGGATGGAACTGATGCTTTCCAATCAGCTATACCTGATTTAACTTTACCCTAGGCGTTGCTTAATGATATCTGATACCTGTCCGTGACAGGTAACAAACTTTGCAGAAAGAAGGTGGTTAAGTTTTTAATACCATCCCAGAGAGTATTCTCACGTAAAAATGAGGGAAACAATTCACAGATTAGATTATTGTAGTGTGGGTGCAGAGTTGCTAGAAATCAGAAAATCTGCACCAAGAGAGCAGCTATTTCTGACTCAGTGTCTGAATGAATGGAGTGATCTAGGAAGATACTCCACAAGTCTGTCCTAGGTCTGGTTCTGTATCATATTTTCATGCATAGCTTAGGGAATGAGATAAGTAAACAAATTTATTAAATCTGCAAGTGAGATCGAGCTGTAAGAGGACTCAAGTATTGCAAGTGAAAATAAAACAAGAAAGCTAGCAGAAGCTAGAGCCCTATGTTCAGAGTCTACCACTGCTGTTCAAGGAGAAGCTAGACCAGAGTAAAGATGACCTATAATAGAAAGAAATGAGAATCAGTAAAAGACTGGAAAACACTCAGGGACGTTAGGGGAAAGAAATATGTCTGAAAAAAACAGAGAATTATTGTTCATATAATAAACAGGGAGGGAAGTAATGGCTTGTAGGTTTAATAAGGAAGATTTCAGGGAGTCTGTAGGATTTTTTTTTTCGAAAAAGTTTCTTACATCACTGGAACAAGTTAGAGAGCAGCTGACAGGATGTACATAACGGTAAATGATCCTGTTCTGGACCATGGGATGGACAAAATGACCTCTTGAGGCTTCTCTTCTAGTCCTATACTGCAACAGTGTGACCATGAAATTTATATAATTGCAAGTGCCGTACTAAATGACTGGGCTTAATACTTGAAATCTTCAAAGCAACTCTGAAATATGTAATAAGTTAAAAAAACTATTTTGGGAAAAGCTTGGCTCAACATCATCTTGATTTTCAGAGATTACTAGCCTGTCAGCTAGTACTGTCTTATGTAGACTTTAAAAATATTTCACCAGGTGGTGCTGTTACACATAACCTTTCAAGTTTTACCCTACCACCTGAGCATGTGATCATCTTGGGAAAACATCTGTAGGTTACAAAAAGGTGTCTAGAGAGGCAGAATTACTTTTAGGGTTTGATATAGTTGTAAGAGCTGTAGAAAGAGGAACTATCTAGAAGGCTTTAATTCCAGGTGCATAAAAAATATGTATAAATAGAAGTTGTGTATGTCTATGTGTATGTACATATGTGTGCATGTGTATTTTGTAAATATATCTGCTTTACTGGTTTTTCCTTCCTTCAAAATTCTGGATGGGACTTAACAGAAGGACCGCAAAGCCTCAGAGCAGAACTCTGCTGTTCATGATTGGTGCATATACAGTTGTATTATATAAGCACATGCTCTGTGTATGTATTATGAAAAGCACAATTAAGATAAATTCATTTAGGGACTATTTTTATTATGCAGCATAACAAAAGAAGCCTTCTGTAGTGCATGCACAGCAAAGATAAGCCTTATATTTGTATTAAAACAAACAAACTTTGGGAGACTATAATTCTACATTCTAAATATAGGAAATGTTTATATTGCCTTTAAATGTTCTCTTTTTTAAAAAATGAGAAAGCTAACCTATGTTAATGCAGTCAGTTTTTTTACATTAAATTAAAAAATGTAGAATACATATAAACTTCAATAAAAGTGTAAAATAAATAGAATTTATCAATCTGGGCTAGAAGCAACTTCCAATGATCATTTAAACCAAGAAACTTCCTGCTCCAAGCAGGCTCAAGCAGATCATTTTGCTCAGGGCCTTGTCTGGGTGAATGGATGAAGATTCCATAAGCTCTCTGGACAACTCATTCAAGTGCTTAACAGACTTCAAATAAAATTACTTTCCTTGAATGTAGTCAGAACTATGTGTGTTACAACTTAAGTCCATTTCTCTCTGTGCAACGCACTCTGCACCTCTGAACGGAGATTGACTCCACTTTCTCTATATCATTCTATTAAGAACTTTACAAAAGCAGTAAACAACCCTCTTGACTTCCACTCTTAAGGCTAAACAAAGCCAATTCTCTCAGTCTTGTCTAATACTTCATGCACTCCAGTCCAGAAACGGCTCTGCTGAACTCACTCCAGTATGGCAATATTGTTTAGATACAATTTGTCCTGTTGCTGCTGCTTGTCCTGTCCTTGTCTATCACTGAAGAGAGTCTCGCTCTGCTTTCTCTATGCACTCTTATTAGACAGTTCAAAACAATAAGACGTCTCCTCAGCCGCCTTCTCTTAAGGATGAACAAACACAGTTCCCTCAGTTTCTTCTCATACACCATGTGTTGTGACCCTGTAAGCATTTTAATGGCACCCATTGGACACATGCCATGATGGCAATGTTTTTCTGGTACTGGGAAGCACACAAGCAGGCACAGCAGTTCAGCTGTGAATAGCCCAGAAGAGAGGTATTACCTCCCTTAACTCGCTGGTTATACTCCCGCTAACACAACCTGGTAAGCTGTTGGCCATCCTTGCTGTAGGGGCACGCTTCTGGCTCATGATTATTTTACATCCTTCATGTATACCAGAGTTCCCCGCTCCTTTCCTGCAAAGCTGCTTTCTAGCCAGTTGGTGCCAAGTCTGTATTGCTATGTCACACCTATGTCAGCCTCTAAGGGATGCCAGTAGTAATAGCTACTATTTGGACATCGTACTGCTGATCACAACCCTTTGAGCCTAAAGGTCTAGTCAATTTTTCACCCATCTTACAGCCCACTTTTCTAGTCCATATCTGCGGCAGATAAAGGCACGGACCCCGAGGCAGGTTCAAAATAAAGTCCAAATCAGAATTGTTTATTTGTAACACAAATTGTTCTTTTATAACAATCTTTTTGCAAAGTCATTGTCCACGTGCCAATTTAACATCAGTGATTGGGTTAAAGCACTTGTGCATAAGCCTTGAACCGTTTCTTAATTGGAAGCACAAATTCTGTTTTTCTTTACCTAATCCCTGCTGATAAACTTTCTACTACTTCAAGGTTAGCCAAGTCTCAGCTCATTATCAAACTCTGTCAAGGCCTCTGTGTTATTCTCTGTGTTACTTCCCAGGCTTTAACCCTACACATATCTTACCAAATTGACTACAAAAATACTATGCGAGACAGTGTCAAATGTTTTGCCAAAGACAATGTCAGGTTCTGCTATTCCCTTCCCACAGAGTCTAGTGTTGTATAGGCAGGCAAAATTTCCTCTTGGTACATCCATGAAGGGTTTTTCCTGCCGCCTCGTTTTCATGCATACACATCAATAGGGCTTCCAAGAGGGTTCACTGCATAGTCGTCTGGTGACAGAAATTAGGCTGACAGGTCTGTTGTTCCTTGGGTTTGCCTTCTTAATCTTCCTGAAGATAGGTGTGGTATTTGTCTTTTTCTGCTCATTAGGAATCTCCCTCAGTTGCCATGACCTTCCAAGGATGACAGTGTATGTCCTTGCAATGAGTGTGGTCACCTCCCTCAGCAACCTCAAATAAATCCCATCTGATGCCGTGGATTTGTGTGTGCCAAACTGACATGATTATCTCCTAATTGTCTTCATGTACCATGGGTAATGCAATATTCCCAGAGATTCTGCCAGTAGGCTCGGTGACCTGGGAAGCTAGATGGCAGACCTGGCTGGTAAAAACAGATAATAAAAAGGCATTGGGTGATTTGGCCCTTTGTATGTCCTTGTAGGCTGATGTACAATATGTACAGAAGTTCTCATTCCCATTGCCATTCTTTCCATCCCTTATTACTTTCAGCTATAGCTGAGCTTTGGCTTTCCTAACTCCAATAGTACATCCTTAGGTAATGTCTCTATATTCCTGTTGGGGAGTCTGTCCACACCTCTACCTGCCATGGGATGCTTTTTGGTGACAGCTCGGTCAGGAGGTCCTTGATCATACTGAGCTTCCACCTGTGCATCAGAATGGCCCATTGATTTGTAGGTGGGTGTCTTTAAAGACTTACAAGCTCTCTTGGCTTCCTTTGCTCTTTAGAATAGTTTTCTGTGGGATTTTGCCAAATAAATCCCTGAACAAGCTGAATTTTGCTCAGTTTTCTCAGAATTTTTTAATGCCGGTATCTTGCAATCAATGCAGACAAAGACAACCTCAGTCTTCACCTCCTCTGGCAAATTCTTCCTTGTTTGTGAGTAATGAGTTATACGTAGCATTTTCCTTGGTCAGTTCATTGATTATCTGGGTTGTACCTACAGTCTGACCTCCATCTAGGATGGAAATGCTTTTTTTTTCTTTTCTTTAATTCCTTGTTAAGAACATATTGTTTTAACCTTTAAATTACAGACAATAAATAGACGGATCAATAAATATTCAATCAGTTTCTCTGTTCAAGATAGAAATACAAAGGATCATAGGATAACAAGATAATTCAAGTTGGAGAGGACCTCAAGAAGTCACCTCCTATAGGGTCTTCTGCTAACCTCAAAGTCAGAAGCTGCTGACCTCAAACCAGGGTGAGCTATGAGGTCAGGCCACATTACTGAGGGATTTATCCACTCTGGTCTTCAAAAATTCCAAGGATGGTAGCTGCACACAACTTCTTTATATGATCAGATCTGTATAACTGTTGTCATGGTGCAAAAGTTTTTTCTTATATCTAGTCTGAATCTATCTTGATCGAGCTTACGTCTTTCATTTCTCGTCCTTTCACCCCTATGAATAGATTGGTTCCATCTTTTTGAAAACTTCCTTGTGGGTACCAATTAGGTTCCCCCAAAGCTTTCTCTTCTCCAGGCTGAACAAGACCCATTCACTCAGCCTCTCCTTTTACGACATATGCTTTCTCAACACTTTATGCCAGCAAGTTTGCTGTTTCCAAGTCAGTTTGCAGAGTTCTGTTAAATTAGGACCAAGTTCTCCTCATATGTCATTTAGGGAACATGTAGAACCTACTTAGAGGTTGGAAATCCCACTTTGGTAACAGACCACCTAGGACTCAAGCACTGCCCTGATGAATGTGTCAATACCTATCAGAACTGATGCTGATGGATTTAATCTTTGAAATGGAAGGCAGGGTTGGGGGAAGGCAAAGAAGCAGAGTACCCTATCAAGATTTTCAGAGATAAAGACCTGAAAACATTAGGGAAGACAACCTCATAAAACAGTAAATAGAGAAAATGTTTGTGTCTTTTATCAGTTTGAATTGTGTAGACAAGCTTCTTAACTTCTTGAAGGTACAAGGTGGACTATTAAAGCCATTAATATTATCAGAGTTATCATCTCACTGTAAAGAATAGCCCCACTCAGAGATAACTGTGTCCTGCTACCACCTAACATTTCTTAATTTCTGAATAGCTTAAGCAATTCCAGCTATTTATAATTTAACCATAAGATAAATCTAGTATTTTCTTCTTATAAATTCATATGAGCTTATTCATTAACCTCTCCTCTTCCCCAGGAATTTTTTTCCCTACTGTATCTAACTACGTCAGAAGTAATATACATGGTGCTGTTATAACTTTTCTGATGTAATTTATGGCAATAAAGAAATGTTATCTTATTCCTTTGGTAACAGGGAAAGTAAAATAATATGTGTTATATTTAAATGACTGTGACTGTAGTTCATGACTGCAGTAACTGAAACCTACCGAATGGTTTAACACCTAATTTCTCCTAATACTTCTTAAGTGGGATATAAATAATACAGATTTTTAAGCCATCTTTTCTCTCAGGGATGAGTTCCACAGATTTGTTAATGTGAGCTGTATGACTAAGGACTTCTAAATTGTCCTAGAAAGTTTTAGCAGTACTAGATATGAGTGGAATTCTTTCCCTGCATGGGTTAGGGTTTTTTTTCCTATTTGGTTAATTTTGTGAATTATTCAACTATTTTTGATTGAATATGATCATATATCACAAAGTCTTTTGTTTGAACTCTTATATGTTTACCTCTAATACTTACATATTTAGAGAAAGAAGTATTTGGGGATATGCAACAAGCCAAATTTGCACTCACATGCAAAGTAGGCTGGAAGAACAACCTGTCAGCTAATGCAAGGTGCAAAAGGGCTTAAGAATTCAATAGGTTGAATCAGCCAAGGATCAGTTGGCGGACTTAAGAGAGAGAATATATCTTCACAGAAAAAAAAAAAAAAGAGATTCTAGATTTCAGGACTAAAGTGAAAGGGCTGTTGAATGGTTTTATGCAGTTTGGAAGGTGGAAGAAATTAATGTGTCATCCAAATCCAGGAAATCCTCACCCAAATGTACCTGCTGTTTCTGGGCAGTCTCTTGTTGTTCAAAACAGGAAGTAGTTTGTTCCTATGATGGTCACTGTCACCAGAAGAACCTAGAAATTGAGGGGTTTAGAAGCGTTAATTGGTTTATTTAGACTCATTATTTGTCAGATGTTTTGATAAATGTTAAGACAACATAAAGAGTACTGCATATGCAGAACCACTTTTTCTTTGCACAGATTGATACGTGGTTTATGAGACTCAAAAGAAAGTTTAAGAAAACTATCATACCTTTTAGTAGACTTGCTTTTATAGATTATTATTAACTAGAATAAGCAAGGAATCCTCAATCTAGCACTGATATTAAGCGTGCCATAGAATGGAAATGGTAGATGTGAACTATCTACCCTATTTCAAGCATTTGAGTAAGGCAAATGTCATATCTATAACTGGAAGCATTCTAAAAATACAGAGCTCTTTACGCAGAGGGTTGTGTTAATGATAGCTTAAATCTAGAGCTGTTACATGAAAACATAACATCAAAGGAATCCATGGTGGCAATTCTCACTTGATTTAGAGCTGACTTTGCCATAAGGGCTAGATCCAACATTAAACATGTGGGAATAATTATCCAGCTGAGCAAATGGGAAATATTTTCAAACTTCCAGGCAGATGAATTTCACCTTAAACAACACACTACTCAATTTTTTTGTACTTCCTTTATTACCACATTGCTTGTGAAGGAGTCATGCATCAAGTTGTGACAACTGTGTTTTTCTTCTCTGACTTCTCTCGGTCCAAACTATGACTGCAGCTTCAGGATCCCAGCAGTGTGTCATCACACTGCTTAGTTCCACTTTCAGATTCATTCAAGGCAGACACAATGCTTTCCTGGGGAGGGGACATTCTGTAATTGAAATTCATTCTGCTGATTACAATACCTCTCACAAGTTCATTTTCTGAAAGAGGAAGAGATAATTTCCATGCTTGAGACAGCATTTCTTCTGAAGTTGGAAACTATTTAGCATCTGCTGAGTTTATAAATACTCTGTTTAACAGTTATTGTTTTTTTAATGCCTAAAATAATGCTTTTAAAATAGTTGCACTTCCCTTTCAGAAGTAATATAATTTACCCCTTTTAGACACAAAGTTAGTATGAATGAATTGGCATAAACCAAATAAAATCGTAAGGCTTTGAAAGCACAAAAATACCCAACAGTGCCAGTATCTAGTGCTCCTACATTACACATGTAGTTATCTTAATACTTATTGTTTAAATACATAACCATACTACTAGTATCCTTATTTCTGGTAAATATATGGAACTTTTTGCTTTTAAATTGTCAAACAACAACTTAATGTACTTAAGAAATACTGAAATTTGCAGTTTAACAATTAAAAACTGTGTTCTCAGACCTGCAGACATGTTTCTTTTTATTTTCTCATGTGGCTTTGCAATTTAATTTATCAGGATTAATCACAGTGAAGATATTGAATGTGCATGTGGGGATCAATAGTATGGTATCTCTAGATCCCTTCTGGTTCTGTTTCTTAAGTTTTCTTTCAAATTTCTGACCCTCTTTTTATCGTCATGGAACACCTCATTCATCTGGAAAACAGATAAAGGAGACAAATCTTGCTTGTTGAGAGTTATATCATTACTTTAAGATTAATAGGGGCCAGCATGGGCGTTTTGTTATTACAAAGTGTATCTTCAATTTTCAAAACCTTTAGGTAGCCATCATTAACTCCTAAGTATTGAAATTAATCCTTAATAAATCTTCATGGTGTTTCTTCCAAAAACTATTTTTTCCCATATTTCAGTTGCAGCTGCTCTAGAAAAAGTGGAATAATATACAGAACAAGAAAATACAGCTAATAAATAAAGTATAAGATTATATTTTTAACTGATATAAAAGGCCTTTTTCCCCTAAAACATGCCATCCACAGGCAAAGAATGAAAGAATATCACATCTCAAGTCTCACATATAGGCTATTTTACTTAGAGCATGCAGTGTAGGTGATTTAAATCTCATCATAATCTGACATTGTAGGAATAGTTTATCATCAGTATTAATTCCAAACAGATTTATTTAAATTTATCATCACACAGTTGTGTAGTTAATTCCACTGTTGCAACGATCACCCTGTATTCCGGATACTCTGATTTTCACAGTAACGGAGTAAGAACACACATGTTGTTTGCTTGTCTGTGTTGAAACTGATGAAGCTTTGCCCCTGTGGCTCTATTTGGTCTTAAATGTTATTAAAAGCCGTTCAGCCTAATGAAGCCAGGATCACAGTTTCTGAGAGCAATAAACTGTACACACAGGCGGTCAACAAATAATGGACTATTGGTTTCAGTATGATCCAGTCAGCCACATAGTGCCACTGATAACAACCTGATTAAGAATCCTTGTTTCAGAATTCAGAGTAGATCACAAGAAATGTCCAGGGGCGCATGTGGATGCCCAAGTGAAAATGGACTCACTAAAATCTTGACAATTGACGATACTGTTAAAGCAGGTCAATGCACAGTTCAAGGGCGACAAGTCAACCCCAAACTCTGCCCTGATACTTCTGGCATGTGACCATCTCCTGGAAAGCCCTTTTATGATTATGGCGCAATGCAAAATATGCCCAATGAAAAAGCTAAGAGAACAACTTCAAGCTCTTGAAATGATTATATACTTTTATCCATGTAACTGTTTCACCTATTTGGTGAAAGCTGTCAGATTCCTCTTCAGAATTCCCCTCTTTAAGTCCCAGCTTGTTAAACCTTTTCAAATTGAATATCACTATAATATGCTTTATCTTCTTTCCATTTTTGTCATCTGAGTTTTTATTCACATCTTTCTTGAAAAAGAAGCTTTCCTAATAGGACACAGAACTCCAGCCTTACCTTACTTCGTCCTACATTGCAGAGTTACTTAGTAAGTCTGTTTATACTTCCTAGAATTATGTTTATCTCTTTTCACAGTGTCCTGACATTGTTGTGTCACATCATCTTCCACAGTCTTTTATATGTTTTTATGCACAACTACTAAAAAGCCACTTCCACTGATGCCATCTTCATGCTGTTTATTATTCCTGCATAGGATTATTTTCACCTTCTTCAGCTGAATTTCATTTCTTTCTCTAGGTAATTTAGTAATTTATCCTTTCAAAATCTTCACTGAAGTCAAAGTAAGCAAAAAATGTAGGTTTTTGTCTGTCCGTCCAAATAAAGTAAGAAGTGGACTTTTGCAGAGGAGATTCTGATTAGATATTTGGTAAAGATTTCAAATGCTCAGAACAGCAGAAGAGTGGGATAGAGTGGGTGTGAAATCATCATTGCTAAAGGTCTTTCAGATCAGGATCGACAAGCATCTGTCAGGAGTGACATAAGTACAAGTATAGAAGTGTTTTCTTCCAGTGATGGAATAGATAAGGCTCTTTCCAGTAACTCTCTGCACAGAGGAAACCAAGAATTATTTTCATCTGCGTAAGGCTGCAGAGTAATTTTATCACAGAGCAAGAGAAAAGAGTCTTGATTAAAGAACAAAAGCTATATTTGAATCACATTTGGATACCTGGGGCATTCAAACCCTGTTCCTAGGGATTTCCAAGGAATTTCAGGCATTAGAAGTTTGGAAATGTGCATGTATGTAGCTAGAAGCTATTGTTTGAATGGCTTTAAAGAATTTTTTGTACAGAAGCAAGGCATGAAAAATTATTTTTCATTAAAGTTTAGTTTTTTCCACAAGAGATGCTGTTGACTATTTTTAATTTGGTATTTAAAATCATTTAAGTGAAGTTCAAAAGTTTGATGTTGATAAAATCATAAGTTTTTATAGTGATATTCTCTGGGAAACAAGAATACAATAAACTTAACACTTCTCATGGAAGCTATCATGGAGCAACTAAGATGTGAGTCAAAATCAGCAGGTTGAGTAGAGGGGGAGAGCCGTCAGTCTTCCACAGTTGGTAAATTTTCAAGTGCTGTACTGCATTATTATTCTCTGGTTTCTGCAAAATAACCTCAGGTTTTTGATAACAATCATTCAGAAACTGCAAAACTAATGCAAGCAAAGTTCCCCCAAGGTATCAAGAAGTCAATCTGTATTTCACAATCACTTATTTCTCCCTCAGTCTTCCTTTTATTTTAACGAAAAGGGCCCTATTACAAGGATAGTTCTTGTTACAGTATGAGATGTGCAACTGCAAGCAAGAACTGTCATAAGAGCAACTTATTAAAAAAATTATTATGCTTTAGCCAGTTTGGTCATGATATAATAACAACTAAATTTACACTGAAATTATTTAAAACCACTATGCAGAAGGAAACTGCATTATTTGCTTCTTTTTCCTGGGACCTCACATATAAACAAAGTCTACCGTCTAAGCGCTGGAGTAAAGAAAGTATACTGTTGACCAAAGGAAAATTGGATGCAAATTAATAAAGCTTTGGGGAAACATGTTTATTTTAAAAATGCAGCTTTCTCTAGCAACTGCTATGAGTAAATTACAATACTCAAATGTGAAATATTAGGTACAAAATTGGACCTTTTACATCTTAAGACTTCTATTTAAAGGTAGTTTCTTTTTTCTTAAAAATAATTAATTCCCAAACATGTGATTGAGATTAGCTAGAAGAATTGTGTTCAGCATTGCTATAGAAGAGCCATCTGCAAGATTGTAAAATAGATTAGCACACAGAGGGACACAAGCTTCTAAAATGAGTCTAAGAGTTTTTAAATTTGTTTCTCCTGAGGTTACTGGAAGCCTCAGTGCAACTATCATAGCTGTATTTAAATCCTTAGGCTATTTTCCTAATAGCAATGTTACATTGTTGCATAATGTCCATTACAAATATGTGTACATTTATGCAAATAATTTAGTATACAGACCAGGAATGCTTATTTTAGTTCTAAACTTAAACTCTAAACTGAATGCTGCTTTTTCCAATTGCAGGTAGTATTTGTAAGTTGTGCCAAAAAAAAACATCACTCTTCCCAGTTAAACGGAGTGCTGCCATGCATGAGATCTGCTGGGGCAAGCCTCAGGGAGCACTGTTGAGCTGAACGGAACAAAGTGGTATCTCTACTAGCAACAACAACAACAAAAATCATGCTCCTCTTTCCCTTCTCACGCCCCAATGATATTCTTCTTATGAAATATCTGCAGGATCAGACAGCCTCCCAGAGATAGTCTCAGCTTAGCTGTTATCTTGCATGTGAGAAATTAACCTAAAAACGAGAAGATAAAACTGTCACAAGGAGATCTAACAGGAGAGTAATGGTGCACAATAAATGACATCTAATATGGTCAAGGAAACAATTAAGTAAATGACTTTGCAGCAGAGGATTGTATGCTGAGCAAAAGAGAGTTGAGAGGTACAAGAAACACAAAAAGGTAGACATAAGAAATACCTTGAATTTCTGGCTTGAGTGAGTGGCAAGTACAGATATTAAGATTTTTCACAACTTTAACTTCTAAATCCTCCAAGTATCTATGTCATTGCACAACATCAAGATGTTAGCAGCTGGCATGTGACAACTGTGAGTTAAACTACCATCTAGGAGCATGATTCAAATAAAAAGCTTGATTATCTTAAAATAATAGAGTATCTGTTTTTTTAAGTGAATGTTAAAGTTGTAAAAGAAGGAATTAAAATTCCAGCAAATAAATAATGTTTTGTCTTGCTTCTCAACCTCCTGACCAACAAAACCATCCTTTAAAAATGAAGCTTCTATAGAGATGTAAACAGTATAGTGTAAACAAACTCAGTTGCAATAATATTCTTTTGGAAGTGCCCTTATATATGCCCTATTTTCATTCAATATGGCCCCAAACAACAGCAATCAGCCTCTGCATGTACTCTTAAGAAGAAAAGGAAGGTAATAGACCTGGAAACTAAGGTAAAAGTGTTAAAGCAACATGAGAAAAGCAGAAGTGTTATTAAAATTGGCCACTACCTATGTTTCAAGCATTTGATGAGAAATGAAATTGTGCATTGTAATACAGTATAGTACAATATTAGATGTATATAAATGATTTTGAAGGTATCGTCTATTGTGATGGCGTTGAGTTAAAGCAAGACATAACTGTGGAAAACCAACAGAGAATAGAACTAAGACAATGCCACCATTAAACTCTTCTTGTAATTGATGCCCATTCTAAAAGTTTCATAAGCTGAAAGAAAATTAGTAATGATTAGAAAATTAGTTTATTTGACTAGAAAACCAAACAAGAATCATAACTCAACTCTATCATTAAGGACAAATGAGAACTAGGATCTGTATCTCAGGGGAGGTTTGCCATTTGTACTATCTTTTGCTCCAGAACAGAAAGGAAACAAAAAATGAAGTTACTCTGAAGAATGCATGTAATTCTGGCACATCTTTGCATTCGCCTACTTAGTGGCATTCGGGAGCAGAGAGGTCCACAAAAGCAATATTTCATTGTTCGCAGACCGTGTTGGGTGGAGCACAACGGCTATAACATCGTTTAATCCATACTATGCACACAGAACACTATTGCCTTTCAAACCAATTCCACTTTTATTTTCAAAGGGAGCCAGCTGCAGTGCTTAAAAACAGGACAAAGATGCAACTTCTCAGTATGAACAGCAAGAATCATCAACAAATTTGTTCCCATGTAACACTTCTGGGCACTATTTTGGTTTGACATGATCTATTTCTCCCCTTGCATTTTCTTTGCATTCGAACTTGCCTCTGAACCAGTCATATTTCTTCAATATATATTCCCTGTGTTGCATCTACCAAGAAAACTAATGTTTCCCTTTTATTTGATAGCACTTTTTTCTGGGTCCAACATAACGTAGAGTGGGATGTTTAACTTCTACTGAGCTTTTAAAGTGTGGTGTGTGCATGACATTGCACTTGCCCTTGTGGGTACCTTTTGCGTTCCATATGTTCACAGGCTTCCTGCTGCATGGTTCTTCTTCTAATTAGCAGATACAGACAGGAGTCATATGCACACCCTTCCTTTTTTAAAAAAATAATCATGGGTAAGAATGCGTTAGAAAATACAGTTCAGTCTTACAAACTAAGAGGTGGAAAAAAATTGAATAACTTATAAACTTGCTCTTGCTACCAGTTTCAGAAAAATCAGCATTAGATTCCAAAGCTGACCAGATCATCAACTCCAAAGAATATGTTATAGGATGATTAGAAAAGGGGTACAGGGTCAGCCACCACCAATCAGGCACAGTCAACATGGGTTCACAAATGGAAAGTCCTGGTTAACTAATTTATGTCTTTCTAGGATAAGATCACCTGACTAGTGGATGAATGGAAGGCTGTGGATATATTTTTGGGAGATTGTAGTAAGACTTTTGATACTGCCCCTTGCAGCATCCTTCTGGACAAGTTGTCCAGCTGTGAGATGAAGAGCTTCATGGTGCATTGGGTGAAGAACTGTCTAAAAGGCAGAGCTAAAAAAGTTTTAATGAATGGAGCTACATCCGGCTGGTGACCTGCCAGCAGCATTATTCCTCAGGGCTCAATTCCAGGGCCAGTGAAATTCAATATATTTATCAATTATCTGGATGCAGGAGTTGAATGCATTGTTAACAAGTTTGCTGATTATACCAATCTAGGAGGTGCTGCTGACACTTGAGGAACAAAATGCCTTGCAGAGGTATCTAGGTAGATTGGAGCATTGTACAGTGATTAGTGGGATGACATTTAACAAGTCTAAATGCCAGATTTTACACCTGGGATGCAGTAATACCAGACACAAGTATAAACTGGGAGGGGAGTGGCTGGAGAGCAGCCCTACAGGAAGGGATCTGTCGGGCCTGGTCCACAGCAGGCTTAATATGAGCCAGCAGTGCACCCTGGCAGCCAAGAGGGCAAATCACATCCTGGGATGCATCAAACACGGCATAACCAGCTGGTCAAAAGAGGTGGTTATCTTGCTGTATGCAGCATTGGTGTGGCCACACGTTGAGTAGTGTGTGCAGTGTGGGGCCCTACATATTAAGAACAATGTGAACGTCCCTGAATGCATCGAGAGGAGGGCAACAAAGCTGGTGACAGGGCGAGAAGGAATGTCTTGTGAGGTGCAACTAAAGACTATGAGCTTGTCTAGTTTGGAAGAAGGAGGCTGAGTAGTGACCTCATTGCTCTCTACAGCTTCCCGAGGAGGGTAAGTGGAGAGGGAGATGCTGATCTCTTCTCCTGGGTATCAAATTATAAGATGTGCGGAAACTGTTCAAAGCTGCGCTGTTAGGGACATTAGGAACCATTTCTTTACCAAGAGTTGTCGAACACTGGAACAGCTTTCCTAGGGAGATGGTTGTTGCCCCATGCCTGTCAGTCTTTGAGGCATTTGGACAATGCCCTTAACAACACACTTTAACTTGGTCAGCTCTGAACTGGTCAGGTAGTTGAACTAGATGACCATTGTAGGCCCCTTGCAACTGTAACAGTCTATTGATTCTGTTTTAATCACACCATCATTTCAAGACAGATAATAACTGATGATCCTAACTGCAGCTAGCAGTAGGTAGTGAGCCACAAAGTTGGCTTGGTTAGATGTTTCTACAAAAAACAGTTTTAACATAGTAGATACTGAATAAGGTAATGTGTGAGAGTATAGGCATCTGGCTTGCTCCATATATATCCTTCCTCTTGTGATTGCCTGTTCCTCTCCTACAAAATACAGAAGTCATATCAGAAAAATCTTGACTTAAGATGGCTAAGCCATCTTGTGGGCAAGGAAGAACGACCAGTTTAGTAGTGGAAGTTTGTCTGGATGCTATAGCAGAACAGATATTCAGATACTGGTTGTAGAAAGCTAGTAGATTTTACATGTTAGAGAGAATCTCTTCCTAGCAGAGCACAAGGCAGACTGGAAATACCTGAGGTATGAAAAGCCAACAACTAGCTAACTGCACAGAATGAGAAAAACTCTCTTATCTAATTTATCTACTATAAGTAGCTTCCTCTTGTTTTCATCTGTGAATTTTCCAGCTATGGTGTTTACTTTGCTGGATGCAGAAATCAGAGCTCTCTGGAGGTTCTGAAAAACTCTTCTTTGTCTGTCATACTGTATGCTGGCTGAAGGATGATATTATCTGTGTAGCAGTAGGGTATTCCTCACAGAAGGGTGTAATGGTTGTACACATCTGGACACTGAAAAAATCCTTCTTTCTAAAATTCAGCAAGAATTTTCCAGCAGAAGCTGTGCTTGCCTAGTGAAGACCTGGTGTCATAGATGTCCGTGAAGGAAAACATGCATCCCTGTAATCCCAGAGTTCCCCATACTTACATATTTCCCGAAAAGCTGTTTACATAACCCATACTTCAGTAAATTCAGTCTTTAATTGAGCTGTGCTGCATTGCTGTAAAAAATACAGCAAACATCAACGCTTGATTAATAAGATCAATGGATAAGAAATCTCAAAATTCTGTTGGAGAAGAACATGTCAGACTGTCACATGTAGACTGAACAATATATATTAGAAAAAACATTAGTCTACTCTGTAGAGGTTCTTCTAGTCTGTAGGCTGCTCCTTTTGTTTCACATTTTGCTGGTTGGTATGTTTTCCTCTAAAGTACTGTCTTTTTTACACTTTTTCTGAACGTATGCCTAGCTCCAAAATACATTGAGGAATGGAAGGGTTGGTGAAATCATTTTTAGTACATTAATTTTACTGATTTTTAGGGGAAAAAATACTGGTAGTATGAATATTCATGCACTGGCTGGGATGAGTTAAACCACTGTGACATTCTTTCAAGTAAAAGGAAGTATTACTGACAGGCCCCAAGCATCTGCCTTAGATAAAATAGGCATCAGATCCTGGAAGCAGTAGAGCCTTGTTCCACTACAAAAATAAATTATCTTAAACCTTTACATTCAGGAGATGAAATCAATGCACCGGCCTGGCTACAGCTGAACAATTGACACCCCATAGGACAAACAGACCTCAAAGAACCTCATTCTGCTTTCAGATTTTTCCTAGTGTTCTAGCTTTGAGGCACAACATCACTTTACTTGTTTCTCTTTAAATATTGTCATAAAAGAAAGGTAACTTTAAATGTATTAGAAATCATCAGTTTCTGTTTCAGCTACTGAAAAATTTCCTAATACTAAAAAAAAAAGCTGGATAGGTGTCCTGGGTAAGTTTCAAACAAAAAAAAAATTTGTTTTACATTAAAGTTTCTAAAAGGACATTGTATGCCACAACTTTGTCAGCTGTGAAGGTACATATTTTCAATCATGATAAGCAAAATTATTTTGTAGAGCTGTATGATTATAGGGACAAAAAAACTTAGAAGATAGAGGCCATTGTTTCAGAAGGGCTCAGAGGAGAGGTGGGGAAAAAAAATTTTGTGTCTTCTCCATTTTAAACTCAGAAAACTGAAGTTCCTGGTTCATTTTTTTTACGTCTACAGTACCTGAAAAAGTCACACATGAGAAACAAAGATACACATTATGTACTATAATTTTCAACACCACTTGTCTGCTGAATCTTTGAAGTGTGATGAAGTATGGGGAAGAAAGTAGTATTCCTCTTTCTGTATAAATTTCAGAAATATACTTCTTTGATTCATTATTTTTTTATTTACATAGAGGTTGAATGAATATGGGAACGCTGTCAAATAGGAATTAAGGACTTTTGCCAATAAATTTCACACATTGGGAAACAACTTGATAGTAGAACATTTATTTTTATATATAATCTTTGACTTTCATGTTCCATAGGTGAGAGTGTTTAAAAGGAATAGCATATATTTAATTTCTAAAAAGATTAAGAAGGCCATCCTAAAAGCTCTCAAAGACTACCAGGATGGCTGACAAATTTTGTTAATTTTTCTTTTGTGTTTTTTTCTCTGCTCAGGAGGAGGACAAACTTGTTCCTTTGTCACATATGCTGAAATAGCTGTCAAATTCAAGACAACATCACTTCTGGTAAGCTACAGAATAACATATAATATTTTGATCAGAATATTAAAGCTTCCAAAAAGTTGTTTTATACCTTTTCCTTCTTCCTTACAAATCAACTCTAGCACCATGAAAATTAAAAGCAGTGAATTTACTTAGAATCTTAATGAGGGGGCTATGGTTATGAATGTATTTTGATGAAAGATCGTAACATATGCCAAGCATCCACTCATAAGTTAAACTTGGTACTGCACCCAGTCTGTTTTCAAGGGACACTGACTAATTGTTCAATATTTGTTTACTCATCTGGAGGTTCAGCTATATGGCTGAGTTATCAAAAATCATTAAACACAAGGGTTTCTTACATTTCTGCTATTTCTAGTTAAAAACATTTAGCATCCCACACGTCATCATACAAAGACTTCTATATACAGACAGTATTGTCTAATTCTTAACGGACCTTATTGCACCGTCAGCAAACTGTGCGAAGCAGAAGATGAAATAGTATGAACTGTGCCATTCACACATACCAAAGCTTAAGTTCTTGTGTTTCTTTCTATCTCATCTAAAACCAATTTATAATGAACAGAACTGTGTCATAAAGAGAAGTAAACATGTTGACTTTCCTAGTATGAGAGTCTGGAGAATCAGAAGTGGAACATCTCATAATTGGTGAAACAGAACAGTAAAAGCACATTGTCTGCAAACCATGAGAAAGGAGGTGACTGAGTTGGAGCTACTCTGGGATTTCACTCCTATGGCCATTTGTATTCATTTACTTCTGCTAGTTTGAACTGAATCACATCTTTCCCTAAGCTTTCCAAGGATATATTCAAGATGTATTCAAGACTAAGAAAGAATCAATAATCAAATGGGCTTGGACAATCTCACAGAGTTGAACATGGAGCTCTGTGAACATATGCTGTCCATTTCCCAAATATCACAAACATTTTGCAGAAAAATGCTGAAAAAGTGAAAATCTTGCTGCTAACGCCGACTCCAAGAGACACAGTTTATGTGATATCTGAACAGCTGCAAAATTGATGCTTGTTTAAGCTGATGTCCTAGTTTTGACTTACTGTCCTGGTCAGGTAGAGTTAATTGTCTTCTTAGTAGCTGAAATAGTGTGTTTTGGATTTGGTAGGAGAATAATGTTACTATAACATATTGATATTCTTACTTGTTGCTAAGAGGTGCTTTTATGATGTCAAGTACTTTTCAACTTCCCAGGTGTACAAGAAGCTGGGAGGGGACACAAATAAGACAGTTGGCCCAAACTGGAGAAAGGGATATTCCATACCATATGACGTCATGCTCTGTATGTAAACTGGGGAGCTGGTATTTGTCAGCAGGTGGCGACCAATATCATTGTGCATTACTTATTTTGTACATTCTGTTATCATTATTGTCATTATCTCTTCCTTTGCCATCGTATTAATCTGTCTTTCTCTCAAACTGTGGTTTTTATTTTTTTTGTGGTTCTCCTCCCCATCCCACTGGGGAGAATGGGGTGAGTGTAGGGCTGCATGGTGCTAAGTTGCCAGCTGGAGTTTAACCATGACAGCTGACTACCCTGAAGGAAAGTTGTAAAGTGAGCATGAAACAGGAATAAGAGTGGAAAGCAGCACAGGCTTATGGAAAAAATGTGCAAACTTCAGCTCTGAATAAACCTGCCACACCTATAGTTCTCTGCCAATGTGCAGCCCTCATGAGTTTCAAACTCAAAACTTCTTGTTGTCTTTCTCCCAGCTCTGGCAGCTCTGGAGCTCCTTTGGAGAAGACGAAGGCACTCTCAGCTCAGGAGAATCTCCAGCAGGCTCTCCTTAGCCTGCCAACTCTTGTTAAAAATGCACAGACCAAATGCTAGCAAATAAAACAGATAGCATTGTCACAACTTAAACTTACGTCTCCTATAGGAGACAAATTTTCTTTGTGAAATGTGAAACAGCACACAAGACCATTACTGACTGGATTTTTCTGTTCTATGTTTCAAATGCTCAAACAACTGCTCTAAGAGTAATATATCTAGCTGTTTTTTCCTCTTGTTCTGAGATGCAATAAAACCACTCCACATTTTAAACTACCTTTTTCTTATGTTTTGCTGTCTTTCCAAAGTTCATACCCCTTCTTTCTTGCAAAAGCAACCTGCATTTCACATCAGTCTTTTCACAGTTTGGCTCTCTCTCTGAAATCTTCAGGTATCTGTAGAAAGTGTACAAAAAAAGTTTGCAGTAAGTTGTCAATGTCTTTCTCTAACTTGTATATTTCCAGAGGACTTCTTAACTGCTTCACTGTCTAATTATTCACTAATTTTGCTTCAGTGACCATTTTGCTGAGAATGTTTAGAATAACCGTAGGCAGATATATTCTGTACCTTATAATTTGACTGCAATTTCTTTTAAAGTGCTGCAAGTGTTTATCAAGCCACTCTGGCTCAGGTTGTTCATGTTCTGCCACTGGCAGCTCAGTCTTCTCTCCAGACATAATAGTCTCCTAGCCTGGCATTGCAGACCATTAATAAAAACGTTTGAAAGAATAGCAGTGGATGAAATATTATTGACATGATGTAAGTAAACCGGTGTTAATAATATTATTACTTCTAATTATAATATAAGAACATTACAGCTGTAATGTAATTGTAGAAGTCATAATCATTGTATTACAGTTAAAATACAAACTTATAGCTGTAAGAAAATAATGTTGATAGTAATAATATCGTGTTCATTATGCAAGCAATTAGTGATGTGAACAGTATGACTTGATGCTTATGACAGCAATATTTCTTACGATATTTCCTAGGTTTGTTGTGATAATGCTCCATTATTAAATGTTGTTTAATTCTAAGTTTTATATCTTAGCATGTTCTGTTAAAACTGGTGCAGTCATGAAGCATATCAGTGACAGGCCAATCTTTTTTTCAAAAGCTATAACAAAAATAACTACCCATAACCAGTGATAAATGTTTATACATATTGCCCCTTCCACTCAAGATAAGTGACATGATTCCATAATTCATTAGGGTATAGAAATGGTTCTGAACTAACCAGTTAATACAGCATTATTTTTTTTGTCTTCCTGGAGGAGACTTTTACTTTAAGGCAGACAACACTGCGTGGAATTTAGTACTTTGATCTCCACTCCTTTTCCTTAGTTATTAAAATCTTTATTCTGCCTCAGTGGAGGCAATAGAATAACAATGCCCCAGCCTTAGGTTTATGTAAGGTCTAAGAATATGGGGTTTTGATATATTTCTCTCTGCCAGTTAAATTAAAATTACTCACAGAAAAATAACCTATATTTTATAATAAAAAGTTAAAAAGAGATTTAAATATTACACTCAACTAATCTGGAATTTTCTGATCACCTCAGCATCTTATGTTAATGTTTTGAATACAAGTTACCCATGGAATAGGGTCCTCAAAGCCTTCATTTTGGGCTTTTTTCTTAAGTGGACCTCTACCTTCATGTATTTAAAAGTCACAGGAAGCCCTAGATCTTAGTTATTTCCATGATCGATGTTTATACATAACACATCATCACAGCCTTTTTTTTCATAGCTGTATGCATTTACTTTAGATCTGAAGCAAATAGCAATGAAAGATCATTGACAGTATCGAACTTTGGATAAGTGTTCTTAGGTGCTACAAAATAAAGCACTTCTTACCATGTGTAACATGAAAGGAGACTTCATCTCCTTTTAAAGTTCCATTACGGATTATTAATTGGGTTTTGGTAAACTACCCTGTTTACTCCGTTACACTAAATTATCACATCATTCCATCTGAGGATGCATTAAGTTACTACCTGTGAATCAGCCAAAATCTCATGCAACCATTCATTTCTCAGAGCTGAACAAAGAGGACAAGAAAGAGCCTATTTTCCTTATATCACATTAATGAATATTGGAAGTTAACTTGAATCTTTGTAAGGCTGGAGGGGGGGTAGGGGTGGGGAGGAAGAATGCTACCAAAAAAAACATTTGTTCAGGAATGTTGATAGAGCTGGCTGATATTGCAAGAAGGGACTCAGCATTAAAAGTTCATGGAAATTGGAAAGGAGGGAAAGGAAAAATACTTCCTGTGAAGGGTAAAAGGCAAGTGTCACACCCAGACACAGGAAGGTCAAGAAGTTTCTTCTCATATCCCATGCACTTCAGTCCCCTAAACATTTTGGTAACCCTCCATTGGACTCACACCAGGAAAGCCATGGGCATCTCATAGTGGAAAACCCACTAGCAGGCACAACAGTCTAACTGTGAAGTCCCCAATGCTAAAAAGGGGGGAGTGCTAAACCTCCTTTGACTTGCTGGCTGTGCTCTTGGTACTACAGCTGGATAAGTTGTTTGCCTTTGCTGCAGAGTTACACAGCTCATCCATGTTTTTTTGAAGTCCTTGTTTTATGCCAGAATTCCGTGCTCATTTTCTGCAAAGCTGCTTCCTAACCAGTTGGTGCTCAGTTTGTATTGCTATACAGAGGTACTCCATCCCCCATGTGAGACTTCTGGAGTTATACAGTACTAAGCACTGACCTGGCAGGAGTCCTAGGAAAACAGTTAGAAGGCCTCACTATCTGTTTAAACATTTCAAGGGACAAGCAGTTGACAGACGTTCACCACAGAGAAGAGCAGAAGTAACCCAGTAGCGTTGAAGATGGCCATTGGGTGGACAAATCAGCAGGGAGAATGGTGTTGATTTTCTCAGGCTTAGCAATTCCAGTCTGAAATGAATCCAAATTTTGAAGCCACCGATAGAGATAATTTATGTTCCTTGTTGTGCTGTATTTCATGTATAATTCTTGAAATGGCTGGCTAGTCTACATGTAAGAGGAATCTACACAACAATACCAATTGTTTTACCATTGACTGACTGATGAGAAATTTTTAACTAGTACCCACTATAGTGGAATAGGATGAAGGGTAATGTTAAGTCAGAGACTAAGAGATTGTTTTTCTGTAATAGAAATAGATAAGAAAGAATTGTTACCTGTGCAACAGTACTCCAACTTCCAAATCAAGTCCCTTCTTCTCCCACCTTTTTTAAAAAAATTTGTAAATTATTACTTATTTTATTAAGAAAGACTTGATAACATAAATAAGTATATAGTGATGTAACTCCAGCAATAGACACTCAAACAGGCTTAATATGCCCACCCAGTTACAAAGGAATCTAATCAAAAAAATGTGGGCTGAGAGCTACAAAAGGATGACTGGCTAAAGCATAAATGTTATAAAATGTAAATTACAGTTCCGTAAGGAAGGTTAAAACTACAATTAGCATAAGAGACAGCATAAACACACACAAAAAATAAGAGCATGGATTAGGGTTCTAATTAATAAGAGAAAGAACAGTATAGTCATAAACTAAGATCTGCCTGTCTCTGTTTCAGCCTCTGGTTTGTGCTGGAGTCTTGTTAATTAAATATGCATAATCTACTCTTTTTTTTCCAATTAATTAATAATCATGTCTATCCTGAGTTGAAAGATCATCTATCTAAGGAACCTTGCTCCGATTCACTCCTTTCGTCTCATGTATTTTATTTGAAACAGCTTTTCTTTCCTTGACAGCAAGTATCGAAAGCCAAAATTGACTGAAATTGCAACTTGTCAAGCTATTCAAGAGTAAAGGAGACATTATATTATTATATGGAGGGTGTTTCATGACTAAAAAAGCTTAGAAAAATGGGATTTTGTAGTTATCGCATCTCTACACTATTTCTTTAAACAAAACAAACAAATTTCCCATAGTCAATTTTCTTTCTGCCTAATATGATATCAATGTTGAACCCTTTAAATTCTCTCCGCTTTTTTAGTGCATCAGCTGTGTTTCCACAGCTGACACACATTTAAACTTCACAACAAACTAATCCTGTTTTCCAAAGGAAGAATATTTTATCTTTTTGTTTCATTTTTAGAGATGTTCTATAGCATTTCCATGATATTTGAGTATTTGATGGTAAAGTACTAAAGAATTAACTCATAGAAATCTGATCTGAACCTGTCTGCTCAGTTTAAGGGTAAAATGCAGCATTTGCAGGATTTTATTACATTGAAAAATTGGTCTGTTGCAGAAGCCCATATGTATTTAGTAAGCATAAGTATAACACATTTCATATTTCATAAGACAATACAGAAATATATATATTTTGAGACTTTGCTAGGAGGTGGTATATATATATATTGAGAGACTTTGCTAGGAGGTGGTAAATAAACTGATCAAAAATTAATATGTTGAAGGAAACGTCTTTGTGACATAGTAAAAGTCTCTTCAAATACAGGACATCCAGGTACAATGAAGAGTTAAGTGCTTAAGGTTTCTAAAAACTTTTTAGATCCTTGTTCCACTTCTTTAATTTTTGAAGTTTTCCTTCATTTGATTGTAACAGTATTAAAATCTGACGGTAAACGTCTATAAATATACTGTCTTTAAGTAGGGATTTCATTTTTTCCAGCACCATTGATTCTTTCCCTTTCCTTTCCTTGCCTTGCCTTGCTTTGTCTTTTTTTCTTTCCCCACTCTGAGTTTCAGAAGAACTTTTAGGTGCATTTTTCCAAGTCCCTCAGACAGGTATTTGAGGATGGTCTTTCTGAGCAGGTCCTAATATACCTACATCATTTCTTGAAGGAGTTCAGATGTGAAACATCTTGTGTCTGGATGCTATACCACCTTAATAGGATAGTCTGTGCATGATTTAGTAACCTAGCCCATAATAATACCACCACAGGGTGATTTTTGATAGTACACAGAGCAATCTCAGGACTACTTGCAAGGACACTCCTTAGCTTGCCAATTGCACATTAGCAAGGTGCTGCTGTTGCTGTTGTCAGGAAATTGCAGGTTCTTGGCCTGTAGCAGGAATCATGCTGGAGATAGAACTTAATGCCCATGTGAGTAGTAGTTCTTTATTATTTAAAACTACCTTAAAAATTAAATAAAACACCTCCGGATTCAGAAATATTCCTTTCTAAAGCAAGTAAACAGTATTGCTGCAAGAGGCAACTTGCCAGAAAATTACTGGCCTTTACCACCAATTCCTCTGAGGGAAGCAGAGGTGCTGTGTTTAAAAGCCTCAGGCCTTTCCCCATTATCTGATTGTTTCCTGAGCAAGAATAACTTTTCTGTCACGTCTGACAAATTAAAGTAAAAAAAAAAAATCCTAACAAGACACTCCCTGAGATTTATTCCCTCTGTATCAACCAGTAGCCTGTTCTCTTGCATGTCAGACCAGTGCCAATGAGCAACCTGACTTAATACAGTATAATGAAAATAGATATTTAGTTAACTTGAGAAAAAGGGATGGGGAATGTATCTTTTCCTTTGCAAATGTATGATATGTGGAAGTGGAAATGCAGAAGCATCTTAATATTAACACTTGATTCTAACTGGTTTTCATGAGTCATCCAGTTGGTGACTGAGCAGTAAGATTTTGCCAGAAAAGGAAAACACAGACAGCTTATTTAAATTAACATATGTTTACTCCAGAAACTGTTTCCTGTTCTAGTTGCAGGTAGGGGTGATCTAACTTTGTATGGCCATAAGTGAGCTCAAAAGCAAAGAAACTAAAAGAGTGGATCAAGCAGTGGAAGTATAACACTTCTGCCTGGTAATACATGCCTAGATCTTCTGCCAAGTAGTGCCACGTCTACATGCCACGTGGCATATTATGTTAGGCAGCATCCTAGGGTTAAACAACCCTGTCTTCTATGGGTAAAGCAGCTTTCACTTCTCCAGTGACATTTTCAACAAACATGCTCCTAAATGTTGTTCTACTAGCAGTTAACAGTTTTCTTTACAGTGCTGGAAAGGCACATGGTGCAGGTTATCTTTTACTTCACTAGTCAAAATGTAAAGGTTGCTGCAGTAGGTGACATAGAAGCAATGAGAAAGAATTCAATAAAAAATTAGCTTCCTCAGGCTTCCCTTCAACCAATTCTGACTTATGCTCAACTGAGATAGACATGATAAAATGAACCATGATAAGCATGGGTTTTATTTATTATTATTGTGGTGGGTCGACCTTGGCTGGCTGCCAGGCCGCCACCTAGCTGCTCTCTCACTCCTCTTCTTCAATAGCACACAGGAGAAAATAAGATGGAAATGCTCATGGGTTGAGATAAAGACAGGGTGGTAACTGACCAATTAGTGTCATGGGAAAAACAGTCTTGACTTGGGCCTAAACTAAACATAGTTTATTGTTAATTAAAAATAGAGTAGAGTGGTGAGAAACAAAGGCAAAACTAAAACACCTTCCCCCCACCTTCTGCCTTCTTCTCAGGCCCAGCTTCACCCCTTCACTCCCAACTCCTTGACTCCTTCCCCATGAGGGGATGGGGAATGGGGGGCTGCAGTCAGCACGTAACAGCTCCTCTCTGCCAATTCTGCCTCCTCACACTTTTCCGTGCTCCAGCATGAGCTCTCCACAGGCTGCAGGGAAATACTTGCATTTCACAGAATTGTCTTCTACATCGAAGTTTGAACTTTAAACATTGTATCAGCCAATGCTTGTTCATGATGCAAACTTTTGGTGAAGTGAATAATGGATTTATGAGGGTTAAGTAAGATTCCTGACCTTTACAGAAGATGTCTTCTCGTATCTAGCATGGGTCATAAGCGTAGATGATGTGGCTGCCAGGAAATGCATGCACCACACTTCCACTGACACACACTGCTGGGTCTGGTGTCAGGATTGATCTGTGTAAACTTGAGATTCAGGGTCTAAAGCAGCATATAAGCCTGGGCATTCTGAACCATGCTTTCCTCCCTACATGTTATTTTAATGTCTCTTAAAATGAACAGTTTCCTACTTAGTCTTTCTCTAAGGACTGAGGTGCAGCATTTGAATGAGGTGGTTGTACTAAACTGGTTCATGCTCGGTTTACACTTAGTTTTCAGATATTAAACTGACAGTCTTAAACGTGGTAGAATTGCTGTGCCCCACTGGGTTTCAGAGTGATCTTCTAATGCACATTTTCTTACCATTTGGCTGTCTAAGGCTGCTTTTCTCCATTCCCCAATTCTTCCTCATCATAATCTTCTTAAATGTATCCATTTTCTTACTCAGAGTTTTTCTTACTCCTCTTCTTTGCTTTCTGGAAATTCATGCAGCTCTTCTGAAACAGTTCAGCGTATCTAATAAGGTTTTTTTATACCACTCTTCTTGTAAAGTGTTTTTATTGCCACTTTCTTTTTAACTAGAGTGAGTAATGAGACATCACCAAATAATATGGAGATGGCAGAGACTCTGGCTGATGAAATTTCCAGCTTCAAATTTACCCGGTGGAACCTTGCTGCTACAGAATTTATATCAGGGTGGATTTTTAATTAAACAGTCTGTGTTTATACTACCTGATGTTAGTGGGTTTTAGCACAGAAAGGAGTACAGGCCTTTGACCTCCAACTCCAAGTTCAGATCACCTTTTGCTTATGTATTCAGGTAGACAAACTCCATTTGTGGATGGAAACTGCAGCTGAACGAGCTCTTATACTATGAATGCACACAAACTGATGTATTTATACCATTCGGAGCTGGATGCTGCTACTGTAAAGCAGAACAGGGGTTTTTTTTGTCATTCACCATCTCCTATGAGTGTCCTAAAATGAAAATAAGGAGCATTCTTTTGGGTTCTCCTTGATCTTATGGAAGGCTAAGTGATATATTTTCACATTACTTGTCATTGAAACTTACAATTCTCTTTTCTAGAGTCAATCTATGTTCAACAATCTTTATTGATGAACTGGTGGGGGGACACTTTAGATTGTGATGGTGTAAAGATAAACAGCAAAATAGAGAAGCCTCAGGATGATTATAAAACATTGTAATGAGAAAATCTGACCTTACTTGGTTACACAAAGTGGAAATACAGAAAAGTTAAAGAAAAGTTGTATGCTAAATACAGACATGTTATTCTGAGTTTGAGTACCATTGTATTTATGTAGCTGATGTTATGTTGCGATAACTGATTCAAACATATATATGCATTAAAGTTGAAAACATTGTTTTGTTCAAGAGAAGCGATTCATCCCAATGGGCTATTGCAGATTGCATTGCTAATATTTTACTTCAACATCCATGCAGAACACATGCTAGCAGTATTTTTCCTTGTGTGCCAGCTGTGTTGTAGATAACATGTAATAATAACCACTTTTGCTTATAAAATGCGTAAAAGTATGTTGAAGAACAGCTTAGAACCACCTACAGCTTAACTACTGATACCCCAGATGAAAGTCTTAATGAAGAACTACTTACCGCCTTTACAAAATCTCCAAGCCAAATTAAAACATGCTGTGTTACAATATACGTAGAAAAGTCTCTGATCTAGGTGGTATGAATGCAGAGAAACTGTATCATAAGTACCTGAGAAAAGTTTGAGCAATTGACCTTTCCTTTGACAGAGATTTATGATCTTATTTCTTTATTAAAAAGCACTGTCAAAAAACTTAAACAATTATCAGTTTTCTGAACAGCTGGATTCTTGCATCTTATTTGAGATGCAAAATAAGAAGCTTCTTCCAAATTAGCATTCTTAATTGCAATTTATATAGAAAATGAATTTATTAATTCTATTATTGCTTCTAGTTATGTAGAGTAAAAATAACATGAAAGTGAAGAAGTATAAGAGAATAAAATGGTAAACTTTATCTGTTGTACTTCCTAGGATAAGTGAACTGTAGAGTGCAGTAAGAACTTTTTACTCAAACAGGACAGGAGGAAGAATCCAGTGATTTGCTACTGTAGAATGTATGAGGAAAAAAAGCAGGTATTCTTTGAAAAAATCTCACAGAAGAGGTGAAAGAGAATATACTTTTCCAGCTTGGAAAGAGTCTTCTGAAAGAGCCAGTAATTTCTAAGGATTTTAAGAAAGGGACAAATTCTCCATCGACTGAAAATGGGGTTAAGGGCAGCAAGTCATACAAGTTTTGCAGTTGCTCTTTGAGTTCAGTATGAAAACAAGTACTTTTGCTCCAAAGTGACAAAATTCTGTCAGAGTTCAGGATTAACCTGAGGATAAATCACCTCTTAATGACTGTGGTGTCTTTTCCAGTCTGGAGCTACCAAATACAAGGAAGAGTTTGCCACACTGATGCAAGTCTAGGGAAGGCCAGCACTTGATTATCAAGTTGGAGCTGGTGACATACAAGGAGAGGCTAAGAACTGGGTTTATTTCTCCCTGAGAAGTTTAGGGGAATATCTTACAAGTGTTTGAACTAAGTAATGGGAGAGTACAGAGGCAACGTAGCCAGATTTCTCAGAAGTGCAAGCTGGAAATACAATGGGCAATGGACACAAAATGGACGCAATACAAAAATTCTAGACTGTATTAGAGGATAATATTTTCCGTTTGAAGATTGACAAAAAATGCAACAAGTTTCCAAGAGAGACTGTGGAATCTCCATCTTGGAGATATTCATATTTCAACTGACTGAGGTCCTGAGTATGCAAATTAAAGGAAGCTACGATTTGAGCAGGAAGGTTAAACCAAAACAGCTCCAGAAATCACTTCCAACAGGAACAACTATGAGCAGAACTAAATAAAACAATAGATGTATCTAATAACACTAGTGGGTATCTTCTCAACCTTATGGTGCAAGAAAAACAATGTCCAAACTGCTAAGGCAGAACCTCCTTTTATGGTAACCCAGTTACTTACAGAGATAAAAAAAAGAGAATGTAAACTGCAAGGGTAATGTCATGTTCCCAGTGTGCTTGCATCCTTTCAGTGCAAAAATATACCTACAATGACACCATGCTGGTTTTGATGCAGATCTTAACGGTTCCTCTCCCCATCCAATGCCCTTCCAGCAGTCTATCAAACCTATATGAAAAGACATTTCTCTAACTACTTTATGCCCACTACAAAATGTTGGCAAATTTTAGTCTACACTTGTTTATGAGTCTATTTTGCTGTATGGCTTGAGATACTATGATGTGTTTCTCTTTAATTTGTCTTATCAGAAATGATCTGTTTGGCTTTTTTCTCTTAGACTGGATAATTAAAATAAAAATCTGTATCCTTGAGACAGTGAGAGAAAGGTGCCATATATACAGTCTTAATATTCCTGATTTAAATAGCACCTTTACCTTTAAAACAAGTTGCAAGATATTCTCTTGCAGAACAGATTTGTTATTAATTATTTAATTAAATATAATTTTTCTAAATGTCTTAATTTCAAAGCTGTCAATGTGTTGGATTATTTGCTTCAGTTATCTAAAAAGATCATTCAATGTAACTCAGACTGCCTTTTTGCTTTCTCCCTCCTCTCTACCTCTTTCCGTACATTTTATTGATCACTGCTGCCTGAATAGTTTGCTCTATTTTTATACTCCCCCCAGTATGTTTCTGGCATCTGGTCTCTAACAGTCTCCTCAAATTAGCTTCCCCTCCTCCTCTTAAATGCTCATTTGATCTCCCACAGGGCATAGATTACTCAGATGAAAAAGGTGGGAGATAAGAGTCTGTATTCCACTCTACTCAAAGAATGGAAAACAGAGTTGTGATGACAAGTCTGGTGTTTTGCATCTCTACTTCCCTACAGACATTCTCTCATCTGTTTCCTCTGTGAGCACACAGAGTTGAAGGGATCAAGTGACAAAAGTGTTGAACTAGTTCAGCCCTCGTTCTGTCTGTATGTCTAACCTCCCCAGTGATGTGTAGGAACTTAAGAAAAAGGCACAAAAGCAAGAGCTACCTTTCAGTATGAAATATACATTGATAAGCCTTTGAAGAACTCAAATACTCCAAATGGTATGCACTTTGGATAGAACTAAGATTATTGATGGAAAACTTTTTAAATGTCTTTAATGCGTAACTCTTTAATTGATAATTATCTCTATGGTATTATTTATTTTCAAAAATAAAACTGCTTGAAATATCCATCTTAAACTGATTATTAAACCCCCAAATTTGTAGGTAAGAGTTAAAAAGAAGAGTTTTCTACATTCATCCAACAGGCACTATAGAGCTGAAAGAAGCTGGACAGAATCCTTTACAGGAAATAACACTTCCTATTTTCCCTCCAGAGATTTAAATCATGAGTCCTTACTCCATAGACAAATCCTGACAGCACAAATGACTTCTTAGTGTCAGCTGGGGGTGCTAAGAACATTAGAACAATTGTATCAGGTCAAAGCAGACATCCGTCTAGCCCAGCATCCTGTCTGGCAGGGCCTTAGCGGATGCCTAAGAAAGTGTATGAGAACAGAACAAGCATATAATGATGCTTTAGACATCTGGTGATTTGTAGCTGGAAGATTTTTATCATCTAATAAAGAACCTTAGAAATAAGTAACTAAGTCTTGGTAGAGGCTTTTTCCCCTCTTTTTTTTTCATTCTTTTTGTTGTGACCTGTTGTGCCATGAATCATGTCATATTTCTTCTGAATCTGTCAGTACTACATTTATTTGATGGTCTCTAGGTCATTCACAACTTGGAGGTTTGTTTCACATCAGTCATCTCCTTTCCAAGCTGAAGAGACCTAGAATATTTAGGTTTTTCTTATATAGAAGTTATTCCACACCTTTGATCACCTGAATAGTCTTTTGCCTGTTCTGCTTTACTTTTGTGAGATGAGGAGCAGAACTGATTTCACTGACTTTCAACGTCCAACACTGAGAAATGCAGATCAATGTGCAAATTTATCAATCGTAATGCAATCCTCAACCATGACATTGCAGACAAAACAATGTGCTCTCATTGATGAGTCGCAGCAATAGTGGGGCTGCTCCACAGGAGAAGGTGAGTGAGACACTGATGGTCTCAGGCAGACAGGTATAGTCACCTCACTTACAAGAGGTGCAGTCTCACACCAGCCAAAACTGAAGAGCATATACAAAACTGGTGACAAGTTTCACCTGACAGACCAGTGACTGCCACACAAGAATGTAACGGGGCAGGTCCAAAGTCAAGACAAGAAGTCATGTCACCAAGTCAGAGACAGCACAGGCAAAGGTGCAATGTAGCTCAGGGCTTGAGCTTACCTGCAGTTCCAAAAATAAAGGGATGGAGATCCCTAACAAAGTTTCTCACAGTTCCTTCTCATGTGCCCCTTGCACAGCACTGTGATCTTAGTGTCACAGTAGCACCATACCAAAGCCGACTGTCAGCTCAGGCAGTCAAACCCCATCCTGAGTAGAACAGGTGGTAAAGTGTCTTCATCGTGTGCAGGGCCTGGACAATCACTGCGTAGAAATGAGAATCTGGAAGTGAAAAATGGATATTTTCTACTGAAGAAGCAGAGAAAACTTCGTGGTACTGTTGCCACAAATTCATTTCACATGTTTTATATGCTAGATGCACTTTTATCTTTCTAGCTCAACAAATGTAGCAATTGTTATTTGTCAGGTAATTTTTTTAAAAATGTTTGAAACGTTCTGTATGTTTCTCACATGAAGTGGAAAGATTTGGTTACATTTCTCTCATATTTTTTGCTTGCTTGCCTCTTTCGAATTTTCTATTGCTTCCCAAATCAAAATACTTTTCCACTCCAGGCTGTGTTTCACACTGCTCTGGTTTAAATACATAGAAGAAGAGATAATGTAATATCTGGAACCGTAAAATGTAACAGACCATCCAACAGCTCTTAGAAGTAGATTGTGAGGAAAGCATGTAATATTTCTTAAAAATTAACAAGTGAAGGGATGTGAATATTTTTTTTCAGCTATCTAGATTATTATTCCCTTAAAGTGAGTGGTAAAATTCTGTTAACTCAATTAAGAGTTAGAATTTAACCCAGAAGAATACCACAGCTATACAAATCAAGCAAGATAGCAGTACTATAGCCCGTTGTTAGCTTGTGTAAGTTGTCTGAGGTGACCAAGACACTGGATGACTCTACCTCTGTGTGGGCATATAAATATTCACAGACTGTGTGAACTCACTTTATCTTTTACCTTGATCTGCCAAGTCATCTTAAAAAGAGAAATTAGGCTTGCCTCAAAATCTCATTTACACAATAGTGTTGCTGTGGTCAGATCTGACAATTACTTACATTTCTATGTGGCTTTTTAGCTGTAAGCCTGGGTCATAGCTAATGTCACTTAACATTTTTCACCAAAATGAGAATTATGTGAAAAGTTACCCTCAGGTCATGAAATAGACCTTGTAGTAGAAAAAGCTACAGAAAGAAGATTTCTGTTTAAAACACTATCGAGGTAACACTAGCTGGAATAAAAGAAAAAGGATGCCAAGTGGTCAAAACTACTGGACTGAAGGAACATACAACAATGCAACTTGCCAGCTGCACATACAGTTTCAGGAAATGACTCACCACTGGCAGCAATGAAAAATCCAAGGAATGGCTAAGACCAGAGTGCAAAACTGAAAGTGCTTTTTTGTCTTTTATATAACATCTTCCTTAAAAAATATTGAATACATCAAAGCCAAAATAAACTGAAAGATTGCATGGTCCCAGTGGTACACAAAAAAAACATTAAGTTGATTGAATCTGACTGGCACTATCAATTTTCATAGAACATCTTTCACAGAATAATAAATGAAAAATGTTTCTTAGCTGGTGCTGCAAATTCACCACTTCTTTTTATAATACCGACAAAAGACAAAAAATTTAAACAGTGAAGTTTTCCATTTTCTCTTAGTCACCTTTGAACAAATCCTGAACTGTGAGTGGCCTGGAGACAGCTTGACCCACAGATATTTTCACACTTGTTCTTTTCTCTCAGTCCTGAACATCCATGGTATTTCCAGAACTGTAAGATTTTGAATTGTCATTCTTCTTTCCCAAATATACTTAAACATTTTTTCAATGACAAAAAAAAGAAATCTTGTTTACTTGCTACTATTTTTCTTCTTAAAGGTTGTATTTGCAGGCCTATCCTCAAAAACCTGCAGAATAGAGTTCCAATTTAAAACCTTACCTCCCTGCAAAACTGATCTTCTCAAGCAATGAGGTAAGTCACACATTAAGAAAAATACCAGATGTTATAAAGATGACAATAAACAAGTGAAAATATATGAAGTCCTTCATCTTGTGATGAAACAGGGAAACATCAACATACAAATTTTTATGGTAAATTAGCTGCAATATTTGCATTTTTTTCAGCTAACACCATATGGGACACAATACACAAGGGACAACAATCATTGCCTATGATTTTCTTTGGAGTTACTCTTTTATCCAGGAAGAGGAAAACTTTGTCTGAAAACTACCTTGACTATTCTAATTTTAAAGTGTAACTGTTTGTATGTTAGCAAAACTAACTCTAACGTGTAAAAGAGTATTTACAGACTAGGTGTAGCCCAGTTTGCATTATATTAGGAAATACACGTTGCCAGCTGAAAAAAAAAAAAAAAAAGAAACACACAACAAAGTAAAATATTTATATATATATATTTGGCATCAGTAATATGCATAAGCAGTAATAAAGAAGCTTCTGACTGCCAGCGTGTTTACCGCTCATGATAGTCTGTGATGCATTCGTTGTGTCAACAGTGTGTATTTGCTCAGGAAACACTAGTTCCTGTCACCATTTGCGTATTTTACTGGAAACAAAAGTGGTGTAGTAAACAGCTATGTCTTGGAATGAAATGCCAGTCTTTCCTCTTTTCTAGCCAGTATTCTAACATTCAAACCAAATGTAAGTGAAGTACCCATTCGTGCTCAGTAAATGCTCTGCTTATTCTCTCTTATGCTATTTATTTCTATTTCTATTGTTGCAAGACCCCATTTTAAAAGCTGATGTATTGTGATTTTTGCAGTACAGATCAGAGGTGCTTCTGCACAGCTCTGCCTTACCTACATCATATCCCTCCCAGATCACTGCTCCTGTAGCTTTAGAAAAAAGCATACTACTTTGCTAAATTAAGCTCTCTGTAGCCTGTAATTAAACTTTCAATACTTATGTTAACAGCCATTCTTATTTGGTTGTAACTTAAAGATTAGAGCTACCCTGTAAAAATATGCTGCTTTCAAGGATGAAATGTCACCATCTAATCTTTTCTCCTCCATTTATTATTGTCTTTTCTTTACTGGAATGTTTCTTATCAGCTTGCCTTGTCAGAAGAAATAAACTCTTTCTATAAACTAAATCTCCACTTCCGAATACTAACAACCTGGCACCAGAGAGAGGCTCTACACAGAGCCACATCTGTGTTTCGTTTCTGTTAGAGTTGAATAAGAAAATGCGCAGTTAAAATCAGATGTATTTTTTGCTTGAAAAAGAGCAGAAGTGATATAATCTCAGACAATAAAGAAGGCCTTGTGAGAGCGCTAAATTCTACATTTGATACATTTAGTTATTATTTCTGTAGCCATTTTATCTCAATATGCTTAAATTAAAGTAGATTGGATACAATTACTTTTGCTAATTGAGAACCGTTTTCTAAAAACAACTTACAAAATAATGTGGTAAATTCCCAAACATTTTCTTTCTCTCTAGGCTTCCTGCAAATAGTTGTGGTTGTGCTAATTGTGAATATGAGCAGTCTACCACGAAACTTGAACTCTTTTACTTCTGGAAAATACAAATTTTTATATCTGAGTTCTGATAATTTTACTGTTCAGCACATCTACTGGTGACATCTCACAAAGCTGTGTTAGATTGCCAAGGCTAGCAAATGTTACCTGGACTAAAAAATGTATTTAACTTATTAAAATAAGCAGATACAATTTCAGAAAACCTGCAATTTAGTAAAAATACCCAATATTTTTACTCCATTTTCAAAAATAATTATGACAATGAAGAAAGTAACAATTACAGTGTTTTTAATAAATTTTATTTTGTGTCTTATGACTCATTATTTTATCAATTATGGAAATGTAACTGTCTGGAATGGATGGTAGTAAACAATTGCTCACAGTGATGAGAAAAACAAAGTACTTTTCTAAGTGGGGACTCTTTGTAACCTACAGAAAAGAAACAAATTGATAAACAACATTTATTGAGAGTCACGCCTGGGGCCTTAGTAAAAGCTATTTAATGTTCATCCAGCTTACACAGAAAATTGGATTCTGCGCTAATGTACCTAAACATAGACAAAACATAAACCTAAATACAGAGCAAAGAGTTCAATGTTTAATCACCATTTTTTTGACAATTTTTACTATTACTAGCAACAAAAATATTGCCATTGGTCTTCCAGCTCTCTTTCAAAATCCCTACACAGAGTGAGCAGTCCACCTCCTTGTAAACAGTTGAGTTTGTGTTTTAGGAAAATAAAGAAAATGTGTGTAAAAGACGTGATTAAAACCAGCTGAGATTTCCTGCTGAAATTATTTACTGATGCAACAAGCTGTACTAAACACAGTTCATCCCAGGAAATTCTTGAAGCCCTCATTTTCCATCAGAAAACTCTCAGCAAAATACTTCATTTTAGCTTACTTAAATCCTAACCAGAATGTTTTCTGGGTTGCCATATGAATCCTGTATTTCTACCTTCTGATTTCTCCCTGAAGTCAGGCTACAATTCCCACACAGGAGTTGTGAAGATTTCCAGAGCATCACAGGACTGGTGAGATTCTCAGTGCATAGTGAGCTCTGTTGTCATGCCACAATTTCTGACACATTAGAAATCTCTGTTTTAATCCAGTTATCACCTTCCTCCTCAAAGGTAACATGCCACCACTGATGATACAGATTATCATGAAAACAGATTGCAATTAAGCACTTCAGGTCATTTCACCGAGTCAAGAGGAAGTAGTTAAATTTGAAGGTTTTTTGAAAAGCTCTGGAATAATTTTCCTAAAATTTCTCCAGCACCTCATAGAGATCTTGGTGAAGGAAAGCTTCTGGCTTGATAGCCCCTGCAGCACTGGAGAGACCCTGGAGATAAACGCAGTGCTCAAAGCTGTTTCTATGCCATAGATCTAATTTGAGGTCTAAAGGCACACACTGTCAGCAGTGTTCATTACTACCTGTCACCTTATTTAAGTCAATCAAATGTCAGTGTTAGGAATATTCTTGATGGAACTAAGTCGGTGCAAAGTAGGTCAAGATTTTTGCCCTGGTTTGAAGCCCTCAAGGATTTAAAAAAAAACAAAACAAAACCAACCTGACAGTAGGGAAATTAGTGTTCTGGCTTCAAAATGAAAGAACACCACCCTTTTTTTCCTGAAATACAATAAAAAATTGCATTGAGATATGGTTTATAATGATTTGGGAAGAGGCCCAAAAATGGTGATCTCATACCTTGTGCATTTGCCTCTGTGCAGCAGCAGAAGCAACCTCCTGTGGCTGTAGAGACGGCTTGGTGCCAGCAAGACTCCCAATCTTTTCACTTTTTGCAGCGAAGGAACTGGCAGGAATGCTCTATTACTGCTGTGAGGCACAAGTGACAGACATGGCCTGCCATAGATATTAAATCATATGCCGGGCTGCAGAATTTCTTTCTGACTGCAGTTTTTTCAAAAGTGATGTTTCTCTTGCGAATCCCAGCTGTGAAGGGGCAGTATGAAGCAACAGCAGTCTCCATGGGGGTGGTGTCAGTATTACATGGGATGCAAAACTAACGCTTTGCCTCACCATCTCCAAGTTTTCCAGAAGCCAAAAGAACAAACGCAACACCCAGTCCCTCCAAAAGATGTTTCTCATTCCCAGAGCACTCAGTTACTCCAAGTTATCCTCATTCTACAGCTTCCAAGGGAGCCTAGCACAGATTCCCTCCCACGCACACTTACATCCCACACCTGTAGCAATTCATGTTACTAACCACCTACCGATTTACTCTCCATATGTCTGCTCAGTTTTCCAAGGAAGGCAGCTACCAGCTTTCCTGTTCCACACATATGGGCATGCTCTGAATCCTACCCTAACACTGCACCTGTAGGTTGAGTTAATTAAAGGCTGACACTTGGCATATATGTATATCAATCTGCAGCGTGCCTCAATGAGTTTGAGAAAGTATCCCATATGGAGTCACACAAAACTTGGTAGCTCTGTTAACAACAGGAAACAGATGGTAATGTTGCATTCGGAAAGATCTTAAAGAAAAGTTCATGACACGGCAACAGGGTTTCAGTCACTACAAATGCTGTAGGCTAGGATATCAGGTAAATTGCTGATAAGTATCCTAAAGTTTTCTGCTATAAAGAAAAGCCTTGTCAGCTCAGGTTATCTGAAGTTCTGCTCTGGCTTTCCTGGGCCCATTGGGAATAACACTTCTGTCTGCTTTCCATGGCCAGGTTGCTCTGATGAGAGGACCTTCTGTCTTTGCTTCTCCTTGCCCTTTGGCTTTTCTTCAGGTACCATGAAGAGGTTGAGTAGAGAGAAACTGGATGTGTTCTCCTTTGCCTCTGCTTCTGTGTTTATAGAGACCCTTTGGAGCCTTACAGACTGGGGATTTCCCTTGTTAAAGGAGATTCTAGAAGATGCTCTTTCCAATTGTTTACTAGGGATGTTGTTGCTGCTGCTGTTGAAGATACCCCACTTATCAAGCGTGGAGAGCAGGCTGCATATGAATTGGTGCAAGAAAGGAGAAAGGGAACAAGCTATTAACTGAGTAAGGAGATGGATTATTCAAGGCTCTGACAGATTTTGGAGCAGGCCCAAAGTGCTGTCAATTGCCAGTGGTAAATAGCCAAAAAATGAAAAACGAGGTTTATTTAGGCTGTGTCAGCAGCATCAATCACAGCAGTATCCAAAAATCTCAAAATGAATAGAGCATATTCTTGGCTGATGATGCTCAAGAAGAATCTATTTAAAATGGACATAAAAATAAGAACATATCACTTTCAGTATTTTTGGCTAACTGCACTTGTTTCAGAAACTATACACAAAGGGAGTGGTTTTTGAGCATGTATCTGTTTTTTTCCTAATTGTTTCTTTTCCTACATACAAATGTTTAGGTTGATTCTACTTTGAATATTTTTGGAACGCTTATGTTTAATTTTCAGGAAGAACAAGATTTGTTACGATGCAAAACATGCATCTGTTATGCTGCAGGGCACTATAGAGAGATATGGCAGGATATATTAACTGATGTTAGCTTTACGACAAATCAATGTCAAATGCATTCTTTTAATCTTCTTTATTTTAGTTAAAAAAAAAAAAAAAAGAAAAACAAAACCTAAAAAAGCAAGTACTGGAAAATCTCAACATCTGTGAGGTACTTGAACAGTTATTGTTATATTGTCTGTTTCTGAAAACCAGATGAAGATACCTTATAAACCAAAGTAGAGGTCTGCATAAAAGACAAAAAAAAAATAGGGGGAAACCAATGGAGAGCCTTGAATATTTGCACCGCTATTTTTTGTTAGGTTATGAAACCTATCCTTTTAACTTCTAAGCAAAAACAGCACATTGGTGACAGTGCATATTCAGGTCTCTCATGATACTATTGTAAAAGGAACCAATAACAGGGATAAACATGAACATTTCCGGAGAGGTTATTCCTCAATTTTTTGTCTAGGTCTTGGAGAAGCATGAAGAATACAGCACAGATAGAATGGGGATTATTTCAATACACGGTACATGCTAAGTACTCCTTTAAAAAAACAGGACTTTGAATATTCCTTTAAGTCATTTTGTGAGAATTTTTCACAAATTTGAAGTAATTGAATTTCTTTAAGATTTTTTTTCTTCTTGGTAACCCATAGTGCCAACAATATCACTGTTATTTTCATGCCTTAGAATTTTAAAACTCACCTTTAAGGGAAAACATAATTCATATATCTCATTAATTTTTTAACACAAGCCTTATAGCTAGTCTCTTAACTAAACTTTGAAATAGTTTATCTGCGTTTCCTTCAATACTTATCTCCTCTCTGCCTTTCCAGTAATCTTGGATTACTTTTTCCTTTAATTCACTACAAATCATTCAGTTACTAACTTCTTCTTACTTCTTAATTTGAGAATTATTCAGGCAAAATCCTGTGGTCAGTATTTGAAGGCCTGATCCTCCAAAATTATTTTTCATGTATTTTAGTTACACAGCGAGTAAACTTCTAGTTGTTCTTTTTTAGTTTTAGAAGCTCACATAGAAGAAATGAACAATATTCAATGAGGTGACTTGCCCCTCACTGTACACTACATAGTTACTTGTCGTAATTTCTACAGCCCTCAGTACAAATATGTACCAACATACATACTAAAAAAAATAGGCTCTTATAAGTCTTACGCTAATAAGAATTTTGCAACCTGTATGGGATTTCAGATCTAAATGAAAGCAAGTAATTATCTTCATATTCTAGCCTTAGTTTAGCACTAAAATCCAATGAAGTTCAGTGGAAACCTTAGACATAGGACTGAAGTTGATCAGAGTGCTTGACAGGCTAGTCAGTCAGTAATTTTGCATAGACTGTGCCTATAAAACTAGGTTTTCATCCTAGGCCAAAGTTTGGTCCTTTTGACAATCTTTGAATTTGATAATACAGATCAAGTTATTAAATAAATGCTGATAATAACTCTTAACTTATGGCAGTTTGAGAATTAATTTGTTGTCTATTGCTGCTCGTATTCATTTGAAACACCTGTATGAACTCACAGGAATTCAGCCAGGGCAGCAGGGTTGTTGCACACCTGCAGGCTTACACAGAGGCAAGGTGGGAGTGCATGAGGTGAGCATTGTACTCGAGATCAACCTGTGCCAATACTGTGACCCCTAGAAAATCCCAGTCTGGGATTCACCTCAGCTCTTTCCACCACCCAGCTATGAGACAAGGGCAACTTCATGAAAAGGTTGCACAGCCCTGGCTGGGTCCTGGACGTTCTTCCATCCCATCAGCTTCACTCATATGCTCCCTTGATCCTTAGCTGCAGTGACATCTTGCTTCTGCTCCTGCCCTTACCGTCAGTTTGGGAGGTTTGGGATGCTCTCATTTGTCTCCTGATACATTCATTATGTTCCCTTTCCCCCCATGTAAAGGATGTCTTTGATTCAGTAGGTGCTTTTCTCTCTTTTCTTTGCCTCCCCTTTATTTTTTGACTTGGTCCTGTGGGGCAATCGTACAGAGCCAACAGGGCACAGAGCTAAGGCTGAGGCTGAGCTGAAAAGTGTCACAAATTTCCTGGAAACAGAAACTGATCTACAAACACTTATGAAGCATCCTGAAGCTCTGGCTGTACTAAATATACAAGATGATTTATCATGATGATGTCCAGACACTCATTTAAACTGAGGAAAGTTGTCAAATTAATGAGAAATACACTTGTGCTCCTTCAATAATGGCAAATATAATATATATAATATGCATTTGATATACTATATCATGTCTAATAATGACAGTATTTCTACCACCCATTTCTTCAAATTATTTTAAAAAGCTGTTGTGATCAGTAATTATGGTTGAGAAATTGCCTGTGGGTATCATCTTCAATCCATGGCTGAGAAAATTTAAAGCATTTAGAAGAAAATAATATTTTTTTATCACTTGAGTGAAAAGTTTCCTTAAATGAAATGGCACAAAGACACCTACCATGAGTGAACAAACACTATGGAAACTAAGGGTAATACTATGTATCTGATATTATATATTTTAAACATAACCTAATATTTGGATTGTAAGAATGAAGAATTATAATAAAATGCTAGATAGTTTTGTGCATATTAATACAAACAACTATGTAACTTGCATTAGCATATGTCATTGCAGTGTAGCATGTGGCATTTAACCAAATAATTCAGAAAGATTTTAACTACATCCACCACATTGTCCCAAGATAAAATCAAAGCTCTCTCTTCTCCAAAGAAAATTGCTGCAAAAAAGCATTACAGGGACTATCAGAGCAGTAACATACAGCGACATTCTTCACTGCTGCAAAAATCAGTACAATTTCATTACACTGCCTTCCTGCAGGGCAGCTTGATGCACTTACATTAAAGTCTCCATCCCTTACCTGTTTCTCAAAATGCTTGCTGTTTATGTCTTTAGGGTTCTTTTCTAATTTTAGCAACAAAGAACTCTCTAGCTTCATAAAACAATTCATTTTAGAATTGACCTACTCTATTTTTATCTTGTATTTAAAAAAAACAAAACAACCTTGAAATAGAACTGTGGTTTCGTTTAACAACTTATGTAATGTGATTCAAATGCCTACAAATTTGGTTTTTCTCTGTTGTAATCCTGGAGAAAAATCCTATTCTGCCCTGCCGTTTGTTTTACTGTTTTGTTAAGGCCATCATGCGATGAACATTTCATGAAGGTCGATAATGGAAGCACACCACTAACCCTGAGTTGCAACAAGTTAAACTGAGATAGGAAACAAAAATGAGAAGCAATGTGGAAAACTGAAGGGAGGACAGGCCTCCTTAAACTGGCTCTACAGATAAGTGGAGCAGACTCAAACTAATCTTCTAATAGTTTATGGTAGTTTATACCACGGAAGACTAATGATTGTTCTTCACAGGCTGCAGAGATGTGCTAAGAGAAAAATACCTTTTTCCATATATACAACCATATAATTCAGTAACCCATCTTTACAAGGTCCTCAAGATGTCTTGCTTTTGAAGTATTTTAGCTATTTTGTTTTAAAATGATGGCATATCATCCTTTTCTAACTTCTATTCGTGTGTGTTGGATTTATTGCCCGCATCAATGGCAACTTGAGAACAGTGGGGACCAGTCTACTCTGCAGAAAGAGTATTTTATAGAACACAGCAGTGGAAAGTTCCACAAGCTGTTATGCATTATAATTCAGTACTTAACAGGAAAGGCCACTTCTCAAAGTAAAATGAAGTTCAATTTTCATGCTGTTTTCCCTCTCTGGGTTGCTGACAACTTCACCAGTTAGCAGAACTGAAAACATTTGTTTTAATAAGAGTTGCCCGAGGACTCAAATTCCTTCATCTCATGCAAAATATAATGGTGGCAGTGACACTCATCCAGATTGGGATCAGATGAGTTTCCTGACTACATTTTAGATCTTACAGAACTTGTGGTGTGTGGAAGGAGAAAGATGTGGACCATAGCTATAATGTTTTATATATGCACTTGCATCTTTTAACTTAAGGCTCCTTTTCAACTAACTATTAAACAGCTGTCAAAGTCAGTAACTCTGCTTCTTCACGGAGGAGAAACTACTAATATTAAGTCTAAGCCTTTTCTAAGCATAACTTGTTCTTTTTACACATGTAAGGCCTGTTTTAGTAAATGTGTTTTCCTAGCTATTCCCTATACTCCTCAGGAAAGGTATATCCCAGGTACTTCAGAGTAATAACATGCATGGAGATACGTTGGGCTGGTGCAAAAATAATTGTCACTGTTAACCACCAGCTTTTAAGCAGTATATCTCAGCTTAGAATAAAATTTATTGATCAAAATAAGAATCATTAGAATCTAAGTATAAGTCTGTTTATTCCAGTACCATAGAATTATGTAGTCCTAGAGGTGATGAATTCTTCAAAGGTTTCTTGAGCTGCTGTGTGGTTGTGGAAAAACCTTCTCTTGCACGAAGTTGTTGAGATGCTGGAAAATTCCATAACTGGTGAGAGAGCGGCCTGGTGAGTAAGGTTGGTAAGATAGAGTTCTGTAGCCCAGTTCATGCAGCTTCTGCCAAGTCATTTGTAAGTCATGCAGTCAAGTGTTGTCATGGAGAAGGACTGGTCCTTTTCAATTGACCAATGTTGAAAATAAATGTTGTAATTCTTGTTGCATTTTGTCAGTTTCCTGGCTATACTTCTCTGCTGTGAGAGTTTTGCCAAGATTCAAGAAGTCGTAGTGGATGATTCCACTTGCCAACCATGAAACAGTGAATATAATATTCTTTTTGATTCAGGTTTGATTTGGGGAAGAATTTTGGTACTTCACTTCTGTCTAGCCACTGTGCAGAACACCATCCATTGTCATATAGCATCCATTTTCCATTACACGTCTCAATGCAATCAAGAAATGGATCATTTTTGTTGCATAAAAAAAGCACAGAGCAGACTTTGTAATGGCAATTTTTAAAATTTTCATTAATTCAGCCTGTGTGGCACTCATTTGTTGAGCTTTTTTTATTTTTCAGGTTGGTGCAAATGTTGAACAAATGTTGAATGATCAATAGTATTTCTGCAATTTCTTGGGTTGTTTTACGTGAGTCCACTTCAATAATTTTTTTGTCATCTACCGCAGAAAGACATCCGTGACCCTCCTCATCTTCAAGGCTCTTGTTTCTATTACAACATCTTTTGAACCAATGTCTAGCTGCACATTCGTTGATGGCTCCCTGGACAAATGCTCAGTTGATATTGTCAGCATTTTCCACCATTTTACTCTCCTTTTTGAACTCATAAAATAAAATCACTCAAATGTGCTTTTTTTTCCAATCATTACTTAACAGTGTAATATAAAAAAAAAAAAAGAATAAGCAGTGAAAACAAAACCATTAGCATAAATAGAGGAAATTTCACACTTATAAATGACATACTACATGAACACAATTAAATAAAAATTTAACCCAAAATAACCATCACAGTTTACAATGACTAATTTATTTTTACACCACCCTAATAATTATCTGGCATGCTAAATAACCAACAGTAGCTGCATGAAGCTTGATGCTTGTGACCAGCTTTTGCTATGTAAAGGTTTTGCTTGAGATGAAGATACCTTTGAGTCCCAGTCTGTATAGTTGTTATCATCCAGCCCAACCAGAACAGTAATTGCAGTGGTAACAGCAGTCTGCAGGATACCTATTAAATCCTTTTTACCTGTGAAAGCCCCATTCCTGTTTATGCCATGGATGACTAGAGGTGTTGTGAAGCATCATGGCAAGTTCCTGCTCCACAGCTGGGCTGGCCCAGAGACATAATCTGTCTCATTGCTGTCCCTGTTGCATGTAAATCAGTGTCTGTCTTTTATCTGCCCAGAACAACTGCACACAGAAATAATAATACAACTGAAGAATATGTGTGCACAGCATGGTATGAACAGGCCAAATAATCATTACTATTACTGAATATTGAGGGGAATCTGCTGTGATATCTTTAGATCTCTTCCAGTAGGAATACTGTTTTACTAGCAGTGATAAAGATCATATTTGACAGCATCATGATTTCTCCCTCTGGTCTCATGACAGCTCATGCTACTGGTCCACGTGTGCAAATACATTCAGAAACTGGAGATGCACACAAATAGTTCTTCTGTTTCCCCCTAAGATATCCATTTGAATGATACCGTTGTTTTTCTCTTTGCCTACTTTATCTCTTTTAGATCCAGTGTGCTCTAGGAAATTGTGAACATTATTCTGCTTCAGGCTATTCTCTTGGCAAAAGTCATATAAACTTAACTAAAGAACTTATTCTGTTACTCTTGTATAGTACGATTTACTTTGCCCTTGCACAGGAGCTGGGACAGAAGCAGATACTCCACTAGCCACAAGCATTTTGATAATGTGTATCCTCTAGTTATACCCAGAGAAGGGATGCTTTCAGTTCTGCCCTTGATATGTGGCACCAGTCTTATGTCTTTACATAAGCAGAGAAGTTAGAAATGAACTTAAATGCTGGGAAATAATGAAATGCATGACCTAGGGAAAAAAAAAAAAGTATAGTAAAATAAAAACCAAACTAGACATACTGTGCATCACAGTTAAAGAAATCCAGAATGGCAGTATTTTTAAGCTAGCAAAACCCCAAGAAAGATCTTAATTTTCATTTTCCATCTGACATGTCAATTTTGTGATCTGGTTTATATGTGAAGGTTTATTGTCATTGTTTTATAGATTATCGTGAAGATTCTAGCCAAGTGAATAATTTTTGTCTGTTCTTGAACATCAGCTTCAGGAGAATATGTATGAAGTCAGCGATCCTCATGCTGTTCAAAAATTATCCTTATCTAAATGGAAATATAATGGGAGAGGAAATTGTACCATGTAGCTTTATGTCAAAATTGTTATATACATTACGTATATTATTTACAAGGGTGTTACTGAGCCTATAGGGAAGTCTTTATTTCATATTTAATCAATGGAGACTTGTCCAAGGAAGAATGAAATACCGTTAGCTACAGACGATCACTAGATATATAGAGCAACTATTTTTGATTAATAACTAAAACATCCTTTTTTTAAAAAACATATTTTTTATGAACAATGTATAAACAATTAAAAAGGACAGGTTAACTTCATCCGGAGTTGATAAATTGTCATGAAAAATTAATCTAATTCAGTGTGGTATATAACATAGTAGTTCCGGACTGTAATTCATCTAAAATGCACCAAGCAAGACGTGATTCTTGATGCTCTGATTAGTTCAAGACCATGTACCAAGTCAATGACTTCTCTTATTAGTTATCCTCTTGGCTTGTTCTGGGAACCAAAGCAAGTATGTCAGGCATATTGTCCTCAGCAGACTCTTCTTCAAGACGGAAATTTGTGACCCTGCTGTCCCAGGAGTCCTTTTGTTACAGGGGTATCAGGGGTATTTTCTAGTTCAGCATCTTTTCCTTTTCCTGGTAACAAGGGTTGTTGATCTTCTTTTTCTTTTTTTTTTTTTTTTGAAGAGCATTACAAATGCCATTGCAGAAGCACAAAAGAAATGTGCTGAATTTAGTATGGATATGGTGAATTCCATATGCCTTGTAGGAAGTCGGTGATCTGAATCAGTCTCTCAAAAGCATAGAAGGCTTTAAGGTCTCCTATGGTGTAAGCAGGAGAAGATATCTCCCAGAGGAAATGAATTGCAACTATGTGCAGGCATCTTCTCTAGGGAATGTGGAGGATGACACTTAGAGGAATTACAGCTTGTATATGCACAATATGAATGACTTTTTTGTTAATAACGTGATATATTTCTTTTTATTCCTCCTTCTTGCATGGGTTAAGAGATTGGAAGTGTTTCTTTTGTATGCACAATATTTTTAAAACATTGATCTAGCACCTTAAACAAGATTTAATTTAAGGAGAATGCCCATTTTAGATATAAAATGCTGCAGTAATAAAGAAAATTTTCAAGTATAGAAGAAACAATATCAATATAGAGTTATGTAATTGATATCGAAAAATAGAAAAAAAAAGAAAGGAGGCATGGACTGTATTTCTTCATCCCTGCAAAAACTTACCAGGAAACTAAAAAATTAATGGTTTTGCTCCTGGATGCTCTGCATGCTTTGGTAGGCCTGCTGAAGTATTCCAATTCTGTCAGAAAAAAAAGCTTCTCTTTGCACTTCAGATTTCAGATAGGTTGGGTGGATTCCATCTAGAATTGGATACTTACTAAGATGATTGCTTCTATCATTTAAATGGTGATAAACTTCCTGAAGAAGGAAGTTAAAATAGAATGAAAAAAGTTGACAACTAGAAATAGAGTGGGGAAAAAGGTAATTATCTCACAAAAAAAAAACCAAACCACAAACAACTTAAATCTAGTTAATACAGGAATCCTTCCAAGGGCCTTCTAATTACTTTATAACAGCAGGATGAGTATTTAAATCTTTTAAAATATAGGTCTAAACCAACATAACTGCAAAAGATTCACTGTTCAAATTTCTATCCAGATGCCAGTAAGTTGATCTAACCGTAAAAAATAAAAAACATATAAAGGAAAAATGATCTGTTAGACGATGAAATTACCTCTGTACTATTTCCAAGAAGTGGTGCAGGTTATTCTAGCTCACAAAGACATTTATATGGGTCGTTTCCTTTCATAGACAGCAATGAGTTTTAAGCAGAAACTGAGCTAAAATACAGCAGAAAAAGGGCATTTTTCACTTGCAACTACATTTAAAAATGTTTCAGCTACATTTTCACTTGATTCCGCTGCTGCTCAGGGATAAAATACCATTCCCCTACAATACCAGTTGAACAGTCTTAATGCCTGTTATTTTAACAAATGTAAATCCGACATGTTCACTCTCTCTTCCAAGTTTCCTTCCAAAGGCACAAATCTCAAAATCTGCTCTGAGGTTTTTAAGGTTTTCATTGGAAGCTCCCTTGACGTGTTGTGAAGTCAAGTCTTGGAAAAGTGAGAGACAGCTCTTAACAGTGCTCCAATGACACCTCTTGTACACAAAGTGTATTTCTTCACTTGCTTAGACTACTTTGGGTGTCTGATCATAGCAATGTGGTGAAGTTGCTAACAAGTTTCTAATTCAGTATTTTGTTGACCCAAAATGTAATTAACTTTGGATGTTTAATTAATCAAATTAGTTATTATGGCATGATCGTGCCACAACCACTATACTGCCATATACACAATTCCTTGTTTTCAGTTGTTACAGTTCATAGGACCTGCAGCAGTCTTGCATTTTAAAGATGTTAGTGAGCAGTAAAGTTGCAAAGGCTCTCCTTCACTGCACCTTGAACTGCAATGAAAACTCAAACCTGTGAAAAAAATGTGTAAAAGAACAAATAGATGGAAAGTAGACCTACAAAGCAGTTTTAGAATGAAAACATTTTCACTCTTAAAAAACATGTCTCTGTTTTTCACTTTTTTAGGCTCGTATCCTAAATCAATAAGGTCTCTTCTCAGTCTGAGTGAGCCAGACTTTATATTGATTATACACCTTCTCTTCCTGTCTCCCAGGTCCCACATTGTCCTCTTGTCCTCCAAGAGCTCAATTCTCTGTGCATGAACCTGAAGGTTTTCTGCAGTTGCTACAGAAGTCATTTGGAAATAGTAAATAGGCTAGAAACGTAAGATAACTATAACGAGCGAAAACTTTAAGAGAAAGAACGTTTTTAAAAAAGCCCTCAGCCCATCAGAGACCCATTGCCACAAGCTCTGAGGAGAACAAGGGCAGGTGGGAATGAAAATGAAGGCCTTGAAAGAATGAGCAGCCCTATGTAGGTTACTCTCAGGGCTGTCCCAGCCTCAGCCTCTAGGTGTGACACCCATCCCCATGAGCCATGTGGGGCTACTCTGCAGCTCACTTTTTGGATTAAGAGCAGTTTCTGCTCAGGAGTGTGGGAAGCATCATGGGATGCAGAGAAAGAACATTTTGGGACTGCCCATGAATTGTTATGAGATGTTTAAGGGAGAAACAATAGGTGGAAAGAAGGAGGTAATTAGGTGATTTGGGGAGGAAAAAGTGTGGGAAAATGGAAGGGTAAGGGGATTAAAAATGACTGGTCAGGCATTAATAAGTTGCTGGTCAGTATGCTTCTCCAGCCATGCCCTGCATCTGACCAGCGCAATCTGCCCTATCTTATTAATCTCCTTTCTAACTCTTTCTTGGGCGAGGGCTCTCCATGTCTCCATGCTATGTGCCCATGTGTGTGTATGTATAGAATGTGAGTGCAGCCATGGGGGTCAGACCACAGACAGGAGAGTCCACAGTGCCAGCGACTGGGATGAGTGCAGGTGTACACATGAGCATGTGGTGGCTAGCAAAGTTCAGCCCAGAGAGGTTGGTGAGCAGGTGAAATGACCTGGGAGCAAGAGTTGGGAGCATCTCTAAGGGCAGCTCTGGGTGTGAGAACTGTAGCAAAACAACTGAAGCAAGCACTGATTCTTGCCTGGATCTGCAGATCACACTTTCTCTGCAAAAGCACTGAGGCCAAGATGTTTCTCACAAGTCAATCCTCTTGCATTTTACTGATTAGCATTTAAAAAGGTTATAAAAAATGCTAGAAGACAAGATATTACAGTGAACAAAGGGTTACTCAGAAGTCCTAATAGTCCAGATCAATTAAACCTAAATAATCTAAGCATTGAAACACATTATTTTTACAAAGAAACATTGCCAATGAGCCCAGGTTCCCACACAGAACAAAGTTGAGGGACTTATTTTTAAATAACTTTTTCTCCCAACTCTGCACATCTAGCAGAGTTATAGCAAAATTCTGGGGTTTTGCTGCTACCTGACTTGTCTAACTCTGTTCTGTCACTTTGTATCCCACGCTCATCAGGAAATGACAGATTTTTTTCACAGGCATACACAAGCCAAGAAAAACAACAACCACTAAAACAGGGGAAGATTTATAAGATCACTCCAAAAGCATTATGCAAAAGATTTTTTTGTCCTCTCATGAAACATTTGTTTTCAGGGACAACGTGAATCCAGGTACAATGTCAAAACCATTCTCTGTTATTGACATGTATTGGCCTGATATATCTTTGCATAGAATGGTCATTTAATACCTTATTTGTACAATACTGAAATACAAAATCCATCCAGTCTAACCATTCTCTATATTTTTCCTCACATTCTAAAATCACTTATAAGGACAGTTTAGTTATGCAAGGCTGGATAAAACATGGTGGATCACTTAGATTTTATATAAGAAATGGCATGAAAAATTTCACTGATTTTTCTGGCATAAAGACAAGGAGCAAACTAGTTGACTCAGAGATTTTTGAAAGAAAACTACACATTTTAGTGCTACAAATATGAATACTGTACTGTTTACTTCTACCTGATCTCTGTCATAGAGGGACACAGAAATATCCACAACTGTTAATGAAAGACATTTAATCCACTCTTCCTTTTTTTCAATTTTCCTATAAAAATAAGCAATATAGCAGTAACAAAACACATTAATTTATAGGGGAACTAAGAGAGAATGGAATTAGGCTTTATCTTAATGAGTAAAGGCTACCTATGTCTTTATTTAAACCTATTAGAAGAAATTAACGTCTCCTTCAGAAAGACAGCATGCTCTGCAGAATGTGAGGGTAGGAATGAAAGATCCTTGACAGATTTTCTTTTCCACCTGCACCCTTACTCTTATTTACACTGTCTGGCTATGGAATTCCTAAAAATTTTTTTCAGCCATATTTTGAACCAATGCTATCAACTAAATTCATTTTTCTTCTCTTTCCCAACAGAAACTAAAAAATTACCTTTGATTGCTTCATGTCTTCCAATCTAATGCAGAATACTTGCTTACGTATCCTGAAGTTTTCTATCGGATTTGGCTGGACAAAATACTGGGAATCTGAAATGATAAAGAATCTAAATATCATATCAGGAACTTTTCTATGGTTGTCAGTGGATAAATATAGTTGAAACAGAAGTACCATGCCGCATTTTCAGCATCAGCCTTCGTTTATGTGTCTTCCTTTGATCTTTTGTAGATAAGAGCAGTCCTGAACTTTCCATCCTGGTAATGATTTCCTAGCCACTGCTTCTAAAATTGTAAAATTTTACAAATACAGGAGTCCTCATTTGTACTAGATTATCATGTATCCTAAACAGAATCCTAAACAGAATCCTAAACAGAATTAAAATGCATCAGAGAAAAATCTTAATTTAGTAGAAGTAAATATGGGTTTATATCCTTTAGGGACTTTCAAATGAAAGTAATTTGACAGTGGCAGATATATTTCAAAAGCTGTGATCTCATGTTAGATCTCATAATTTATATGACAAATAATTTTGGTGTTCTGAATCACTTACATTACTGATATTATACAAAAACATAACACAGAAAAGGCTTACTTCTTATTAAGTAAATATATAGAGAATAAATATGGAGGAACTATCACAGAAAAACTTGATGATTTTTTTAAATGTATCTGCCCGTGCTATGCATCTAATAAAGCTATGCAGATCATTTTGAGCTAGAAAATCCCAAGGTTATGAAGTTCTTCCCTCTGGAAATGGAATATACACTATATTATACTTGAGTCAACAAATTGGCATTTCTGAAAAGATAAATGATGGTATGATTCCTAACATGTATCAACAAGGTTTGATATAGCTTTAGAGCACACAAGTATTTTTGCAATCTGACTTTAAAAGTTCCACTAGAACTAGTGACATAAAAATAGTTTATCAAAGGTGATTTTCAACAGTACTAAGTAAGTGTGTACATTAACATTTACAGCGCGACTGACTGTTTCCTGACTGTATTGGGTTTATGTGACAAAGTTTTGATACTGGGGCACTGCAGATGTGGTTTAGTCTGGAGAAAAGGAATCTGAGAGGAGACCTTATCACTCTCTACAACTACTTGAAAGGAAGTTGTAAAGAGGTGGGTGTCGGTCTCTTTTCCCAAGTAACAAGTGACAGAGGACTAGAGGAAATGGCCTCAAATGGTGCTAGGGGAGATTAAGATTGGATATTAGGAAAATACTCTTCATCAAAAGGGCAGTCAAACATTAGAACACGCTGCCCAAGGAGGTGGTTGAGTCGCCATCCTTGGACATATTTAAAAGATGCGTAGATGAGGTGGTTAGGGGCATGGTTTAGTGGTGGACTTGGCAGTGTCAGGTTAACGGTTGGACTTGATGATCTTAAGGGTCTTTTCCAACCTGAAGGATTATGATTCTTTGAGAAGACTCCAGAAGCTTCCTCCATGTCTGATAGAACCTATGCCAGCCAGCTTCAAAACAGGCTAGCTGGCTGCCAAGGCTGAGCCAATCAGTGCTGATGTGATAACATCCTTGAGAAGGGTTAAAAACTGCAGTGCAACAGTAGCCAGGAGAGAGGAGTGAGAATATGTGAAACAACTGCAGACACAAAGGTCAGTGAAGAAGGAGGGGAAGGAGGTGCTCCAGGCACTGAGCAGAGATTCCCCTTCAGCCTGTGGTGAAGACCGTGGTGTGGCAGGCTGTTCCCCTGCAGCCCACGGAGGTTAATGGTGGAGCGGATATCCACCTGCAGACCCTGGAGGAGACCATGCCAGAGCAGGTGAATGTGCCCTAAAGGAGGCTGTGACCACATGGACAGCCTGAATTGGAACAGGCTCCTGGCAGGACCTGTGGACCCATGGAGAGAGAAGCCCACCCTGGAGCAGGTATCCTGGCAGGACTTGTGTCACAGAGGACCCACACTAGGAAAGTCTGTTGCTGAAGGACTGCATCCTGTGAAATGACCCATGCTGGAGCAGTTCATGAAGAAATGCATCCCATTGGGAGGACTCACGTTGGAGAAGTTTGTAGGCAACTGTTTCCCTTTAGGAAGGACCTCATTCTGGAACAGCTAAAGACTCTGAGGAGGAAGAAGCAGCAGATACAACGTCTGACTCCCCATCCCTCTGCACCACTGGTAGGGAGGAGGCAGAAAAATCAGAAGTGAAGTTGAGCTTGGGAAGAATGGAGGGGTAGGAGTAAAGTGGTTTAGGATTTGTTGTTATTTCTCATTATCCTACTCTGATTTCAATTGGTAATACATTAAATGAATTTCCTGAAGACAAGTTTATTTGCCCGTGATAGTAATTGCTGAGTGATCTCCCTATTACTGTCTTGACCCATGAGTCTTTCATCATATTTTCTCTTCTCTGTCCAGTTGAGTAGAGGAGTGAGAGCGCAGCTTGCTGAGTACTTGGTGGCCAACCTGCACCAACTCACCACACTGACTCTGATTACTAGTTTCTGATACAATTAATAGTAGTAGTAGTGAAGTAGTGTTCAGGGATCTGAAGTGTTTATTTGGGTGTTTTATTTGTTTGATTTGGTATGTTATGAAGTTAAAGGTATCATGTCTGATTTTTTTTCCTGAGATTTCGAAATTAATTTGCTGGGCTTTTTGGAGTGTCCTTCCTGCAAAACAAGTTGTCAAAGTCCCTGAATACAGTTACCTGAAGAGCTTACGGAAGCCTTCCAGGACAAATCAAAGTTATTTTTGTAACTGCTTGTTTATTTTCAAAATATTAGATTAGCCACAGTTTTAAGATCCAATACCTTTAAGACTAAACTTCCTAAGAAGAGAGATTCAATCCCCTCCCATGTTAGCAAGCTCCTGGGACCAAGAGATTGTTTTTTGTAACTGTTATATCAGTATTTCCTATTCGTGACTAGGTGTGACTTCAGGAAACAGAAAGAATGAGAAATCAAAGAGGGAGGAAGTAATATTTTCTTTGTCAGTGGTGCTAAGTAAAAGCTACCCAGGGTTTCATTTAGCATACTTATGTGTAACTCAAAGTTCAGTGAATATAAAATATTGTAATGAAGATATGATGAATAATTTGTTTATGCTGCATCTCATTTTCTCTGTAAAATTCATAATGCCAATGTGAAATGCTGCTTTAACTAGATATTCCCATCAACAATAAAGTTTTTCTTTTGTGAAACAGAGATTAAGTCTTAGCAACATGACACCTGTGTGTGAGAACGAACAGCACTTTCAGCTATGAGTTCAACTCCCAGCAAACACTTTTCCTGGTGATGTAACTTCACTTAGGCCAGTGAGACTATCCTGGCAAGTAAATCACTGCTGCATGCAAGAATTAGAAACTCACCAGACCTGATTTTCAAAAGTGCTGAACCACTCTGACTGCTAAATTAGATATTTGCATTGGGATTTAGGAGTTTCATTAGTTATGAAATTTCTCTGCCTGATTCCTAGTGCTCTCTTGGAGTCTGCTAAAGGAATTGCCGAAATACATCAAGAACAGATGACCGAAGCTATATGATGAGATCTCTTTTTGATTAAAGTAGTTGTTAGTGAAGTCCAGGAAAGCTGTGAGTGTTTAATATCTTGAAAGAAATAAGATCTCTTATTTTTTAAATACCAGGCCTTTCCTGTTAAAGCTTGAGCAACCTAGTTTTACACAGTGTGTGTAAATATATGTATAATTAATATAATTCCCATATCTGTAAAATAAACGTTATCCTTTCTTGCTGTATCTCAAAGAATTGCTATGAATCCTAAGAACCATTCCAAGGCCAAATTGATAAATCTTGATATGAAGTTTTGAAACTCTTCAGAAAAAAAAATCATAATAGCAAATAACTCTTCATGTGTAAACAAACCCGTCTGTCATGATCTGGACCCAAGGATTGGCTGAACAATGCTCAAACAGCTTCTACATAGTGAAATGTAATAAAAAAAAAGAGGAAACGCGGTTAGCCAAAAAACCTTTTCAAGGGCAATCTAATGAACACATTTGACCAGGTACGATTTACAGGTTAATTCTTTAAAAATTTCTGCTACTGGCATATACTTTTGAACATTGAAATGTGGTTTTGATAGAAAGAATATATGCAAGGCAATGGTATATTAGCAAAGTAACAAACTAGTTTATTTACTAATTTGCAAGGTAAATTGCTCGTTAAAAGATGGGTGTCGCACATGTTTCTTACAATCATCTGTGTAACAACTTCTCATCTACTACCTCCCCCAGGACTGAAGCAGCACCTAACTTTTCTATGGCAGTGACAACAGTTACTCTTATATAATGGAACTTCCATGACACATAAAAATACTCTGGAATATTTTAGGTCTTAATTTTTGTCAGTAAGAAATGCTTTCTGAACCTAGGTTCAAAAACAACTTTATCATTTTTGCAGTAACATTGAGCATTGAAAACCTCAGTAGCTCCTTGCCTGAAATATTATTTCTGTTGAAAGAGTGTTGGTACATGTGTAAAAGCCCATATGTTTCTTTACAGGATCCATAGATTGTGAGCTCATTTGTATGTCAGTTAATTCAACCAGAGTTCTTGTAAGGCTTTCAGATGTCAGTAATGATGTTTTCCAGGGCAAACACCTTGGAAGCTTGAACTCTTGGCCACTTCGAAAGGAGGAACATCGAGTAATCATTGGTTTAGAGTGACCCAGGTAGTGGGATTAATCTGGAGCTTCAGGATACAGGCCTTCATTTAGAGCAGTAAATGCATGAGTTTGAGGAGGAGATTATGACCCTAGTGGGTCCACTAGTCTTATATTCTACAGGAGGATGACTGTGTCTATCTTATGTGACACTTAGCTCTTTTGGCCTATTTTGTCCCACGGCATTGTGATGTTATTACTAGTAACAACGCAAAGGCTGTGCAGCAGCCCTCCAGAACTGTTATTCTCTAATGTGAAACTGAGGACGTATCTGTGATATGGTACATTGAGATACAAACCCTTCTGAGATAAGGCTGATGCATTCCATGTGGCTGATAAGGTCGATTTATTGCACATGGCAGCAAGAGTCAGAACTGATCATCTTTATTGCAGGTTGCAAGGCATCCCAGGACCATAGCTGGGTTTTGTTCTGTATGCAAGAAATTTATTCACTCCAAAAGATATCCTAACCTTGAATTAAAATATGTGAACAAGCCGAAGAGTGGAACGCTAGCAGGAACTGTAAATCTAAATTATTTGGCAGCACAGTCTTATTGCTTTAGACAACTACCTTCTCTGATCTGGAGAAGGAAGGTCTTGGGAGTCTGTATAGAGTACCAGCCTTGAACAGAGTCCTGGGGGAACGTAAAATGTATCCTGATTTTGAATGGAGATTCCCAGGCATCTAACCACCCAAGTGAAGGCTTGGGAATGCAGAATGTGGGTCTCGGCTGGAATAAGGCCTCCCACACTTTCAGGATTGCTGAAACTAAAGCTTGATATGTATGTCTTCCTAACAGAATTGCAGAGACCTATTTCCTTAAAAGTCAGCTGGGAAATCATGCCATGTAGGAAATTCAAGAAAGTCTTCTCATAAGTTAATGAATTTGTCAAACTTGCAGCATTTTCATGGCAAATTTTTGGAACTGATGAATTAGTATTTTTCACTGGAAAGGTCTCTTTCTTGACAAATACAATTTTACATATCAGGGCGCTCCTGCTGGCTACATCTGTGTGACAATGTAATCATTAAGAATAGTCTACAGTTAGAACTATAAGGCCAGAAGTATGATAACCTCAACTATAATTTCCTCACCTGGTGAACATTTTCAAAATGAAATATTTTATTGGAATTAGAAAGTTTACCAAAAGAGTTCAAAGAGAAAAAGACTGAAAGTAAATTGGGCATGAAAGGTACTTAAATTGAGCTTTCATATATCAGACACAACTACAGGAGCAAAGGAAAAATTTAAGTCAGAAAGTAACCATTACTGGAGCACTGGTTATCTAGTTTTAACATATCCCCAATTTTGCCAGCTGATATTTATACTGTGTACAATTTTCAAATGAATCATTGTTTTGCCTTGCCAGGAGTATGTCTGGGTCCTTTGAACAAACTTGTTCTTGGATTTTAGACATTGAAGGTGTATGCAAACACTGAAAAACAAATATCTCCCTGAAAATGCTAGAGGTGGGACTAGAGTTCTTACGATAGAGCTGCTGACACCAGCATATTTGCATTTTGAAGTTATGAACATCAAAAATAGGATATAAGAGAATCTTTATATTGGAAGCATACAGGATTTTTTTCCTACCTCACTTTACCCGCTTATTAAATTTTCAGCTGCCACCAAATCCTTATTCTCTAAAAGGTATCCAGAACATAAAAGATGAGAATCAAGTGTAGATGCTAGGGAAGCACAAAAGGTAGCATGTATTTAGTATTTCTGTATGAATACGTCTTATTTCTGCTACTTAAAGTATTATATTTATTTTGACAAAAATATATGAACTGATTGTACAGAAGTCTTCACATTCATAGTGATCCTCTTAGCTCCCCAAATACAACCTTCTTGCTTTTTCAATTTGATTCTTATCACATAAATTCTCTACAGAATTACTCAAAGTGCAAAGCAATGCAAGGAATATGCCCTGAGGGAGGTAACAAATTCCCCCAGATATCCAACAGACTCTAGCCTACATAACCAGGACCTTATTCCAAGCGAGGAAGATCCTTCAATTTCATTTGAATACTTAGGCATCTGTGCCATAGTTGGAGGTCATGCATGATTCATCACCACAAGGCACTGTATTCAGCTACTCTCTCTTCACATATTAAGAGGTTCCAAAAGACACAGTAAGCAGTCCCACTCCCTACTTCTGAAGATGGCATACACTGTGAGTTCAAGCAAACAGTTAATGCAGCCAGTGCAGACATTAAGGAATTTTCCTTATTCAAAACCGCTAAAACTCTTCCTATCCCACTGAAGGCCAAATCAATTCCATAACAGAAGAAGATCCACATTTCAGAACTGGCATTACTGGAGACAAGTCAGCACCATTACCGACACTCCAGTACTAAACAAGATGACCCTGCTCAATTAAACACTGTATTGTGCAGTATTAGCATATCACTAAAAGGATACATAATTGCACCAGGGCAGGAACAGGCACAGGACAGGACTGATTGTGGTAGTGGCAAGAAAAAGAGCAGAAACATTTCCAGTTAATGTCGCTGGACACCAGAAACTACCTGGATGACTACCAAAGGCTGGCCACGTATCTACATACTAACACTCTACAGACCATTTGTAAATCTACCCAAGACACAGGTATGGAAAAAAGCAGCCTGTTTTCTAGGGCAAAAGACCAGATTGTTCATCTAGACAGTTGTCCTACTTTAGGATGGGCTTTTTGGGAAATAGCTGGCACCCTAATTGCACACTGGAAGAGTTTAAAGTATTTCTATGCAAATATAAAAATGATCAAAGTTAAAATCTATGCCTAATTTAGCTACAAATGTTCAATTTAATTCTTCTAGTCTTGTAGTAAAACACTCATAGCCCTGCTCTTGGCCCACCTCATGGACTGATACATATAATCTTCTGTCTCGCACAATCCATCCCCACACTTGACCATCTCTTGTTCCTCTCAGTATATATTTCTGGAATACAGACATGGTTTTATTGCTTTAAATTACTCATATGAGCCCTTGGACAAGATGCTGTTCTTTCCCATTAGTTGGGGCACAAGAGATTCTTCTTCTGTCAGGATGCTTCCCAGTACTCAGCATCCCAAGCATGCTCATCAGTTCTCCAGCCACTAAGGAATCTACCACGTGAGAAACATCACTCGTTTCTGACCACAATGTCTCAGATTTCTTGCCTTACACATACAAATGGTTTTTCCCCATCTCTGTAATATGCTGATAAGGTATTATACTAATGACATGCCTGTGATACTCCCTTCTTCAGACCATCTGATGAGGAAGTGCACACAGGGCAGTGGGAGTGGATGAAGGAACTTGGACTGATGTTGAGTATTGATGACCTTCCTGGGGCCATCTGCAATAAACATCTTAAAGGCTGGATTTTTCCTGCTGCCAGGTGTGGTAACGAATGAATATCATTTGTGGTAAGCAGAGAACACAAGGGTTTTTTGACATTTTTTTTTACCAGAATGATAAAATAAATCAATGCAAGGTGATTACTTTAATTCCCTAAAAATGTAGCCACTCCCTCTGTTCTTTTGAAACAAAAGAAACATCCTCTCCTCAGGGAAAATACATGTAATATCAAGAATTCTAGTTTGGGATTTGAGTAGCAAGTTTCCTCTATATTCAGAAACATGTTTGAGACTTGCTAATGCAGGCTTCTAAAATACAGTAAGAAAAACACCATCCATTTTCTTTTTTTAATCCCTCAAGCTCTGCAGTGTTGTTTGTTAGCAGTATAATGAAGACACAGCAGACTTAGCATGCAATTGCTAATATTTTGTAAGCACTAAACCATTTTCTAAAGTTCTACCTACTACAGAAGCTCGTAGTTTCTCAGAACAAAAATCTTCCTTTTCTGTTTCATTGATATCTGCTTTACATGATCAATACAGAGGAGGTGAGATTGAGAGGAGTTAAAATGGGAAGATCAAATCAGCAGGCATTGCAGAAGGAATACAACAAAGGTGAAGCAGATACGCTTAAATGCCGGTCGAATCCATGTTTTACTTCATTATCATCATGCAATTGCAAGAAAATAAAGTATTTGATTTTCTTCCCTTCTATTTTAAGAAACATCTGCCTGTTCCCTTTATCTGTATGAGCCTAACGTAAAAACATCTGTTTTCTTATATGTTTAACTGATTGTAAGTATAGCAGTTGTGAGCTAAGGAATGAAAAAGAGTATTGATAAATGCCCTATTAAAATTCTTGATTCAGAGAAGGTCTTTAAATTATACAAAAGAGTTGTCTCAAACTTTCTGAAATGGAGACTAACATGTTCACCAGTGTGGCACAGAACCAAAATCAATAATATGCTATTATACTTTAATATGCTAGATGTAATGGCTATATTTTGAAAGTAAATATCGCAAATTGGCTTTAGCCATGCTGCTATAACAAATGAGGCCAGTCCTTACAGAAGTTAAAAGCATTTCAATACATTTAAATAAGGATCTATGCAGCTGCCTGTACCAAACAAGCGTTTAACTTCAATTGACTGAACTCTGGGATACCTCTGATGACTTCAAGTATGAACACCTTTCAGTCACAAATACAATTCTTACTTAACCATCCAATACCAAAGGCAGGTAAAATAACATCAGTGGTTTAGTGCCTACTCTATATACTAGAAAAAAACAACATAATGAAACCGTTCAGAAAGAATTTCTAAATCCAGTTTTGTAACATGGAAATATTTCCTGAACTCCCTCCTGTTTTCTAAAGCAAAGATTATAGAATATTTTACAGTTTTGAGATGGTGGTGAGATGTGCTGCCTTATGACATGATAAAGAATATATTCCTGCTTCTCTGTGCAGACATTTTTTCCAATAATTTTTACAAGTCCTTACACAGTTTTGAGGTATTTTATCTTTTGCAGATGATGTTAATTACTTTGGAAATAGATTACCCCTTGGAGAAAGAGGCGTGAGATAGTTGAGCATCCAAATCCCTGCTTCATTCATTGTTTAAGAGATAATTTCAAAGTTTAAAACTGTCTAAAGAGAGAGCTTTTAAAACTGTTAGAGAGTGCTCAGAGATAGAGAGGGCAGTCAGAAAAACCCTCAGATAATTACTTGTATTTCATTGAACAGCTCAAAATTCTTGTCAAACATTAGTAGAATAAGATACTTTAACTTCATGAAGTGACAATCATTGGGGGCCTGAGATGAATTCATTGATTTGTGCCAGCCTTGGCATTAAAATAAGCTCCTCATCTCAGAAAGGGGTTAGTTTTTTGTTTTGGCAGCAGGTTCTACAGGTTGATTATGAATGCTGTTTTGAAATATTTCCTTTCATCTGTTTACACTGCTGAGAAAAAAAAAGTGTAAGTAACCGAAAATATTGCTCTTGGTTAATGAAAAAATATTCCTCTTCTTTTAATGAAAAAATGACTTGCAGATTATTTTTTAAAGAAATATTAACAATATTTGCTGTTAGACTCTTTCTCTTCTGTATAACCTTTATTTGAGAGAGCTCTTAGAATTATCTGTGTCTCTAGAGAAATTTACAGAAGTGAATGACAATTTAGATGACATAAACAATCTGTTATATGAATGATGATGAAGAGAAAAACACTCATTATGTGTTGAATATGAAGTTATTATTTTAAAAGATAACAGTTAAAACTAAAAAAGAGATGTCTTAAAATACCATGCAGAATTTAAGCTAAGGAATTAATTCACTGTCATAAAAAAAATAGAAGCAATTTAGACAAAAGTTAACAGGATTTCAAAGTTTACTCACTTATACAACTGATTTCAATTTAATGGCTGGCAGATGTCTGTCTACATATCATGTTCCTTGGTGTGTTTTTCCCCTTCTTTTTTTGGATATCCCAAATACAAGACAGATGTGAATGAATAACAGAATTCGACTTTTAGTACAGGAAATACAGGACAGGTAAGATGCTCACCAAAGGTGAGAATACAGCAGGTAGCTTCTAATAAAATAAACACTGTGCCAACATAAGACGTTGGTGGATTTTCTTAAGTATTGCCCCTGAAACTGACCTTTTCCAATAATTTCTTTACAGATATTTGCATAAAAAAGTGCATTCCAATAAAGCATACTGAATATGCTAAGGTGGGATATATTGCCATAAAAGAGGATTGCAATAACTGAATGGCCATAAGGACTGAAATAATGAAAATGGGAATAAAATTGATATTGATATATGCAAAATGATGCACTTGAAAAACATTGTACGTCTCAGCATAAATTGAGAGTTTATTTTCGGAAATAACTGATTAGCCACAGGACCTGTAATCTCAACTGATTAGCTACAGATTCACTGCAAGCTATCAAGATTAAGGATCAAGGAAGGCAAATGTCGTATAACAAAATTATTTCAAAGAGTGAGAGGGAAATATTAGTATCATTAAAACAGATAGTGGTGGGACCCCATCAGGAAAACAAGATAAACTCCTGACTATCAATGCTGAAAAATATGAGTGCAAAACAGATCAGTTAAGAGAACTACAAAACTATATCTATGTTGGGGATATGGGAATCCCACAGCATTTTCTCACAGCATCTTTCTAAGCAGGTAATCATCTGGAGGCCATTGCAGCTGCTTTTCACTTGTGTGCCTTGATTTTCTTCCCATGCAAATGGAATAAACAGAGTGGTGCACATCCAGATTACACCCCAACACAGAACAAGAATCCTGCTCAATAACACACTTGAACCTCAGAACTGCCCCTAACTTCCAGACGACAACATAAAAATCCCTCTCCTTCTATTTATACTTTAAAGGAGGCTACAACATCTTGTTTTCGTAATGTTGCAAAATTAATTCTTAGCTGTAACAATTGCTAATTATAAATAGAGAAACATTAATGCCAGGAAGAGAAAAGATCAAAATCATAAACCTACCATAAAAGCAAATGGATAAAAGCAGCCTATATGGAAGTGTAGCTGGATGAAAAAGAAGGTCCATAGGAAACAGCAGAGCAGTGAATATCTGGACCACATTTCCAAAAGGAGATTTGGCTGTTCCCAGGTTTTATTGCTTTTACAAATGGAGTTTCAAGTGCCTGGAAGGAGGATTATCAGATTTTGTGCTTGTGCAAGGAGAGGTCAGTACTCAGTAAGCCCTAATAAGCCTACCTCTGCAAGATTCCACTAGAACAGGGGTGTCAAACTCACGACCCACAGGCTGAGTCTGGCCCTCCACCTTGTTTTTTCTGGCCTGGAACCTTGTTTCTACCAAGCAGCAGCACTGAGCTCCTTACTCCTACGCTTCTGCCAGTGCACTAAGTCAAGCATGCAGCGTACATGAGGCATATTACGCTGCAGGAGCAGGAGAACGGTGGGAGTCATGGGTTTGACACCCCTGCAATGGAAGTTTTGATGTCAAATAGGTGTTTCTCATTGAAAATTTTTTTAAGACCATTATTTAACTACTTTATGTACAGCATTGTCTTGCAGATATTTAAACATATTCCACTAAAAGTACTCGTACTGAAGAAATTTCTATTTGTCCTACTTATGACCTCTGACTTGGCATTAATCTCTAGTTCCCACTCCAAGAGCAAGATAACTAAAAGTAACCCTCAGCTGTGTGGCACTGAATTAATCACCCGTCTCCAGGACTGTGTGATGATGCCAAGGCCTGCAGCCACTGACTCAAGCACAACCAGCAGTCAAAAAGCATATCCTGCCTAGGCAGTTTTCAGCAGAAAAGAAACAGACTGGAAAGCAATTGATAAAAACAGCAATAAAATTTTCAAACAAGGTAGAACTAGATGTTTCTGCTATAATATTTCAGAGCCGCAAAGCTCAGCACTGCTAGTTATGGCATCACTACAGATGTGGTGACACTTGACTATTCATGTCTGAAATAATGCTTACACCACTGAGGGATGTATAGCTCTCTGTTAATACTGAGCTTTTGTCTGACTAATATGGCTTAATGGGTCCCAAAGCACCCAAAACCCTTTTTCCCCTCCCTTGACAACTTGAAGCAAAGCCATGAGATGTGGTCAACTTCTGGGAAATGCAAGGTTGATTGGCAAGGTACTGGTTGCAGCTCGAGTCAGTCAGAGGGCTGATCTTACAAATGTCCAGAACAATTTTCAGACAACTTCTGTTCACCAAAGTATTACTACTCCATCCACTCCTCAGCTGCCCTCCACTTTGTCTTGGTTTCTTTAAAAGGCATTCTCCATGTCCTTGATTTTTTTTTTGTGTGCAAGTGTCAAAGAGTCAGGGGAAAACAATGAGAAAGGAGAAGCTAGGCCTCCTGCTGTGTACTGGCTGTAATTCCCCCATTCTCCATCCCCCTGTGAAGCTGGCTGGGGTAGAGAAGTCTAAAGGAGTGAACCTGAGCTTGGGAAAGTGGGAGGAAAGGAGGTTGTTTTAATATCTGTGTTTCTGTTTCTCACTGCCCAAATCCATAAAATAAATTTGGATTAAATTATTTTTTTTGTCAAATCAAATCTGTCTTGCCTGTGACAGTAATCAGTAAGAAATACACCTGTCTTTACCTTCACCAATGAGTTTTATCATTTTTTTTCTTATTTCTGTTTTTCCTTATTTTTCTCTCCCTGTTCGACTAGGGTGATGGTGTTGGTGGAGTGAGCAAGCAGCTGGGTGGAATTTTGGTTGTTAGTGAAGGCTAAGCCATGACATATGTACACCTGCAAGATGCATATAAAGATGAAAAAACATAACTGCTTCCAAGGCTGTAGGAGAAAATTAAATCCTAGAGGAAAATTAACTTATCTCAACTCAGTTAGTTCATGATTTTAGCTGATTTCTGCTCATCTGCCTTCTTTACAAGTAAATGAACTAAGATTACAAGTATTGCGATTTTGCTCTTTAAAGCATCATTATTTTTAGCTATATTTTTCTCTACCATATCTGTGCTGCAGGCTTACTGTTTGTTTTTTTAAACAAAGTTGGAAGTTCCTATTCACATTTGCAACTCTTTCACTGTAGCACAATTACCCACAAAACATCCCTTTCCACAATCCAGGAAGCCTAGCAAATTCTTTTTCAATTCAAGGAATACTAATTTGGATGCATCGATTCGTTTTAGATTCTTAAACTTCTTTTTTGAGGAGAGCACCTACACGTGGTTGCCTCTGCAGAACTATATATTCATAATAAGCTGTCAATTTTTAACATTTCTGAACATTGTAAGAAAGTGCACAGCAATCCACTCAGTTCATTATATTGGCATGACATTCAAAGTCTGATGTATGCATGCCTAGAGGGTGTTGTGTTCTGGAATGAAGAACAATTGAGGGTTGCATTGGACCAACATATGCAGCAGGCCAAAGCTCACTTATGGTTAGCTAGTCTGTGACAGCTAGACTTCTATAGATTGTGAATTTGCGTACTAACAATACTAACAGACCTCAAAGAAGTCTTCTTCAGAAATCTAAATGGATTTGAGAGATTAAGATGAAGAAAATGTTTTTAGCATGTGCTCTGAGATCTGTTGTTACATATTCCGTACTCAAATAGTTGCTTGGAGGATGCAGTCTTTAATTAGTTTTGACATTAGTGAGGTCCTCGGGAGAGGTTTCCAGCTTCCGAGGAACGGGAGAGGAAAAAAGCTAATAATGCGTAATGCAACTGTGATCTAATCCCTTTCTTTGTTCTTTCCACTTACCTGCATTGAGAAATGTGTTCTTTATCAAGTAATAACACAAACACAATAATTCCACTAATGTGTGTATTGGAGACAGGAGTACAGAGAGAAGGAAGAGAAATTGCTTGGTACTGCCTAGGGTTAATTGATGTGGGTGGCAACAGGTGGATTTATTCACTTAAAAATCATAGGCTGATTCAAAGGTAAGGTATTTACTCAGTCAGAAAAGAGGATAAATTGTCTTCTGCAAGCTGGGTTGAACCTGCTTCTCTGAGGACATGGGCAAGGTCACACAAAGATAGAATTCCCATTCATGCATTTTGTTATGCTCTCAGTTGTGCCAAAACAAAAGTTCTGAAATGTTTCTGTGGAGACAGTGGAGTGCAATATAGCCAGGATTTCCCTGATAGTAAGGCACTACATAACACTCTAGAAATGCCCAGTGGAACACAGTTTTGTTGGGGATTGATAGTGTATCTTACCTCGATGTAAAATGGCCAGACTTCTCACACGCTTCAGCCTGCACTGTTTCCTTAATGTGAACACATAAAGTGGATGCTAGGCTAATAACAAAAGCAACTAGAGCAAAAGATGTTTTAGACAGAAAGGTCTGTAAACATGCCTTCCTCTACCTATTTGTCTCGTTTCGCGGTCCCTTCCAGTCCTGCTCTAACATGAGTCATCAGATTTCCATTTACTGCAAATGCTGTATTAACCCTCTGGGTATGTAAGAAGCTATTTCTGCACCAAGCCCTATCCTTCCCAAGAGTATCTTAGTGTGCACTGTGCTACAGATTCCCAACACCCTTCCTGCCCCCAGCAATCCAGAGAAAGAAATTATGCTTCTTCTGCTGTCCTTGCATTGCACTTCTAAGGGGATATAATGTATACCATTTGTAAACTCCAGATAAACAAATACTACCAAATATGTTCTATATAATTAGCATTCGAGTGGAAACAAGATTGCCTACTAATTATTAGTGCCACTAAGCTAGGATTGAACCTGACTCAGTTGTTCCTATATTTATGTAAAAGAAAGAAAAGAAGGTTCTACACATATTTGTAATAAAATATACAAGATCACAATATTAAAGGGATATTGCTGTATTTGTGGGGATAATTTTTGCCTTAAGCACAAGGAGTTCTAATACCCTTCTATCACTCAGCTGAGAATATTTTTATCCTCCTTTTCTTTTATAGCATCTGCTTTAGAGAAGCAATATGTTCCCTTGCATTAAACAACTGCTGTGCATAAGGGCTGGCTGGCTCTGAAGCTTAAGCTCTTTTCTTTTAGCCATGTGTTTTTCATGGTTGCTGAAAATAATTTGACAAAAGGCATATTACTTACTTCAGTAATTATAAACTAGTAAATATTTCTGAATGTCACAGCTGCAAAGATTGCTTTAGTCTCTTGCAGGTTTCTGACAGGCCTGTATATCTCTATGTCTATACCAGGAACACAATAGTATTAATAAAAATCACTTTAAACTGTATTTGAACACACTGAAAAAAGAGAAGACTACACAATTGGTACAATTCCTATGCAGTCATCACGACTTTTAACAGTCTTACCCCTCCACATTGCTGGTTTTGTTTCTTGGTGCCAGTCTTCTAGGTTAACCATGTACTGTAAGAATTATAGAAAAATTTGGGTTGAAAAGAACCCCTAGACTAAACTTACTCTAAACAGCACTAGCTTCACAGCTACACCAGGTTGCTTAGGGCTTTTCAGCAATGGAATGAAGTTGACTTCATGTTGAGGGAAGATGACTGCATGACTTTCTGGGTAATGTGATGTGATTCAGCCATCTGAATTAATAACAGTAGCTATAATGATTATGTGTCATCTAAACTCCAGAACTGTCTCGTAGTCTTAAGACAATTATGTCTACAACATTTTAGATATTTCTGGGAAGAGCTGAGTAATCAGATTTGGGAAGTTTCCGTGCAGAGAGAGCCACAAGAGGAGCTATCATAGATGCTATAAACATCAGATGAGTACCTCGGCAGAAACAAAGGAGGCAAGTAGAAAGGAGAATAGAGAAGAATACAAAGACAGAAAAAGAAAGGTTTGTATTTGGCTAACTGCTTACTGGAGGAATAGCTTTGTGATTTTTATCATTCTTCAGTTTGTACTAGTAATGAACATTTTATGAAATATGTTTTCTAAAGGTGTGTTTTATAGATTCATTGTGTAAGGCAAAGCAAGAACCTTTCAAATACTTACATTAACTACCAGCCATGAACCTGGATCTGTTCTGAGTCAGGTGTACGTTCAATGATCAGCAGCATATGAAAAATTAAAATTGTCCCAACCAGTCAACAACTGACTCCTCTACAGAAGCAACATCTCCAAATGCTATCTATGAGGAACTTGTTTGCTCTGCATCAGCAGCTTTTAATCTGATTTTGTTTAATGAACTCTTCAGAGAAGGTGTCGGGGTGATGAGGAAAAATATGATTGACGTGCATTGTGCTTCAGTGGTCCTGACAGCCAGAATAGTCCCTGTGACTCAGTATTGTCACTGGAAAACAGAAGACCTCTAAAGATACTTTAGCACATTTAATGTGTCAGACCAGAGCATGACTGCCCCAGCACTTAAATATGAAAGGGTGGCTGAACAAAATGAAGCTGCATGCATCTCACAACTAGCCATTTGTGACAATTCTGCAGAATCCTTGTTTTAATTTATTATATTACAGAAGGAAGATTTTCACTGATTATTAGAATAAGAACAATCAAATACCAGAGCTTTATATCTACTATTTGTCCAGAGAACTCTACAATTTTGATACATACAAACTCACACACTTGTTTTTGGTTATGTACAACCCAGCTGAGTTGATTTTAAGCACTTGTCTAAAAGATTCATTTTGTTATTTGGAGCTGTCTTCTTTGCTTGATTTCACTGTGGATTAGGATTTTTTTCCAAGGATAAAGGAACTCTATTGTATTGATATTTCTAGCTTACACATTTTTCCCTTTCTTGTGAAGGATTAAGATTTTTAAAGCATTCTAATAAGACAAGAATTAAAAATTAAAATTATCATTAATTTTTTGTGAAATGGAGTGCTGCAGAACTTTTCTAATCAGTTCCTTTTTTTTTGTTCCTCATAATCTAATTGAAAATTGATGTTACGTTGTTCAAATGCATATTTGTAAAATATGTCATGTAAAATGTAATTTCAATAGGTTTGATCAATGTTTTTTCACACTCTTTCTACTAATTTACAGAACATAAAAGCAATTTTTAAGTGGACAGTATTTTAAACAGCATTGAAAAAGAGGAAAGGAAAAATGAGACTAGTCTAATAACATATAATAGAGATCAAACAATTCTGTACATTTTCCTCTTAAAATGTAATTTAGGGGTTTTTTTCAGCATTGAATCAGTACTGCAAAATATGCAAGAACTATCAAATGATTACAAAGCAAAATTATTTGAATAGTCTCCACATGGTGCAAAGTAAACAACAATCTTGATACAAATCAGAGTGCCTGTCTGACATCAGGATTTCTGCCAAAATGTAGGTGGCTGATACAGAATACGTCTTTTTCTTCTAAAATTATGCAACTTGACTGTATGTCAAAATAAAAAGGAAAACTTTGTGTAGTTTTCTAACCTGACTCGCTAACAGAATCTTCATGTTCACAATTTAAATGCTGACAAAATCTGAGAAAGGAAATGCATCTCTTACAAAAATGGAAAATGGAGTAATAAATGAACAAGACAGTGATGCTGCATGAAGATTAAGTGTCTGAAGATAAAGAACATGCATCAGTAAAAATTGTTAACTAAAAGGAGTGCAATCATCATAAACAGAAAATTTTGGTTTTAATTCCAAGAAAAGAGAACATAATGACCTCTGTGAACAAATATCCTTTCACATGGCATATAGATAACAAATGACAGAAAGCCACAGTCTTCAATTAATTAGAAATCCTTTTTTAGAGTCAGATTAAACATAGTAAAAATACTAGTGTCAAAAACATGCATTTTCACGCAACTTTTTCATTAGTATCATGATTTTTATAGGTATAAACCAGTCGGCTTTATTGACCTAATTTTCCCTGTTACCTAAGATGCTGTCAAACCTGAGGCCCTTTTAACACCTCCTAACAGACAATACATACCCCCAGGAATAACATGATATTTAGTACAGGATGGATGTCATAAAAAGTGCCTCGAATTTGAAGCCTAATGACCTGGAGGCTTCTAGTCTCAGGAGCCATCTTGTACCCAATTACGTCTGGTAACTAGTGTTGAGTTACAATTTACTGTATCAGGATTATTAAGTACTTTCAAAATTGCCCACCTGAAAAAATCACTGAAGTCAGTAACACTGTGTGGTAACTCTGTTTGTAATGAAAATGAGGTTGTTTATCTGTAACTCAACAGGATATGCCCACCTGAGGCCCAATTTTTTTAAGTGTAGGTAGCCCCATGCTGTGTAAACTCTTCCTGCTCAAAGTGTGGCACATCTAGGGCATAACGTTCCATCAGGTTCTTAAATAGGCTCTGAAGGAGCGTTTGTCGCTGCAGTCAACATTCTTTCTGGCAGGAAGGAAAATTTCAGCTACTTGAGAGGTTCATTTGCAAAGGATTTTCTGACAGGAACAAAAACTGTCTTGATCTTTCAGCAAATTAAAGCTCTGTTCAAGAAATACATTTGAATCCCTATAAATACACAGGTGAGAAGCTATCTATCTAGTGCAAGGGTGTCAAACATGGCTCTGGCTGTTCTCCTGCTCCTGCAGCGTAGCGCACATCGCAGACACTGCACATGTGACCAGCACTGGCAGGAGTGTAGAGACAAGGAACTCGGTGCTGCCACCATGTAGAAACAGGGTGCGAGGCTGGATAAAACAAGGTGGAGGGACTGATTCGACGCGCAGGCCGTGGGTTTGACACCCCTGCTCTAGGGTATATGGTATGTTCTCTTATGTGTGTTTGTCAGTAATATATATCATACCTATAAACAAGTGTAGAAAAACAAGAAGTAGTGAAAGACATAATATTGAAAAAATATTTTTTATAATTCCAAATCTTACCAGCAAGCTGGACAAGTGCTTTATTTTTAGGCTAGGGTGGAAGGCACTGACGGAGACGAGGAGGAGGTGTAAGGTCAAGTGGCAGCGCATGAGGACCTTCAGCAAGAAAAAGAGCTGGCTAATTTTCATCCCATTCAAGGATCCCTTGTGCTGGACTCCACAAATGTGGAGGGTTTTAAGTTGTCCTGCCCTGAAACGAAATCTTAATTGCAACTATCACCAATGGCAATAACCAGTAGTTCACTGTCCTGCAGGCATATAGGTGTAACTACACCGCTGTCACAACTCCACTACTCGTACAATTTTGACACATCAGTGGGTATGAGAGAGCACGTATCACAGTATCACAGTATCACACAAGGTTGGAAAGGACCTCTGAGATCATCAAGTCCAACCTATAACCTATCACTAACACCAACACTAACACCAACCATCATCTAAACCATGGCACTCAGTGCCTCATCCAGTCTCCCCTTAAACACCTCCAGGGTCGGTGACTCCACCACCTCCCTGGGCAGCCCATTCCAATGGCCAATCACCCTTTCAGAGAAGAACTTTTTCCTCATATCAAGCCTAAACTTTCCCTGACGAAGCTTAAGTCCATGCCCTCTGGTTCTGCCACTGGTCACCTGAGAGAAGAGACCAACCCCTGCCTGACTACAACCTCCTTTTAGGTAGTTGTAGAGAGCAATGAGGTCTCCCCTGAGCCTCCTCTTCTCCAGACTAAACAGCCCCAACTCCCTCAGTCGCTACTCATAGGGCTTGTGCTCCAGCCCCTTCACCATCTTCGTTGCCCTCCTCTGAACACATTCCAGTATCCTAACATCCTTCCCAAACTGGGGGGCCCAGAACTGTACACAGTATTCAAGGTGAGGCCTGACCAGTGCTGAGTACAGGGGGACGATAACTTCTCTGGTCCTGCTTACTACACTATTCCTGATGCAGGCCAGGATGCCATTGGCCTTCTTGGCCACCTGGGCACACTGCTGGCTCATGTTGAGCTTCCTGTCCACCAGCACTCCAGGTCCTTTTCTGCCTGACTACTCTCCAGCCACTCTGTCCCCAGTCTATAGCTCTGCATGGGATTGTTGTGTCCAAAGTGAAGTACCCGACATTTGGACTTATTAAACATCATCCCATTAGAATCAGCCCATCTCTCCAATCTGTCCAGGTCCCTCTGTAGGGCCATCCTACCCTCTAACATATCAACTCTTCCTCCCAGCTTGGTATCATCTGCAAATTTGCTGATGATGGACTCAATCCCCTCATCCAGATCATCAATAAAGATATTAAACAGGACGGGACCCAATACCGATCCCTGGGGGACAACACTGGTGACCGGCCGCCAGCTGGATGAAACACCATTCACCATCACTCTTTGGGCTCGGCCATCCAGCCAATTCCTAACCCAGCACAGAGTGCTCCCATCTAAGCCACGGGCTGCCAGCTTCCCTAGGAGTCTACTGTGGGGGACCGTGTCAAAGGCCTTGCTGAAGTCCAGGTATACCACATCCACAGCCTTCCTCTCATCCACCAGGCGAATCACATGGTCGTAAAAGGAGATCAGGTTGGTCAGGCAGGACCTACCCCTCCTAAATCCATGCTGGCTGGGCCTGATCTCTTGACCGTTCTGCAGGTGGCGCGTGATTTCACCCAGGATTATCTGCTCCATGATTTTACCTGGGACCGAGGTCAGGCTGACAGGTCTGTAATTACCTGGATCATCCTTACAGCCCTTCTTATGGATGGGCGTCACATTGGCCAACTTCCAGTCTTCCGGGACCTCTCCAGAGAGCCAGAACTGCTGAAAGATGATGGAGAGCGGCTTAGCAAGCTCATCCGCCAGCTCTCTCACCACCCTAGGATGGATCCCATCTGGCCCCATAGACTTATGAGGGTCCAAGCGGCTCAGCAGGTCTCTAACTTCCTCCTCATGGATTGCAGGAGGGCCATATTTCACACTGCCCCCATCAACCACTTCAGAGGGCCAACTGTCAAGCGAGCTGACATCCTTGCTGTTAAAAACTGAGGCAAAGAAGGCATTAAGTACCTCAGCCTTCTCTGCATCTTTGGTTACTATATTTCTCTCCACATCCAACAAGGAGTAGAGGTCGCTGCCGCCCTTCTTTCTGCCATTGATGTATTTATAAAAACTCTTCTTATTGTCCTTAACAGAAATGGCCAATTTGAGCTCCAGCTGGGCTTTTGCTTCCCTGATTTTCCTCCTACACGACTTAACAACATCCTTGAACATGACCTGGCTTACATCCCCTTCTTTCCAACGATGATACATCCTCTTTTTCTTATTTAGTTCCTTCAGAAGTTCCCTACTCATCCAGGCCAGCCGTCTGCCCCTACGACTCTTCTTACAACACATGGGGACAGCCCGCTCCTGTGCCTGCAAGATTTCATTCTTGAAGTGTATCCAAGCTTCCTGGACCCCTTGCCACTAAGAGCTATTTCCCAGGGTACTTTCCTGACCAGTTCCTTAAATAATCCAAAATCTGCCCGCTGAAAGTCCAGCATGGATGTTCTGTTCCTGGCTTTTCTTATTACATTGTTCAGAGAGAACTCAATTATCTTATGATCACTACACCCCAGACAGCCTCCGACAACAACATCACTCACCAGCCCTTCTTTGTTTGTAAACAGCAGGTCAAGCAGAGCCTCACCCCTGGTGGGCTCACTCGCCAGCTGTGACAAAAAGCAGTCCTCAATACACTCTAAGAACCTCCTGGATTGCCTCCTCTCAGCAGTGTTAAGTTTCCAGCAGATATCTGAAAGGTTAAAGTCTCCTAAAAGAACAAGGGCAGCCGATCTAGAGGCAGCCTCCAGCTGTTTAAACAACAGAAAATCCAAATCCTCCTCCAGGTCGGGCGGTCTGTAACACACTCCAACCAGGAGGTCAGACTTGACTGCCCCTCTGCCCCTTACCCATAGGCACTCAACCTGGTCATCACCGATCTCGACTTCAACAGTATCCAGGGTTTCTCTAGTGTAGAGGGCCACCCTTCCACCCCTCTTCTCACGCCTGTCTCTCCTGAAGAGCCTGTAGCCTTCCATGGCAGCACTCCAGTTACGACAGTCGTTCCACCATGTTTCCGTGATAGCAACTATATCATAGCTCTCTCGCTGGACCAGGACTTCTAGTTCCTCCTGTTTGTTTCCCATACTGCGTGCGTTTGTATACATGCACTTCAGTTGGGTTACTGACAACACCCTTTGGGATGGCTCATCCTCCATGAGAACATCTTTGGTGAGCCTAGTAACTCCCCCCTCCCCCGTCATGCCTACTTTAAAGCCCTCTCAACAAGTCCTGCCAGCTCCTGAGCTAGAATCCTCTTACCCTTCGGAGTTAGACGAGACCCATCTGGGTCAAGCAGGCCAGGTGCTGTAAAGGTTTCCCCATGATCAAGTATACAAGTGTCCTCCTATCTATGAGCATGTACATGCACAGAATCTGTCCTTTCTTTCACAGTCTCATCTTTTCCTGCTGCATACCGTTGCTGCCTTTCCTCCCTCCTCTTCCGTGGTGCAATAGCTAATACTTTTTGACCTTATTTAGGCTGTCTTTCATTCTTGTTATTCAGGGGAACTCAACTCCTCAGTGGCAGAATTCGTAGAATCATAGAACCATAGAATCATCTGGTTGGAAAAGACCTCTGAGATCAAGTCCAACGGTATCTGTCCCCTTACTAAACCATGTCCCTAAGAAACTCATCTACTCACCTTGTAAACAGATCCAGGGATGGCAACTCAACCACCTGCTATTTTCTGTCATGTTTTTCTGGCAAAGAAAATAAAAGGAGTCTATTTTATTTTTTGGAACAAATATATTCAGATTTAAGTTTGTATGGTGAATATGGTACACAAATATTCCCTTGATAGTTACAGCTGCCCAGGCACAAAATGCCAGCAGTACGTCAAGCCTCCCCAGCCCAGGTCTTATTTACATTTACAACATGCTCAGTTTTCACATCTATTGAATCCTTTGGCTTTGTTCAGCTGACAAGTAAATGTTCCTATTGTGGTACTTTTGATAATGCAGATGCAGTTTCATGGGTGTACATGCCAGGAGCAGAAAGTAAATTAGCCATGATAGAGTATCAATTTGAGGCAGAAGTATTCCCATAAAAGAGTTACCGAAAAGTCAAAATCCTCTGAACTTCTAAGTCAGATTTCATTAGCAAACAGAAATCCTAAACGTCACTCCGTTTTGTCACTTGACACAGAACCCAGTCCCTTCTCTGGCACTCTCTGTGGGTGAGAGAGCCAATCCTGTTGTGTTTTGCAGTCCAGCTCCTCTCCAGCTGCTTTCTTGGTTAAGTACACCATGCGCAGCTACCTCTGCATTTCAACAAATGTCTTGTCTTTGCAGTCAGCTCTAAAGCTTGGCCTCCCCTGTGCTGCAGGAAGACTCCTCTCCTCTCCTCTCCTCTCCTCTCCTCTCCTCTCCTCTCCTCTCCTCTCCTCTCCTCTCCTCTCCTCTCCTCTCCTCTCCTCTCCTCTCCTCTCCTCTCCTCTCCTCTCCTCTCCTCTCCTCTCCTCTCCTCTCCTCTCCTCTCCTCTCCTCTCCTCTCCTCTCCTCTCCTCTCCTCTCCTCTCCTCTCCTCTCCTCTCCTCTCCTCTCCTCTCCTCTCCTCTCCTCTCCTCTCCTCTCCTCTCCTCTCCTCTCCTCTCCTCTCCTCTCCTCTCCCATGTCCTCTCCCCTCTCCTCCCTTCCCCTCTCCCCTCCCCTGACGGAGTTGAAGCAGACTAATGAAAGGCCATGGGACTGCTTCCCTCAATTCTGCTTATTTATAAATAGAAAATTCACTCTCTTGTTAACTTCATGTTCAACTGAATATTTCAGATTTCTCCTCATAGAAGTGAAATAATGCGAAAAATGCAAACAAGTCAGCAGTGCTCCTGTAGCACACTCTAATTGTGAAAAATGATGTGGTGGGCAGCAAAGAGATGTGCTGGGTGTTGTTTCTGAATCTAGGTATCAAAATAGATATGCTGAGAAAAGCGGCATTTTAAAAAAGGTTATGTTGTTCCCATTTGTTATTTCTTTTTGTAATTTATTACCTTTCCCTTAGATCTTTCTCTGAGGAGGAAGAAGCAGATTAGTTTTCAAAGTCATTAGAGGCTGTAGGTGTGTTTAGGATTAATTCGTGTAGTTCAGCTTCTGGCTGTGTGCCACCCACAAGGAGTGGCAGCTTCCAATCAGTAGTCAACAGGATGATTCCTGTAGCAAGCATGGCACTTCTGTCTCTGAAATGTCAGAATACGTCTCTTCACAAGGCAAGAGTACAGAGGACAGAAATCTTCAACGGGCAGAATCTTTGCTACTCCCTTGACATCAGAATCATGCTGAAATTGTAAACCAACATGTAGAGAAGTTTGCAACTGCAGGAACACCCCAAGCATTAAGCACAAAGGACTTATTCTCATCCAATATCACTCTAGCAAAGCATGCTATTATGGTGATGAAGGAAATACATGTTGGTTGCTTTATATTCAAGAACTACTCTGCTATTACTTCTGAGAGATTCTGGATAGCCATGTTACAACATGCGGCTCCAATCACTATGGCAGAAGGTCTACAGTCTGGCAATGCCTGTATTACTCTGAGAAGTCCAAGAAGTCTGATACTGCTGAAAATGAGAGACCTTAATGAGTCTTTAAATCCTCAGTTTGAAAGTGAACTCATGCACAAGATGGGAATAACAGATAATCAAGTGACCAACAATGTGCATCGTTGTTAAGGCTCCTGTGTCACCACGTGTGCCTAATAGTCATATACATTTGCCAGCTACAAGCACATCATAGAATCAAAGAATTACCTGAGTTGGAAGGGAATGACAAGGATCATCGAGTCCACATCCTATCCCTATGTAGGACACTCCCAACATTCACACTAGATGACTGAGGGCATTGTCCGTGGCTACTTTCCTGGGGATCCTGTTCAGTGCTCCACCACTCACTGTGTGAAGAACCTTTTCCTAACATCCAATCTAAACCTTCCCTGGCACACCTTCCTGTCATTACCTCTAGTCCTATCATAGGCTGCAAGGTGGATCAACACCTGTTTCTCCTCCCTGCCTTGTGAGAAGGCAGTAAAGAGCTATGAGATCCCGTCTCAGTCTCTTCTCCAGGCTGAACAGACCAAGTGTCTTCAGCCACTCCTCATACGACTTCCCCTCTAGACCCTTCACCAGCCTTGTGGCCTCCTCTGGACTTGCAGTTCTTGTACTTTGTCTTTTTCCCTGTCATTGCCTCTTTCTCAGCCTGCTTTGTAAAGGTTTGCTAAGAAATCAATCTGCACACATTTAGGAAACTCTCATAACTGTTCCTGCCTATTCTACTCCTCTATTCTCCATTTTGTCTTCTGCATTTGCTAGGTCTGAGCAAGAGGAGAAAAGCACAAAAAGAGAAAGACTCAAACAACACTTTCACTATACAATGAAATTCACTTGCAGTCTTGTGATCTGACAGCACAAATCTGAGAAACTTACTGGTTTTCTGGGGAATTTCCTTTGTTATTTTATCCTTGAAATTCTTGTGCCCACTGTTCCATGTTTTAATATAAACTGATGAAAAAGCTCACTTCTAATCAAAACCATATGCAATGTACTTTTTCTGAATTCTGTATTTTAAACTTGTGAGCCAATTGGCTCAGAAGAGATTATTTTTCTCTGAAAAACTACCCTGTTTTCAAGGTGAAATGGAAGTAACATACCAGCTGAATGAAAAGGATCTGTATTTTTTGAGTATGTAATGAAGCTGAAGAATCCTAAACTTTAGAGGAATTTGGCTTTCCCTTAAGAATGCATTGATTTTATGTTAAATGTTGTGTTCTTGAGTAGACTGCTGGAGAAGAAGTGAATTGCAGGAATGAGAGAGAACAGCTTATTTGGCAAAGTGGCAGGTAGCTCAATACATCTGCTTACCCTACTTAAGACGCTGACAGGATTTGCTGCATATTGAAAGGAAAGCTAGCTAAAAATACTGAAATGTGTCCCGCTTTTGTCCAAGTGCATTAATTCTTGTTTATAGGAATAGATACAGGACAAAAGAAATAAAATTATATTAAATCTCTGAGTGTTTCAAACTTTGTGTTGGCATTCATTCCTAATTGAAAGAGTTCCAGTCAGTTTTGTACATGTTCTGCCTTGATGACAATAATTACTAGCTCACAAGAAAATGCCTACTTGTATAATACAGGCTATCATACATAATTTTTTTTTACCCAGACAGCTGCTCTTTTTCTTTCCTCTGAATACATCTAGGCAGATTTTTGATAGCTGCAGCCTGGAGCCAGCTATTGTTTTTCCTGTGGGGAAAGTCAGGAAAGGAGTTGGAATCAATGACAAATGGATGCTGGAGAGTAATCCAAGTCCAGGGGTGGGGGAGGAAGGAAAAGTTATCAGAGTGTTTAAAATAGAAAGGGAGTTGCAGAGCAATTGCAGACCATAGACACATGGGCTGAGAATGAAGGCTGAAAGCTAAAGGGTGGAGAGATATCTATCTAAGTGAAAGCAAAAGCTGAGAGGTGGAAGGAGATAATGAGGCAAATGTGGGGACTGTGATGAGGAAGAAGGTACAGTCTTGTGGTCAGAAACAGTACGCGCTGGGGACTGACCAGCTGGAAAGTAGCTCTGCAGAAAAGGACCTGGCAGTCCTGGTGGACAGCAAGTTGAACATAAGCCAGTAATATGTCTTAGAGGCAATGGTAGCTAACAGTATCCTGGACTGAGTTAGGAAGACAAATGTTGCCAGCAGGTCAAGGAAACAGATCCTTACCCTGTCATCAGCACCAGTGAGGCCACACCTGGCATGCTGGGCCCAGTCCCAAACTCCTCAGTACGGAAGAGATATTGAGCAACTGGAGAGAGTCAAGTGAAGGGCCACAAAGACAATTAAGAGGCAGGAGCATCTTTAATATGAGGAGAGGCTGAGAAAGCTGGGACTGGAGAAAAGAAGGCTCAGTGGGATCTCATTAATATATATATAAATACTGAAAGCAGAGTGCAAAGAAGAGGGAGCCAGACACATTGGGCACAAAGTGAAACACAAGAGGTTCCCTCTGAACATCAGGAAACACTTTTTCACTCTGAGAATGATTGAAGCAATAGCACAGGATTTAACAACAAACCAAACCAAACCATAAATTGCTATTGTCACCAGTAGTTGTACATTTTTGAAAGTTTGTTTGAAGCAAATCTGACAGGCAGAACCCAAATCCACAGCTTATTTTCCATTTCATCAATTTTTACCCTGACATGTGATGGGTCTTCCAATGCTGATTTGTTGTTCTTTCCAGCATTTTCAAAGTTTTGACTTGGTTTAATTTCCTTTTTTAATCTCCTATTGCTTTAACACTTTAAGTATTATTTGTGTGACATATATCTTATCATTTTTGAGAGGCAGGGATTTCTTACCACAGCAATTATTTAAAGAAGGGAACAAATGAATTCTTCCTAACAACAATATGAGGGCGGGGGGATCAGTGAAAGCAACCAGTCACTACGTTTCTTTTACTGTGAAACTTCTACCCACTTCTTCTGTGCCTTATTTCTCTCCAGTTTCTAGTTATTATTCATACTTGATTACTTAATTATTATAGCTTCTGAATTTTTCTGGACAATATCATCCTCAAATATTGCAGGCATTTAAAAGGAAAGTCCTAAAAAAAGAGTCAAAATCTCAATAATGCCTCCTACCTGTTTACCTCTTTTGTCTTCAATTCTCATAGCCTTACAGAAAACTTTCTCATCTGGTTAGGACGCAACAAGCTGCATGGTATCCCAAAAGCCAAATATTGTAAGTTTTCTGCAGTGCTGCTTCTTACTTTCCTGAACTTTCCCCGATAGGCTATGCCTAATGCAGGAAGCCAACCGAGCCTTGAAGCATAAAACACTGAGACCAAGACAATGTCTGAAGAACTCAGAGAAGAACAGGGATGGGTGGAACTGCATGGGCTGCAACCATACTGAGATAAAAGCGTTGGCTCATTCCCATACATCAGACCTCAATTCCTGTATTGAGATGGCAGCAAAATAATCCTAATATTTTTAATAGAAAATAGTACAGCTCTTTCCATTGAAGTGGTGAAGAAAAATAGATGGAATATCTGAAGTCATTGAGGGGAAGTAGCTCTGGGAAATACGGCCTGACCTGGCTAAAGCAACCTCCTTAGAAACGTTGATGATCTGCACGAAAATAAGCAAGGAAAACATATGTTCCAAGCAGAAAGAGACACCAAAAATGCATAAAAAATGTGGGTTTGTGCTCAAAGACTGTGATGTCTAGAGTTGCAGCACAATTATGGCAGGTTTTCTGAAGAAGTCAACTTAGTTTTAGAAGTATGGAGTTCTTTCAACTTACCACACAATAATTCATGAAACAGGCTTCAGGCTTCTCACTGCTCTTTGTAGTCCTGCCAGACACATCTCAAGAAGACTACTTACGAATAGTAAATAGCATAATAGATACACTGAGGTACTTGGTGAATTCTTGGTAAGGAGGCAAGGCCCAATGGGGATGACATACAGGTCACTGTGCACTGCTTTGGAAACTCAGAATGGTACTTTTCATACAGCTGTAGCACACATGATGCTGACTGCTGAGGAAAGATGATTAAAGCCCCTTATATTTCGGGAAGGGCGTGTGTTTGCAAGAGGTACCTTTGTGCTATTTAAAGGGATTTGTCTGCAAAATAAAATGAAGCAGACAGATGCAGGAAGAGTGAAAACATCATTATGAAGGGTAAAAATTCTCTTTCATGCTGAATTTCAGATAGCAACCCAACCAGGAGAGTCTGATTTATTCTTAATCATTTAAGTAATACAGACAGCAAACTAACAAAGCCCTACTTCAGGGAAAGCATATAAATTCATCGGAGCAAATCCACAAAATATGTGATAAGGTTCCATCAGAGTGGCAGTCTTCTCCATCAGTTCTTCATGGTCTTTTTCAGTCAGGGTTTACTACCTTGACTGCAGATTTGTAACAAAGAGTTGAGATGTAGACCTCCATTTTGCTCGTCTTTGTTCAAGCTGATGGGGCAGATGGGGCTGGAGTTTGCAAATGTTTGGAAGAAGGATACGCGTATAGTAAAATATAAACCTGGATTACAGAGCACACAAAATTAGTGAGTCCTGTAGAATCCTGAATATTTCTCAGACAAAGTGAATCTGAGGTGGATGTTGCTTGTCCAGCTGCATTGTTCTCCCCCTGTTGTGTATGAGAGAGAGACAGTAAGAGAAGTGTTCAGCACCCTGAGTTCACTCCAAGATGTGTTTCACTAACATCAAGGATGGAGCAGGTTCAGCTTTCAAAATTTCAAAGCATGACTAGGTTGAAATCTAGGACATGGGTCTGGATAGAAAGGTTTTGTAATGCATACCACCTGCCAAGCTACAGACTCAAACTTCACAGTTCTGAAAATGTTGGAATCTAGGTTTTATAGTCAAACACTGTATAAAAGCACCCAAAATAAAGGCAGTCAAAGGGGTGGTAGAAACACCAGTGACTAAGCAGATCCCAGATCCTAATGGGACAATATTATTATCACTGGTTTTGTATGGCTTCTTTGGGGCATTCCTAAGAGCTTCACAAATGAAAGTGATTTAAGAGTGGCTACTGGCTAGAGTCCAGTTGGCAAAAACTTGTCCAAAATACTGGCTTTATGATAGAGATATTTCAGCTGATTCTGTAACTTGACTTTTCCTGGCCTTGTGCTAATCTTTGTCCTTTCTTTGCAGAGGACTCTTGTCCTCCATTATTGGAACTATAGCATTCTGATAACTGCTTGGTGTTGAACTTACTCTGATTTGTCCACGAGATATCTTTTGGGACTCTTCCCCTGCGTAGCTGATATAATTACAGCTAATACAGTCAATTTCTCCATAGGTGTCCTGGATCTTGTCTACCAGTGGACTTGACCTTAAGCACCTGCCCTGAAATCTGCCCTGTTCCTTGTCAGTCTCTAACCCATGGCCCAATTAGAACTCCAGCCTTCCCCACATGCTCTTTGAAACCCCTAGGCAAATAGTCATTTCAAATGGCATATTGTATAATATCTTTGTTCATCCACTTTTCCAGCTATCTACCTTTTTCACCATCTTAATTTTTCTCTGAATGCTTCTTTCTTCTTCATATAAGAACTTCAACTAAGAACTTCACATTCCTCAAAGAAGTAAAAATACATTTGACCATATCCAAGATCACTTCTAGTAGTTAGAAGAGGTACTTATGTTGCTCAGATTAACCCAAATATCTATTAAATCATGGTGAGTCCTACAGTTATGGTTACCTAACAGAATCCATGTTGCATATCAGAAGTAGTCAATAGATCTGTGCTATCTTGACTTTTCTCCTGCAGTAGTTATCACTGAACCTATATTGCCTCCAGAACCAAAACCAAACAACACAGGTTCTCCACTGTGTTGTCTAAAGTGTTGTCTTATTCCCAGAAGATGTTTCAGTGAGTGAAAATGCACTAATGCATTTTCATGATGAGCAGGTTTGGAAGGGCAGACTAGATAATATTATATCCGAACTCTACTAAATATTTTCAAGACAATTTTCTGCTGCAAGATAAACACCAGCTATCCTTTGCTACATTGAATTGGCTTGTAGTTGGGCTTTCCACTATGATAACACATCAAGCATACAGTGTCAAGCACGTCAATGGTATGGGATGTACTTCTGAAGGTATTCACAGAAACCAGTTGGGTGTTATTAATAATGAGTTCCCCAGTCCACCTTTAAAACGGTTAGATCAAGGATCTGATTTTCTTGAATGTATTCATTTGATGTGTGTCACTGGAAAATGGAGCTCATTTTCTTTTGCCTTTTTCTAGCTGAAAGATGTACTGAAGAAAACAAACAAAAAAGCAAACAAACAAAAAACCCCACCCCACAGTCTACTGGAAATCCTAGAGATAATTTCTCTCTCTTCTTAAAAAACAAACAAAAGCCTCAGAAATATAAACCAAGAACAAAATTAATAGTTTTTATCAGACCTAGTACTTAAGATCACACAGAGTAAATGCCTGTTTCTTAATGCCACAAATAATAATACTTAACTATAGAAAACCAATCCTTTTTTGGTTTGAGAACACAAAAATCTGTACTGACGTCAGTTTCTATCACTGAGTTAACAGTTCACAGGTTTAAAATCAGTGACACCGTGGAGAAAATGAGTGACTTGCAGCAACAAAGAACAGACATACAAAAGCTTCCCTATTCCTTGCATCTGCAGTTATGAGGAGAAGCAGAGAAATAAACATACCCTGCGAGGTTGAAAAGTATGGAACAAGCATAGAGCTAGTGATTCCACTTTTGGTCTAAGCATGCTCAAGCTTCTGGAGATAGCACTGAAGGAGGATGAAAGGTACTCTATTTTGGTGAAGTGGGAAAAATAGCCAATGTCTGCACTCAAATATCATGAAGATTTGGCAACTCGGAAATTGCAAAGAAGGTCAGGACACAGAAATTTCAAAGTCAAATTAGGATATCAACAAAGATAAAGAAAATGCAATAATTAACAATAGACAATATTGCCTACTATTAATAATTATTAACTGAATGCTTAATTAAGGAGAGTTGATGGATCTATTTTGGTCATATGCGTTCCAGTGTCGTTGCATAGAAAATTGATTTAGATTTATTCATGTTATGTCCAGATGAGCAGTCTAACAGAGGTTTGTTTTCACTGTTTAAAATGTTTCACTTAAATGTTCAATTTTTCATGTGAGTCACTTTGTGATCCTGGTAGCATGGCATACACGGTTAAAAAATATGCCTTTACATGTTAAAAAATGCATTTTCTAGAAATGACACCAAGATTTACTGGATAATTAACTCACATTTCTTCTTGCTGCTATTGGGGTAAGACACAATTGAAGATTATTTAGTCTTAAGACAGCGAATTTTGGAAGCTGTAATTTGGTAGCAAAGCTGGCCAGATAACAATTACTTCATTTTACATAAAACATAGTACTTGACATCTGTTTCACAAAAAAGATATGCTAGAGTTTCATGAAGAAGCTGTGGGTGTAGAAAGAAAACAAAGTAGTGGCGTTCTTTAAGGATATACACTGACTAATATTTGGATTTTTCTTGCTGGCTCTTGTTCCTTGTAGTTGATTAAAACATTTACTGGACCAGAGAGAGACTGAACCACTAATTAAGTGTCTTTGTTTGGGATCCAGGAAGCCACTCGAGCAGATAATGACAGAAGATATTTCATTAAAAATATACTCATTTTTCTAATTAATAGCTTAGCACCATCTCCAGTCAAATAGAAACCTGAAATCACCAACAGCGATAATTGAAAAATGACTTAAGTATCAGTAATAGAAGGTCAGACCAGAAAATTTTGAGATTGAATAGCATTGTTAGCAACAATGTCACGAAGAACAGGCCCAAAATATTTCCCGTGCTTAACATTGTGCCATTCCTAATGCTATATGCACACACATGGACATCTATTTAAGTAAGCTTCTGGTTATTTAATATGCATATAGACTATTATATTCGTGGAGTATAACATTCAAGGAGTATAACAATTCAGGCATGCAAATGCAATCAAAAATCTCCATTTGGGTTTTAAAGGAGATAGAGGGAGTTCCGTTAGGCATTTTAAACTGACAAAACCTGTCTATCACATTATAATTGGCTCTAATTAATACTGCCAGAAGCTACAGCTATACAAATCCTTGCCAAACACTGAGTCACACTTAAACAGGTGCAAAATCCTTCTCTTGCCCAAGTAAACATTAGAGAAAATCACTTCCAAAATATTCCTTAAAACTGAGAGCTGATCAATGACTATAAGTAGGAAAAACATGTAAGTATAGAAGAAGCCATTTTGTTGAAATGCGGGATATGATGTATTTTCCTAAATGGTTAAGATATAGAAGTGAAAATCAGTAAACTATATTGTATTCATAAGGTGTGTATTCATGTTTAGCCAGAGCAGAAGAGTTAAGCACATGTTGTATCAAAAATGTGAGTATCTTACAGCAGTCCTGTTTGTTCTGTACAGAAGAAGATTGCAGAGTCATGGTTAACCATTTACTTTGAATTAGGTCACACCAATAAACTGCTGTAGATCTGGACGTGGTACAACAATTGTTGGAGCTGGAGACTAAAGAACATACCTGGTATGCTACAAACAGTGTTGCAGACACCGTTTTTTTTAACTCTCTGGCCAGCGATACAAGTTTCCCATTTGCCTTCTCCAAGAACAACACTAGGAATCAGCTGTCCCAATAAAGGAAAGTCTCCTAACATCTGCCACGGCATTATCCATGTAACCTTAGCAAGGCACCTCTGAAGAACTTTTTCTCTATGCTGATGAGGTACTTACTGAAGGAATAAACCCAGAAGAAATCCTAAACAAAGAACAACAGGTGATAATTACCTCCTTCAGGTGAAACTCGTTTACCTTCAGACTGTTTTTCTCATGATAGCACAAAATCACATTTTGGGTGATTCAAGATTAAAAATGGCTAATAATCTTCTAAACTTGGAGCATTTGATAGTATTATTACTCTTGCTAATAATTTCTGTCTTTCTCGCTTTATTCAATCCATAATATTCATCTTCCCTGATAGACCGAAAAGAAACTTGGATACGAAGCTGAAAAAATTGGTTTCCTGTTAACTTCTCTTTTATGTATTGATTCTGTATCAGCAGTTGTGTGGCAGTGGTTTTTTATCCCTTTCAAAGATCCAGATAGTAATTGACAGAGCTATTTCTGCCAACCATTTTCAATCACAAAAGAAAAGGAAATAGTGGCATCCCTTATCTTCGGAGTAACAAGACAGTGACCAAAAATTCAATCTAGCTGTTTAGACATTATACACCCATGTATCATATGTCAAAAATCGTGAGCGAGTATTGCATTACGTTTGAGGAGTATGGCATAGGTTTTGTGGAGCAAGCCAGACATTTCTGCATTGCTAGCACTTCAATAAAATTGTCAGCTTTTCCTCAAAGTCACAAGGGAAAGACACACATACTCTTACAATGTGGAACCAAGTTTGCTGTCTGCAGTCACTTGATTCCATGGTATAGAGAGGAAGCCATAAATTTATAATATTTCTATTTTAATTTGTGCTTGTTCTAGTTCAGGCAGATCTTCTGCCTCTGTTAAGATTTTTTTGTTGTTGTTTTTTTCTTTTTTCCCAGGAATTGTTGCATGGCTGGGAATGTTCAGTGTGATTAGATTATTTGCTGGTTAAAGATAAGTTTAGATACTTTGTCTTCTTTGCTTACAGCCTATTTGAGCTATGATATAGGTGATTATCAGTAAAGTCACTTCCCAGGTGAGCTTGGCAATTTCTAATAGCTCTAATAAGGCAGCTGCTTTTATCTCTAGAACATCTGTACACGTGAGCTGCTCTGATAATCAGGGGTACTAGACGGTTACACCCAAAATCTTGTTAAGAGCAGAGAGGAATGTAAACTAGGGGCAGAGCTAGGAATTTATTGCTAGATCAATTCATGTTTAATTGGCTATTTTTATATGTTTCCTTTATCACAACCCACTTCCTTGTCACTTCCTTCAGACTAAACACTGAAAATTACATGCAGCCCTCTCTTAGCCCTGTTACCCCACAGGGGCTGTTTGTTCAGGAGTGACAGCATAGGAATGCCTGCTGTCTGTTCCGAGTGCTCTCAAAGCAAAGCTAATGCAGAGGAGGCAACAGTCATGTAACCACCAGGCCACAGGTGTCATAGATAATACCAGCTAAAAACAAGGAAATTCTAAAAAGATAACACCAGAAACTGTGCTGTGGGGTCAGTATAAAGTCTGTGGCCTCTTACAAATAAGTGGAAAACAGTATTTGTGGTGCTACATAGGTAGTGCTGATACTGTCATAAAATGTAGGTGAAGTGGAAAAGTAGGGATGGCCTACATCCCTACATAGTACATATTTCCATAACTTGTGTCTATGCCCACATGGCAGTAAGCTGCTGAGAACTATAAGTAAACCAAATATTACCTCTCAAACAATGCAATGTCGTACATGTTTTTTAATGCCTCGTTAAAATTACGGAACTTATAAAAAATGAGATAATAAATCATAGAATCACCCAAGCTGAAAGGTGGTCCTTTCTAGTAAAAGCAAATGCAAGAGCAAGAGTTAGGAAAAAGCACAAAATAAAAACCAAAAACTTTGTGCTGAAAAACAATTATTTCTTGCATATTTTGAAAAGGGAATCCTTTTATATTTCTTTTAAAGTCCTTTTTTCCATAAGTATTTTAACCAATGCGTGAAAAGAGATGAATTTGAAATGGACAGGCTTAACCCACACACTCTTTTTTTAAATGTTAGATATGTATGAACCTCTGAGATAAATGCTGTACTAAACTAATCTTGCAGCAGCACAGATCCACTGAAAGGAAAGGAAGAGATGGAACTTGTACTGTGGTAACTAGTCTTCTATCCATGTTCAGAAAATGGGCCAAAGTGCTTTTATGAGAATACTAAAACAATAATGGAAACACATGAGTTATGAAGACAGAGGTTTGAACAAAGAAGAAAGGAATTGAAGTCAAAATTGCAATTCAGAGAAATTCTAATCTCAGCATTCACAAATCTTCTTTAAAAAAATGTAGCAGAATTTTTATTTTAGTGGTCAGTCATTCAGTCTTGAAGTAGCGCCCTGAAGTCTTGAAAAGTAGTGGTAAATTAAAAATGCGCTTCAGTAAAAATAACAAAATACTGGCCTAAGAATTCTGGGAGAAGGTAAAAATACTTCAAAAAATGTTCATCTCAAAATCTGTGGCTGAAATGGGCTTTACAAGGTTTGTGGACGTGCCGTGACTTCCAGGCTTCCGCATACCACTGACTAAATAAAACAAGCTTTTAAAAGCTAAATATTGATAGCTCCATACGCAGTGTCAGAAAGTTAGTTAGCATCCTTGGAACATACAATTAAAATGACAAGATGAAACTTGATTGCAGCAAGATGCTCAGGGCAATGAAAAACAGTGCCCTTTTAGTAATGGATTTAGTGTTCCAAATGCACTTAGCTAAACTTCCCTTGGAGGGGAGAGAGAGGCACTGTGAGGAACCAATGAAAATTGAAACATAATTGAAACATGTGGGCAACTTTAAATAAGATTTTGCGAGAGACTGAATAGTCAGGTTTCATTTCTTTGGTATTTCAAGGATGAGTATAGTAATATAGGAGAAGTAATTTAAAAAATAATTGAGAATTGATGTTGGAAAAAATAATTCAATGAGGAGCAATGTGAATTTCTGTACGTACATATAAAATATTTATGTGTATGTATGTTGTAGGCCATCAACCTTGGAGATTGATTAAAGGTAATGGAAAAATCAAGGGTGTGAAAATAATAAGTATAGCATGAATATATTCACAAGACCTGTAGCCCCCCGGAAGCTTAAAATTTAGAGTAGTTTGGTGTCAGCAATCCCATTTGCACAGTAAAAGTTACACATAAATTAAAAAGATGCGATAAGGAGCCCACGCAAATTCTAAAGGTTTGTTATTATTCAACAGAGGACATGTCACTCAATGAGAGAGATCTAACTAGCAGCCCAAACGGCTAATGAGAAAAGCTGGCATCACTGAAAAATTCTCCAGCCTAAATTGTCCATAGACCTGCACACACTCCAAAACAGAGTCCTTTGTTCCCTTCCCTGACCTTACTGTAGGACATCTAGTTACTCAATGATGTGCCACCTATTCATTTAAAACAGGAATTATGTTGTAAGTCCCGAACGAGCACTCAAATCTGAAAGCTCTTCTGAAGAGAGCATGTGGCTTCTTCTCAAGATATTAGTCTTGTTTACTGCTGATGCAGTTTCAGCTGGGAGGCTTGAGTTTGTGCTGAAAGATCCCTAAATATCTTCCTGAACTGGGAACGTAGAATAAGTAGCACTCTATCTGTCTGTCTTTTGGATCCCTGTAGGTCTTCAGCAGGAACAAAATGCACAAAGGCACAAAGTGCAGTATGAAGTGTTCAGACTCTTGAGATTGCCCTACCTCCTTCTGCATTTCTAACTTATATCTCCACACTCCCAGTGGGACTGTCTAGATATGATTCTTCTCCCTTTTATCCTCAGAAGGCTGGGAAGAAGCCAGGATGATTCTCAAAGAATCTATTTGCCCTGTGGGAGAGCAGTGCCTCAAAATACAATATCATAATGAGTCAATTCCAGTATTCTTGAGTCTGCAAGAGTGTTGCCATTGGAGAGTTTGCCATTGGAAATAAAATCATGCATAAATGTGTGTTATGTTAATAACAAGAAGGAAAATAAAGGAAAGTAGGCAATATATTTTGCTGACTTTTAAAGAATATACATTATTCCATCCTAAGACACAGTGTAAACATTATATAGAAACCTGTTACTGAAATATCTAACATACAGATTTTTCCAAAGAACATTAGATTTTCTAAGAGTGTAAAGTTAGTCATAGTGTTCGGATTCCATTGTTATGCTTTACACGATTTATAATGCATTCCCATCTCTCAATAATATTTACAGCATTTAACTATGAAGATCTATTGCAAGCCCTCTCTGAACTTGGCTGAGAGCTATTAACACTTATTTATAATTGCATTTTACATGCAATTTCCTTGAGGTTTGACTTCCAGTGCAATGATAAATAAAATCAGATGTTCAGCCCTGCTTCGAAGAATAATCTGAGAGTAAGTAAAAAAAAAAACTATAAAAAAGAATTTAATGAAACACTACTTTAGTATTCCCAGACTCTCACTCATATGTAGAGACTTTTAAAATTGAACTAATTATACTGAGCAGTTAATATAAACACATTTCAGCAGCTAGAGTTTCTTTAATAGGAGCTAAATCAACAATAAGAAAAGTCCACGTGTGTTAGATCTTGCAAGCCTGCATTTTCACACTATTGCCAGCTGGAAGTCTCACAAGTGTTGGTGTACAACGCTAGCAGATATCCTATTTCAAAATTCAGCCTTGTAAGAAAGGGAAAGAGCAAGTGGCACAGAATGGGATACATGATCATGAAGAAGCTTAAATAAGAGTCCTTGGATACAGTTATTAGCACCTGTCACATCATGGATCAGTAAAAGCAGATCTATTTTCTGTTAGAACTATTAATCATTGTAAACTACTTCAGACACAGTCACTAAAATAGAAATGCTACGGTCCACCCAGTAAACTGATACAGAGACTCCTCAGCTTCATACTCAAGAAACACTCTTGCAAGATTACAAACTTCACAGTAGTGAGTTATGGATCTTGGATGTATGATCATTGCTTTGAACAGAGAGTAGGAATGGTCTGCTTGGTATGTTGGGATTCTGAGTTACGGACTCAGTTTTTTATGTCTCTGCACCAGCAACTTGGTCTCATATTATTACTAGAGGTCACAGAACAATCTGCTGCAAAGACAACCAAACTTCATCTGATTAAATTCTCTGTCAAAATGTACACTACATTATCACCTTTTTGCCTGCTTTTGCAACAAGGATATTGTGTTGCTCACTTTTCCTACGTATTTAGTAATTTGGTCACATAGTCACATTAAGAAAACTTTCATATCACAAGTGATTTCCCTGGCAAAGAAATTATTTTTTAGAGTAGATGTCACTAATCACCTAAATTAAATTTAGCAAAATGAAATTCCAGGGTGCCTTAAAATCATCAAAACCTATGTTGCTACAGCACTCTCCTGTCCCCACCTCTACTTGCAGCCACTCGTTTCTGCATGCTCCCTACCAGCAGCCTCAGTGCTCATGTAATTGAGTGGGGAGTCATCAGGAAATACATCTATTTGAGCATTAATTCTCTTTGGTTTTGGTTTGCTTTCGTTAAATCATGACAATTCTATGATATGTGTTTTTGATCAGATAGTCTGGCTGACAGATGGCCAAGCCAGCTAAGTCAATCTCTCCACCTTTCAAAAAAAAATCTGCAAGCAAAGGATGTAATTTCACATGGAGATCATTTAACGGAAAATTAACAACCTGCTGCCAGTAAGCTTCTCATTGATTAACTTCCATGGAGAAAGTCATGGCTGCAGTACCGATTGCTGGCATTGGTTGTGTTTGAGTTTAGCCATAATAATACTTATTTAAAGCCATAACTGCCTGGATACCAGCAATAACTAAGGATTGTTAGTGACGTTGACAGCTGTTTCAGAGCAGAACTCTCTTTTAGGTGATAGAGGGGCCCGGAGTTTGCTGCTTGTTGGGTGTATATAAACAAAGTTTAGAAGAAAACTGGTTGTCTGGTACTTATATGAAAGATCTGTAGCAGGTCAGTGCTGGAAAACAGGTTGCTAGCCTCGAAACAGAATATTATATTCTTCAAAAGGTTAAAAGATGGCAAACATTTGAGGCTGTGAATAACAATACTTCAAGGTTATTCAAAACTAACAGAAAATTTAATTTCTGTTCATATTTTATTTCAACAATAAAATCCAAGAAGAATTCTGCATGCCTCCTTCCTGAAGGAGAGTTTTTATATATGCCTGTATAAAACACAGACATGAAAATTAGTTCCTTCATAAAGAGCTGCAGAAAGTTGAAAATTTGTTGTTTTCCAAATGATTTTTATTTCTTTAGAACTTATGGCATACTCATGAAAGCCATTGGCTCATGTTGTGGCAAATGTGAGAAAATAATGTCCAGATTTTAAAAGCAAGGGTCATTAATAACTGAATAACCACAAAAGGATGCTGGATTATTCATTTCTTAAAGACTTCCAACACTTCTAGAAAGACATGGCTGAAACCTCTTGACTGTATCCTGCAATACAACAGTCCATAACCATCTGCATAGCCTGCAAAGACTACAAAGAAAAAGGTCATGTTTTAAGGTCTCTTGTGATCTTAGAATTTACAAAAACCTGCCATTTCAAAAAAGAAGCAATGCTGACCCTATGTGAAATAGGAGAATTTCTTTAAAGCTATAATTTAGAACTCCTAGAGAATTTTTACAGTAAGTTGCTTTCAGATGCCAATCGTTTTGCATCAGTTGGGGAAAAATAAGGAAAATCTGATTTAGCTGTATATAAGCTCAGTTCCCACTGTGGAATATCATAGAATCATAGAATGGCTTGGTTTGGAAGGGGCCTGTAATGGTGATCTAGTCTAACTCCTGCTGCAATAAGCAGGGACATCTTCAACTAGACCAGGTTGCTCAGACTGACATACAACTTGAGCTTGAATGTTTCCAGGCATGGACCATCTACTGCCTCTCTGGGCAACCTGTTCCAGTGTTTCACCACCCTTCTTGTGAAAAATTTCTTCCTTACATTTAGTCTAATTTTACCCTCTTTTAGTTTAAAATCATTACCCCATTTCTTATCACAACAGACCCTGCTAAAACCTCTGTCTCACATGTAGAATCATAGAAACACAGAATAATTTAGATTGAAAAAAGCCTTTAAGGTCTACAAGCTTAATCATTAACCTAAGCCTATCAATTCCACCACTGAATCAAGTCCCTGACCACTATATCTACAGGTCTGTTAAATACCTCCAGGGATGGTGTCTCAAGACGCTTCCCTGGGCAGCTTGCTCCCGTGCTTGACAAGCCTTTTGGTGAAGAAATTTTTCATAATATCTGATCGAAACCTCGCCTGATGCAACTTGAGGTAATTTCATCTTCTCTTATCACTTGTTATTTGGGAGAACAAACCAACAACCCCCTCGCTACATCCTGTTTTCAGGTAAGTGTAGAGAGCAATAAGGCCTTTTCCTCTCTTGTAAGCACCCTTTAAGTATTGAAAGGCCACAATAAGGTCTTCATGAAATATATAAATTACTTCTATGTATATACTTATTCATTAAATCATGAAGAGTTATAGAAATCTTCAGTTTCACATTGATTAAATTTTGCAGGTAGAAGTGACTGAAGCTCAAGGGTTCGAAAAATCCATTAAATCAATACAACCTTTTTCTGCAAGGGTGCTGCTCTGAAAGCTCCAATTGATCTCATAAGATTTTGCTTGTCTAAAGCAGGAACTGAGAACTTTTTGGCATGGGTCCACAATGGATCCTTCTTAACAAACTGCTGATTGTCATGCCCTAACTCTCCTACCCACATTACCAAGAATCACCACAGTTATGGGAACAGACTTCCAGCAGTCCCCATCCTGACTGCTCACATGGTAAGAAACTGCATAGTAATCATACAAAGGCTCATGTCAAGCCACAGGATGGGACTGCCATTTCCATGTGATGAAATTTGCAAGCAATCCCTGGATTATGATGGAATGTTCTCCCGCATGAATTTGAACGTATTATATTTTTCTGTCCTGATTTGCATTTTTTATGGTATAAATTGAATCATTTGAAGGAAAAAGGTATTTTATTTTCCTTTTCTACATTCTGTGTGTTGCTGCTTCCTAATTGGCCTGAAATTATTCCCTCTGATCCACTTCCCCACTCATGCAGCTGAGTCTTGTTTGCTTACTTGTTTCTGCAGCTGCAAAAATCAAATAGAAGCCTTTCCCACCTTAAAAGCACAGCTATGGGAAGATGAGGGAGGCACATGTTACTTCTAGTGATGTGTGTATAAATGGAAGCACTGCTATACAACTTCTCAGCATTAAGAAAACTGGATACACCTCTTATATTTCTGCCCAAATCTAATCTATCAGCTGCCTAATTCCCAGGTCTACAAAGTATCAGTTTAGGCTTTTGAGGCAGGAATAATTAATTGCATACATATAGCACAGGAAACAACCACTGAAATAAAATGCAACAAGGAACATTCAGGATGGAAAAATATCTTGTGATGATTCTGATAGTGAAGCAACAGGGAAAGGTAGCACAGAGACACCTCCATCATTTGAAGGTGGAGGACAGGTTTCCCTTGAAAACAGGTTACAGAAATACTCTTTGGGAGTGACCTTGCAGTCTAGTTTCTATGAGGAACAGGATGGAGCAGACCTCTGGACGTTCTTTCCAGCCCAGTGATCCTATAATCCCTCATTTCCTGGAACTTGCTCACTAATAAAACCATTACTATTGTTTACTTGATGTTAGAGGCCTCCTCTCATTTGTTTATTCAAGCATGGCCTCGTCACATACATCTGTATAGCAATTATAAGAGCAATAGTACTTGTAAGAGCCTGAAGGGAAGATTGATTGTAGCTTACTTGAGTGGATGTCTGCAGTCTGACTGAGACTCCAGTCCCCTCTCCTGCCTTCCCAAGCTTTTTATTTTGGTGTATGTAATGCAGTGTATAAAAATCCGTTACTGGCATGCTTTAAACCAGAAGTTTCAGCCTAGTCACCACCTTAATGGGTTACAATGCAATTAAAAAAAAAAAGGATTAAGCAGATGGTGTGAACATGTGCTTTATCTCTTAACTAAAGGGCAGGTGGTCTCCCAAAACCAGACCTAAATCAGCTTTGCATTAAATTTAAACCAAGCCTGAAGTTAGCCTGCTGACTGCAAAACCTATCGCAGGCTGCCTACATTACCCTGAACTATAAGCTCTGAAGTTGTTTTGCTCTAGTGCTGTCTACATCCTTGCACACTGGATTCTTTTCTGATCACGTTTTCATCTTGTAAAGGTAAATAGTCAATTCTAGCTGATACTATGATTCAAAACTTGCTTTTTAGGTGACTGGTGCGAATTACAGTACAATCTGTCACAGGCTGCCTGTAACTTCCAATCTCTATTTGGAGCTGTAAGCCATTCCCTGTCAGAAGGCGGTGACTGGTGCCTCTTGTTTCATTTAGCCAGTAGATGCTCTGCTGAAGGATTTGGAGGGTTAAGTGTTCATAAATTTCATTATTTTCTCATAACTGCTTTCAAAATTTATGAATATTGAAATAGATCTTCAACAGTTAAAGTAAATGAAGAGATATCGAAGGGAATATGCGCTTTGAAAATAAAAATCCTGTACTGGTTTGTTAACTTCCATGCATGAGGCAGGGAAGTCCTTTATAATTTTTGACTGTGATTGCTCTAAAGTTTTAAAGTGTGGCACAAATTTAAATGGTAGACCCAAACAAATGGTGAGAACATCAGTTCTGTATTTATTTCCAACCCTTCTTGGACTCTATCTAAGAATACTTGATTAGTTTAAAAAAAAAAGGAAAATAAATCCCTCTTATAACGTTTTTAAAACTTAAAGCCCACTTTGTGCTTTCTCCTCTGTATTTTATATAACCTGTAGTTTGACTCCCCTTCACTTATATTTTGGGCAACATGCTTTATTTCTTATGCTTTTATTTTGTTTGTGTTGTGAGTACAAAGATACAAATGGATTGCTAGAAAAGAAACTATGATTTTGTAATGAAAACGAATAGTATCTTTTTGTTTCATGGAAAATTTCTTAGAATAATTTACCTTTCAGAATAGACTAAGAAACATGCTGAGCATATTGAAAGATTCATCTAAATCTCAGAAGTTGTAGTCTAAAGTTCTTACAGTAGACATCTTCTGTCAAGTTGGTTTTTAAAGATCTGTTACAGAAGGAATCAACAACTGAAGAACCAAGTCTTACAAAGAGGAAACATCAGATTGAAACTCAAACAAACAAGTTGGTCAAATGCAAGGCATATTTGAAATAGTCTTACATAGCATCTATTTGTGGCTGAAATTACAATCCTAAAAATTTGTTTATTTGCTTTCTGTTATTGAAAATACACAAATTCTGTAGCTGCTTGTGTTTGATTTTACTTTAATATTTCCCAGTTTTCTACATTTCTGTTTCTTAACATGTCTATAAATGTCTCAGCATTAACAAATCTGAGCAGTTTAGAATGTAGCTAACACAAGAGTCCAACTAACATTCTGCTAAACTTCTGAGGACTTTCTGAAGTAGAAGCAGTCTGAGATTTATTAATATGCATGTGTGAGAGAGGATTTCTCATAGGGGATTTTTTTTTTATTACAGGCATAATGGCAAACAAAACTGTCCGTTCCTCCTTTTTACACTTTTTTTTTCTTTAACTTTTAGAGCATTTATTAGGGTGTGGGACACCTAAGTACATTTCCTTCCTGTAGGAAACATGGCATTGGAGGGATTCTGCTGTTTATTGCATGCCCCCTGAAAGATGCCTGAAGCATCAGCCAGAGGAGATTGCAAAACAACCCTTGTTGAAATCCTCCTGGGAGGAGAGGACCTGACCTCTAGTCTATGTTCCCATGGCAAAATTTTATTGTGCTAAAGGTTTGCATAAGTTATCTGAGTCCTTTCTTTTTCCAGAGAGTTTCCTAAATATTTAAGAAAAGTTCCTATTCTCTCTAGATCAGTAAAATATTCAGTGTCAACAGAAGGGGAGTACAACCCTCATGACCAGCTTTGCAGCCTCCTTCACACAACGCTCATATAATAAACCCTAGACCAAAATAAGAGTATGAGAGAGCAGGGAAGAAGGAAACCATGTTGGCTTTCCCATATATGAACCACTGAACTTGCTTATAGAGTATGAGAGAGGGTAGGGAAGAGGGATCAGGACTTCAATAGCTTCTTATACTCCAACAAAATCTTTAAAATAAGAGAGTGATGCCTGCTTATCTCAAGCTTGTATGGACCATTTTAAAGAGAAAGGAAAGTGTTACAGTCACCAGGACCTTTGTGTGACCCTAAGTTAGGCATCAATGACTCAGAGCAGAACTAAAGACATAGCCTTATTTTTTAGTATTTTCCAACTATTACTGGGGTGCAGTCTCTGAAACCTGACCCTGTCCTGCGAGGGCCAATACTCCCACACGTTACTTATGGAATTCAGAGTTGTGAGCACTGTTACACTGCCAGCTAAGAAGAAGCAAATGTTGTAGTGTAATGCAATATACTGTAGTGTAATGTAATGTAATGTAATGATGTCTGTAATAGAAGCTATTCCCCTATTTTGAATCTAGACTTTAAATCTGAGTCAGGAAGGCAGTCCTGTTCAATTATATTCATATCCTGCTAGAAAAGAACATGACGTCTGTGAATGGGGGGAAAAAGAAAACTAGAAATGTTTGGCTGTTCGTCCTAGACTTAGAGATTTAAATACAAATCCACATACACCGCTTCCAAGCAGATCAGTAATTTCACATAGCAGTCATTTCAGAACTCTGACAGATTGTAGAATCGTAGAATGGTTTGTATTGTTAGGGATATTTAAGGTCATCTATTCCAAAAACCCCTGCAACAAGTAGGAACATCTTCAACACCATCAGGTAGATCAGAGCCCCATCCAAACTGACCTTGGGTGTTTTCAGGGATGGGGGATCTACCACCTCTCCAAGGGTTCCAGTGTTTCAACACCCTCACTGTAAAAAAATGTTTTAATTCTTCTTAGTCTAAATTTACCATCTTTTAGTTTCAAACCATTACCCTTTGCCCTGTTAAAAAGTTTGCTTCTGTCACTCTTGTGGTCCCCATTTAAGTACTGAAAGGACACAATAAGTTCTCCCAGGAGCCTTCTCTTCTGCAGGCTGAACAAGCCCAACTCTCTCAGCTGGGCTTCACAGGAGAGGTGTTCCATCCCTCTGTTTATTTTTGTGGCCCTCCTCTGGACCTGCTCCAACAGTTTCGTGACTTTCCTGTGGTGTAAGTTCCAGACCTGGATGCTTCAGACCCAGATGCTTCAGACCCTATACTCTAGGTTGGCTCTCACTAGAGCAGAGTAGAGGGGCAGAATCACCTCCCGTGACCTGCTGGCCACAAATTCTTTTGATGCAGCCCAGAATACGATTTGCTTTCTGGGCTGCAATCGCACATTGCTGGCTCATGTCCTGCCTTTTATTCAATAGTACCTTCAAGTCCTTCTTCATAGGGCTGCTCTCAATCTTTTCATCCCCCAGCCTATATTGACACTAAGGACTGCTGCACCCCAGGTGAAATACCTTGCACTTGACCTTGTTGAACCTTGTGAGTTTCACATAGGCTCGTTTGTAAGCTTGTCCAGGTCACTTTGGGTGACATCTCATCTTATTGGGGCTCTGAGCAACCTGATCTAGTTGAAGACGTCCCTGCTCACTGCAGGGGGTTGGACTACATGACCTTTACGATCCCTTCCAGTCCAAACCATTCTATGATTTTATGATTTTATGATCCCTCAGGTGTGTCAACCACGTCACTCAACTTGGTGTCATCTGCAAACTTGCTGAGACTACACTCAATCCCACTATGTCTGTCACTGAAGAAGATATTAAACAATACTGGTCCCAATATGGACTCTCAAGTGACACCACTTGTTACCCATCTTCATCTATACATCGAGCTGTTGACTACTACATTATGTATGTGACCATCCAACTAATTCCCTATCCACTGAACAGTCCACCCATCAATTCCATGCCACTCTGATTTAGAAAGAAGGATGTTGTCGGGGAGACTATATCAAAGGCCTTACAGAAGTCCAGATAGATGACTTCCATAGCTCTTCCCTTATCCACTGATGTAGTCATTCCATCATAAAAGGCCACTAGGTTTGGCAGGCGGGTCTTGCCCTTGCTGAAGCCAAGCTGGCTATCTTGAATCATGTTTCTGTCTTCTAGGAGAATCTGTTCCGTGATCTTGCCAGCCACAGAGATAAGGCTGACATGTCAGTGGTTCCTAGGGTCCTCTTTTCTACCCTTTTTAATAAGAAGTGCAGTGTTTCCCCTTTTCCAGTCACCAGGGACTTCTCCTGACTGCCAAAGCTTTTCAAATATCATAGAGAGTGGCTTGGCAACTACATCAGCCAATTCCCTCAGGGCTCCAGGATGCATCTCTTCAGGTCCCATAGAGTTACTTATATTCATGTTCCTCAGGAGGTAATGAACCTGGTCTTCTCTTACAGTGGGAGGGACTTTGTTCCCTCGATCCCTGACTTTTTGTCCAACCACTCAACAGGGGAAGAGAGGTTACCAGAGAAGAATGAGGCAAAAGTTACTAGCTTGCAAGTCATGTTCATCAGCATAACCTCTTTGTTACAGGCAGAATAAACAAGTTGGTGTTCTCTGGAGATGCTCAAAGTTTTAGGCTGTTGGGAGAAATCCTGGATTACAATGATGTTAATCTAAATATGAAGGAAGATTTTCAAGTGACAACAATTTATATAACTGTGTCTCTATGAGACCATGTCCCTGCCATGTGGGATCTACCTCCCATCTTATTTATGATCATTTGCAGACAAAATTCTGATTTTGCAAAAACATCAAAATTGTGTAGCAAAGTTGTTCTATACCGCATTTTTAAGAAGCTTGTGAGTACAATGTGCTATGTTCACACAGAGTTCATTACTAATAGCTGTCTGGACCAAAAGGCTATTAAGCAGGGACACTTCGGCTAACAGCCCTGTAGTTACCAGAACTTTAAAGTGCACTGTTCAATATAATCAAATCATCTTGGGGTTGAACATCAAAAATGTGCCACTTGGAGTTAGGTTTAACTTTGGTAGATACAATTTACATCAAGCAGCCTATTCCCGATAACTCTGTTAAATGTTTGCTAAGATGCCAAAGGCAGGAATCCTTCATCCAGTTCCCAGCATCTTAAAATAGGAAAGCAAACCAAGAAAGAACCCTGGAAATATGTTATATTTTGGCTCCAGTGGAGCTGTTTAAGCAACAGTGATCAGCTCCTTTTGCTCGGTTTAAATACTTCCAATTTTTTTTTCAATGGGTCAAAAAACCCTAGGATCATTTCTGTAAATCTATGTTAGAGAGGAATATTCCAAGTGAATTTATGCTGACAGACACAAGGAGGTGATAAAATTTGTTTAGGGGCAGTATTAATCTGTTAATACAAAACTTTTCACTCATAGAGCAGAGGCTAGTAGACTACATTTCATCATAAATTACACAGTGGCTAAGGAGGTACAAGGGCTGGGAGAGTGTTAATGCCATGCCACCATGGAATGAAGAAAGTCAAGCAGGGAAATCAGTGCAACAATTAGAATAATCCAGGGTCAGGGAACAAAACAAACAAACAAAAAGGAAGACAGATATTATCAGACATCTGATTTATTGACACAAGTGCAACTGATAACCTATAAAAAGATAGATTTTCAAACACATCAGGCCAGCCAGTTGGAGGTGGTTATCCAAAGAAACAGATTACTATAATACAGTACAAAAAAAATGTAAGTGGTTTGGAACTTTTTGAATATTTCAGTGTTACACCCAAATCTTGAAACTCATTACTGAAGAAGAATGACAGACTAAAACCAAATTACTTTTAAAAAACACTGTTGAAGAAACTGAAATTGTAGATAAGTGTGAACTCATAATTGCCAGTTACAAACAGGTAAAATAAGAAAGATAGGAAGAGTTCAAACAGCAACTTTTTGAATGTCTTATATAACCATTGAATTTTCCAGTGGCTGCACAAGAACAACATCTCACAATGACTAGAAAAAACAAATTCAATGGTACCATTGGGATTTACGGTCAAATATACAAATCATGACTAGTGCAAAGGGCTAATTTTCCTACAATCCAAATTACATAATGCTAAAATGCTTTTGTTTTGCTTAAATATCATGCTAGTATCATTGTTGTCTGCATGACTTTTAAAATCTCATCTCTCTGAAAGTGATGAGTCTTAGAGAGCACGTTGAAGTTACAATTCTCTTTCATCGTTATGGTCAGATAACAAGGAATAGTTTTCTTTGACTTTTCATGTTAATTGCGAATCAGTCTTAACTCTTCTAGGACCTAAATCTTCTTTACTCTTCGCTCACACAGGGCTCTAATTTTTGCATACAAAAAAACCCTAGGAATATGAGCTATTACCTTAGGGCAACTCAGCTGCTGCCTATTTGTCAGGGTGCAGGAAGGGCAAGCAGTTTCCTAAGGGAAAGCAAGACTCTAGGTTCAGCCAAGAGTTCGGATTGCCAAGTCTATATGTCAATCGCTATGGAGAAGTGCAAAATGAGGCAAATGTGGAATCACACCAGGAAGTTGTGTGAGCAAGTCAGGATGAAGACCAGATCTATAGACACTGAGCAGGGTAAGCAAAAGTCCACTGTTCCTATTTATACAGCACAGCAGTGTCAATCTAAGGAAGGATAACACCCCCTATTTGGGAGATGAAGGGCAGCATTCATGTAGTGCCTGAATTTTTGTTGAACTACAGACTATATCAGCTGTGAATTGAAACTGAAAATATAGAGCTAATAATGCTAAAATTTTCAGTAGAAACTCATGCTTTGCAAGTCTGTAAAGTATCTTCTCAGGAATGTTAGTTTTTAAGCACTTAAGGGGTGATTCCAGTCAGCAGTTGCTTAGAAGAGAACATTTATATTGATTCCCACATGAGATATTTCAGGAACAGATCATCAGGATGTGCAACCTGTACAGTTTAAAAAGGTAATTTATGTCAACAGTGGACTTGTCACATATAGCTGTGTGCTACAGAAAGACTGATATAGTTTATCAGCATAGGAAATGAGTGAAAAATATACCCTCAGTTAGGAAAACACACTACCTTGGTCTTGTGACTCCCATGATAAATTGTTTGAGTCTGAAAGTTGGAAGAAACATTATTTATACTGTCAAGATTTACTCTTTTCATCTGAATTCTCCTTTTAGACCTACAAGCTATAGAAAATGGGTAGTTTCAAAAACTGCGTAGATTTCTGGGGACTGAGAGTAAGCACCCGGAAATGCATTGTGGAGTAGAAACATTCAGAGTCTCACAGTGCTCAACAACCACCAGAGAAATGAAAATACAAGAGATTAAGAGATAACTGTATTTGATGGTTGACATTACGGTTTCCCAAGGAAATTCCTGGCTGAATTAAGTAGGATCTATTTCTTCATAACTAATTTTGCTATCATTGTGTATTTTTTTCATTTTTCCTGCTGCCTCTGGAAAGTGTAGCATGCAGAGCAGGACAGAAAATACTAACAATGAAAAACGAGTTAAGGATATCCAGGAAAACAGAGAACAAAGTGGTTAGGGGCTGTTTTAAAGCCTGCGGTTGACTCATGTAGGAGGGGAGGCGATGAAGAAAAATGGAGAAGAGCCAAGGAGCAAGAGGAAGCTGCTTTCCTTCCTGTCCCTCGTGAATCTTACTCATCTGGAGTGCCCCAAGACTAAGCCACATGCATAAGCAGTGTTTTACAAACAAGGAGTCAGTATCTTGTCCTTGACACTAAGATGTTCAGAAGAACAGTCAGACATTGTCAACGGAGTGATAATATCTAATCATTGCGATGTCTGCCTAAGTTTGCAAGGTGGGAAGAGAAAGTAATTATGGCAAATGAACAAGGCTAATTTTCCGTGCGAATGAATGCTAATTTTTCTAATTTGGCATAACTGAGGAACCACATTAAGAGCTAGCGACATAAAATGAGCAGCTAGAAAGTCTCCTGAAGTAGATAGTTTGCTTCTGTAGAAGGTTGCTGTTTGGTTAGTGTTGATTCAGAAAATCACAGAAAGACAGACTGCAAGTGACCTCCACGGGTCATCCAGTCCAACCCCCTGCACCAAGCAGACCTACCTCCTAAGCTAAATCAGGTTGTTTAGGACTGTGCCCTGCTGGGTCTTGAAAACCTTAAAGGTCCTATACTCCATTAACTTTCTGATCAATCTGTTCCAGTGATTAACCACTCTCATTGCAACTTTTTCTCTCTCCTTTCTCAGTTGCATACTTAGATATGTCTTTTGCCTATACTTACACATACATTCCCCTCTTCTCTGTCCTGACACGGATTTCTGCCAGCCGTTGTGCTAAATTCTGATGTGACAGTGCAGATGATACCCTAGTACTGAGGAAATTGCATCTGTAGGATAGGGCATCTGTCAGATATTTTTGTATCAGCTATTGTTTTTACAGGTCCTAGAACAGAGTTTTACTTTTCCATGCGTAAGAGTTTTGTAGACCACATAAAGTTTATTGCTCAAAGAAAAGTGTCATTGAAAAGGTTAAGAACAACTGGGCTGAACTGCAAAAAAAAATGCATTAAACCAGATATATAGCAGCTCAATTTATGGCAATGCCTTCATTTTAACATTTAAAGAATGACAAAATTACGATTTGTCTACCATTTCAATATGACAAAAATACTTTCTTCACAAGTAGAAAAGTTATTCAAGATGAAAGCCTTGTAGTTAGAAAGAGAAATGACATTTTAATATTTCAAGTCACACAGCCAAAATCTTTCAAAAAGACAGGACAAGATACATTGTTTCCTAATTTATCTAAAAAAAAGAAATATCTATAATCTGAATTACCTGTTTGTTACCCACCTATTGCTTATGAAAGGACATCTGCATGAATTCAGCCCATGAATATCAGTTATAAACAAATGAGTGAACATCTGAACACTTCTGAATTTCTAAGCACCTTCTTTTCTGCTATGGTACGTTCTTCTCCTTGCCCTCCCCGAAAAAATGCCATCACCTTTCCCCATCCAAACAAACAAAAAAAGTGGTGTAAAGTAGTTTTGTAATACACTTGTACACTGACAGGCTCACTTGCCTGCAAAATCGGAGACAGACCCACACAGAGCTGCATTTTCTTGGGCAACAGGACAAGAAAAACATGTGCTTGGTGTGCTGACAAACCAGCTGGAAGGTATGGACAGGTAGCTTTTTATTGGCCACTCAGACGTACACTTACTCTGACTGGTTAGCCAGCTAAGAATAACACTTCCCTTCTCAGCTGATGATAGGCCAAATGACATAAATTATTTGTCACCTAGGTGTATTGCTTATTGAGAAATATTCTGCACATGGGCCGTACATCATGCAGAAATTATTCCATCAGCTGCCTGGTATAGCTCAAATCACAACACTCTCAAGACTTTGTTCTTGTTTGAAATGGAACATTTCTTTTTAGAATTCATTAATCTTTGTATTTGTTTTCTTTCAGACAAATATAAAATAGAAGTTTCTCCACAGCTGGAAGTAGAATGATGCAATAGAAATTGTACTGAGAGATTAACATAAAGATATCAGCATGTTAATCACTGAGGTGAATGTCAGTCTCACAGACATATGTGGACTGTATTTTCACTGGAATATTTCACTAAGGATCTACTGTTGTCACTGGAATAATAACACATTTACAGCTGCATATAAGTAGCGTATGGCCAAGGTATAAGGTACATTGTTTTAATGAACACATTGTTTTCCTCTATGTACTAGATTGAAAAAACTGGTATTAGCTTATTGTAGAGAATGGAATTCTTTAGAAACAAAACTATTTCCAAACTAGCTTTACGTACACAGAAGAGCTGCTTTGCCATTATTCCCAGCGTGTTACAGCTACATTGCTTTTGATTTGGAAGTGTCTTGCTTCTGACCAGAACAAAATTAACTCAGGGTAAGATCCTGTACAGTCATGTGTATTTGCGACAGACTAAGCCAGGTCTCCTAAAACTGTCTTGGCTACTACCATCGATTGTGTTTTGGAATCCCTTATTACAGCATACTTTGAGTATACACTATATGTAAAACAGAAACAGCTGGCAGTTTCAGCCAGCTTTATCTCTAGAATATACACAGATAAATTCTTCCTTTTAGATCAGACAGATGGAGATGAAAATCCAAGAAGAAATTTGCGTAAGAAAACGAACAAACAAAAATGATTAAATGAGGCAGAATATATTAGCCTATCAGAAACACTTTGAGTTGGTCATTTGAAGAGTTTCAGAAGACTTTTAGGCAATTCATGAATGCATGTCCATGAATGCACTAATAAGTGCCTTATGAGTGCCTTAACCAGCCTCACCTGGGACCTCCACTCACATAAACTCTGCAGATTGGTCCAGGAACTCTATTTAAACTCAGGCTTCATCCTTCAGTTCTAGACTGAGCTACGCTAATGCTTAAAGGGTGTAGATAATTGTTTGTGGATGACCGTCTAAAATTGTACTTTTGAAGATAGGGTGAGAGAATTGGGGTTGTTAGCTTGGAGAAGAGAAGGCTCCGTGGAGACCTTGTAACAGCTTCCCAATGCCTAAAGGGGGCCTGCAAGAAAGCTAGAGAGGGACTTTTTACAAGGACAAGGGGTAATGGCTAGAAACTGCAAGATGGTAGATTTAGATTAGATACCACGAAAAAATTCTTCACCTTGAGGGTGGTGAGGCACTGGCAGAGGCTGCCCAGAGAAGCTGTTGGAAGTGTTCAGGGTGAGACTGGATGGGGCTTTGAGCAACCTGGTCTGGGGATTGGAACTGGGTGATATTTAAACTCCCTTCCAACCTAAACCATTCTAAGATTCTATAATTCCATGATTCTATGATTCTATGATGTGTCGGGATAGCAAGGGCTAGAGTCAGCAAGCACACATTTTCAAAGCAGAGAAGAAATAGAACAAAAATACGGAAGAGTATGACAAGGTAGAAAAAGAAATGCAGCAATATGTAAACTACAATTTTACCATCATTTATCGGTGAACTAAGACTCTCAGCTTAAACCAGCTGCAAGACAAAGGGAGAAAGAAATATCTGTGATTAGTCAAACTGTGAACCACTAGTTTGCAGAATTTATAAAAGAGGCAAATATAATGCTAAAATTCATTAGGCAAATTATTTCTAGTTTTTCTCTTCAAATGCTATTACGTAAGAACTTACCTAGAATTTTGCCTGTAATTCTGGCCACCCACTTTAAATTCATCTATTTTGAGACAGATATAGTTAGTAACATAACAGGATCTCCATTCTATTCTATTTTTTGAGAAAATACAGTGAGTTAATTGGCTCAAACCTACCAAGATAAATACCATTAAAATCAAGGGTAGTAAACAAGAGAAGGGAGAAGTTATTTGAGTCAAAATTTGATTTTGTTGATGCAAGATCATTGGAATATCAAGTGTCAATCAGTAAGTTTAGTCTAATAGTTAGAAGATCCTTTTATAATACAAACCAAATGGATGTACACAAGAAGACTAAAGGACATTCAGAGGACGTCTTAAGGAAGCATTACATCTCTCAGTGTATCATGTATTTTTCTCATCTTTTAATAGTTCCTTTTTGATAAGCATCATTATTTTAATTCAATGATCTGATCTTTTCCTATCTAATGCAGCAGAATTTTCTTTCCCGTGCTATATCAGAGAAAAATGGATAAAATAAAACCATGATTTAAAAATGAGAGAATTAATATAGAATATGCAGTATCAGTCCACTCCTTAATAAATTTTCTGTAACCTTCTTTTATATTCTCTTGTAATTCTCAGACAATATTCCTCAGAAATCAAGTCATATCCAAAACTTTGTTCAACAGAAGGGCCTGTCCATCACCTCCATCTCTATTACAAAAAAAAAAAAAAAAAGAATTTTTTTCATAGATTACAAAATCTTTTAATGAAAGGCAACATTTCAATATGTCTTCCACTGCAGACTGTGGAGAGAACCACCTGAGAGGAAACAACTTTAAATTTCTATGTATTTGAGAAAGATAAAACAACTTCTGCAACTCTGAAAATCATTAGGAGAGGAGGACAAGTGACTGAACATCTCTGATCTGTTTGATGTCTCAATAAAAAGTCCGTATGATAGGATAGAGTGCACGATCAACAAGTTTGCAGATGACGCTAAGCTGGAAGGGTTTGGGAAGAGCCATCAATATTCCTTCTCCAAGAGACAGGGCTGCTATTCAGAGGGACAATGACAACTGCAAAAGTGAGCCAACAGGAAACTTGTGAAGTTCAAATTGTTTGGGGAAATGTGTGGACAGGGAAGAATCCTAAAGCGGTACAGTTATGGATTGTGAACTGAATATGACCCTTAGGAAAGAGTTCTTGGGGTTAGAGCAACACTTTGTGAAAATATAAGCTCAATTCTTATTTCTGTTGAAACAAGAAAATCGAGTTTTGAGATCTGTTGGGAGAGAGAAAGAGATAAAAAAGTTAGTATGCATAACTCCATTATACAAATCAACATGACATTTTTGTCTTGAGCTCTATGGGTGTTTTTGCTCCTGACTTTGAAGATGGTTGCAAGAGGGAATTGCTAGAAAGATAAGGAGTATCAGAATATTGTGTTGAATTGGTCCATGAACAGTTAATAAAATGAGATTATTTAGTATGTGAAGAGCAGTGACTGGGGAGAGAATATGCTACAGACCTATAAACATGGCCCACAGAAGATAAGAAGCTGTTCTCTATCACTGTCAGTAGCAACACGGAGTAGCAAAGCAAATTAGGTGCAACTCTTTCAGAACAAAAAAAAAAAAAAACACTTCACAAAAGGTAGGTTTAAAGATACACAGCTCCTTACCATGAGAACTGATAAGTTTTTAAAGGTCTTGTGGGTTTAAAAAGCAATTGGATGAGTACTAGTGTGGGTAAAAAAACATCAGTGGCTACAAAACACAAAAGGTGTTAATTGTGTTAAAAGAACAAAGGTGGCTAGATGGCTATTTGGAATAATCTTCTCTGCTCTTATGCTCCAACAGAAGCACCTTCCACTGATCACTATTAGAGGTGAGATACTACCTTAGATGGACCTTGTATTAAATATAGTTAGCTACACTTATCTTGTTCAGCTTGATGGATACCCTGTTTCAAACTCCTACCACTTTTAGTGAAACAAAGAAGATTACAACCTACTCTTCCCTGCAGATTCTTTTCCACTCAAAGGAAGCCTAGGCACATGTCCTGCATGTGCTACGGAAAGTGCCTAACACTCAATCAAAGCAGTGGGAGGCAGGGGGAAAGTGCAACGATGCAAGCAAAGATTAGTTCAGGTGTAGTAAATGTGCTCTAACCCTCACTCCAGAATCAAACCTAGATACAGAAGAACATTGGAAATTTACTTAAATGTATTGTGACTCACTGATGTGAAATAGTAAAAGTAATAACATCTATTTTTCCCTTGATCTTTCCATTTCAGTAGTGTTTGTGTAATACCTAACACAAAGGGAACACATCATCATTCAAAGCTTCTAGTGCTGGTACTAGTGTTATTACTATTATTATTAAACTGAAAGTTTTAGCAATGCTAAAACCTAGACTGCTGAATGCAAGCAGCAGACGAGGAGGCTGTGCTTCAGATCAGACAATTATTTCACAAATTACATCCTTTCTAGAATCCCAGATGTAAAAAAATCTATTTTTCAATGTCCATTTTCTTTAATTCTTACTATCTAAGCCTGATTTCTCCTTACGGAGGAGAGAAAAAAAGGTAGGTTTAATGTTTGTAAGAATGTTTCTTACAAAGACAGAAATAGTTATGTCAAATAACACTTTGTTATCCTTCTGTAGTATATTTATTATATTTTTGCATTAATAATGCATTGATTTACCAAAGTAAGTCTTTTCTATCCTTTAAGTCAATAATAAAGTTGAAAATCAAACTATTGCATTCCCCTGGCACATACAGCAGAGAATGAGACTTTTTTCTGGAAAGTTTGCCAGTTTTTAGCTTCATCACTAAAGGCTAATTTTTTACCATAAAACCACAAGGCTTTTAGCAAGGGAAAATATGCTAATAAATGTGGTAAGAAATTTCATTATAAAACTAAGTGCTCACCTTAAAAATTCATAAAGTTCTGTTTCTATTCTCTTTTTGTCACAAGGTAAGCACTGCCAGCTGCAGATGTGAGGTCTACGGAAGGAGATCACTCTGAAGCCGATTAGAGTTTTGGTCTGAGTCCTTTGGAAGATCAGGCATTTTGTGTCTTCATGTCGACATTGACTACTAAATAAAAGTTCTTCCTGCACTGAACAGAAATCGTCCTGATTCATTTAACGGAAACATGAGTTAATTGCTACTCCTGTGTGTACATTCACCTCTATTTGTGTAGGTGGAATCCAAACCCTGGATTAATGCAGAAAGAAGAAGAGGTGGAACAGAGGTTTGGATAAGTTAATTTCACCATGATTGAGAGATATAAAAAATCGTTCATACCATTTCTAATTTTCTATAATGAAGTATGTGATCAGTATGTTAGCTAAAACTACCACTACACACAAGTCTTCTGATCATTTAGATACAGTTTTGACTTGTTCATATTTCTTACCACAGATATACTCGGAAATTGAACACTTTGTTTGATACTAAGATTTCCCAGACTACAGGGAAACTGATCCTGAAAACGGTATTTAACACTTTCCAAGTAGTAAAAATCCTACTCATTGCTGCTAAACATGAAGACTTTGGATTCCATTTTTTTTTCATTTTCAAGTTATAAATATGCATTTGTAAAAACGGAAACATAAAATGACTGAAGATAACAGTCCTCAAATCTAAATTGTGAAAGTATACATTGCTTTTTGAGAACTTACTGTCAATTGAGAAAAACATTCTCCCTTCCAGAACATATAGCACCATCGTCAGGTCTCACAACCACAAGAATCTTTCATTTTCTAACGCATTTAAACAGTCCTGTGGTGTTTAATCACTCCTTTCTCATAAAAACGTTGGTATTTTTTAGAGACATCTCAGCCACCTGCCGTCTTGCCTCCTAAGAAAAGACATAGAAGAAGTAGGTCTGCAAACTCTTCCATTTTTGTCCATTTGAAAGAATCTGCAGGACTGTACAACATTTTTATTTGAGCAAGGAGGAAGAAGTTCTAAGGGCAAGGTTACTTCAGAATTAATATATTGGCAAAAGGACAATTATGAAAATTGGCACTGACTACTCTGTATTTCATAAGAAAATACATCCCCAAACCGACTTCAGGATCTGTTTTTAAGTGCCCTTCAAGTTCCTTTATGTACAAATTAAACCTAGGACATCACTACCCAGATCCACATCATATTACCAGGAGAGAAATTCATCAGATAAAAACAACTCAAAAGACTCTCTAAAATATGAAATATTATCTACCTATCCAGAATATGTTCTGACTCCCCTTCAGGAAAGCATCAATTGCCTTTTAATCTGTGGAAGGTACTGGTCAGGTTCATACAATGGCTGCATAGTTGAACAGGGATTTGGATCCTAAAGTAAATTTGAAGAAGCCTAAAGAGAAGCCAAGGGAGCTACTCAAGATTTAAGAACTGAGTTGAATTTTCCCCCAAATTGAAAAAAATTTCTCTGGATTACTTATGATTTTTCAACTGATGATCCTCAGAATCAGTCAAACTTTTCAAAATGACACTCTTGGACTGGGATCTTCCTGCTGAACACAACACTTAATGTCTTATATATTTTATTTTCATTTTTTTCAAAACCCATTGTCAAAAATATTTTTTAATTTTGATATCCAGCCTTCTTATTCTATTTACATAAAAGTTAAATGGCAACCCCTGCTGGCTCCCTGACTGCTCATAACACTACACAGGCAAGAGATATGCCATACACACCCATTTTCTAAAGCAATCTGTTAAGGTCTGACTCCACAGCAAGTGACAGAGGCATGTCATCTCAACCCCGGCCACTCCCTGTCAGAAACTGTATACCTTCCCCAAGCCTAGATTAAAATCCCACAGTCTCTAAGAATTCAGGAGCAAGATGATCTAACATGTAAATTAAACCTGCTTTCAGTAGTAGGCTGGACAAGGTGACCTCACAAACTCCTTTTTAGGCTGTGTTATTCTACGGTAATACTTTTCCTGCCTGTTCCACCAGATCACTTCCTCACTTACTCTCTCCTGCTGAAAACTGACACCTTATCTCTGGTTCTCCCTCAACCTCATCCGAGACATCCAGTCTTTCCCTTGCCTAGCACGCACACCATCTAACCAGCTGCATTTTCCCACTCTTGAATTATTTCTGTCCCATTCATAAGCACTGAATTACTGAGAAGGGAGATCCTGACATGTGGCTAAGCTCACACAGGCACTGCAGGTACTGTGGAACAGAGCAAAATAGATTCAGTGGCTGAAACCGAGACCACCAAGTATCTGACAATCACTTAGCCAAAGGTAGCCTGCATGAATCATCTCTCTGCACAGAAACACTTGTTCCTGTGATCACAGACCCTAACAAAAGCAGCCAGGATCTGTTGTTATTGGACACTCATAGTATCCACAGACTAAGAAATTCATAAGAGTGGTGAGAAACAAAAAATATTTTTAGAATAATAAAATCTCACCAAGGATAATGATTCTGTTTTTCTTGCCAAATCATTCTTTTTGGTATGCTCCAGTATATTTTATTTTGCATTAGAATTTTGAATCGTCCTAGAGCATTATTTTTAAGTTTGTACCACATTACCTAGACCTTCCATTAAATCCTTCGTGAAGCATGACTGATGCTTTTCTTCCTTGATGGTTACCAGACTTATACATATGGGAAAAACTCCTTCCTGATGTTCACCAAGCAATGCATATCACTCACATGATCCCCAGCAATGTTAGACCTTATCTAACTTCAGCCACAGAGTCCCCTGTGGGAAGTTCCCTTAGACATTGTACAGAAATTTGGACAATAAACTCCTCTGAGGAGATTTTCTATCATTTATATATCTGTGATACAAGATCAGATATGACCCTTAATCTTCAAGGACTTTGACTTAAGTCACGGGATTCCTCAACTATGATCCCTTTCTTTCTACTGCTTCTCTTTAATATTTGAAGCACAAAAACCTTTTGAAGTTAGGATGATTTTAGTTCTGCCTTTGCTTATCAGGGGACCTCATTAGTCTTCTAAGTTATCAACAGGAAAAGAGAAGTTCCACATGACTGTACTCTATTTTTGGCACATTGCCTTCTACGCTCGTTACATAACTAATATTTCCTAGCTTGAACCAATATGATTACAGAATCTTTACTTTGGCACGGCACATTCAAAACAGAACTTAAAGCCTTGCATGTCATCCTAAAATTCTTAACACAAACAAAATGAGGAAGCATGCTGTTTTCTCTATGCTTTCACATGAGTTGAGTCCAACACAAAAAGCAAGCAGAAGAACACAAAAGGCAAGCAGCAGAAGTAGACAGTGGCCAGGACTCTGGAGGGGAAGATCTAAATCCACATACCTTTTACCACCTATTCCTTGTGGAATCTCAGAGGTAAAAAAAAAAAAAGAAATAAAAAAGTAAAATAAATAAATTGTGAACCTTAGAATGGAATCTAATTTCATTCATACAGTTTTCCACAGTCACCAAGTAGGCTCAGGTACGGCAATCACCACCCTGTAGAAGTTCTTCACAAGAAGAGTAGAAACTCATTCTTCACAAGAAGAGTAGAAACTCTCATGTTTTTAATCAGTCGATCATGTTTCTTAGGGTACTACTTTAAAGAAACTAAATAAAACACTGCACAGACAGAGCTTTGTCTAGTTTCTGACCCTCACCAAAGTAGTTTTCTCCAAATCAGTAGGCTGTCGAAATCACAAGTGATGTAATCACAAATTCATGTATGACTGAAGATCTTAAAAAGACCTGGATCTGAGCTGTGTTAATGCAGGAGCTCAAATACATTTTATTACAAAGGGATGAGTCTCTTTCACCTTGTTTTACAACATCAGGTAAATATGAAGAAATATTACCACTAGTAACTGAAAAAGTAATGTTCTCTATCATCTCCAAAATTCCTTTCAGCAAAAGCAGACTATATCTATCAATGGCATTGTGGTATTGAAGGCCTTTCATTGCCTTAAGTCCACTAGTGGTTGCCTGCACTCTCACAGCCAACCTGCAGCCCTCCATCTAGCCTCAAGTCGTTCAGGTCACACTATGCCACGTTGCCACATCCCTTTCCCTGTTCCCCATCCTGTCTGTATATGCCCTGAAACAGCCCACTAACACCCTATAGCATTTAAATCATTCTATACTGAGACCCAAATGAGCCCAGATCTCTATGAGATCATACCTTGCTGGAAGAAGAGACAGCTGCCAGGGTCCTGATATGTCTTAATGACCATGACCAGCCTCATTGAGGCCTCCACCCACACACCCTTTCTATGGTGCCCAGGAAACTTATTTAAGCCTACTCCTGGGCTGTCAGTGCCTGCCCGATCTCTGTTGTAGGGGTACTCATCTCCAGATCAGTCACAGCTGTGTTTGGCTATAAATCCCAAGATTCTACCTCATAACCTGCAGGTTGACTTCCCAATATGGGCTCAATTCTGCCTTGTCACCATGGTGCAGTCTGAGGATTGTTGGACTACATCTATCCTTGTCACTGGATCTGACCCACAGATTGGCTTTTTGGCTTGGCCTTGGCCCTACCTCATTGCCATGCATTTGCCTGAAGATCTAGACAGTTAGCTGAACTTAGCAGCCATCTGTTTTCTATGACAACTTTATTGGATGCTGTAGGACTAGGCATTGGCTGAAGTGGCAATGGCTTTGCTGACCATGTTTTCTTGTCCTTGAGAGGGCAACTGGCATTTGCTGCTCCCTGACAAGTGGAAGTGTGTGTTTGTGGAAGGTGAAAGCCTTACTTGTATCACCTGAATACAATGTACTCTGAATATACAGTTCTTAGTTTTCTACCTCATTTCAGGTCACTCCTTGCCCCATCACAAACATTTGCAATTATGATCCCTTCTTCCAAACTATTTGAAATTAGCTTGCAGTGAGGTATCTCTGCAAACATTGCATTTATTCTGTCAAACCATTTATGAATACACTGACTAGGTTTCTGTCCAATTACAAACTTCCGCAAAACCTTGCACAACACATCTCTTCCAGTCTGACGTTAAACCATAAATATATCTTTCCAATAATCTATGTCTATCCTTTAATTCTTCACCTTTTTGTTGCATATTTTTCCATAACTTCATCTTGACAGATCATAAAATAGTTTTAATAAAGTCAGAGCATACACTGTCATGAAGAAGAAGAGCTAACTTATTCTGAGATAATTTATTACTGAAAAACCTATGTTGTTATTTTTCACTGTGTAACTTTCTAGTTCATATAAAACTTTATTAGATCCAGCAGCTTTTTGGGAGCTAAACTCACATTGTCTAATGGCATCTTACCTGTGTACACCATCCTCCATTTTGCTTCCTAGTCTGCCAGAACTTCAATCATCCATTCAGCAGATCTCATAAGTAACTGGACTGATACTCTTGGACCAAATCCTCGAAGTATTAGAAGCTGAATTTCATTTTTATCTAGTTTCAATCATTTAAGTACTTTCCAACATGTTCTCTTTCTAGTCCAGCCTGGGCCTTTTGTTGGAGATTAACACAGAAGAGATCTTAAGAGACAGTGACCTTCTTAACATTATTTCTTATTAGTTTTCCACTTTCCTTTACCTTTTTCTCTAGTTCTACCTTAAATTTTCTGACTCTGTTCATAACTTCTCATGTGTATTCTGTCTTCTCATTTTTAATAATTTGATTCATTTTATGCTTTCAGTAGGATTCCTGCTTCCCTATATTGTTTTATATGTTCCCATAAACCCCCATTTTCTGGGCCTCTAAGCTTCACATCTGATAGTGATATTTGATGGTCAACAGCAAGCCAAGGGTGCAAGGAATTAAACTGAAATGGCAAAAGTCTGGTGAAATACCTTTTAGAATCATAGAATCATCTGGTTGGAAAAGACCTCTGAGATCATTGAGTCCAACCGTACCTGTCCCCTTACTAAACCACGTCCCTAAGAAACTCATCTACCCGCCTTTTAAACACCTGCAGGGATGGTGACTCAATCACCTTCCTGGGCAGCTGTTCCAATACCTGACCACTCTTTCACTGAAGAATTTTTTTCTGATGTCTAATCTGAACCTCCCCTGGCACAACTTATGGCCATTTCCTCTCATCCTACCACCTGTTACTTGCGAGAAGAGACCAGCACACACATCCATACAACCTCCTTTCAGGTAGTTGCAAAGAGTGATGAGGTCTCTCCTCAACCTCCACTTCTCTAAGCTAAAATACCCCAGCTCCCTCAGCTGCTCCTCATAGGACTTGTTCTCCAGCCCCTTCACCAGCCTCATCACCCTTCTCTGGACGCGCTCAAAAACCTCAATGTCCTTCTTGTAGTGAGGGGCCCAGAACTGAACACAGTACTCGAGGTGCGGCCTCTCCAGTACCGTGTATAGGGCTGCAATCACCTTCCTGGTCCTGCTGGCCACACTGTTTCTGATACAGGCCAAGATGCCATTCTTGGCCAACTGGACTCAGTGCTGGCTCTTGTTCGGCCACTTGTCAACCAACACCTCCAGGTCCTTCTGCACCAGGCAGCTCTCCAGCCAGTCTTCACCAAGCCTGTAACGCTGCATGGGGTTGTTGTGTCCCAACTGCAGGGCTCAGCATTTGGTCTTGTTGAACCTTATCCCGTTGGTCTCAGGCCATCGATCCAGACTGTCCAGATCTCTTTGCAGCACCTCCCTTCCTTCAAGCACATGCACACTGCCACCCAGCTTGGTGTCATCTGCAAACTTGCTAAGGGTGCACTCAATCCCTTCATCCAGATCATTGATAAAGATATTGAACAGGACTGGACCCAGCACTGAACTCTATGGAACACCACTCGTGACCAGTTTCCAACTGGACTTAACTCCATTTTCCACCACCCTCTGGGCCCAGCCATCCAGCCAGTTTTTACCCAGCAGAGGGTGTTCCTGTCCAGACCAATGGCAGTTTCTCAAGCAGAAGACTGTGAGAAACAGTGTCAAAGGCCTTAGCAAAATCCAAGTACACCACATCCACAGCGTTTCCCTCATTCACTAAATAGGTAATTTTGTCATAGAAGGAGATCATATTGTTCTGGCAGGATCTACCTTTCATAAATCCATGTTGACTGGACCTGATCACCCTATTGTCCCGCGCATGCTGTGTGATAGCACTCGATATGATCTGCTCCGTGACCTTCCCTGGTACCAAGGTCAGACTGACAGGCTTGTAGTTCCCCAGAACCTCCCTCCAACCCTTCTTGTAAATGGGTGTAACATTTGCCAGTTTCCAGTCCAGTGGCACTTCCCCAGTCATCCAGGACTGTTGATAGATGAGAAAAAGGGGTTTGGAGAGGACCTCTGCCAGAGGTCCAGTTAATACCCTTGGGTGGATCCCATGTGACCCCATAGACATTTGCAACAACTGTATTCCTCAGGCATTCAGGCTTCCTGCAGAAGACTAGTCCACATCTTCAGTGTAAGCCCAGAGCTTTCCTAAAAGCAACATTTTTAAAAATTTGGAAATGAATGTTAGAAATAAACAGAGTTTAAAACAAAACCACAAGTTTTCATATTTAAAAAAAGATCTGTATTTTAGAAAATAATCACAGAATGTAGATAATCAGGATTTTTTCTTCTTTTTCTTTATGTGTCATTTTCATTTATGTTTAAACTGAAAGTTCAAACTACATGTGTATTTTTCAATTTAGAAGAATTGCTTCTCTTCTGTTCAGATTTTGTTTATTCCATGATTTCTCTAATTTTGAATCATCAAAATCCTTTCCTAGATCATTTTTTACACAGAAACAAAATGCAATAAATGCGTAATTATTACTCATAGGGTGTTACATACTTCACTGTCATTCACCATGATTTTTTTTCTGGTTTGATTGTTGGTTTAGAGCTGAGCCTAATGGTGCAACTTAGCCATCTACAAGTAATGCCCAGAATATCTGGTGGTACTAAATGTACTACAAGTTCTTTAAAAAATTAACTGCCTTATCCCTTCCTCTGGCCCTGAGTCACGTTCTTTGGGTTAGACACTGCTCTTCATTAGAGATGTTTATACCTTGTTCTGGCTGGATAAACGTTCTATAACTAAGGCTCAACATTAAGTTGTAACTAATATTTGCTAAAATACTTACCACAGGTTAAGGTGTGGCTACACACAATGCTGATTAATCAGCTTTTCCAAATGAACCCAGTTTTTTCCAGGAGCCTAAATACAATGTATACCACACAGTTCTGGCTAGAACTTCCAAATTTAGCAAGGGAGTCGTACAACTTGCACAAAGAATGTGGCAGTTCGGGCTTCTTTTTCTGGATTGATCTTTTCCCATAGTTATAAAGAATACGCAATAGCTATGTATAAGAGATATTTAACACTTTTAGTGAAATACCGCTAGCAATGCTACCTTTTCCTGTGTTATACCCATTTCTCTATAGTGGCCTGGATATCAAATACAGCTTTCATTGTCCTTACTGAAACTCAGGACACAAGTGCCAAGATAAAGTTAAGTAATGGTTCTTCCATACAAATAGACATACAGTACCTAAAAAAGGTCCTAAACCTGAAATCTATAATGATTGATCTGCAGAAGGAACAACCTGCCTTTGTCTTCAACTTTTACAGCTGATGATATTGAAACAACTTATTTGACAAAACTGACACTTGAAACAAATCAGAGGTTTAGACCAGATAAAGGAAAACAAAGAAAGAACAAAAGGTCTATTTTTGAAAATGGGCCTCATTGTATAAGGAGTTGTGCAATTGAATGTAGGATAACAACTAGATGAATTGTTGTTATGACCTCAGTTATTCAGTCACAGTACAGGAGAGAGGGTTTTTGCCTCTTTCACATAATCAGTTTTTGCATATTAATTATGTGAAAGTCTGTGCAAATGGAATTTCAATTCCTAAAATGTCAAATAGCAAGAAATTACTTTGTTGCAAATGTCAAATTACTAAAAACCACACAATATTTTTTAGAAACCTTGCACTAAACAATTCAATTACCCAGATAAAGTCACTAGTTCAGAGAATAAAGTGTCTCAACTGCTAGTTACAAATTGATAATTGCTAGCAAATCACTACACTTTTCCTGCCCCAAATGTTTTTGACTAGACCATTTAGAAGTAGTAATGTGAGAAGAAAATATTGTTCTTTGACTTCACAGTCTACTGTAACTCTGTTCTGGTGTTTAAACAAGACAAGTTGTCACCAAAATAATATCTTGGTATTGAATAAAATGGTTTCATTTATTCCATATCACCTTAGAGGAAATATTGCATACACATTTACAGAATTTAATTCAATAAACTAAGCAGTCTTTCATCTTCATTGCCTGTATGTTGTTCTGTTTATAGAGTTTTTGAATTTCTCTTAATCTTTGGTCTTCCATCACACAAATATGTCTGTATGGGAAATAGCAACTACATATATTATGGTATGAGGGCGAAGTGGCACAAAGGAAGGTTAAAAAAATTATCCAGCATTTATTCCATTGCTCTTTGTTCTTAGGCAGTGATAGGCAGAAGAGTCTCTCTTGAAAAGTTTCTGTGTAGAAGATTTCATGGACTTCTCCACATTCAAGTCAGACCAACAGGAAGAGGGATATTTTGCTATTATTATGTATGTGATTCGGTTTTAATAGATAAGGTTAGTCTGAAATACACATATATAGAAAGGCATTAATTGTCTCATGTATTACATCAGCTCATCCATTAATTTTCAGGAAACAGAAAGACAACTCGCTAAGTAGAAATTGAGGGAAGATACCACTCTAACTATCAACAGCAACATATTAGTTTAATATTTCTTCTTTTCCTGTGTTAATTTATCTACTAAAATTCAAATTAATAATGTCACTTGTTTTGCAATGTAGTTATATTTTGGTTAATTTTAATATGACTTAAGTACCAGAAGTTACTGACTCAGGTATCACAGTCATAGATATACAGAGGGACTCTCAACATGTCACATTATCTACTCCCTTCCTCTTCACAGATCAAGTGTATCTAAGCAATTTGCGCAGACATTTTTCCAATCTTTTCTTATTAACTATAGTGAAAGAGATTCCAACACTTTTCTAGAGTTGCTAGTTGCACTTAATAATGAACCTACCTAATCTCAGGTTTTCCCCTGGTAACTCGATTTCTTCCAGTCATTTCCCAAGAGGCTATTTATATCCTTATGAAAACCATAGTTTCCATAACCATAGAGGAAGACTCTTGTGATCTCTCTCTCCCTGTCATGCTCTCTCCCAACAAAGGTGCAAATGCTGCTTCTTTTCTCTTCTTGGTCTTGCAGCTGAAGTACATTTGTCTGGAAAAGAGTTTTAAACCTAGGCATGGTACATGAATTCAACTTCTCCCAACACTGAATGTACCAGAAGATGGGTGGGTTCTGGTATCACTGCAGCTTTCAGTCTTGTAGGAACTGCTCTGAAAGGAAAAGAAGGCCCTTGGTTGGACAAGTGACTTGTGAGATCTGACACAAAAAACCCTGAGACTAACCTGATAGATTGGGAAACAACAGTGGGAGAGGAGACACAAAGAGGTGGTTACAGAACATGATCTAACACGTCACAGTGAGACAAAGTTCACCTTAATCACTTCACTCAGTATGAGTGTACCTGTGTTCAAATACAGATTTTTTCTTACCCTCAGTCGGCAAATGTCATTGTACAAGACTGAACAGTGAGTTAACATTGAATTTCTTGAGAAAACCAAGAGATCCACAATGGAAACTTTTCAATTATTGTCTGAGGTGTAGGGTGAAGAGATCCTGAAGAGCAAGTTGGTGCTCAAAGGAACCCCTTTTTGGTTGATAGTAGATGTGAAAACAAAAACAACAAAAATCCTCAACAGCCTTTCAGAATATGACCTGTGGAATTGCTTTGAACTTTGGTATCATCATATACAGTGTGTGTCAACTCAGAAGCGAACTATTTTGAAGGCGATTGTAGTTGATTTTCTTAATTCATTAAATAAAAAGAGTTATATACACAGTCTCATTTTTTTTGTATTAGACCTCATATATTGTGCCTCTGAAGTGCTAAGCCCAACGCTAAATGGCGATGAGTGAGACTTGTAATTTTAGCACTAGTATGCTTTCATGGGACTTACCTGGAATCAGGAGTGCTGATACAGAGAGCCGTTGATGTCAACTTTGAGAGGGAGAGAACATGAAAAGTCTCTAAAGGTGTTGATATTCCTTGGGGAGGTCTTTTGGAATGTCCAACAATGAAAACCTCAGAGAAGTGCTAGAGACTATAGTCTCTTCTGGACTCTTCTAGGCAGTGACTCTGGGCATAAAGGTGTCCACACAAGTGCCAAGCTCATAGCCATAGTGCTTCTGAGGTTTAACACTCCACGTTTGAATCAGAGACTTAAGAAATAAGTGGTGTAAACTTATTAAAGTGTTTATCAGTTAATGGATACAGTATGAGAAAACTGGCAAAGAACAGTAACATTTTCAATAACCAAATTATCTAAATAGCATACTGCTAATATTAATTCATGATTATGATTGTTCAGGTTACTACGTACTGCTATGAGGTTGTTAATGATTGTTCTTAAATAGTGAATCAGATAAAAAAGCCCCTATTGGAATAAAACTCAATATGAAGCATGAAGGTGCAAGTCTATTTCTCCCCACAACAAGTCATATATCCATAGACCTAATAGAAAGACCAGTTAGTTATCCCAGTCAACTTGGTATTTTCTTGGTGAACTTGGTATTTGTCAGGCAGATTCACTATCATTTGCAGGCATCCTCACTGCTACTCTCAGAGTGCTGCCCTGTGTTTGTCTTCTGAGGATTTCATTCCTTATACTCCATTTTTTCTGAATTAGATGGACTTTCTCACAGCCCTTGCATCTCTTTTCTCCATCTAAAATCCTCCCGAATTAACAACCTGCTCCTAATTTTTTTTTCATATTTGTTTCAGTTTGCTGCATTCATGCTCAAATCTTGCATTTCTGGAGTAGATGGCACTATGGCAGCAGATAACAATAGCAAATAGGGGAAGGCATCACTGCTTCTTCTGCTAGTAAAAAATGGAATGTGATAAAAGAAAGATTCAGTAGGGTATGGCAAAAGAAGGTAGGTCAGGTAAAGATGAGAAAGGATTTTGAAGCAGAAAACTGGGGATAAGTAAGAAAGAAACAACAATTTTCCAAAGAATTGAAGGCTGGAACTCCTCAGTACATATGAAGGCATGCATGATATTTGGTCCTATATATTGCCTGAAAATCACTTGAGGTTTTTGCATGGGCTCTTGCTGGTTAAATTGTTGGTATACTCCAAAGTAGTTCAGCTCAGTGTGATCAACGTGTGATTTGAATCTTTAATCCTCCTTAGGAGATAGAGACTGCTTTATAAGCACATAGAGAAGATCCTTTAACTTCAGATTGCTCTGAAAAGCATCTAGTTTGAGTCTGTGAAAGCTGCACTGTGAATGGAAACCACGGGAAGTAAGTGAGGACTACTGGGCTATTGGTTTAGAGTACATTCTCCTGTTCTCAGCCAAAATGTTAATGTGAATCCATGCTTCACCAGCTCAAACTACTGGCGGCCTGGTCAGAGTGTTTAACCAGGGAGGTCTTCAGAACGCAAAAGTCTTTGAGCTAGATGTAAGAGTTCCTAAAGTCAGCAAAGCTTAACAAGAAGGTGGGATGATAAGAATGTCTGTTCCACCTCAAATGATTGTCTGAAAGCTTATGAACTGAACATTTATCTCCTTATTGTTGCAAGCGAGAATATAAAGCAGATGATTTATCATAGAATCATAGAATGGTTTGGATTGGAAAGGACCTTTAAGGTCATCCAGTCCAACCCTCCTGCAATGAGCAGGGACGTCTTCAACTAGATCATGTTGCTTAGAGCCCCACCCAAACTGATCTTGCGGGTTTTCAGGAATCGTACACCTACTGCCATGCTGGACAGCTGGAGAGTTAAGAATAGAGGTAGAAGAAAGATTAGGAAAATACAGCATTTTGTATAAATTTTGAAAGCTTTGCCCTGAGACATTAGAACCTAAGATTTCCTTTCATGTTATGGCAATCACTATGTGCACGTTTATGTTTCACTTAGATAGCTATCTTCTTTCCTGTTTTTCCTGATTTCCTGTCTTGGATGGAGTACACATATGAATTCCTTACATTTTTATGCCTTTGTTTAACATTGATATTGTATGGTTTTATTAGCACAATCCTATCTTCAGAGTGCACCTTTCAACTTCAGGTTTCTGAAGATCTTCCAGAAAATGTCATCTACCATACCAGGAGAGATGCCAAATACATAGCCTTCGTAATACCTATGAAACTCTTTGTTCTGTCAGCAGCACTGTACAAGGATTTTCTGTCTGCTGGTAAGTGGAAGAGGGAATAAGTGGAAGTAACTGGAGCAAGAGTTGCTGGATGATTTTACGGAGCTTAGGACACCCTTCCTATTTCAAGGAATATACAGCCTTAGTTGTCAGACTGACATTAAGAGATGAGATAATGAGCAGAAATACAAAGTTTACATATTATTATCATATTATTATATAGCTTATTATGACCCTTTGCACAGAACACACACCTATTCAACATACATGCTCAGTAGAAAGCTCTAAGTGCCCAGAATAACTAACAGGAAAATTATTCATTCATTATTTTGGGTGATTTGTGAAGACATACTGAATGAACACACCTTAAAAAAGTCTCAAACTGAAAGATGGGCAAAATGGAAGCCAGCATAGTTCCAAGCTTTGTATTACACTGGATTGAAGTAGGAGAGCTTCACAACCAAGAAAATCTCCCTACCGATGAACAGGAAAGTAGACTTCACTTATCTCTGCACCCCAGCCACCTCTTCTCACTAGGTTATTTTTGTGGGTTTGGGGTTTTTTTATCCCTATGTTCCTTTCCTCATTCTTTTCATCCAGCCCACACCTATTTCCTTCTCATTCTTTCCATATTTTCTGTCTTCCCCCTTGTTCATATAAAAATCCCTTATCCCCTTAATTAGACACTAGAAATTCTAGGGCAAGAAATGATTAGAGGCAGGGAGAGTGGAGTCCCCCTCCCACAGCCTCTTCTGGAATTAAGGTATTTGCCTCCCAGGAATTAAATGCGATTGCAGAGAAAAGGTACACAATACTACCTTACATTTTACTACAGTGTTGTTGATACAGTTGGTTTTGTACGTTTTACTCATTGCATAGCTTTCAAACTTGAATCATACTTCTAAAGTACAGAGGAATCAAAGCTATGGATTCTGACAAGAAGAGATATGCTTTTTCAATACCAAAACATAGAAATATGCAAATAATGTGCAAGTATTTATTTGGTATATTGCTGTCATTCTTTACTTAAGAGTGGTCACTGAGAGTGATGTTAATGGTCAATATTATTACAGTAGTACAATGGTTATTGCTGTAGTATTGACTGTAGCTGACCTGGGACCAAGACAGCTATTAACATGTTTTGAAATAAAATCATTACCTATGTATCAAGAGCTAAATTTAGACAATGATGTTCGTGATCAGCTTGTGGAATGTCTGGTAGAAGGACAGTTTACTGGACTTTTCCTTGTGATCCAATAAACTGCTACTGGGTTTTAGCACAATATCTTGGAGAACAACTGTGTAGGGATAACAACCCGGTAACATATGTCAGGATCCAAACCAGCAGAAGATTTTTACCTCTTTTGGTCTGGGTTATACTTCTATTTTGGTTCTTTTTTTTTTTTCGTAGTGAAATTAAAAGCATGTGTGCGCTCGGGAATTAAGAATCCAATACTTGGATTCTAATCCTCTAGCAAGAGGAAAGAACGTAGTGTTGTTCAGGAAAGTAACAGAGATAAGAACTACTTATTTTTATGCCAGGGACAAGGATGCCCAAATTAGGTGTGTACTTTGTAATTTGCTTTGCCACATGGCACCTTGTGCACAGTTGCTCTTGCTCTTAAGATGTCCTCATTTTTCCAATGGTAAAATCTGCATTGGACATACATAAATTGGGCTATACAAATGAGCACAAAACTTCATTTTGCACCCCAAATGGCTTTTTCCCAGCCCAACACAGGTAAATACTGCAATATTCGAACAACACAGTTTCTCCATGTTCACTTTAAACTTTCAAATCATAAGTCAAGGAATAAAAGCTGAATGTGCAAGTAGATTCTTAAAAATGAATATGAAAAGATGACATACTCAGCAAACTCTGTACTGGGAGAACGTAAACAGCCAACACTAGTTGTAACATTATAGTGCTGCATATAACCAACTGTTCCCAGGTGTTTTTACATAACCACAGTTAATTAACAACTTCTGCACAGTATTTTATGATTAACAAAGAGCTCTTTGAGATGCTTTGTAATAGTACTCAGCATGTAAAATAGGAATTACAGTTCTCTCTTCTCAAACCTCTGTGTTTCTAGAGAAGTGCACTGAAGAAAGTTGCCTAAAAGGACTAGAAAGTGCCAGAAAGCTTTCATCAGTCTAATGGAGACCATAAAGGATGGCAAAACACAGATAATGGTGTACTTACAAACCTTCATCTTTAATGACACTGAAATCTGAGACCATTTTATTAGTGTACTTTGAAAAATTATATGAGAGTCACCAGAGTCAGTACCATCAAAACTACTCTTTCTCTTCAGGCTAAAGAGGTTTGTTCTTTCAAAGGTGTTACACAGTGTTGTTAGCCATGTACCTATGAAAGCAAGGCATATTCAATGCAATTCATACAGGAACAAGATAGACAACTGTACAATATGGAGGACTTTCACTGTAGAGGTGTGAAGAACACATGGCCCAGTTTCAGTGAAGAGACTGGGACCAGCTGGGCAGTCTAGGGCTGACTTTGTAGATTGGTGTGGGGGCAGAGAAAACGAGTGGAAGGAGGTGAGTAACAGAAATATGAGCCTGATAGCGACTGGCAGAGTGAAGGATGAGGAATCAGGAAAAGACTGGCTGAACACTGAATTAGGAAGATCTGAAGGGAAAGAAAAAAATTAGAAACTCCTGAGAAAGAAAAAGAAGATAAGGATTTATTATGAGTTGGTTCTCACTGGGGTAGATAGCTGGAAATAGAAGTCAAAGGAGAATTTGATAACAAGGACAAAAGAAATGTACAGAGGAATATCACATTGTTCTCAGATGCTGCTTCTGGTGTCCCCCAGTGGGGTGTCTTCGTACAGTCCATTTATGTTACTCTTTTCGTTACTCTGTATAACTGGGATTGGTTCGGGTAACAAGCAAGTGAACTCTCCCCGTTTCAGTTCAAGTCAGGCGATTTTACAGCATTCAGTCATATAAGAGTTAAGTCAGACTATCTTAATGGAGGACATGTTGTCTCCTCTGCAAGGTGGGATGGGAAGCGAATGTTATGGCACCAGAAATGGCATGGCTGAAACAAAGATAAGGCTCCTTTTCTTGTAGAAAGCCTTGTATTGACAGTGTTGGCAGAAGCAGTTATGTGCAACTGTGACCTGTATGTGAAACAGATTAAACAGATGGGTGACACTTTACAGATTGATCTGCTGATGGTGTTCTTTCCAAAATAGTTAAGTTTTGTAGGATAGATTTTCCTTGGACTACATGAAACCACGTGCATGGTAACATTACTCAGTCTGGGAGACCAGGGAGAATCTATCCTGAGGTAAAAGTTCTTGAACCACAAGTAGCATAAGCACCAGCTGCTGGGTGCATTGATCCACATTCGTTGCACCGTTTCCCACTATTCATACAGATGGGACATCCACATTTTCTGGGCCTCTGATGTAATCTCCTGATTTACAGAAGGACTGAACATTCTCAGCTTCAACGGAAGTTAGTGGGACTTGTGTATGTTACTATATATTAATGTGTATAGCAGATATAGAGATATATAGCTATAAATACAGATACACATATACATATACATATACATATACATATACATATACATATACACATAGTAAACAGTGCTTCATAATACAAAGTGCTCTGATATTCAGGAACTAAATTTCTACTGGACTTGCAATATTACTGAATTCTTTTGAAAAGTAGTATTTGTAACATTTGAATCTTTTTAGCTAAGGGGGAAAGAACACTGCTGTTTTCTCTGAAAACCCTATTTATTTTTAGTCTCTTTTAGTCTGCTCTGCACAAATACGGAAGAGAAGAAATGCACTGACTGAAGGCAGACTAAAGAAGACCAGATGAAGGTAGAGTACAGCCACTCAGCTGCAGACAGCGTTTTCCTGAAAGCAGTATGCTTCTTGTAGATACAGAATGCTGTCAGCAAGATGTCATTAAAAATCTTGCTAAATATTGATGTAAGAAAGTGCAGTAGCAAGGGGATTAGGAGACTGCCTTTAAAGCGTAAACTTTCAGTAAGAAGATAAGGGTGACTCACACATCTGTGTTGTCCTCAATGAATTTAGCACTGTAAGAAATAGCATACGCATTTGCTGCTTTTCCATCAGGTAATACAGAAAAAGTTTAGTCACATTTTCCATTCATCTGCTTTTCAAATTCTGTAAGATCACTAAGTCCCACAGTTATTTTAGATTCAGCAGTACTTCCTCTCTATTCGTATAGTTCCCAGTGACTGCAGTCTGGGAACATATTTTCTGCCTTATCTGAGAGCTTCTGTGTGTATCTTTCAATTAAAGTCTATGGAGTAACTGGTTGAAGTCCTACACTCTCTCTATATCTCTGCATTACTAATAGATACATACAAATATTAGTATTGTGTGTTTCAGTCCTAATTTTCTAAGGCAGTTTCTCATTCAACACAAAAAAGGTTTTGATCCCTTTTTAAATGTGACTTGACAGGACAACAGAGATATTAAAGATACACAGCTGCTGCAAGTATGATGAACTTTGAGGGGGGATGAGCAGAGAGGAACTGGCAGCAGAGCCAGAGTCTGCCTCTTTGTGTCAGAGGCTCAAGCATGCACCACGGAGTTTTATGTCCAGTTGAACCTGGCAGACATGGAAAGGACCAACCCTCAAATACGTTGCTTCCTGTTTTTCTACTGGCCAAAGGCAATACAAAGGATTGAGAGCACTGTGAGGACAGCAGGTGGTGGCACTGTGGGTAAAGAAAGTGGAGATTATGGGAGGCATGGTGGTAAGGGTGCTGTCTAGCAGGACAAGAGAGGAATGCTGTATGCTAACTGTGGGATATCAGGGGAATGGGATGCATTTCTGCAGGAAAATAGCTGATGACTCATTTAAGGGACAAATATGCATTAAAACTTTTGTTTGAAATGAAATGTTAAAGTCTATTTTAATGAAATTACTGAAAAGCTATATAACCATATGCTTTTCCTACTTTTATTCATAAGGTTTCTTTCTCTAATTAGAACAAAAATGTACATAGGCGCTTGAATTCCCACAAGTTGACTAGTTTGTAATTTTGCTTGAAAAATTTTTCCTAGCTCTCTGCATTTACTTCTTTTTTTCTTTTTTTTTTAACTAATTTAACATGTTTTGTTTGTTATCATTTCATTGATGATACACTGGTGAAAAATTACTACAGGATGCCTGCCACATCAGTTCTGACCAGGTAGCAGGGGGCTGATTTCTATTTCCAAGTTTTCTTGAAAGTGGGTATGTTAATAAAAGATTTACAGCTGCTGATTGGTCCACCATTCAGTACTGAGTTTCATGCAGAGGTTCCTTGCCAACAGCATGAATATTTGAATATTATAAATGTTACATCTGATTCTTACTTCTGGGATATAATCAGCAGAATTGTTTGGATCCAGTTCAGAATTATTTAAAAGTGTATCGGCTTTCACACTCTAAATCTCATTATCAGTATAAAAAACACATCTGTGTGCTACAAGGGCATAAAATAGAAAGGAAACAGTGTTTTGAATGCCTTGCTACCTCAGTTATTACTTTACTGTTTGGTAGTAATAGGGCAAGTAAATCCTCTTGAGACAATGAATGCTTAAAATTAAGACTAGAATACTATTTGGAAGACTTGTTTCTGCTCTTGAATTTGCCACAGCTTCTGCATTTGACCTTTGGGCAAGATAATTAAGGATTTGCTCTGTGTGTTTAATTCACTACCTGTGAAGTGATGATAATGTTATACATGGCTGGAGGTAAAATTATTTGTGTTTGTAATGAATTAAAATACCATGGTAATAAAAGACAGTGGAGGGTAAGCAAATATGTAGAGCTGCTTTGCTTCCAAAATACCTCATCTTTTCACGCAGTTTTGTTTCAAACACGGGGATTTTCTTCCCCATCAGATCCAGTAGTTAGGGGACTGGTATAAATGTGCTTCTGGCCAAAATCATACAGCTTAACCAAGCAGGTTTTGAAAACCTCTAAGGATGGAAATTCCCCATCTTTTCTGGGCAACCTGTGCCAGTTTCAGACACTCTCGTAGAGGTGAATTTTTTCTTCTGTCCACTAGTAATTTCCCTTTTTCAGTCTGAGCATTCTCTGCTCCTTTCTTTGTGCAGCTGTGGGAACAGTCTGACTCTCTTTTCTCTGCAACACCTATTTGGCAGAAGAGCACAGCAATAGGATCCTCCCAAGCTTTCTTGTCTTTTTTAACCTGCCTATTTAGGCTTTTAGAGGAATTTGGGGTGGGAGGAGCTTTGAGGTTTGATGGGGTTTTAACTCTGATTAAAAAAACTGTTGAAATTCAATGGAAATTCAAAATTATCTGCAAATAAGAGGATTTTTTCCAAATTCTGGAAAGAAATAACCTCATTATGAGTCCTTATTTTTAAAAAGTGATGTATCTTAATTTCATTCATGGCAGAATCACATCAGTTTCTCAGAGTCTAACTTAGCACTTGGAAGGTAAAATTAGGATTATATTTTATATCAATAATCAAATAAGTGTGAAAATTCTCCTCAGTTTTAAAAATAAATAATCTGAATAAAGGAATTGGCAAGCTGATGGCCAGCACAATGACACCAGCAAGGCTTTCTACTAAGCTGACCTGTTAACATGGAGCTTAGAGAATTGGCAGACAATGCCTAAAATTCTCTCATAACTCTTCTTCCTCTTCTTCGGTGGTGGAATAGGCACAATAGAGGGACATATAGCATCATGAAGTATTTGTGGCCAAGTTTACAATAGCCCTTGAAAACTGATTTCCAAAACTTTTCACTTCAAACTCATGTTTTCATGAGGTAACTAGTTACTGCTGCAGTTTGTATCCATTGAGGCCACGGCCATTAATACTAGCTAAACAGGTTTTTACATATGTTTCGCAATACAAGATATGTATGACCTGTAGAGCCCATAGAAAGAAGATATTCAGTCACCAAACATAAAGAAGGAAGTAAATTTCCACTTTATACTGAGTCAGGAAGTGGTTAATAGGCTACAAATTACAGACATGACACCTAGGCTGCAAAACAGCTTTTGTAACCCTTAAGATTACGAAGCGGTCCTTAATTTAATAAGAAGAATACCTGCTAACTCCTCAATAAATTAGAAAAATAAAGTAGGACAGCCACCTTTGTGCATAAGAATATTAAATATGTTTTTTCTTTCATTTCTTCAGTTGTGTCATGTATAAATACTCATGACTTCCTGGTCTACTGGGATTGTTTTAAATAAATAATTTCAACTTCTTCCTATCCTTCTAATGTAAGTATTGTTGGAGCTGAACAGCTTTGCGAGGTCAGTGACTAATGTCAAGCTATTGTCTATCCAGGAATGAGGGAGCTGACAGCTGCAGTTGTGGGCAAGGAATGGTTAGAGGACAGTAAGCATGGACCAAACCATTTGACGTGTCTTTGGAATTTGCACACAGGTATCACATAAATCACAATAACAAACATATTTACTGATGAAAGTCCAGTATTATTAATGTGTAAGTATTGTCAATTCACATATATAAAGACCAGTGAAGATGTTCTGTGTTTCTGTGTATTCACTTCTTAGTAGACAAATCCTTCCTAAACAAAGAATACCTCAGCATGGAAAAGCTGATGTGTTCATTTGTGATTCTGCTTGCATGTCTGCCTAAGCAATAAATTGTTTCTGGAAAGAGAGGACTACCTCAGACAGCTTTTGCAACTGTCAATAACAAAACTGACAGAATGAGGAACTTCACATTTGGACCTTACACCCTTATGCTGAAATCTGGAACTGAGGCCAAATACTCAATTAAAAAGCTGAACTATACCAAATGCAGACACATTAGATTTCTTTAATCTTTGGAATCTGTGATAAAAGCTGTGTAAGTAAGGACAACTTCTGTGAGAATAGCCAAGCTCTAGAGCGTACATTCATCCTTACATGAAACATGATCATAATCCTATCGTGCTAAGAGCAATTCACATCTGCTTATTTAAGAACTGAATTTATCTGCAAGTCTGGAAAGTTAGATCCAAAACAGACTTCTATGTTCACTTTGAAAAGTGATAAAAGATTAGATATTGAGGTAGCAATTTAATCATCTGGGCTTTTAGGCTTTGGGCTTATTGGAAGCTTCAAAACTTTATTAAAAAACTATGTATACAAATGAGAGAACATACATTTCCTTATATTGGAGAGTTCTAGGCAGGTACTGCTATATAACCAGCTACTTTGCTCAGGAAACTATGACTGCCTTTCATCATGTACAGCAAGGGAGTGTGCACTATGGCCACTTGAGAATTACACAGCGCTGCTTAGTGATTATCAAGTAATGGCTGACTGCTTTTGCTAATGAGTTTGCTTTTGATGTTGTTTGGTTTTATGTCATGTCACTTTACGTGCAGGATTTTGAAGTGTTTTTCTGAATAGGAGAAGGTTAAATAAAATCTGTCCTAGAATTCTATCATTTGTGAATGTAATGGGTATCGGCTATAGGAGGGATACAGGCACTGCTCCTCTGCCATCATCATCATAGAAGAAGTGACTGAAAACTCACAAAAAAATAAAGATATCGAGCTTAGAATTATGTAGTTTTTAAAAGAACAAATAATTACTTGGCTCATATCAGTTTTTTTCTTGATATTTGGCATCCAGTTATTAATAGCCCAAGAGGTAGTTTTCATTTTTTGAATGTTATCTTACTGAACTACAATTCTGAAGAGAGCATTCACAGTTACTGCTCATGTACTAATGACTGACTTTTATTTACATAAAATCCATAGTTTCTTTCTGCTTTAAGGGATATGCTGTGAACCTGAGTTAAGTATATATTTTGCACAGTACTAATTGTGTTTCACTTTCTTTTAAGTATTATAGCAAACATTTTACATAGAGCTTCAGCTAGTGTCTACATATTTACTCTTTGGTTTTATTTCTGAAATATTCTAGTCCTTTTCAGCATGACTGAAGATATTTTCATCAGGACAATTTATTCACAGAAATAATCTCTTTTTCAGCCATATTTTTCTGGAATATTTTTCTTTAAAATAACTGCTCATATACGCTGGCCTTTTCAGAACTGATAGAGTTTGTCCCACATGTTTGAAGGATCTAGCCCAAATCACTTTAAGTACTTATCTGCTGCCTGATAATGATCAGCATTTGATACTGTAGAATACCAAGAACTTAATGGGCTTGTGCTCTGTTCACATTGAACTGGGTCTGGCAGGGATGGAGTTAAAAACTTGCACATTTTTTTGCAATTTCATGTTAAATTTTAAGTTGGTTTCCTAAACTCATGTTTTATAAATTAGCTTAGGGTTGTTTGTGCATTTTGTTTTCCTTTTTCTATGTGGGGATCACTTTGAGCTTTAGAAATATTTGTTAAAACTAAATCCAGGACATGAATTAAATGGGCAGAATGCAAATACTCATACAATCATATAATCACTTGGTTGGAAAAGACCTTTGAGATTATTGAGTCCAACCAAACCTGTCCACTACTAAACCATATCCCTGAGCACCTTGTCTACCCATCTTTTAAATTCCTCCAGGGATAGTGACCTAACCACTTCCCTGGGCAGCCTGTTCCAGTGTCTGATAACTCTTCCAGTGAAAAAATTTTTCCTAATATCCAACCAAAACCTTCCATGGTGCAACTTGAGGTACTTTCCTCTCGTCCTATCTCTTGTTACTTGATAGGAGAGACAAACACCCACCTCACTACAACCTTCTTTCAGAATTTCCTTCCTTTCCTTTCCAGCCCTCTTGTGCTACTTGGTCATTTAGAACTGCCTCCAAAGGATCTTTATCAACCAGCCTTCTAAACAATCCAAAGTCTGCCTCCTAGAAGTCCAAGATAGCAATTCTTCTAATGTCTCTCGTTGTTTCTCCAGAATGTTTGTAAATACCTTAGACTCAGGACAAATATGAGACCCATTCGTCTTCTGCCACATGATGTAGAAAAGACGTGCATGTATATATTTGTATTTATTCATATATTGATGCAGCTGATGCTTCATCAGAAAATACAGCACACAACTCTGTGTGAAATATAGCGAATTTTGAGCTGTGTGAAGGAGCCAAAACTGCTTAGTTCCAGGCAATTTTATGATCTCAGAGAACTGCTAAAGTAGGCTGCCCAGAATCACATTTAAGGCTGGTTGCTGTCTCTTTTTTAAATACTTGTGATTTCATTTGAAATATTCAGGGCTTCTTCCTAATATAGCTAGTGCTCCCAAGGAGTTATTCTGTTCTAGAAGACAAGACAAGATAAAGAATATTGTTCGGTTGAAGGTCAGATTTTGTCTTATACTTTCATTTTTCATTTTGGAATGTGCTGAGGGTTGATATTCTTTGGTGAGTTAATCCGTGTGCTAGTTTGCAATAGTGTTTATTCTAAAACATTTTCAAAGTTAGCCTTATGCTGTTTACGAATAGTTATACAATAATGTGGCAAAACACACTTAAAATACATATTATTCTGACTAGGTGTTATGACTATAAGAGATAATGTGGCAGCAGGAGACATAGTGGGGCCTGCTGAGGACGTTGTTTCTGGTGTAGCACAAGAGAGCCATACCTGTGATTTGGAGTAGGGAGTAAAGGATGTTTTCCACTAGACCCAAGCCTCTTTGCTTTGGCAAAGAGCCTTCAGCAACACTTTCATACAAAAAGCTTTCATTGTCCTAAAATGACCCCTTAAGGAGCCTTTGGAGGAGTCCAGTATGCATACGTATGTATCCAGTAGCACCCTGGGCTTTGTACACAGCGCTCAGATACACAGAGTAAAGGTGTATAAACTTTGTCAGTCACTCACTCCTAAAACTATGTTTTTCCTGTTCCTTGACACTGGTACTCTTTTGAACATGAGGCAGGTCTGACTCCTCTTGAGACTTGTGCTGGTCCTTGGGTTCTGAAGCCAAGTAACTTAGGCCAGGTGTCTCCTTCAACAGCTGCGTACACCCTCCCTACCCACCTATAGACTTTCAGTTTTGGTGTGAGCTGATGTGAGGAAAAAATCTGAGAGGATCTGATGAGAAAAATAATAAGTGAAGCACAAAACCAGAGAAACCCAAAACTGAGGAGCTGGTCTCTAGTGGCAGGTCAGGAGTTAAGAGCATTCACTTAAAGGCTTTTCTTCCAGTTTCATTATTTCTTCAAAGGAAACGTTCCTAATTTTTCAATCTCCTCAAAGGGTATTTTAATGGTCTATCTTTTATTCTGGTCACCAGGTATACTGGCAATTTTTTTTGAAGAACTTGATCCACCTTGTGCGAAGCATGATCTTTGGACTAATTTGGAAGTCTAGATGTCCAGTCTTAAAAATGAATATAATTATCAACAGGTTTATCAGTTTTTTCTTTTTCTTACCTATAATTAATTAATGCACACCTAAGTCTGCTATTTCAAGTATTTATTACGAAACTCCTTGTCCCAGTGTTTTTCATCCCTATAGGATCTGGATGGGAATATTTTTTGAAGACATACATGTTTAAATCCAACTCTCAAAAAAAAACCTTTGTTCTTGCTGTTCCATCAGTAAGTATTAGCTGCTGAACTGAATAACACATTTAATTTCCTCCAGAATGCCTATAAATACAAAGCCAATTTTCTTTCTCTGCCAAATATAATTAAAAACTGTGGATCCTTCCGGGAGAACTGAAGTTACAGTAGTTTGTAAAAATAGATTCACAGAAATTTTATTTTATAGTTCTGGCGATATTCTTACTAGATGCACGTGGACAAAGTACTGAATATAATTCATCTTATCTAGACCAGGAGGTACAAAGTCACAGAAGATAATTACACAGCGGAAGTCTCTATGCCAAAAGAAATTACTTATTTGCATGGTCTTAATTGTCATATTTAGAGAGGTGCTAGTGTTAGAAATTACTTTTTTGCACATTTGCAAATTTAGGGAGGTTTCTAAGTTGCCCATAAAATGATAGGAATATTATGGTCAGAAGGGGTCTCAGGAGGTCATCCAGTCCAACTTATTACTCAAATAAAGGGTCAGTTTTGAGATCGGATGAGGTTATTTAAGACTTTAGCCAGACTGGCCTTGAAAATGTCCAAGGATAAAGCACATACAGCTCTCCAGGTAACATGATCCACTGCTTGATGGTCTTCATGGTGGAAAAGTGTCTCCATATATCTAGTTTGAATCTCTGTTAGTCCAACTTACGCCCATTGTCTTTTCTCCTGCTGGTACACACCGCTGTGAAAAACATGCTTCCACCTTCTTGACTACCTTCTTTTGGATTTTAGAAGGCTGTTAATAGGTAACACCCTAAGCCTTGTCTCCAGGCCAAGCAAGCTCAGTTCCCTCAGTCTCTCCTCCCAAGTGCTCCAGCCCCTTGATTATCCTGGTAGCCCTCTGTGGAATATGTTCCAGTTAATCAATATCTTTCTTGCATCCAAAACTAGGCACAGAATTTAAGGCACAGTCTAATGAATGCTGAGTAGACAGAGATAATAGTTTTTCTCAACCTAAAATGTGTACTCCTATTAATACACTTCATGTTACATTTGGCCTGGTTGGCTGTCAAAGCGCATTGCTGACTTTTCTTTGACTTGTTACCACCAAAACTCTCAGCAAAGCTACTCCTCAGCAAGAATACCACCAGGCTGTATTGCTCAAGTGTTTTTTTCCTTCCCAGGTGAAGGCTTTTTTGAATCTTCCTCTCAGCTCCTTCCTGTACCCTGTCAAGGTCATTCTGAATGGTAGCCCTACCCTTGAGCTTGTCAAGAATGCTGGAGTCTACTACCCTTCTCACACACAGACCCCTAGGCATTCAAGCTAATGTTTTTACTTCCTATCTGTGCTGTTTGTGGTGGAAGTGTACAAAAATGAAAAGAAATAATATATCGTAATAACAGGGAGGGGGGAAAAAGCAGTACAACTAAAATAAAAAGTATGGAACAAGCATTGAACAAACACATGCTTAGCTTAAGAGAGCAATTGGGCCATCTTTTCTTGGAATAACAAATGTGACAACAAATTAATGTAAAACTAAGAATGTAAAATGTTCAGTTACAAGCAGAATTAATCTCAGGCAATAGGCTGCTTCTGTGGGACAGCTGTCCTCTTTGTAAAACATTTGCATCCTTCACGCCTGAATGTAGACTTATTGTAATACCTTCTGATAAAAGTTATTAACTTTTTCATCAGTTTGAAGTTCACAGCCAATTTGTATAATCTGGAGATATTTCACTTTGGAGGATTCCTGGAAGTTTGATGCAGGAAATAAAAATCAGTAAGAGAGGAACAAGTGGAAGGAAACTTCTGAAAGGAATGGCATATTTTGGGTTTAGCTGGTTGAAGAAGATTCTTAAATAACAAATTCTTAATGGTATCTACTGACCAGTTTACTTTGGAGTACTTTCTTTGTAACAAAGTACTAATATAATGAGAACTGACAGAGTGACAAATGGAAGAAAAACAGCGTAAGTTAATTTTAGCATTGATATAGGCTTTCATTTTATGATAGTCTTTCTTTGCAATAGTTTCAATATTAAAACAAAAATTTTAAAACCCTGTACTTTGTGGTACTTAGCTGGTTGCTGCCAAAACTTGATATCCCAGAAAATCTGCAGATTTGCAGATGCTGAGCAGGGGTCCTACAACAAAGGCCAAATGGCTGTGTAATAGAACTCTTACGAACAGAACTTCTAAGTTCTCTAAACCAGAAACAGTTCAGCTGAATAGGAAGATATAAACAATGACCTATTAATATTAAAGAAACTTAAAGCTGATACAAAATATAAGAAAATGCCAGTAACAGGTAAGATCAGCAAACAATATCTTGATAAATAATTTCTTCACAATAAAACCCTAAATTTAAAGGACATATCTCTGCTCAGTAAGACACTAGCAAAACTGCTGCAGTATGAACAGCTAGGGTACTTGTCATCCTCAAAAATAATTATGCTGTGTTACTGATGACATCACTTCTTTTTATAAATACTTATTCAGACTTAACTCTCAGTCCTCTGGAACAAACTAGAGAACTTTAAACTCAACTCTTTCCCATCCCTACAACCACACACAGGACATGCTTTTTTTCTGCTCTATTTTCATGCTCCAGTATAGATTCTTCTCAACAGGGATCACCAGCTGGCTGGCAAAAATCATCAGCAAAATTTGCTTACTATTATTTTCTTTTCAGATTAAATTCTGTATATTTTTTACTGTTAGAGTCATAATGGATTTTGAAAATGTGAGTTTACAGCACTGGTCAACTCACTCCTTCTCTTATTCCATTTGTCATAACACTTACAGAATTCTATCTTATCTTAGATTGCAGTCTCATTCTTCCACGCAGTGTGTACTAAATAGAGCCCAAAATTGGAGACCAGTACAGACTGAGGAAGTTAGGACTGCTTTTTCCATCTGTACTAGTACCCAAGCACATCTGTTGTAGCCAAGTATCACCAACTCTCTATCCCCATCACTCCTTCATATCACTTCATGAGACACACCAGGACAGCAATTAATTAGATGACCTATACTTAAATCTATTTTGTTCAATCTAGTTCAATGCTGTAGAAAAGTGCTGAGAGACATTGAATTAGTCATTGGTAAGTTTCATTTGAAATGACACAGATTTAAAAGTTTGAATTTCACCAGATGAGCCATTAGAAAGAAGGTAAAAAAAGTCATGGAAAACAAAAAGATAGAAATAACTCATTGTGGTGGAAAATTCTTCTCAGAAAATATGTAATGTCTATGAAGATATGTCTTTGAATATACCTGTTAGATCACATAGGATGTGATCTATTGAGCTCTTTTAAATAAATTTATGAAAGAAAGTACCTCTTGTATTTTTCTTATAAAGAAACCAAAGGGGATTCTTTCTGTCTTCCTATTATTGGTTTGCTGGTTAGATAAATATTTTATTCCTTCGATAGTTATAAATATTGGTGTGCTAAGATAATGAAACAATCCTTTCTGCTTTGATGGAAGCCTGTCTTCATGTGGGTATTATGCACTTCACATTCACCATTTTGTAATCTACTCCTCCTTATGACAGTAACTCTTTGAGTGCTGCATCATTTAAGGGAATTTCTCAAACCACAATTAAATCCCAGCTAAGCTATGTAATGCACTGGCAGAATTGTGCACCGAAGAACATTAACAGGAACCAAAACACTAAACCAGTATTAACTTTCATCAACTGGCAAGAAATGTCAAAGGGAGTGATGAGACCTTTGAGCATCACTCCAAGAAGAATAACCATGACTGCTTTTCTAGTTTAAAGGCTTTTCTTTCAGGAAGATGCAGAATGTTGTGTTTGACAAAATTACTTCCAGAGGTGCCTCCCAGTCAGTATTAATCTATGATACTTCGACTCCAGATGGAGGGAGTGACTTTTCATTTTGACTTGAGTCTTCATGTCATATTGATGACAAAAATCTAAATGCCAGTTTGTATTGATGGAGTTGGCCTGGCAAGGCAAACCAGCTGCAGTTACTGCTCTGGCCAGGTTGCACAGGAGCCTAAGAGAGCATTTGCACATACTGGCATCGACACCAGCACATGTATTCCTGAGACCCTATCACCAATCAGTTAGAACAAGTTTCAGCTTGGCAAGACCACAGACAATTTGTGTGATTGTGATAAATGTCCTCCATCTCCTTTAACTTTGCCTTTGCCTGCTTCCCAGCTACTCCAGTATTTGTAGCAGCCTTCTAAGGTGCTCTTAACCCTCACCTGCTCACCCTGTAAGTCAGATGAGCAATGCAGACAGTCAGCAATGGCAGAGCTGGAACAGTTGAAAAGAAGCTCTGACTTGGCATCTAAACAATGTTTGGAGCAAGAAGATGAATTGGGACTGCATCAAATTTAGTGCACAGAGAGAGTCCAGGTCGCTGGTACAAATCAGTGTGTAACACAGAATACGGAGAAAGTAAAAAACTGATGAGCTTGGCCAGAGATAGAGGTTTGTCTTTCCAACGGCTGGAAGAAGGCAGAGAAAATGTATTTTTGATGGATATGAGGGAACATTGATGGTCATGGATGTTCATGCAGAAAGTGCTGTTATTGGCCGTTGCCACACAGACATGGATGACCTCATGCCTCTGCCTTCCTTGTCACCAGCTCAGATACCTAGGAAAAGAATACAGGAATAAAGGAAACATATAGCGATAAATGCCAAATACTCCTCCATCATCAAGAATTCACAGCTTTGGGACTTCCCAGTGCAGAAGTACCTTCTCTGTATTTTACCATAGATTTCTCTGTCTTACATCACTCCCTTTCAAAGCCATGCAAATTATTAGTTGTCACCAACAGCTGACAAGAAGTTTCATAGTTTAACACTGGGTGATGAACCTCCTAGTTTGGTTTGTTCTGAACCTGCTACCTACTAGCCTTGTTTAGTGGATCCTAGGGGATTTTTTCTTACAAGTAGTGATCTGCATCTTCTCTCTCCCTAGACTGTTTTGATTTCATAAGGGTTTTTTATGTACTTTTTCCGTTATCTCAGTCATATCCATCCCAAATTGAAGATTCCTTGTCTACTTGTTCTCATACAGAGGCTTTCCATACCTTTTTTCCTTGCTGTAGACATGCCTGTATGTTTTCCAATCTTACTATACCCTTTTTGTGGTGAAGGAATGGAGGAGTCGTTGAGACTGTCTGATCTTTTTACAAAGGAAAAAATAAGACTGAACAAAACTCTTCTTAACAGCAGTAATTTTAATGGCCTGCTCACATGCACTTTCACAGAAGATTCTTTGACAATATTTTTATATTCTTAATCTTCCAAAACTGGGAAATAGACAGCAAAATATATTTCCAGAACAATTTAGAAACTGGAAAAATTCCTTTAAAACTTTGGAACAAAAGAAAGTTATGGGAAAGAAATGGGGAGGAAAAAAGAGTTCTATAACAACCAAAATTTTATGAATCACTATATTTTGAATTGTTTGTGTACACAAATTCTGCCTTGTCTACACAGAAAGGGTAAAAAATGTGCTTATATAAATTTCTACATTACTAGCAAGGTAGGTCAAACTTTATTAATAGATAATTTTGGTTTTTTACTCTTGAACAGCATAGCAAAGAGCATTAATCTTGTCTCGATGGTACGTTATATTGTTCAGTTGGCCACCTGTTTACATGAATGAGGTGAATATCATTTGTGTAACAAGAAGACTAATAACTACATTGATATCCTGCCTGGACTTAAGATTTGTTGAGTTTATTGTGCTTTTGGTGAGACAAATAACAAAGGAGAGATCCTATTTTTTTAAAAAGTAATGTGTCTGGAGATGCCTATGAGACACCCAGTGGCACTGAATCATCTCACAAAACTTCTGAAAGACACATCTTATCTACAGCCAGTTGTGTCTTCCCCCATTATACTTAAGACAACTCCAACATTTCATTGAAGATGTATTGGCATAAATGCAGAGAAAGATGCTGGCGAAGCCCATCCTGCAGAGAACACTCTAAAGTAGAGGAAATGGAGATGCACTTCCCAAGGTCTATGTATTTGTCCATTGGCTGTGAAAGATAAAATGATGGTGGCTCCAGGCAGGGAAGAAAAAATGGGGAGGAAAATATTGGGTGGTTATTCCATCTTCTACTAACTTCTGCTTTTGCTCTGTGAAAGAAACAATCAGGGCACAGTAAAAAATCATCATTCTTCATTTCACACTTTAGCTTTTTTTCATGTGGTTAAGTCTCTTTTTGTTCAAGTCCATTATTATTTCCCTGTGTGCTTACTGTGGATAAGTATGATTGTTCTTTCTTTTGTAGCAATGCCCAGAAGCCAACTGAGATCAGAATTCTGATATATTTGGAACTGTACATGCAAGTGGCAAAAGAAATTCCTACTTCTAAGCATTCACATCCCAAAGGAACTTTGTCTACAAAGTGGAAAGAGAAAAAGAAAATTATTGTGGCTTGGTCTTCTCAGAATTACACAGTTGGGTAGTGGAAGAAGCAGGAATAGATCAAAGACAATGGCTGCTATAGACTTTTCAGCACAACAGAACCACTCTAGTGAGTCTAGCAGGGAGCCACTGAGATGGCTGAGGGGCTGGAGCACAATGTACAGTGAGAAGCTGGGAAAGTTTTTGTTTAGATTAAAGAGAAGGCTCAGGGGAATCTGATTTCTGTGTTCTTCCACCCAAAGGGGTGTTGTGCGGAAAAATGAGTTTGACTCTTCTCTGAGGTGAACGAAGAAAGGATCAGAGACAATACTCAAGGGCTGGAATAAGGAAAATTCCAAGTGGACTGAAGGAAAATATTAATCTCCACATGAGCGTATGAGCAGTGGTACATGTTGCCCAGAGGATGGGGAATCTACATCCTAGAAGATTTTTTAAAAATATCCTTGGATAAACTCCTGAGCAGCTTGATCTGACTCTGATGTCAGTCCTGCCTGGAGCAGGTGCTGCACTAAAGATGGCTGAAATTCTCTTCAGTCCTGCATCCCTCTATGATTCTGTGTATTCACTATAGGATTTTAGCCACAAGAGCTTTCACTAGACACAGTATAGCTAATCCCCTGAAAACTAAATCTGGCAGATTAGGAAACCATCTGTGTTTCTAGCAGAGAACTAGGTGAGAAGTCAAGATAGTTCGGGAGAAAAGAAATTGTACATATTAGTTTATATTCTTGTAGTTATTTTGTGATTTGGTACTCATATAGAGGTTTTCCTACAGCCAAACCCAAACCCTTTTTTTTTATTGGCCAATATGGATATGATTCTGTGTTATCACATTATCTCACTGGTTACAATAATCCTGTCTGACTTTGTCTCTGAACTGAGTCTCTAGTTTTGTAGAAAAGACAAGTCATGGGTACCCCTGATAACTAGGTTAATAAGGACTGAAAAAATCATTGTTGCCACTCTCAGTTGCAACAAACATTTTTTTAAGATGTCAGTGAATCTCCTTCTGTTGTGTTTTATGGTGAAACTAAGTTTTTTGGTCACTGTTTTTCACACAAGCTGCATCTGTAAATGCTTTTCTTGTCATAGAATTGGCAGAATCTGAGAGTGAACACTGACTAGCTGGATGTGAAGGGAAATCAAACCAGAATCCTCCTGATGGAAAGAGAAAGTAACTAAAATATCAATTTGACACTGAGAAAAAGAAATCTCCCATTGAAGGTTTTATTCTTCAGTGTCAGCTAATTCTTTTTCAGAGAACAGTCAGAAGCCCTTAAGGAAGACTTGGCATGGTCATTACACTGTACAATTTCTCCACAACTTCCATTAAATAAGTATGGCATACTAATGTGATATATTTGTATCTGCTTTGAATCATACTTTGATACTCATTTATACGTGCAGATCACTAGTAACTATTATCACAACAAGAATGCCACAAGAGGGTTGGGGTATTTTTCTTCCATCAGGGGTTGATTCCTTTAAATATAGTTGTTAGTTTTCAGTATCCATGAATGAAGCTCCATAGAAATAGACATGGTCTCAGTTTTCAGCAGCATTGTGTACAATCACTCTGAGAGGTCAGCAAAAGTGATGAAAGAATCTTTGAAAAAGGTCAGCCCATCCTTATTGCTCTAACTACATAATTTACCAATAAAAAATCTTACTTAATGTAAAATATTGGGCAATTTTATCTGCTCTTTTATGATGTGGGTTGCTGCTTTGAAAATTTTCAACAGTGATGGTGACTTCAGAAGATTTTGCATCAGGTCCTAGATCTCTTTAGAAGAAACTATGTTAAATACATATGACAAAGCAGACTGTATATTTATATCTATGAACTCCCACAAATGGCAAGGTGTGGTGCCTAAGTTATCTTGAAAGATCTGGCATTTTACACTGTGTTTGCATACTCCATAAATTTCGTATTAGTACACAAATTGCTCCTCAGACAATGTTCCATAGAATTAAAAAATAAGTTGTAAGTAGTTATTCCCAATAAATCAGAGTATGTCTCCTTGTATTTACTTATTTATATATTAATTTCTGCAGAGGAAGATGATACTTCAACATATTATTCCCAAAGTTAAATGTTTCTTAGAGAGTATTTTTTCTTGTAGCTTTGAAATGCAATAATGTTTTACTGACCTGTGAACTTCCAGCCATTAGGTGTTATAATTGCATCAAGTGAAACATTTGGTCCATAATATTAACTTGAGTAGACCTAAGTACTTAGCCAATATCTGGGGCTCAACTCATTGTTTTTGTTGGTTTAAAGAAAATAATAACAGAAAACAATTTAGTCATTTGACAAAAAGTCTTTCAAAATGGCACATTGTATTGTTTTCTCACCCTGCAAAAGTTCTAATATGTTCCAGGGATGCAGTTATTTCTCAGAGCCATGTAGTGTTTCTATGCCTGAGGTTATTTCTTGTTCTTCTCTGACAGCTCTTTAGATTGTCTTTTTTCTCTGGTTAATTACAGAATTAACTCCTGCAAATGTGTGACATAAGCAGTTAAGCACAGGTCTGATGAACTCTTCAGGAAATCCTGTTATCTACAGGACAATAAGCTGGACTGTGGAGACACGTGAACTTCTTTATTAGTTTCACCGTAACTTTCCACAGTATTTTGATTGTCTGACTTACTCATTGTCTGAGTCTAACACATAATAGTCCAAAGTATTTATTCAGGTTGAGGTAAGCCTACCTAAGCTGGAATCACTGTCCTTCCGGAAGAGATTTTCTCCCAAGCCAGTCAGTAAGCTCCAGGAATCAGTATAATCTACGAAGTGGTTCTCTCAGAATCACTTCCTGAAACACAGGGAACCAACTCATCAACAGTGCGCTTTCTTACATGAGGATTTTCAGCTTTTACTGTTATCAACCTTCCTGAAGAATTACATTCACATGTCTGTCATAATAGTGGTGTTATAGGAGTTCTGGTTACATCCAAAGATGGATTAATAAATTTGCTGTCAACCTATAGAGCAATTACTCTACTGGGTAAGGTTGTTCACGAGGATTCAAATAAAAGTTTAAGTAATTTAAATCAAGTATTCATTGAACAAAAAAAATGGAATCCAAGTCACTATTTCTGAGGTGAGACCCTCTGCTCACAGACTAGAGAATAGGATTTCATTCTCTCTTAGATTCAGTAAATTCACAGAATCATAGTAAAATGTGGTGAAAACAGAAGTTTGCTCTCTAGGCTGCAGTTTACCAAGAACATTATCTGTCTTCAATTGTGTTTAACCTGGCCTGAAGGAGCTAGTTTGTCTTTCATTCCTGTGTGATAGCATCATTCTCTTGTTTACAGTTGGTCCTAATTGCACCTTAATTAAATATACAAAATGCAATATATCCAGAGCTAGCACGAGAAACTCTCTTCAAAGAATACCCCATGGGCTGGTGCCTGGGTTCACATCCATGCCAGAATGTGGCACCGTTCTTGGTTCTACAATGGTCTTGCCTGCTTCACCTAAGAACCTTAATATCACCAGGGTTCTACTATTCTAAATCCAACAACTGAATGAAATTCTTCAGAATATGTCCCCTTCACGCAAAGACAATAAAAATTGTTCCTGACACAGCTTTAGACAGGGCTGTCTGCTGGCCGGTGACACTGAAAAAGGAGTGAGATGGAATTATCCAACAGATTCTCTAGGGCCTACAGGAAGGACGGAGAGGGACTGCTTATCAGGGCATCTACTGGTAGGATGAGGGGTAATGCTTTTAAGCTGAAAGAGAGTACATTTAAGTTAGATATTAGGAATGTATCTTTTACTGTAAGGGTGGTGAGGCACTGGAATATACTGCCCAGCGAAGTCATGGAAGTCCCATTCCTAGAGGTGTTCGGGGTCAGTTTGAATGAGGCTTTGAGCAACCTTATTAAGTGGAAGGTGGCAGGGAGGCTGGAACTAGTTGAACTTTAAGATCACTTCCAACCCAAATAAGTCTATGATTCTGTGATTGGCACTTGCAGGAGATTGCCAAGGAGCAACTGATTGCAGGAGAAGCAGCACTGTAGCCAGCAGCAGGATGGGATGTCTTTGATGTACTGCTTACTGTGCTTGGTCTACTGTAGATCTGAACAAGCCACTGTGTAGGGACATGTATCTGTCAAATAAGATATCACAGTGAGCTTTTTGACTGTCAATGTCAAAGAAGAGCCCTTTTAGCATCTAGGGCTAGACTCACAGAAGATATATGAGACCAAAAATGCAAAAAAGGCACTTCCTTGAATTAATTTCTGTTTCTTTGTTAACATTATTCACATTACTTTTTAGTAAGAGGGAAGCTGGGCATCTATCCACATTCCCTCTTCCTTTAAAAAGCAGTCCTGATATCTCAGAGAAATGAACTCCCTTCAGAACCTTTCTGTTGCAGTTAGGTCCTTGCCATTTTGCTCTCATCAATCCCCATGACCCAGATGTCCCTGAAGAACTTCAAAAGGAACATTGATGCTGACCTGGGGAGGGAGTATAATGCAACGGCTCAAAGTAGCAGCAAGAGCACTGGATGATCTATCAAAATGCCGAGTCAGGTATGCCAAGTATGGGAATTTTTGAACTTTAATGTATCAAAGTTGCAAAGGCTTTTGCTCATACAGAAAAATGTGGTTGCTCAGCCAAAAGATTACTGGCCTCAAAATATAAAAGGAAAAGTTAGGGTAAGAAATTTAATTCCTTCTTTGCAATGCTAGTAAATCTTTGACTAAAGCAGTAATGGAAAATCCTCAATGAAACTCATACTTACTGTTACAAGTGTGAAGACAAAAATGTGTTTTCACATACATCAGCAGCCAAAACGTGAAAATCTGGGGAAAGAGTACAACAGGGCTAATATAGAGTGATACCGTTCTGTCAAATACAAGGAAGACCATGTGTTATGGGAAAAAACCCACACCATTAATTATCCTTCAGTTAAGGAGTAATAAATAAAAAGCCAAACCCAATTGTAACTCCAGTAAAAGAAAAAGTAAGAAACACTTTGAATGTCATGGTAAATCTGGTCTCCCAAAGCTAGTTGTTCTATTTCGTCAACCCATTTCCCCAGGTATTTTTTTCTTACATTATAGCTGGCTTTATTTCATGATCTGAAGGCTTGGGTTTCAGTATGACTGGATTCATGGCAATAAAATAAGTGTGTTTTGCAACATGTCACATCCTCTGTGTAAAGCAAATGAGCACTTAAATCATAGCACCTATCTTTGCATCTAGTCAAACCAGATAACACTATTATTTGTCAGGCACATGCCATTTGTTATCTGCCTAGCCTGTTTACGCACTCACTTGTGAATGGGTGAGAAAACTTAGAATGGGTGTGCTTATGTCAACAGGCAAAATGGATGTCCTCATGCTAAGTCATTTCTTCGAGGGACTTCCCAAGTCAAAGGTTACATCTGCCTTTTTCATTGTAATAAACTTTGATGGATGACCTGTGGATTTGTCTAATCACTTTTACAAATTATTTATATTTTTGGCATGTGTGGTTTTCTGGGGCAATGAATTCTATAGTTTAATTACACTGTGTGGAAGAAGCCCTTTGTTTGCTTCTGATCTGCAGCTTGGTAATTCCTTTTGGTGTTTCCTGCAGTTTTTGTAGGAAATAGTGATTATTCCCTATTTATCTTTTCCAGAGCAGTCATGACTTTGTATGACCTTGTAGTATCTCCTCCCTTAGTTATTTCTTTTCCATGTTGAAAGATCCTAAATTTGCTTAATTACTGTTTGTATAAAAGCTTTCACTCATTTCCCTTGTTGTCCTATACCCAGCACTTCCACAAAATAAATTCTGGGTGGGAAGCTGTACATATGCAAAACTAGGAAAACATTCATCAAAAATTTGCCTTGAACAAGCAGTCAGTTGATCTTTGTGATGCAAGTGAGGCTAACCTTTAGTTCTCCAGATCTATACTGGTTTACCTGAAAGAAACTTCTTCCTACAAAGCTTTCTTCACTGATTCAGTAGTTGCAATGAATCAGAACATGATCTTGACATGGTTTGTCCATTAGCTAAATAAGGCACAGATCACGTGGCTGAAGCATAGGGCTATGCCTGAAAAGGGTCTAGAAGAATTCTTGCTGCAAGCTGGGACAAGGTTACAGAGATAAGAAATGCCAGGATTAAGACAAACTTTTGTCTGCTTGATAGTGGTGTGTGCAAGTTTTAGATATCTTTCTCTTCCAATTGAAACTGGAACCTCCCCCAGAAAATCCATGTTATATTCACCAAAACTTTAGATTGGGAGAGACTTCTGGTAGTCTTCCATGCAGCCTTTTGCTCCAAGCAAGTGCAGTGTTGAAGCTAATGCATGTTGCTTAAGGCCAGGTCCAGAGAAGTCTGACTATCTTTAATGATGGAAATGTCACCATCTCTCTTAACAAGCTGTTCCACTGCTTAACCAGCTTCACTGTGAAATTTATTCACTAGTATCTGAACTTTGATGTCTCATTAGTAACTCATGTGATAAGGGATCTAGAATTCTAGGATTTTTTTGAGATCTTTTAATTGTCCCAAAGGAGCGATTGGGAGACAAACAGTTGTTCTCCTCCTTTTTTGACATAACCACTGCAGACACACACTCTACCCGTGATTTTTACACTTATTTTGATAAAGTGGAGTTGTAGTGGTCAGAGATCTTAAGCCCTGTTTTTCACCCTTGTCCTTTGGTGTTAGTGTACTCTGACCCGTGACCTCTTACTGTTTATCCTAGGCTCTCTTCTCGTTTCTTCCTGCATCTTTTTCATTTTATTCCTATTATCCCACACCTTTTGGTTATTCCTCAGACTTCTCGATCCGGCCATTTTCTTCGTTCTACTTCTGCTGCCTTCTTTAAAGTCTGGTCTTGCAACTTCAATTTGCTACAGTCTCCCCTCTGCGTTCAACTCAGGTTTCTCATGCACGGCTCCTGGTCACCAGCAGGAGGAGTACTGCGACCACAAGAGGGCCAGTACCTCTTGCCATCTGCAAGATTTAAAACCGTGGGGCAGGAATCATAGATGTAAGTTTCTGTGCATCTCCTCAACTTCAAGCTCCCTTCAGATGAGTTCCCAAATAATTATCTGTCTAAGCATTTCAAAAGTTAAGCTAAGGATTTTAGAAAAAAATAAAGTACAAGAATTTCATATTTGCTTGGTTTGATTTGACTGGAACTTCTCCAACAAACTGTTGCACTGAATTCTTTTATTCATATATAAAATTATTTATATATATGTGTGTGTGTGTATGTGTATATACATATGTATATCTTTTTCCTAGACTGAATCTTAGACTTTTTTTTTTTTTTTACTTAAGTTTCTAATTTGGAAAACAGTGTCTCTAAAAATGCAAAAACATTTTCCAGAGTGAAAAACAGGGGGGCGGGGATGTGTGAACTATATACCAGATGCTTTATTTCTTCCAGACTTCACTCTAGAAAACAGATACGTTCTGCTAAAGCATTAGTTAAGGCAACACAATAAGACAAATACTGTATCCTAATAACAGTCTCTAACTAACTTCTAAGGATCTGTTATGTATCAGCGCGATATCTGAAAATGAATTGTTAATGTAGTAACATTATTACGCAGCTGGCCCTGTACATTGAAAAGGAACAGATCCCTGTCAGAGGATGCAGGTATGTGGACTCCTTCCTGCTTGTGTGACTGTTAGAGCCACCTAAATCTTAGCAACAGCACAAAATTTCAGAGAACAAGTAGTCTAGTGTACTTAGGAAGAACCTTAAGGAAAATTGCTCTGCCTGGAGAAATCCTTGAGACTTCTTCTAGATCATCCCTGGAGCAGTTTGTTTCACCCACTACCTTTCTTGCCATTGAATAGAAACAGTTTATACTGACTATTTCAATGCTCAGTTCTCCTTGCCCTGTTTTCTTGTATAATTATTGAGGCAATTATTTCAGCAGCAGCAAACAATAGTAGTGGGACTTAACTCTTCATTTGTGACAATTCTACTTTTACCTGTAAATTTGAAAATCAGCAGCTACATTAAAAGTTCTAGTCAACCATCACTTCATATAGTGACTACTTTCTGAATAAGGTCTTCAGAGTCCTAAGTTAAAGTTTGTATGTTGATGACTGTAGCTGATCAAGGAGTTTTGCTAAATTCAGACTGGTGGGGTTTCTTTTTCTGTTGTTTCCAGATTCTTGACTGGCCCGAAAAGCTCAGCACAATTCTTATACCATTTTTTGACCTGAAGTGCTGCCCAGAGAACAACAAACACAAAGATTTTTTTTTCTGTTGGCACTAAAAATTGATACAATAGTGATACTAATTGAAGTAGAGATACCACAATATAAAAATTTCAGGTAATTTACAGAAGCAGATATTCCAAACACAAGGTACGTTTAGAGTGCATATACCACTAAATCATGGTGATTTGCTCCCAGTTTGGCTTCAAAGCATCATTCCCTTCATAGTTCATATGATATTAGGTCACTCCTGAGCTATTACGTGTACTAAACAAGTTGGCTGACTTGGTATGTATCCACAGGTGTTAAGCAGCTTTCTTATTGCCTGGTGTTACTCTCTTTTTATGGAAAACAACACTGCAGGCCACAGGGGTCAGCTGGGACATCAGCAGTGTGGGGACCAGTCTCCATAAGTTCATATTCTTTACTTATGGCTCCTCTGCCAGAAGTATCTCACAACTCCATAGGTTCCACAACGGGAATATGAAGCACAGAGTTTTGGTTCTACCGAAAAAAAAAAAAAAAACAAACCAAAAAACTCCATCAAAACACAGTTCTCAGTAATACAGCTTCATATAGAAAAGCTGGAAGCTGCTTATGCAAATTATTGGGATACAGACTGCAGATCACTGTGCATGCTTCCAGTGTGCTGAGCTACCTTGGCTCTTTGGGTACTGTGGTGGGTTGACCCCAGCCAGCAGCCAAATGTGCTCCAAGCCTCTCACTCATTCCCCTCTCCCATGAACTAGAAAGGAAACAGAAGAAAGGAGAGAAGATTCATGGATAACGATAATAATGTTTAATAACTGAAGAAAAATATGTAAGCACAAGCAAAGTAAAAAGAGGAATTCATTCACTACTTCTCATTGACTGGCAGGTGTCCAATGACTTCCTGGAAAGCAGGGCCTCATTATAAGTACCAGTTTCTTGGGAAGACAGATTTCTTTTATGTTCCTTACGAGTGAAAAAAAATATTCTTATAAACAAAAGTCATACTTTTAATATTTCTGACAATTAGACATTTCACGGTTGGTTCACGGCAGAAGTAATCTAATTAAGCATACATTGTTGATGTAAAAATGAATGGAAATGATAGATAAAATGGGTAGGAATACTAATGTAGGGAATGAACTAGCTGTGCGAGAGGGATAAAACATCAGAAAGCTGCGATGGAAACTCCCCTGTCTGTGATTAGGAATAAAAGAAAGTCCTCTGTTGTTAACAACCCTCTCAAGTCACCATGAGCTTCTTCTGCTCTTGAAGTAAGAATAAGTTGTGATCTTACACTCCAACGTATGATTTCTTATACCAGTAGTGTAACATGCACAACGTATTACTTCCAAGTAATAAGGAAAGAAATCCTGTTTTTACCTCAGTCATGTTCCAGACTTATAATTTTTCTTTCTCTATTAAGTACTGTGATTCTTGTACTCATACCTGTGGATGGTGAGTACTTTGAGATCCTTGAAATGAGGACACTTCACTGGAATGTCAAAGATGTGGTTCAACCCTCCTCATGCTAAGAAGACACAGAACCCAAATGTTCTAACTTCCTGAATGGCAACTAATAATCATGTAAAAAGTGGCCACTATCAGTGTCAAAGCTACTTGTAAGCGAGCTGAAAACATTCTGATTATGTTGGCCCCACGATGTGAGCATACTTAACTTTCTGTGTCTCACAGAGACTTGAGAACGACTGACCTTGCTTTTGAATCATACCAGGTGCACATGTTCCCCTTTCTCTAGAGGAGTTCAGGCTTACATAGATGTGAATGCTGGAGTTCAAATTAAGATTATTTGAATAACTGTTCAAATTTCTTTGCCAATTTAATTCATTCTTTATTTCAGTTTGGACCTGGTCATCTACACTACTCTGATTTGGAGCAAGACAGCTAATTCTTTACACAGGGAAACACAGGTGTGGAAGAAAAGATGCTTTCTGCCAAAGTCCTTGCTCTGCAAAGAGTTTGGTCCTAAATCGTTGCCAGACTTTGTTTCTTCTTCCTAATACAATTTTCTAAGATATCCAAGGGCATCTTCTGTTCTCATAGGCTTTGTCACGCCCTTACAAGCCTGCTGAGCACTCGGCATTATGCTGTAAAACATCAGGTTCTGGCAAACTGCAAGCTGCACTCCTATTATGTGTGTTGTGCTTATTAAATGTGATAGTTTAGGATCAGAGGAAAGCGACTTGTAGTCCAAAGCGGAAAAAAGTCAGAGCCTGCATTTGCAAAGAACTCGCACTCAGCCAGACCTCTGTCGTATCATAGGGCCATGCTGGTAACCCTCTGAAAAGCCTGCTGGGCAGTTCAGCACTGCTAGTTCCCACCTCCCAGCACGGCACTAAGCAATGGTATTTTAAACATTAGAAATTAAAATGGTCTATTTGAAGGTGCAGAACCACTGAACAGGCAACAGCATTAGCTACTTGTAAGTTTTCCAGGCCTCCCCTTTTAACAAACTGTATCAGTCCTTTTCCAAAATAATTTAAAGCAGAAGCATATATTTGTGAGATGCTCTATTGTAAAGGTGCCAAAGGAATCTGTGGCCCTGGCCAGCGTTCTCTAGATGATAAAAAGGATCGATATGAGAAATTCTATGCCATCTGATCCAGGGACCAGGCCATGTACACAGTGAAGATGATATATATATATAGACTGAAAGTTTGAATTTAACTGCTGAATTTGAAGGAGCAACATATGCTGCAGGTACCCTACAAGTGTACCTAGCCCTATTAACTCTCAATAAAATATCAGACATCGTTTAAAATGTGGTCTTGGTTTCATGAGAAAACTAGGGTGTTTATAATTACTTATCATTTTAATCTACAGCATGCATTCTACTTACCTATTCATACAATTTATGCAATGCATCTGTGAAACTTATTTCCCAGTAGTGGTATTTCATAATCTTTCATCCCACTGCCTTATATTTCCATGCTTCCTTTTTTAGAAGAATTTAGAAAGCATGTCAATTCCATGGAAGGATTTTTTTCCCATACACAATTTTTTTTATTTGTTTTTTTTATATAGATTTAAGCATGTCCTTTCTATATTTTCGTTTCCTCAATGCCTTGATGAGTTAACAATCATGACAGAAAATGTATTTCAAACATTACATTAACTTCTTATTTCATACTTATCCAAATGCTCTTATCTAAATAACTTCTAAAGGAATTACGTTTATAACCTGAAACTCTAAGCACAGACATTTCAAATGTAAAAGAATCCCAGCATGAAATTAAAGTTTTGAAGAATTTAAATGATAGACAAATCATAGTTCTACAGTTACATACAACTGTCTCAGCGGATGCTCCCCTCATTATATACTTTTTCAGAATTGATTCATTCAGAAATGATACATCATTTTAGTAACTGAATTTCCATAGTGATTTAAGATATTTGATTCTAACTGTCATACTTTATTGTTAATTTAATCTATCAGGTTCCAAACTGTCTACAATAGCAACGAATCTAAAATATATGCTAAGCTGTTTCTATCTAACTCAATTTCTATATTAATAAATCCCTCAGGTTTCAATGCAATTCAAAATTTCAAAACAATCTGTGATGTCCTTCCATAAAGGATAAAAATATTTTTCAAAGACAGCAGGAATATTTTGGTTTAAAGACTTACACAGAATTATTTGCTTTAAACTGATTTTACCTGACACTACATCAAGGGTATGTCACCTAGCAGAAAGTGATCAAGTTTTCTTGCTCAGTAATTCATTGTCTGACGTCCAAGACTTCATAATACACTATAAATCTACTTTTAGCTTATTATAGTTGTGGTGTTCAATATATCTTTGGGTGTCTATGTTTATGAACTGAATGTGGAATGAGAAGTCTGGGTACCTGAAAGGTCAGTTACTGCCTCCCAGCTGATGTGTAGTGGCTTTGCTGAACTGCAGGAATCTGGTTTTACATTCTTTTGCTCTGTGTTGCATTACCTCATACAATGATCATAGAAACATAGAATGGATTGGATTGGAAGGATCCTTAAACATCATTCAGCTCCAAACTAAATCTTCCCCCTTCCAAGTTAAAGCCATTCCCCCTCGTCCTATCACTACTTGCCCTTGTAAAAAGTCCCTACCAGCTTTCTTGCAGGCCCCTTTCAGGTAGGCCACTATGATATTTTCCCCCAGGCTGGTTCTTCTCCAGGCTGAACAACCCTAACTCTCTCAGTCTCTCTTCATAGCAGAGGTGCTCCAGCCCTTTGATCATCTTCATGACCCTGCTCTGAACCCACTCCAACAGTTCCGCATGCTTCTTCTGCTGGGGATTCCAGAACTGGACACGGCACTCCAGGTGGGGTCTCACAAGAGAGGGAAATCATAGGATCATAGAATCTACAGGTTGGAAAAGACCTTCGAGATCATCGAGTTCAACGGCACCCATCATCCGCTAAACCATGTCCCTCAAAAACTCATCTACCCATTTTTTAAACACCTTCAGGGATGGTGACTCAACCACCTCCCTGGGCAGCTGTGCCAGTGCCTGACCACCCTTTCAGTAAAGAAATTCTTCCTAATATCCAGTCTGAACCTCCTCTGGTACAACTTACGGCCATTTCCCCTTGCCCTATCACCTGTTACTTGAGAGATGAGTACTCACTCTCCCACAGCCTCCTTTCAGGCAGCCGTAGACAGCGATGAGGTCTTCCCTCAGCCTCTTCTTCTCCAAACTAAACAACCTCAGTTCCCTCAGCCGCTCCTCGTAGGACATGTTATTCAGCCCCTTCACCAACCTTGTGGCCCTTCTCTGGATGTGCTCCAACACCTCAATGTCCTTCTTATACTGGGGGGCCCAGAACTGAACACACTACTCAAGGTGCGGCCCTGCCGGTGTCCAGCACAGCGATGCAAACACTGCCCTGGTCCTACTGGCCACGCTGGTTTTGATACAGGCCATTCTTGGCCACCTGGACTCACTGCTGGCTCATATTCAGCTGGCTGTCAATCAGCATCCCCAGATCCTTCTCCACCAGGCAGCTCTCCAGCCAGTCTTCCCCAAGCCTGTAACGCTGCATGGGGTTGTTGTGTCCCAACTGCAGGGCTCAGCATTTGGTCTTGTTGAACCTTATCCCGTTGGTCTCAGCCCATCGATCCAGACTGTCCAGATCTCTTTGCAGCACCTCCCTTCCTTCAAGCAGATCCACATTTGCACCCCGCTTTGTGTTATCTGCAAACTTGCTAAGGGTGCACTCAATCCCTTAGTCCAGATCATTTATAAAGATATTGAACAGGACTGGACCCAGCACTGAACCCTGGGAAACACCACTCGTGACCAGTTTCCAACTGCATTTAACTCCATTTACCACCACCCTCTGGGCCCGGCCATCCAGCCAGTTTTTTACCCAGCAGAGGGTGTTCCTGTCCAGACCAATCAATGGCAGTTTCTCAAGCAGAAGACTGTGAGAAACAGTGTCAAAGGCCTTAGCAAAATCCAAGTACACCACATCCGCAGCCTTTTCCTCATTCACTAAATAGGTAACCTTGTCATAGAAGGAGATCAGATTGGTCTGGCAGGACCTACCTTTCATAAATCCATGTTGACTGGACATGATCACCCAATTGTCCCGTGCATGCTGTATGATATGACTCAATATGATCTGCTCCGTGACCTTTCCTGGTACCGAGGTCAGACTGACAGGCTTGTAGTTCCCCAGAACCTCCCTCCAACCCTTCTTGTAAATGGGTGTAATATTTGCCAGTTTCCAGTCCAGTGGCACTTCCCCAGTCATCCAGGACTGTTGATAGATGAGGGAAAGGGCTTTGGCAAGGACATCTGCCAGCTCCCTTAATATCCTTGGGTGTATCCCTTCTGGCCCCATAGACTTGTGGATGTCTAATTGGCCGAGTAGGTCTTTAACCAAGTCTTCTTGGAACATAGAGGGTTCATCTTCACAGTCTTCTGGCTCAGGAGGCTTGGAGCCCAGAGAACATCTTACCTTCTTATTAAAGACTGAAGCAAAGAAGGCATTAAGTACCTCTGCCTTGTCCTCATGCTTTCTTACTACCACTCCCTTTGCATCCAGTAAAGAAGGAAGATTCTCCTTGGTCCTCCTGTTGTTGTTAGTATACTTGAGGAAACATTTTTTGTTTTCTTTCACTGAACTGGCCAGATGGAGTTCTAGTTGGGCTTTAGCCCTTCTAATTTTTTGCCTACATGATCTCACCTTCTCCTTGTAGTCCTCCTGAGAGGACTTCCAAAGCTCATATATTTTCTTCTTTTTCTAGAGACCAACACAGAGCTCTCTGTTAAGCCAAGCTGGCCTTCTTCCCCATCCACTCATTTTACGGCACACAGGGATGCTCTGCTCTTGCGCTACCAGAACTTCCTTCTTGAGGAGCATCCAACCCTCATGGGCTCATTTGTCATTTAGAACCGTCTCCCACTGGACTTTATCAAGCAGCCTTCTACACAGTTTGAAGTCTGCCCTCTGGAAGTCCAAGGTGACGGTTCTGCTGAGCCCCCTCCTTAATCCTCCAAGAACTGAGAATTCTATCATGTTGTGATCACTGAACCCCAGGCGTCCTCCAACAGTCACCTCCCCCACAAGGCCCTCTCTGTTCACAAAGAGCAGATCCAGCAGGACACCTTGCCTAGTTGGGTCACTCACCAGTTGTGTCAGGGAGTTATCTTCCATACACTCAATGAACCTCCTAGACTGTTTCCTTTCTGCTGTGTTGTACTTCCAGCAGACATCTGGAAGGTTGAAGTCTCCCACAAGAGCAAGGGCCAACGATCGTGAGACTTCTCCCAGTTGCTCATAAAAGAGCTCATTGGTTTCCTCATCCTGGCTGGGCAGCTGATAACAGACTCCCACTACTATGTCTGACTTACTGTGGGTTCCACTGATTTTAACCCACAAGCACTCAACGCTATCGTTAGCACATTTTAGTTCAACACCATCAAAACTTTCTCTAACATAGAGGGCAACCTCACCGTCTCTCTTTCCCAGCCCGTCCCGCCTGAAGAGGCTGCAGCCACTCATGACAGCACTCCAGTTGTGCGAATCATCCCACCACACTTCCGTGATGGCGATTATATCATAGTTTTCCAGCCTCACAGTGGCTTCCAGCTCCCTTGTTTGTTGCCATACTGCATGCATTGGCGTAAATGCACTTCATTTGGGCTGTTGTTTCCACTCCTTTCCTAAGTGGAATAGGCTCAAGTCCTAACTATCTACTAGCGGTGGTTTGTAACCCACTGATAAGCTTTGAATTCTGGCTGCCACTTGGAGTGCTATTGTCCACTACCACTGAGCTACCACTGAGGTGGCACAGACCAGGTGCTCTCACCACCAGACTGTCCCTCAGAGCCTGAGGTGTCATTCCCATGATTTAATCTATTGAGCCTAGTGATGTCCCCCTCCTCCTTCCAAACTAGTTTAAAGCCTTCTTGATTAATCCAACTAGCTTTTTAGAGAGTGTCCTTATGCCCTCATGAGACAGGTGTGCCCTGTCGTTTGCCAGCAGGCCTGGTGTGTAGGCCAACCCATTGTCGAAGAACATGAAGATTTGCTCTTCACACCATGTTCAGAGCCAGTCATTCAGTTTCTGGCTCCTCTGACTCCTTCCCTCACCATTCCTTATGACAGAGGAGAATATGACCTGCACTCCCGATCTCTTTACCATTTGACCTAAGGTTCTAAAGTCTTTTTTGATTGCTTTGAGGTTTCTAGTTGTTTTTTCATTATTACGACCTAGAAAAAAATCACCTCCCTCACCTTGGTAGCAATGTTTCTTTTGATGCAGCCCAGGACACAGTTTGTCTTCTGGACTGTGAGTGCACATTGCTGGTTCATGTCGAGCTTCTCATCAACCAGCAGCCCCAAGTCCCTCTCCATAGGGCTGCTCTCACTCATGTCATCCCCTATTCTGTATTGCAACCATTAATTGTTCTGACTCAGGTGTAGGACCTTCCACTTGGCCTTGCTGAACCTCATGAGGTTTACACTTTTCCAGCTTGTCAAGTCCCTCTGGACGGCATCCCGTCCTTCTGTTGAGTGAACAGCATCACTCATCTTGGTGTCATCTGCAGACTTGCTGAAGGTGCACTCAATCTCGCTGTCTATTACCAATGAAAAAATTAAACTACACTGGTCCCAGTAGGAACCCCTGAGGGACACCACTTTTCACAGATCTCCATCTGAACATCGAGCCATTGGCCACTGCTCTCTTAATGTGGCCATCCAATAATTAGCCACCAAACAGTGCACCCATCATAATGTTTGCTACTTCAATATCCATACAAGAGGCTTTCAGGGATATATTTTCTTCATTTTGCTGGCTATGGAACTCTCTTCCTACAGCTCAGTGATATTCTTGCCATCTCCAGGTGAGATAGATATGTATATACTGCAGTTTACTATACTTTTATCTCTCACTTCACCCTGGGAGCCCCAGGAGTTGCTGTAAACCTATGCTGAGACTCCAAAGCATCTGTGTGTTCCTGTAAGCCATAACATCTCATGTCAAAAAGTCAGATTTCAAGTAAGCCTTTCACCTTGTGCTGTGTAACCTGAAATTGTCTCTTCAGCAAGCTGATAACAAGGGATTTTGCAAAACGAAATATTATCCATTTTCCCTCTGCCTCAGCAAAGCCTCTTCCAGAGGCTTAGCTAGGTCTACAATATTCTGCTGTTATTTCATTTTGAAAATGCACAGTTACACTGCATAGTCAGGGAAGTCAAGAATTTTGCTAATTTGGAAAGCAACTGTGGAAAGGTGTTGTGTTAGAGATGCCTGTGGGATGAGCTTGGTAACTCATTGTTAAAATACTTCATAATTAACACTGCTGATATTTTAAACAGGTAATCTAGGTAGTATTTCGTGAGAAAAAAAGGCCCAGTCACATCTCTGAGATAACATCTCAGGCTGCTACTGAATAAAATCTTTCAGAATGAGTGGGCACTGTCACAGATTTCCATGGTTCTGACTCAGTAAACAAAGAATTTAATGAAGTGGTAATTTAGCAGTTAAGTGGACTGTGTTTTGGAGATGTTACAAATCAGAAACATTCCTCCTGGAACTAGCAGGTTTCATGGCATAAAATTAGACAGGGTGAATGTTTTATCTTAGAATTCTGAGAAAGCAGATTTTACAGGGAGCTTATCTTAAAAAGAAGGCTAAAAAACAGCTATGATCTTATGATCTTACTTATATGAAAATCCAGAAAGTTTTAAGACTTTCATCTAAGAAAAAGCCACATTGCAAACATAATTATTTCACTATGTGTGTAGCAATAATCCATGAAATGAGTACGCAAATCAAAGGAAGGAGAAATTTTGAGACAAATGGTTGAATACTTACAGAAAACATGAAAAAATAATTAAATAATTAATTTTCTCCTCTATTTCCATTTAGACAAGCTCAAAAAAGAAGTTACATAATAAAATGTAACTACTTTTTAAACTATTCAAAAATATCTGGATAAAGGGAAGTGTCTAAGTATCAGATCACTGTTTTAAGTGCATTTTGCTGTGAATTTATTAAATATTATGTCTGAATAACTGATGTTTTGACAATGAGAAAAATATTTAAAAAGTGCTAAAGATTGATTTCCACTTCTGTATTTCACTTTTGCAATGTCAGAACTCAGGCTTTCATCAAATAAAATGATACATGACACAGAGTATAAAACTCCTTTCTCTTTGTTGCATACAGTTCTGAGATTATTTTAGCTTTCAGTTTTGAAACAAATACATTTCCAGGTCTTGCAACCTCATTAAATAAATTAAAAAAAAAAAGAGTTGAAAATGTCCTTTAAGTATCTCATATTCAAACAGCAAATACTCGAAAAAATGCATTTTGTTTTGTTTTAATCACATGATTTGGGTCTAAAAGAGAGTTTCATAAGTCAAAGCTGTAGCTTATGTAATATCAGGACAGTTCTCCCCTCTGATGATCTATTTCTGATGTTACGGCAACATCATACTTACGTGGCCACTCCCAGTTATCTTCGAAAGGCTGTGATGATTAGGGCAGGTTCCTGAGGACTGGAAGAGAGTGAATGTCATTATCTTCCACAAGGGCAAGAAGGAGGGTCCAGGGATCTGTAATCTCTCCTTGATCCCTGGGAAAGTGAAGGAGCTAATCACTTTCCTAATCCTGGAAACCATTTCCAGACACCTGAACAACAAGAAGGTGACTGGGAATGACCATCATGGATTTTCGAGGAGGAAATCATGCTTAAGCAATCTCCTACAGTGAGATGACTAGCTTAGTGTGTGCGCATAGAGCTACAGACATTGCCTCAACTTTAGTAAGATTTTCAGCAGTATCTCTTATAACATCTTCACAGATGAGTTGATAATGTATAGGCTAGACAAGTACACAGGGAAGCCGAGTGAAAATCGACTGAACAGCCAAGCTTAGAAGAATTATCATCAAGGACACAAAGTTCAACTGGAAGCCAGTCACTAGTAATATGCTCCAGACGTTGATAACGAGCCCAGTCCTATTTAGCATCTTCATTAATGAGCTGGATAATGAGATAGGGCATACCCTCAGCAAGCTTGCAGATGTTCCAAACCTGGGAGGAGTTGCTGATACACCTGGTGGTTCTGCTACCATTCAAAAGCACCTTGAGAGGCTGGAGAGATCTGCAAAGAGGAACCACATGCAGTTCAATAAAGGGAAATAAAAACCCTGCATACAAAGAGCAATAACGCCATGCACCAATACATGCTGGGAAACAATTGGCTGGAAAACAGTTTTTAGAGAGACTTTCTTAATCAACTGCAATAATTCTATAAATCACAGATCTTATCTGGAATAACAACAAGGTTGCAAGCATTTAAGGAAATTTTTGGTGTGTGCCAAGGAAAACAAAACCCAGGCTCTTCATGGTAGTGTATGGTGGGAGGACCAGAGACAATGGGTATAAGTTAAAACGAAAGAGATTTACACTGACTATAGGAGAAAATCGTTTTACAATTAGGGCAGTCCTGTAGTAGAAAACGTTGCCCAGAGAGCTCATGCAGTCTCTGTCTCTGGAGATTTTTCGAGACCAGACTGGATAAAGCCATGGGTAACCTAACCTGACCCTGTATATCTGATCCTTTTTTGAGCTGGAGGTCCAAATAAATGACTTCCAAACCAAATTTTCCTGTGACTCTATGATCTCATTTTTCTATTATTTTTTAAATGAAATCCGTCTTTCCATAAAAAAAGAGTAAAACTCTTTTTTTTAAAGTGATATTATTTATTTACTTTTGTTACATAAATGCCCCATAATAAGGCCACTGTATTTCACAGACACTTCATTAGTCATTTTTCCCCATGTGATATAGGTGAAACTACAATAATATTTATTTTTGTAAGTCTATTCCAAGTCATGCTACTTGATTTAAACAATTTAAAATGTATTACAGAAAACAGTTGCTCTCAGTGCCGACCTTGCAGCACACATCATCTTTTAGAAATACAGTTCTGTTACGTTTTTAAGAAATCAGGCAAATATTATGCAAATAAATTTGTGCTTTGAACGTGCTTTCCTGCTTTGCTTCAATTAACATCTGTTGAAGAGATTACTTCAGCACTCAAAATTTGTTCTTAGCTATACACAATACTTTTCTACCTTTAAACTGAACCTACCCAACCTGTTCTTGAGCTGCTCAGTTAAACAAGACATTGACTGTTGCATTGATTTCTTCTCGAAGGTATAAAAGTGTTCTGAATTACTTCAGGTAGTGATCACTATTTGAAATGCAGACCGAACAAAATTTTATTCCACTGCTAATATTTCAGGTTTCTCATAAGTCGCACTGGAAGAGTTGGACTCTGTGGGATACTCTTGCCACATTCGCAAGGTACAGAAGGAATACCAGGAAGTATGGAAAACTTTATTTTGCAAATTTCCACTTTCAAATGGGATTAATGATATTCTAGCCCAAATTTAACATCCAGTATTAAAAAAAAAAAAAAAAAATGGGCTTTTTTATTGTTGAAGCCTTTTGTTGGGTGAGTTTCTTTTTTTCTCATATAAGACATGGCATTTGAGGTTGAAATAAGGAAGTCTCAATGAGCATCGACTACTCTTCTTTGCTCTGGCCACATTTAGAATCACTACCAGACAGCATTAAGCAAATAAAGGGAAGTTATTAGAAAGGGGGACACCAATGAGAAGAAATGAGGTGGGAAGAATGAGGATGATTAGAGTTCAGGAGACTTTCAAGGGAGTTCGGTGGGAAGCAGAACTTCTGTCTGTTTCATGACAGAGAGCAGAAAAGGCACAGCATTTGCTGCGACCTTTGAAGCTTAGGAATTTCTTTAAAATGCCATCTTAGCTAGTGAAGGCAGATACACTGATCTTCCAGAGATGGGGGGAAAAAGGCGTTCCCAGGGAAAGTGTTGTAGTAAGCTTGAAGGTATGGCATGCCCTTGTGTAATGTACACTCTTAAAAACCTGAAGTGAAATTATAAGTTTCAGGTCCTTCTAGCTCAATAGCAAACAATGCTGGTTATTTGAGCTGAGAATTTGGAAACTGAGCGAGGCCGTTTCGTGAACATATGCCTCCAAGATATACCAGCAGAATATTTTACTGTCAAGACAAGTCTTGTTGCCTGTGCAGAAAACAAAAAAAAAGATCAGCCTGGAGCACAGCTGGAAGGTCTCTTTAATTACTACCTTTGGCAGCATTTATTTCCAGAAATAAATGTCACGGAACTGAAAACAAAAATGTTTGTGTCACTACAAGAGCAATTTTAGACATCATTCTCAAATGTGACACTTCTGAAAAGGTTGGAAGACAAAAGAGAGAGTGTTGTACTCACTGACTTATGACAAAATACTATAACCCCAGAAAAACTCATTTTAAGAGACTTTCTGTACCACCAGCATTTGCAGTACAGATGTAAATCTTAATAACTCAACAACCATGCTAAACTACCAAGGCACAGTCTCATTTCTTCAGCTTCTGCTAGTTCATGTTTTGGGGTTTTCTTTAATTTCTGCTGTTGGACATGGAGCGGGTGCCTAAGTTGTCTCAGTATTAACCTGCTTAGCTTTTGTTTCTGCTGTGCATAGAAAAGGCTTGAGTTCCTCTCAGAGTCAGACTAAGATCAGACATGGCCAATGTTAGGTAAGATATCAGGTAAGGTCAGGCCTGGAATGTAGAAAAAAACATGTGTGGAAATGTTATAAGAATATATTTTTTTTCCCAATATTCTGCTGCGGTTTTCTTTACCTGGCCATAAGTTGTTGATGTGTGAGGCCCCATCTAGTGGTGCCTGATGTAATCCTGTGTGATGTCTGATTTTCTGGCTCAGCATGGGCCACCAGCTGAGCCAGAACACACTGTCAGTGGGTGAGGAAGGCTTAGTGGGCTCCGGACTTCAAGGCAGAAGGTGAATATTTATAGTAGGAGGTGGTGAACTTGGGGTTGGATTCCTGACTTGGACAGGTGAGACCAGTGACAAAAAAAAAAAAAGTGGGAAAAGTGGGGAGGGTGAGCCTGGGGTCCCATTTTAAGACAGAAGATTCTTGTGGCTCCAAAAACTGGTGCTGGATTTTGTTATGCATCAGCTAATGCCTGTCATGAAAGGTAATCCTAGAGCACAGTGCGATGGAGAGTTCTGGGCTATAGAAGCATGACTCTACTGCTCTAGGCTGATCTACTTCCCCTGCAGGCAGGTAGCCAGGCCTGTTTCAGTGCTCACATCAACTGAGGACCACAAGATCAGAGAAAGTACAACCAAATTTCTTCTATGCTGTAACTTTGAAGTACAGAGTTCTTAATCAAAAATTACAGGAGAGGAAGGAAAGAGGGAGAAGCAAGTTGCTAACAGACTACTGAGATCAGAAATACGGACATGTTAGTTACTCATTGCTGCAGTTAACTCCTCCTGCTCTCTTTGCACAGAAACGGGCACTACCTGGGTTTGACAGGAGAAAAGAATAATGCTTTTTGATGTTTTAAAATCATCTCATTATTCTCATTTTTCTCTGGTTCTGAAGCCTTCTTTACAACTTAAGCTAATGACAAAATAGAGCATGGCAGTTATACAAATCGTGCATAAACCAGGGTCTTTGTGTCTCTGCGTTTTCAATTAAAAAAAAGGTTTTCTCTGCATCTCTATACATCCGGTAACAACCAAAGACAAGTAATGTGAGTATGCTATTTCTGTTCTCTTCAGTTATTTTCATATCAGACATAGACTGAATTTCTCATAGTTGAGAACACTATTTTAGAAAATAACTAGAGAGATGTGTAGTGTTCTCTTATCTAAAACCATGGATACTATTCTAGAATAAAACATACTTTCTCACATACATTAGTTCTTCAAATCAGAATCTAAAACAAAATTTTCACTATTTTTATTTAATACTAAGATTTATCTCTAGAAATTGCTTTAACAAATTCAGAAACACATTACTCAGTTGCTATGATTAGATTTCGTAATATTTGAAATTGTTATTTAAAAGACTTTCAGAGGATCAAAGTCATTTATAATAGGTCTGTTTCGGATGTGATCCAATCTCATTGATAATAAAAAATTTTTATAACTAAGAAATGAGGAGATAGAAAATATATGATATGAGCATACAAGGAAAAATGATTGAATTCTTTCTCAGTGTACATTTCCAGGTTTGAAATAAGCTGAAAAGTTCTTGTCAATGCTCATGCTTTTATTGTCTTTTATCAAATTCCAGACTGCAAGTTACATTCCAAGGCCATGAATCCCTTGTCTATTATAAAACTACAGTTACATTAGCTCACCTTTTACTATAATCATCTAAACCTAACAGCAAGCAGAACACCCTCTTAGAAGAAGAGTATGAAGCCTACTGGCTTCACCAATGCAGGAGACTGACAATGATGCAGCAGGACATAACAGCTCCATGGCACACTCAGAAAAACAATTCATACCAGTGTGCAGAATCCTGCAGACAAGGACACCTTTACAATTTCAAAACTATTGCTTGCATCTTATTTTTTAACAATCTTTTTTTCTGCATTGACCTTCCTGCAAATATAGAAGAAAAAAGAGTGCATACTTCTCTTTTCTAATTTTGAATGCCAGAAAGACTTATTTTCATCACAAGGTATGAGGAGAGGTATCCTGGATTTCTCAAATTTGCGTACAGAAATCTAATCTGCACAAACAAGCAAAGAGAAAGAGAAAGATAGCAATAATATTGGATAGTATCTTGTCAGTGACTTATCTTAATATTCTATTTTACATGGTCTCTACAGAGGTGTGCAAAACTGAATATTTAAGTAACTTTATGTTCTGTTCTGAACTAGAGTAGAATCAGTTTTCTAATTTCAGTTAACTTTTGTCTAAGTAACTTCATTTTCTGAAAGTTAACTGCATGGGTTTTAAATAGAGTTATTCTCTAGAAGTGATAACATGGGGCATTGGTGTGCCATTGCTTATATATATTCCTGTAGAAATCAAGGCTATTCTCTAGCTAATGAAATGCCTGAAGTCAAAGAGGTGAAGAAAGGTCATCACATCTGTAAAGAGGATTGGACAGGACAGGTGACCCCAAACTGACCAATAGAGCACTCCATCCAATATATGTTATACTCAGTATAAAAGAGAAGGATCACAAGGGTCACCCTTTATTCTCTGATGACCAATGTCCAATGAGGACCTCATCTGTATTTTTTGCCCCTGATCCCAGATCCATGCCTTGCTGAATTCAGTTCCTGAGTCCAGCTCTGTTCTGCCACTGACATTTTCCCCATGCCTGCTCTGCAGCATTTGTGGTGACATAGCCATAGGTGGCAGGGGAAGGGACGATTTTGTATATATGTGTCTATTTTATTTTATTATTTTTGTTATTTAATTAAAGCTGTTTTAGTTTTCAACCCACAAGTCTTTTTCCTCTCATTTTCTCTACCTCTTTCCTTGGGGAGACGGGAAGGGAATTGGGAACCGAACAGCTCACATTTTAGCTGCCAGTCAAGCTGGGCGGGGGCTAAACCATGACATTATATCTAAGCCTCTGGCCTAATGTTTAGTGTCATAAATGCAAAAATGCTGCAAGTAAACAGTTTGTGCCTCTAAATGTGATTGTCTCTGGTGGATTGCACCTTGCTTAGCATTATGAAGAAGCAAATGTCGTTATTTTTCTATACAGTAGATACTGGTTTACCTCAAAAATTCACATCATGACTTCCCAATACAGGAAATCCTACATGTTGATGAGCAGAATGTGAAGTATTTCCATATATTTCTGAACTCAGCAGCCATCACTGTCACAGAACGCTCCTCTGTTCTTCTCCTTTTCAAGACTGGATGCAATGCATTTTGCTGTTTGCTCCTTGTATAATTAAGCAGTCCCCTGCCTTTTCTCAGCAAAGTTGATTTTAGTCCTGTTTTTTTTTTTTGTTGTTTACTTATCACTTAAAGGCATAACTGAGATCACCAGATGATAGAAGCACTGAAAGTGGAAGTAACTCTAAGGTCTTCTGACTCAAGCAAAATTCAAGGAAGACTATCTTCCAAGTTAATTCAAGTTACTCAGGGTGCTGTCCGCATGAGTTTTGAATATCTTCAATAATAAATAAGTATGCCAATTCCACAGCCTCACTGAGCTGCCTGTTCCAGACATCAAATGCTCTTGTGGTGAGAACAATCATAGAAAAATATACTGTTCTTGCTCATGAGTGATTGTTAGTATCATTAATTCTGTTTTCACAGATAAGAGTTGTTCTGCTAGAGATATTTCTCTTAGGAAAAAAATTTCCTGGTTTCTTTCTCCTTTTCATGAAAGTTTCTTGTTTCCCTATACCTTTCTGAAGATCTCGCAGATTTCTCAGGGCATTTCTCAGGCAGATTCATTTTTGTACCAATATCTACTGAACAGGAAGCTGGCAAAATTAATTCTTCTACTTTACATTCTGATCATATTTTATCAAGGGGATATAATTCAGAACATACATTTATGTCCACAGTATTTGACTATTCAAATGTCTAAAAGAAATACATCGTGAAAATGAGTGAGTTTGTCCAAATGCAAGGTATTCAATTTCTCCAAAGAAATCATGTTGGTTTTCTCCAAGTCCTGATATTTACTTTCTAAAAGGCTTTATTATTGTTTGAATACAAAATGCTGAAGTCTTGATTTTTAGGACTGTTAATTGCAGGATTACTCTGCAGATCACTTTACCACAGTCTGCTTTCAGACAAGTATGAAACGTGCAGCTTTCCATGGAGACATCATATATTCTCCTGGTTCTTGTGGAAGAGTCCTCAGCTCTACCGAGCTCCATTCAGCTAGGAATTTACCAGACAATGTATATGACTTCACAGGGGAACTCAGGCTCATCTTCATCTAGGAAGAGGTTTTATCTAAGAGTTTTGAACTCCTTGATTTATTACTTTATTTATTGAAGAGGAACTAAAAGAAAAGTTAACTTCCTAGGATAGTTTCTTTTTTTCTTGGATAAGCTGAAAGCATAGTCTGAATGCACATATTAAGACTGAGAACTCTCAGCTAAGATTTGGAGATAGCATTATTATAGCAGCGTATCTTCTCATTCATGACAGTTCAGCACAAGAAGAAACTACCGCTGAATCAAAAGTGCGTGTCTTCATATGAATGGGGGAAAAAAAAGAGTAAGAGTAAGACAAAAAAGAGAGAGAGACACAGAGAAAGTTCTTCTAAGTGATAATTTAGTCTCCTTGGGCTTTTTTTCTGTTTGTTCTATTGAGCAGATTCAGAAATATACTGTTCTCTCCAAATGAAAAGTGAAGATAGACTTCAATGGAATTGAAAAGAGTATTTAATGAACTCTGCTGAAGATAACCCTGGTAATAGAATATTGGATTGCAGTGAAATGCCTTACTTGCTTTGTATTCACAGGAGTTTGTCTTAATAGTAGAACTTAATGTTCTACTAGTAGCAAATCAGGTTATCCATCCCAAAAGTGCTTTCTAAGTAAATAGAAAGAGTAAACAGAGAGGCAGGCAGTGCAACAAAAATGTTTTGCTCTGATGTTGTTATTGTTTTTTTTTAATAAAGGAGCCATACACAGTTCTCAGCTTAGATGCGAATGTTGAAATTCCTTCTTTACGAAGTGATACATAATTCAGCTTCCCCACAAAGAATTGGAGATATTCTTCTTCAGTATGCAAAAAGATGGAAAGTGTCATGGGGGAGTGATATGGCAACGCATATGTTTCTCACCATTCCTTCACTCTACAGTTTAACAACTACATACCACAGGAGGTACTCTATCCCTCAAAGCCTTAAATTACATGTCCCATCTAAGTCCTTTATGTAAACAACGTGAACTATTTATATATTGCATAACGGAACTGCTAAACCCCCTCCTCCTTGTTCAGTGCATTTGTTCTCACTGGGAGGTGCACAGGTTTTTTCTCGATCTCAGGAGGAAAGGCACAACAGCAAATGATGCAACAAAGCTTCTTTAATAATAATAATAAAAGTAATAACTACAACAGCACAATAGAAATAGGAAGAGAAATATAGACATGCTAATGCTAATTAGTAGATCGATTATGCAACTTTGCCTCTTCAGTGTTCCTGTAAGGATGATTGTTAAATTCATAAATTAAGTTACCTGAATGTAACAGCTCATTTGTGTTGCTCTGTTCTAGGATTCCTTAACTAATTTAAATTCCTTTTTTTTTTTTTCCAACTGTACTTGCAGTTTGAAATGAAATGATTAATGCAGTTGGTCTGAATCTACGAGTTTCCTTCCCCTCAGGGGTTCTGTGAAGACACAGTAGCAATGTACCACACATGCTTGTAATGTTGTTATGAGTTCCAGACAATAGTTTATGGAGATAATATTTGCATTTTTTCATCAGAGTGGGTTCCAAGTACTATATAGTAAACTATGTCTCATTGAAAAACAAGAAGGAAAAAAGAGATAATGAAGAGACACTTGCTTAAATTATGTCCAGATAGGTTGTACACTGAAAGAGATAGGATTACCATGGAAAACATCTAATGAGTTCTAAGGCTTATGATGGACTCGAAGATAGTCAACTTCAGGGTCCAATACTCAGCTATCTTCTGTTTGTGTAATGTTAGCTCTTGACAGTTCCAAGAAGTGTTAGAGCCCTTGAACACACTAAGAGTCCTTGGGTCCACCTCACCCGTGGGCTCCATCCACACCTTCTGCTTCATCCACACCTTCTGTCCAGGCCTATTTAAGCCCTGTCCTGGGCTGTTATCCCCTGTTAGTCTGATCTATGCTGTAGGTTTGTTTCCTTCTAGCTGTATCATAGCATGTGTGTTCTTGGCCACAGACCCGACTGATGTGCCTGAGCTGTGGACTACCTACTTGACCCCAGACTTGCCTTGTCATCTGTCTTGAAACTACTGGACTGGATCTGACCAAGAGTACTATTAAATGATTTGGCTTACATTCATAGATGACTTCTTGTCTTGCTTCAAGTGGGGTCTGAGGAAAGTATAATTTTCTTGGGGCTTGAGGAAAGGCTGTACCAGGTCTCAAAATTACCTGAAATCAAATCCTCTTTGGATCACAATACACTTTTAGTGAGCTGGAGGTCAAAATACTCTTCCTTGGGAAATGCATCAGTCCTATCAAATCTTTTAGTAGTCAATAAATTCCAGATTAAACTTAGAAGACAACTAGAAGTCAGGGAGAGGGGTCATTTACTTTTGTGGCTTTGAAGGAGATTTTGAACACTATATGAAAATGTGCTGTATGAAACCAGAGTGTCCTTCAGGGATGGAGAAGGCTGCAATCCACATTTTCATATTCAATCACAGAGTATTTTGTGCCTCTATACTGACAGAATCTAATTAGCTAAAATTAATGGATGGGGATCTCATTTTCTTACATTTATATGAGCACTCATTCTATGGAATGTTTCACAATTCACAATAGCTGCAAATCCACTCAACAGGCAGTCCATACTACAGCCAGCACAGGATGTGTATTTCTTTCACTATTTGACAGGTAACCTTGCTCTTATCAGATAGCTGGAACATATCTCCTTGTCTGTGATAACAACAGAAGGCACACCAGACAACTTCCATAGCCCACAGTCAAAATATTTACTTTTCTTTATGCAATACATATGAATCTTTACTTATAAAAAAATAGATCCTTCAAACTGAGAAAGAAAAAAATCTAGTTATTCTGATATTCTAATCTTTTGGGTTTAGAAAAAAATAACAATAGCAAAAAATAGCATAAATTTTTCTCAAGAAAACAAGGTATTTTCTAGCTATGCATTCTGTGAAGGCAATAATCACAGGAAGAATAGTCCTTCAGATTCTTTAATATGAACTGTATGTTGACAAATGATTTCTCAGTTTAGAATGAAACAACCTTTTTTCAAAGCAAAAATAGCAGTAAGTCATACTTATCTAGCATTTATATAACATTTATCAACAGTTTCTTCTAACTTTCTTTGACCAGTGTCACAGAAAGTTCTTAAGGAGGTCTGTGTGATATTATGTGATGACTTTCTTAAAAGGTTATAAAAGAAGTTACCAGATACCTTCAGTCCACAGGATCTCATTCAAAAAATTATCAAATATTTTAGGTTGGAAGGGACCTCAGAAGGTCATCTAGTCCAGTTTCCTACTCCAAACAGGATTTACTGCCATGTTATATTGGGACTTGTTTCATCACATTTCAGAATTCTCTAAGGATGTGTATTTCCCAGAAGGGGTTTTACTCCATATTTTCTACTACTGTCTTGGGAAAAGGAAAACTGCAAAGAGGTTTCTTCCTTCCACTCCAACTGTTTTTATCCCTGACTTATAAATCCAGCTCCCTCACTCTCTCCACATACGTTATATGCTCCAGCCTCCTAACCATCTTCCTGACTGAAACAGCTCACCTTGTAGTCAAAGGCAATCTAGACTGGCTGCCTGTCACTTAAATGTCCAGCTCCCAGTCGATGATGTCAAGAAGCAAGCAAATGTAATAAATCCCTAAAAGTAATGTAACCTCATATCTTCCTATTAGGTGTAAAAAGATTCTCTGGAGGGGAAAATACCACTTCTGACCAAAAGTAGCTTCAGGACTTATATATTTCTCCTTTTGTTTTTCAGCAACCTCAGAGCAACAAGCTGACATATGCACAGAAGCATCTTTTGTAAGTGCAAATCCTTGCTCCCAAGCAATAGCAGTCAGCTCAGAGCATATCACTTTGTATGTAGAACTAGGATTATTCTCATGTGCATCACTTCACATTTGTCTAGCTAGAGTTTCATGATTCATTGTAGTGCCCAGCCAGTAATGTGATAAATTTCTATTGTAGTAAAAAAGTGTGTACTTTTTTACAACACTGGTGCCTCAGTAACAGCTGCAAACTTTGTCACCTCACTGTTTATTACCTTTTCTACCCTGTTGACATACATGTTGAACAGCACAAATGTAAGCCCAGATCCCCAAAGAAATCTACCAGTGACCTTACTCCACCCTCAAATCTGACATCTACACACTTCACACAGCACACCAAAAGCTCTCAAGAGCTGTGGAAGTGAAAGTAGGCAGCCACTATGAGCCAAAATTAAATCCTGTGGTAATGTGAAAAGGAAGAAACATCCAGCCAGCAAGGAAATGCATTGCACAGAAAAAGTGCTTCATCTCTCAGCCCTGATCCTCAAAGGAGACTTAGAAAACACTGTGCACAGATGTACCTGGGAATTAAATTCATAACGTTGGGCAACCAAAACCCATTGATTCAATAGAGACACTTTTTATGGCACATTATAGCTTCCTTTCCCTTCCAACATATTTGTGCTTCACAGAATACAAAAACTCTCTCCCTCTTTCTTTCCCTCATTGTGAAAATATCCTGTCTGCTTTAAAGATTCCAGACATCATTCCTTTCAATTTAGTATGATAAGAGGAAGTAATGTGAATCTCTAACTCTTGTCTGGAGTTTGCTGTTCTTGGAGAAGGGATTGCCTACTAAAACTTGTCTATTTTTCTCCTTGTTATACCACTTAGTCTAACAAGATGTTACTGTCTCTAGGCCAAATGGCATCTTTAGACCATCATGTTTATAACAAAGTGCTTTATTTTGTTTGGGTTTTGCTTGTTTGTTGTTGGTTTTTTACATCCACAGGGAATATAGGTTTCCAGGTTTCCAGTCTTGAATAAACACTGCCTTAATATTTCCCAAATATTCTTTCACTGTGCAGTAGCCCAATGCAGTGCATGATTTCAGGCAGTGCTCCTAGGCTGTGCCAGCTTAGTCTGACTTTGAACTTCTGAAATACTTCCAAATGTCTTACATACATATGTAAAAGCCATCAGCCTGCTCAAGTCTTTTGCCATCAGGGAATATTAGACCAGCATTCAATACCACAATCCAGACCGTCAGGTATCCAGAATGTGAATCTTCAGTAGAAGAATCCCTCAATTAGCCTGCATTGCTATGAAAATGTCAGATAACAAATGCAGGCATCCTGTTTCTTGCAGACAGCAAATGAAAATGGAAAATAATACTCTCTTTTGGTATACTGAAACACACAATAGAACTGCAAGTTCTGTGTGTTCTTTAAGTAGTTCATTGCTTAATGACTTACAAGGAACTGCAAAAGCAACATATGACACATTGTATGCTGAACGTCCATGTCCTTTCAAAAGAAGTCAAATATTGAACAAAGTTAATGTGCTTTTTCTTGCCTACCTTCACTCAGAACAAACGTGAATGCAACAAGCATCCACAGCCATATTCAGGTTACACATCATGCTACAAGTACCAGGCAGGAACTAGATTAGGCAGCAAAGTCAGTGCCTTCCAGATTCACATGAAACTGCTGTCCAGGCAAATACAAATTTCCTAGCAGAGTCTGAAACTAAATGAGCTGTCATTAAGGAAGATAATATCTATACAGGAAGCACAAAATTTTCCCCCACAATCCCATTTATTCATATACTTTTAAATGGTTACAATATTTGGGGGTTTTAAGTTCTTATTTTTATAGTGACATGGAAGCAAGTAACACGTTGCTCTTCAGCATTCAGAAATGCAGAAATTAAGGACAGATACAAATAAATAATCAAAGTTATCATCCTCTCTAAGCAGAATTTCAAGAATGATGCAAAAAAAGATGAACAGTGGGTAGGTACTGGACCCACTTTTATCCTGAGCTGAAAGGCTTTGCTGTATTTTGCTTATGTTGCTTTACACTTCTTGTTCTTTAAACAGACTTATTTGCATGCCCATGAAATAAAACGAGAAAATCAGTGCTGTGCTGAGATACTTCTCTCACAAGTGAAAACAATATAATATCTTCATTTTACTGTAACTTAGAGATTAGAGTAACAGTTCAGTTGTTTACTAGTTGTTTCACTTTTCAGTTTTAAATATCATTTTTCTTCAACAGGCAAGTTTATTTGCAAGTGACATCTTTTATTTCCTCTCCCGTAAAAATAATTTTACAGTTAAGTGCACTTTAAGGCAATATTTAGACAACTAATAGCATTGATAATACCGATGACATACTGAATTGTAAAAAGCCACAGTCTTTGATCAAAGTGCTGACAACAGCTTCACTGAGGTGGAATCACGCTAGTGTGGGTTCAAGGCAACTAACTCCCCATTAGCCTGTTACTCCTACAACACTGCCAAGTCTCTTGTTGCCAGAACAGAGCTGTAACTCCTTTCCAACTTTCTGACCCTGTGCAGTCAATACAGGGAGCCAGACCATATGTGTCTCTCACCAATTGCATCCTATAGCAGTTCATATCAGACATGGAAATAATAATTAGTGTGATAAACATTTAATACTAGTATGTCTGCAATTCCCACTGTAGGAAAGATCTAGATGTCAGAGAGGTTTCTTTCTTTCTTCCCTGAGATGTCTCTTTGACACAGAAAAAAAAAGGAAGCAAAAAAAGGACACAAAACTTTAGGAGAGAAATGATATAACTTGACTTTAAGTACTTGTCACAGTGTCCTCATTTGGAAACTGAGAATGAGTATAATGGACAAGAAGAGTGTTAGATGGGCTTAAGACTGTTTGGACTATTATGCTCAGAAGGTCGAGATCAGCATCCGGTTTGAAGAAGGCAATGAGTGAAATGGAGATTCATACTAATGCACATGTAGTTCAACATTTTCATCAATGACTTGGATGGTGACAGAGTCCACCTTCAGCAAATCTGTAGAGGACACTGACCTAGGGGTATGGTTATCGCTGTTAGGTTTTGCCAAATCCCATAACCCAGGAGAGAAATGCTGCTGGAGCTCCATGCCTCCAGGACCAACCAGTAGCAAGACTGAGCGTGTCAGTCACAGGCACATCTGAACAACACATACATATACACATAAATCCAAAAGCACAGCTCAACGCAGACAGACATGCTCAACCAGCACATACACACAGCACAAATGGCTTTGTTCTGTTCCCCTCTCTGGCTAAGGAGGATTTGACAAAGAGGCCCAGAGGAAACCATGGTCACTGCCTGCACTACTTGAAGAGAGAACTACAAAGTCAAGGGAAAAAAAACCATTTCATCATAGTGCCAGGCAATGTAACAAATAGAAAAAGGTTCATTTGGCAGCTTGGGGGCTTCAACAAGAGAACAATGCAGCACCAGAACAAGTTGCCCAGGGGGAGATGGAGTATGTATAGTTTCAGGATATCAAGCTGCAGTTTGGCAAAATCTAGGCTGACACGATCTAGTGTTTCCCCACTTGGGAGGATGAGATCAAGGCACAATGAGCCAAATGTTGCTCTGCAGGAAACAAGGCAGGGGTTGACCAGCCTACCAGTCACACAATGTGCCAGGATGATGAACAGGGCAGGCCAGGGTAGGCGATCAGATTCAGCCAAGAGTCTAGGCAGGTCAGTATTTGCGAAGCAGATCCAAAGTCAAGTTCGGAAGGCAGCCTGCAAGTCAGGGTCCAGATGGGCAAGGGCATGGTTAGAGACCAGTACTCCTACAGTACAGCTCAGTTAGGGACTGAGCTAGGCTCGGCTTGGAATGGCTCTCCAAGGCCATGGGCAGGGTAGGGAGAGGCTCCAAGTGGGGCTAGTAAGAGTCAGGAGGTTAGGCAGTAACTTCAGAGCTCTGGTGGGTGCTGAACTGGAACCCTCCTGAGGTCTGCTCCAAACAGCATTTCTATAGTTCTTCAGATGATGCCTAGCTAATCGAGGGTAGCAGCCACATAACCTCCATCACCATTCTTATAATCTGTATTACTGGAGCCATGGAGCAAGCATGAGAACCAAATTTCTCTTACCTGTTTTCCCCTCCCCCAAGGTAAGCTGGGAACAGCAGAGAACCTGCCTAATCTGATTTTCATAAATTAAATCTGATTATGAAAATGGAGAGTGCTTGCTAATGCAATCAGCATTTCAAAAGATGGATGATTTTAACAAACAAACCTGACAAAATGTTCCTAATTACACTTTTAAGCATACATTCATCTTCAACTTTCTGTATTCCCCTACTGTCTACAATGTATTTTCTGTGCTGACATATGTATTTTCTGATGTATTCCTTCTTGGCTTTTTCTGTGAACCGAAAGCACTTGGTCATCCAGTAGGGAGGAAAGAAAGATGTATAAATCTAATTCTTTTACATACATAAATAGTAACTAGAAAAAAAAGAAGGACCAAGTAAACTATGTGAGGAAGTACTCTTTGTTTTCAGTATTAAATTGGTCTACACAAAGGCATAAAAATACTTCAGTGATCAGCAATTCAAAATTATTGTGAGAGAAAATGGATTGAAAATGAATTATCAGATGTGAAAGTCAGATCTGTAATGGCGTGTGAAAAAATTTGCATAATAAGGGGCAGAAAGGGAGAGATGATGAGAAGCAATCAAGTTTAGCACTATGTGAAAAGGGAGGTATATATGAGATATGCCAAAAAAAACTACTGTGATGTAGAAAGTAGCACACTTAAAGAGAAGCAAAAAAACAATGAGATGCAAAAGAGAAAAAAATATTTTCTGAGGAAGTGTAGAATGAAAGGTGATATATAAAAATAAACATGTGTAAAAGTGAAAAGTAAAACCTTTAAAAGTCATAACTGAGTAGAACAAGGCATGACAAAATGGAAAAATAATAATGAAATGCAAGTATCTAAGAAGAGGGAAAACGGAAAGGAATGTAGAAACCTTAGCAGACTGATGTGTAATAAAGAAAAATGTGTAAAAACAAAAAATGCAAATAAAAATATATGTAATATCCTATAAAAAAGGAAATATAACAGCCTCAATAAAAGAATATTCAAAGGAAGGTGACAGAAATAAAAGGTTAAATAGGACATAAAAATGAGAAGCTATAGTATGATACCAAAATAGGGACATGTGGTGTGAGAGTAAAAATGAAATAGTGCACCATAGTAGCAAGTAGGCAGTAAGAGATGCAAGAACACATGCAAAAACATGTGAGTGCATGTGACAGGAAAGTTAAAATAAATGGTGAGCTTCAGGAAAAAGAGCATGTGTTAGAGATGAAAATGCATATTGAGTTAAAAAAGTGAAACACTTCAATGAGAACTGAAAAGAAAAAAAAGATGTGCAATTTAAGACTGATCAATTGTGAAAAAACAACTTATAGTAAGAAAAAAACACCTTACAAAAGGAAAACCTGAAAAAATATAGTGAGATGGTAGAGAAGTGAATGATGATATGAGCAAAGATCACATCTGGTGCATATGAAGATGTTCATGAACACAAACAATATTTGTAAGTGGAAAAATGCAACGTAAGAAATGCATAAGGACTGTAAAATGGAAATGTGTAACAGCGTTTTAAAGACAAATTAGGAACAAGATTTGAATAATGGAGCTGCGTAATGAAATGCAGAAGAGATATAAATATTAAAAGAGGACATAAAAAAGTCTAAAATGGGTAATGTTATACACCAAAGAAGATAGTGTATAAGTTAAAAAATAAAGCTAAGTGATACATTTAGGAAAACACCTAAGAAAAATTTAAGCTTGGTGAGAGACAAAAAGGAAAATTTATTCTGAAAGAGGAAATTCATAAGGAAATACAAAAATAAAAACGCGTATAGACAAGAAAGGTGTGAGAGTATTCAAAATCAGAACTGTGTCATGAAATACAAAATCTGAAACATGTCATTAGAAACAAAACAAGCTGCATAATCACATGCATTAGGGAAAGTGCAGACTTAGCTCTGCAAAGGAAAACAGAATAAGATGCACAATGTGAAAAAGAAATGTATGAGGATTTGCAGATATGAAAATATATGCTAAGTTTCAAAAAAGCCAACAAAATGAAAGTTCATTATGCACTGTGTAAATGAAAACCTAGTATAAGATTAAAACTACATTTGCAATGTGATGCCATCCAATAGAGTGATGAGATATTAAAAGAATATGTTTATTGACGTGCAAAAGAAAAACAGTTTATCAGGTATAAAAAAAAATCACAGATTTGAAAAATCACATTAAGAAGCCAGTAAAAATATATTAAATTTATCACAAGATGTAAGAAGTTAAATAAAGAACATGAGAAAAGGAAAGCACATGGGAAAATCTGAAAGCTCATGCTTAGCACACTATGCATAGTCCGTAATGGGCAACAAAAAGGAAATTGACTAATAAGCAATGATACATTAAATTCCTAATTAGATCTAAAAGTACATAATGAGATGCTGAAGCAAAACCAAGCAGTGAAACAAAAATGAATACACGCAGCAAAAAATGAAACTGGAAACTGGAAATGAGATGTAAAAAAGCATTCATGTTGAGATCCAGAAGCAAAAAAGTGGGTAATGAGATGTTAAAAAAGAAAACTCATAATAAGATTTCACATTAGAAATTCATTAGAAGTTGAAAAACTGTACTGAGCCATGAAATACAAAATCTGAAAGAGTAATGATAGGTAAATACAAAAATGCACCTTTAAGATCAAAGAATAAAAATAAAATAGGACACGAAGTTAAGAAGTGAATCATGTGATGCAGTGGGGAAAATACAGAATTAATTATGAAAGATTAAATTCATCATGAAATGCAGGAAAAAAATCCTTAACAAAGTCAGTGTTTGATGGGAAGAAAACCTCCCAGTGCATAATGTAAAACAAACACTGAAATCCACAGTGAGGGCCTGGAATATGAGTAATAAGATGTGAAATCAGAAATAAAATTATTTATGATAGCTATAATTCACAATGACAAGCAAAAGCAACACTTCAAATGATAATGCAACATGGCATGTGAAACACCAAAGGAGATACAATAGCTGAGATGCACAATGGATATGGCAAAAAAAAATATATAATGAAATGTGAAAAAGAAAACATGCACCAAAATAGAAGATGTTCGTAATAAAACACTCATAGCAAATCATCTTGACTTAAAAGGATGAAGAACATAAAGCAGGGTGAAAATGAAGCAGTATAGGTGTTGAACTGTCAAAACTGAAGCATGCAAGATGTTCAGAGCAGGAATTTTACTCAAATATTTGAATAACAGTAAATTACCAATTCACTGACTGCTGTGGGCTTATTTTACCTTTTTATTTTTCTTTTGGGCTTGCCCCATTTGTCTCAAGTCAGATACAGAAAGGATCTTAACCTCCATTCAAATGAGTTCTTGACATCCAGTGATACCATAATGTAATGTGCCATCTTCATTTTTTGTAGCATCATCTCATCATGCTCCACTGGCAGATTGTGTAGGAGAAACAGCCTTTGGGAATTCTCCCTCAGGCATGTCAAGGCCACCAAGCAACTTCTCAATTGTGGAACAATTTCAACCTTAAGGCCCACCAGCAGAAATGAGGATCTCTTCATTAGGTACAGGTCTACAAAGAATTAGACAGTAGGTACATGGTGATTTTGAGCATCTTAATAGCGTATATAAACAAGGGGCTTGAGTGCCTAAAGAGGAAGGCAAATAACTGCACTACATTTTTACTAGTTCATGCTTTACTAATGCCAGGCAATTTACATATATATCTATATATGGCTATACTCCCCAAGTAGTAGCAGCATATTTGTCCTTGATGCACACTGAAAGCCCTGTGAGGGCACTCTGTTGAAATGCTGGGTCTGCTTGGCCCTGACAGTACCTGCAGGGATGTCTTCAGTCACAGAGAGGAGCAAGGTTTAGACCATGCAAGTCCTGCCAAGGAGGCTGTGGAGCCTCAGGCAGTTTGGAAGCATGCTTCACCTCAACAACGACGAGCAGAAGGCTCTCTGGGATAAACACAGGGATGCAGAAGCTATAACTCCAGCTGACCCACACAAGACCATGCTACGCCTAAGCCAAGTACTTCACATGCTGGTCTGGGAACACACACTAGAAATGCAGTGTAGCACAGGCTAAGTCACCCCTGGTTGGGTGGCCTCCTCAGGAGGCTGTTTTACTTCTGTTGCCTGTCATCCTTGCCCCAATGCCATGAAAAGTACTGCTCAGAAAACAACCGGTATCAAGGTTGCTGCCTTCTTTCCATTTGGAGTAGTTTTTTGGAGAGACTAAAACTTTTCTGAGAGCTGGCTAAGGTAGAAGAGGGCAATGTTGGCATTGACCTCTCCTTGCAAAATCTCCCTGTCTGCTGTAAAAATATCATGGCATGCCATTGTATAAACCAGCTGAGTCAACAATTCTGACTGTACAAGGGATCAGCCTGTCTGCTGACAGTGCTGGAGGAGGGTCCCAGCTGCTGAACAAAGAAAACTGCAAAGCCCTTGTATAGTGTCTCTAGGGTATGTCCTTGATTTAGTATCTGGCACCAAAAAGAAGTGTTCCATCATCTTAGTAACTGCCTACTAAGATGTAAAGAATAGTTAGATCATCCATCACTCTCATGTTTTTTGGAGCCCTTCAACATCTTATGCTTCCTCAAGTCATATGTTACAGGCTTCTGATCATCTAGCTGTTGTCATATACAACTAGCTACTTTATTTTATACTAAATGCTGTGCCTAGGATTGTTGAAAGGGTGGCAAATAAACGACAACTTTCTTCCTCGCAGTCATCTGAGGTCAGAGGAGCAGAATATAACAGAGGTGGTTGTTTATTATAACCATGACAAATATACATCAGAGAAAAGGCCTTTGCAGTACTGCCGTGACCATCTCCCAAAAGCAGGTCTGACTCAGCTCTGGCGTTATGGTTTGAGCTAAAGCAGAACCAATTCTCCAACATTTCAGCCAAGTTTCTTCAGAATGACTTCAGTTTCTGAAAGTTACCAACAGTTTTTTCAGACAGTGGCTGCCTCTAGAAGTGACTGATGCTTATCAGCGTAGTAATGGCTCATTGGCACATAGAGAAGCCACTGCTCATACTATTCTTATGTAAATCAAGACCATCTTAGAGCTGGTAGAATGCCTAAAGTCAAAGGGTGAAAAAGGAGGTCGAACCTGCAGAGAGGAGCAGATAGGACAGGTGACCCAAAACTGACCAATGGAGTATTCCATGCCATATATCTCATATTCAATACAAAACTTATGGATCACGAGGATTAATTTTTTTCTTTCCCAATGGAAAACGTGCAGTGGGGACTTCACCTGTCACCTGCTTCTCATGATCCCATGTTCCTGAATCCAGTTCCTGAGCCAAGCTTCCATGGGCTGCTAAGTCCACTCCAGCACTTTTCCCCTGCCTGCCCTACGGCATCTGCGGTGATGTATAATCATTGAGGAAGTTTGATTTGGTTTTATATATGTGCATATACTTAATTACTGTCTTATTAATGTCATTGATTTCCTTCTTACTACTGTTATTTCATTAAAGCTGTTTTAGTTTTAGTTTCCAATCCACAAGTCTCTCTCATTTACCTTTCCCTGGTTTTGGAAACAGATCTGTCCAATTTAGCTCCTGACCTGGCTGGAGTGAGCATGGGGCGGGGTTAAACCAGGGCATCCAGCCTGAAAACAGGCTGAAAAGCTTCTTGAGTTCTATAAAAGGTGGCTGAGGAAGGATAGCTGCTGGGGACAAGCATGTCTGAGCACCCTGATCTTATATGGCATTTCCCTCTAGAGATGCCTTCCCTCTAGAGTGCTCTAAGGTCAGGACAACAGTCCTGGCTAGGAAGCTAACATGAAAGAAGAATGCAAAGTGGCCTTGGTGAAGCCTTGCAATTATTAGCATGAAATATTTTGGCATTAGTGGTTCAGAAGATTCTTTGGAGTGGAATGGTTGAAGATGGGTTTTTAATAGGGAGAGGTTTGTATCTCCTCGATGTTGATGATTCTCCTTTTCTTACTGCACACACAACTTCAATCCAACCTATGGCTTCTTGAAAAGATTGACATCAGATTTGAAATGTCCAAGCCCTTTCACCTTAGACCCATTCAACAGAAATGAGAAACTCCTCATAGAAAGTTGATTCTCCTGTAAGCTCCAGGGAAAAATACATCTGACTGCTAGAAAATCCTGCTTTCGCCAATAGCTCTGCTTCAGAAACCCTGATTCTTCTACTACAATAATCTGTAAAATTTGATCTGACCAGGCAAACTGCTCAATGACATTAATCTTACTAGACTGATTCAAAAGTAAAAGTAATGCTGCGATTAGTGTATACTGCATGCCTTAAGACTGTGATGAATAAGAATAAAGTCAGTTGCAAGAAGCAGCTGGTAGCTTGTCTTATGCAGTGTAGTCAATCCGAATTGCTTATTGAACAGCAGGACACTTTAAAAAATGGGTAATGTTTTGGATGAGAAATAACACAAAAGTATAGACTCTGATGGTAAAGATAATAAAGCTAACAGCTCAATAGCATAGAGATACTAAATGCACATATAGACTCCATTATCTTTCCACAGCATGCTTCCCTTCAATACATCCCACAGCCTCCATTTATACTGACTAGTAAAAGGGTATTAAAACCATGCTCAGTCAGCTACAGAAAATGCTCACAGATTATTTTAGATAAATAGGCATTCAGCAGAACTCTAATGGTGCACAAAGCATTTTGTCAGAGCTAAAGAGCAACATGAAGATTGCATAACTTTGATACAAAATTTACCAAACAGTTGGTTAGTGTTCCACCTCATGAAAATGCTGAGTAGCTTTTCTTTTTTGAGAAAATCAAAATGTCACTACAAAATAGTCTCCCAGTTTTAGTTAAATGCCATCTTTACACATTCTCTGGGCACACATTATTTCTCCCCTAAATATAACAGGTCCAAAACTTGGAAAACCATGTGCACACCTCACCTAAATCCCTAAAATTTTAAGAGGATATTATCATAAACATTGTTTGCAACTCCTCTCTAGCTCACCATTTTGTTTATCTTCTTTATGATGCTTTTGTGGTTCTTCTCTAGGACATTGATTGGGTGATACATTGCAGCACTACAGTCGATTGAACCTGAACAGAAATTACACCAAGGTTAGAAAATGCTTCAAAGAAAAATGGTTGGGCATTCCAGACAGGAACATGTGGAATATGTCCTTGCCTTCTTCTGTATTTTAAATAGTCACATTACCATTAATCAAGGATGCGGATGAGAGGAGACTGAAATTGAAAATATCATCTGGTACGTACCCTAAGAGTGTTTCAGGTGAGTTTACACTGGCTGGCAAAGACCACTTTGAGTTTGATTTAAAATTAGTATGAGAACTTCTCTAGAGGCCACACTGAACACCTCAAGTAAAAATTAGAAGTCATGACTCCCACGTTGCACACCGAGTGTTTCCAGTAACACTTTATTGGAAACAGGAGCAGGCTGACTTTTAAAAACTTCCTGCTCATAAATGGATATTTAGCATATAGTTATGATTGGTTGGTCTTTTTTTGTTATAAAACTTATTTTTCATTGATTATAATTTTGTGAATCCTAAGTTGTTTGGGCTAAAATTCCCTCATTTATGTGCTTGCTGCAATTGACTGTTACCTTTTAAATTTTTAGCTCATGTAATACAGCCATTGCCAAGATAGATGTGCCCAAACACAATTTATACCAATCTGAAAATAATGTGTTTTTTTTTTAAAAAAAGGCCTAAAGAAAAATCCCTTCTCACAGATGTTTCTTTGAAAAGGGTTAGCACTTCTGCAGATGAAGGCGTTGCTACAGTTGGTACATATGTAACAATTAGGTTTTATTGGCTCTAGAGGCTGCCCAATTATATTAAAATGATAATTCTTTGGAAATGAGAAATCAGAATTGCACAAAGTCTACAAAACCAGATAAAGGTGTAGCCTTCACTGAGTATGTTCCATCCTTTCACTATTTACATATCCGAGTTTCCCTGTGCTTCCTGTGATGGCAAAGAGTCCAAGAAAAGGCAGACTTTTCCTCTTCTGATCCCTCTTGTAACAGGAATGGGAGTCCTAGAAACTGAGAAAGGAAGAGTTCCTCAGTGTCTCTCTGCAAACATATGGGAATACTATTGGCAAAACGTGTCTCTTTTTTTGTAACAAGTTCATATACAAGCATTCCTTTTAACAAAGAGGTAGAGGGCTGTGCTGTAGCTTTTCAGGCCCCTAGCCAGCAGATGACTCATGCTTTAAGGAGGGCTGAATTCTTTTTAAACATTTACCACTAAATTCTAAGGAAAGAAGTCTAATTACACTTTATGCTTTAGTGCACTTAGAAGAACAGCATGATTTAGAAATGGCTCTTTTCATAAAACGGCTTTGTAGAACACATTTGAAAGTAACTGCTTTCCTGAATGAAAATGTATGAATTCCTCTAATTATATAACTGGGGGAAAAGAGGCTTTTTTTAGACTGCCAGCATCTGAAGAAACTATGAAAGGACAGAACGGCTTCTCCCAGTATTCTTTTTTAGTATCTTTTCTATTCTAATTCTGACTGCATATAACCAGTGACATTGTCAGCACTTTCTTTCTGTTATTTAATAATTAGATGTTACTCTTTTAAAAAAAAATGCTGTGATTTTAAGTTTCACCTTCTCAATCCTAATTATTCAACATTGTCACACTGAATTTGGGAGACCGCAAACACCATCACATGGATTTTAGAGAGGAAGGAATGTCTCTAGGACTTGCTACTGCAAACCTAAGCTTGTCTTTATCTTGACAGGTAAATAACTTTCCTGTAGTAAATACAGCATCTGATTGTGTGAAAAAGCAGTAATAGAAAGTGTATTTTTCATTTCTTTTGATGCAATTTCACAGCAAGAAACTGGAAAAACAAGCATCCTAGCTGTATCCGAACTCCTTTAGAATATGATTAAGAGACTAAACCAGCTTCTACCCTCACAGCTTACATGTGGGAGCACCGTCAAGACTGAATCTAGAGACTTCTGCTCTGTTTTCTGGAATGGGGGTTTCACAACAGCTGTTATTTGAAACTTTCAAGGGAACATAACAGCTGCAGTCAGTCTGCCCCCACCAATCTCACTGACCCTTCTATTTACAACATCAGGCATAAAAAGATGGTCTGCATGTCTTTCCTAACTGCAAAGAGAAGATACGATCTTCAGGTATTAAGAACTTGGTCTGCATGCTTAACCTGCCTATCAGAAATAGGTATTTATTCTTCTCACAGTTCGCACTAGCAATGAAGCCTTGATCTCTCAGCCAGCTCCTGAGACAGCTGCAGTGGGAAGCTAAGGTACGTCCAAGGTCTAAACAACCCTTAAAGAAGCTATTAGTCCTGCTCCTGCATGCTTGTTTTCCAGCTGCCTCTCTTCCTATTATCGCACTGTTTGCTGTCATCTGTGCACTTGAACTCTCGTTTAAACTGCCAGTCACAAAGATGTAACTGGATTTCACAAATTCCACAGGGCATTTTGCAGACAACCCAGTCTTAACTCATTTCTCTCAGTTCTCTACCTGCTTCAGGACTGTCACAGGTTAGATCTCTATTTGCCAAGGGTTATCTGCTTTCAAAAGACCTTAAACATGAGCCTTTAAGTGAATATTTTATTCAAATAAACTAATTCCTTCCGCAAGACCCAATTTATGTCTCAGTTTTTAGAATAAGCTATATTGTTCTCAATTCAATTACTTGAGTTGTTCCAGGATTTTCCCTCATAGTCATCTAAAGGTTTGGTAAGTAAATCTAGCATGTGGGAAACATTTGCAAAAGTGTCGGTCCCTTCTACACCTGGGAAATTTGCCTCATGGTGATGTCACTCCCAGACCACAGAGCAGAGTAGGCTCCTGTGACAGCCCCGGGAGGGGCTGGGCAGGAGTTCTGTTTCATTGCTATTGGCTTGTATACTGGGTGTAGGTGTCAAGATTTTGGCAGCAATGGGGCTGAAGGGGCATCTTCTGTGAGATGAGCCTGATTCCCCGCTGTGCTACTCAGAGTGGCAGTAGATGAGTTGGAAGTGAAGGAATGAAATTGGGCCTGGGAAATTGGCAAGGAAGATATTTCAATGTTATTTCCTCATCTTAATGAGTGGGGAAAGTGAGTGAGAGGCTGTGTGAGAGTTTGGCTTTTGGCCGGGGTGAACTCACCATGGCTTGTCAGTAATTTGCCTGCGATGAGCGAGGGGAATCATGCAGTCGACTCAGTATGAGTGGTAAAGCAAGTTCCACTTTATTGCAAAACTTACACATATTTATACCATAACTCATGTCTACTTGTCTAACAATCATTGGTTCTTACATACACTTGTCTTACAATCATTGGCTTAGCTCTTAGTTACATTATCATGCTCCTCCTACTTGCAGTTACTGCTGTATGCTTACTTCCTTAAGTTGTTTATCTGTACAGTTACAAGGTCTTCATGACCTTCTCTTAGGGATTTTCTCACTACCTTCCTCCTTGTCAGCTTGACTTGGCAAAGTCCTCAGTACTTTTTCATCACAGCCCAGTTCAGTTGATTTCTGTCAGGGCCAATTCACAGAGCTCCTCCTTTGAGCCATGTCCACGCTCCCGCAGCCCTTCTCCAACAGTCCAACATCATGCTGTATCTGTGCTCCTTCATGTTTGTGGAGATGGGTCTTTTATGGGCTGATTATTGCTCTATGATAAGCCTGGGGGAAGTCTGGCAGAGTATTATTTGGGTTCACCACTAACTACCATCATTGCTGCTTTCTACAATTTTGTGTATGTGAAGACAAACTTTTTATAACAAAACCTAGAACTTCCTATCTTCATATTCCTTAAAAGGCAAGTCTTCCATGTCCTGTGCTTCAATTCCTACAAGAACAAACCTCTTAAACTCATTTTCTATAAGATGTTCTCCAGTGGTTTTCTGTGTCTATTCTTAACATGTCCTTCTCTGCAGATAGATCCAGCAGTGTATTTCTCTTCTGCTGAGTCCATTCCTGGACTCCAACTAACCCAGCAACTGAGACCAAGAATCTCCCCATTTCCTTAGCAGACACCACAGAATGGTAGACAATTTGAAATTTTCCAAGTGCTATTTTTTTAAAGAATATACAAGATTTCTTCTTCCCAGCCAGGCCTTCAGCACTGGGTATTTAAGTTATACAGTTTAATCAGCATAACCTGCAAGATGCAACCAGCTGGAAGTACTGGCCAGTTGCAATCCTCCAGCCCCTCTAGGACAGACTATGCTCTTCTACTATTAGTAAGTCCTATTAGCCTCCCATCTTTAGACATTTTTCATTGCAGACCAAGTCTTTCTGGTCAAATAATATATACATCTATTCCTTTCCTTCATGTGTTTGCGATGCATAGCGGCAGCAATCTTATATAGTGATCTGCCTCCTGGACATGAAGATGAGGGCACAGGTATGCAATTTTAATATGTTAACTGTTTCCTACAATTACCAGCGTCTAGCAATTTGTAAAGCCAAGGGAGGGCTGACAAGCAAGGAACAATCATGGAAACAACATCTATTACCCTGCAGCAGATAAACTGTATTACACTATTCTCAGTAACTAGTTCTGCAGATAACAATAACTCCTATTATTCAGAAGCCCCTCCAACAATCCAATACAACTGTACAGCAGGTAAAAAACTCTTCTCTGTACTTGATCCCAGATTCTTAGTCATAGGTACTGGAAAGCTGCTATAAGGTATCCCCAGAACCTTCTCTTCTCCAGGCTGAACAACCTCAACTCTCTCAGCCTGTCCTTGTAAGAGGATAGCAAGGGAGCCAGAAGTATATCAAATTCAGCCAGAGACTGCTGTGACTCCATCAGCTTCTACTCGGAATAAATTTTGAAAAAGGACCTAGTTGCTTGGAATATTTTTATTCTTCTACATTAGTAACCTTTAACAGTTAAATTTTAATCCCAGCATGCAACTGATAGATGTGACAACACTATCAAGAAACGTACATTTGTGGTGTGAATAGGTGCACCCAAAATATAATCATTCATTCTAGCTTCAATAAGTGCAATATCTAGAGACATAAATTTTCTTCTGGCAGACAAGACCTAATTGAAGTATTTTAAGAGATTATAACTCTGACTCTGTATCCTGACCCTAGCTTGCTTTTTCTGTGTTAATTGAATGTTCATGAAAGATTGTGAGATGATAAATTCTTATACTGGACCTTTGCATTTTTTTCCAAGAAGGGATACAGCATGTTGCCAAGAGTCAATGTACATTTTCACTGTTCCACTGCAGACTTAGATAAGCCATTCGAGGCAAGAAAGTGAAGTTAAGCAACATCCCATTTGCATATATATTGAGTCTTCTGACCATTTACTGAGCTGCAAAGAGTGGTCACTAAAAGGCAGATACAGAACTGAAGCAACGGTCTTTCTTGATCTTAATTGAATTTAACAGCAGGTAAAAAAAACAGAATCTCATTTTTCATTTGAACAATCAGATTTCTCAGTCAAAGGCTGTTTTCAGTATTCTTCAGTGACTGAGATTGTGTCAGTTGGAAAATGTAAGAAAAGAGAATGAAACACTTTGCTTGGATAAAAAGCTCTTTCTGAATGTCACAGTCCAAAATACACGATGTTAGGGATGCTTTCACCTTGCTGTTTGCATATTTTTTCAATTCTAATAAAAATTATTTGAAAAAATAACAGCAGACTCTACCAAATTGATAAAGCCATTGCTGCAAAAGAGAAAGGAAGGGAAAAGCAACTGCTAGAGATGTGGTGTGGCTCACCCCAGATGTTTAACGGTTGTATAGAAGCCTCCCAAGACCAGGACATCTAGTGATTCTGTTGGAGCAAGGAGAAAAGAGGGGTGGTGAACAGTGTTTTATACCTCTTGATACTCAGCAATGCCAGCACCAGAATTTTCCCACAGACCACAGCCTCAGACTTCATCATACAGCTGGTGAGGTCCCTGGAGCTCAGGTGAGTGGGAGATGGAGCTACTAGAAGTACAACACCTGCTGAACTGGAATAACATCAGTGAAAATTCCACCTTTGAAATATCACTGCTGGGCAGTGGACATGGCATTATATGTTGCAGAAAGGTGGTCTTTTTTTGGTGGAATGTGTGAACCATCTTATTAACCCTCACAACAAATCTTCAGCCACTCGGTCTCCAGCTATAGGCCTGGTCTGTAATCTTGTCAGCAAAGTTTCAACCAGATGAAAATCCCTACATTTTCCTGAAACTGGGATTTTAGCATATATTTGGGGGAGAGTTTTGCCAGGGGCTCCTGCAAAAATAGTTCACTTTGTGGCAGGCGTCACCAGAGGGTTTAGCTTTCTCTTCATCTACATTTATCTTGTAAGGCCTCAGCTTGTTGGGTTAATTTCGGTTGCGTTATTGTGCTATGTTCCGACCAGCAGTAATAACAACAATATAATTTCTGAGATGGCTGGAAAGCTGCACCGCCTGCCACTGTACTGCTCATGCACTGACACAATCAGGGCTGAAATAAAGACTGACCAGAACAAGCACATCTTATTTCACTTTGGAAAGTTGATAGTAAAGTAGCGTCTGCAGCCTTGGAAGTCTCTGATATTTTAACAAACACCTCCAACATGGTAGAAGCAAAGCACTACAGATATCCAGCCTTGTAAATGAGTTATACAGTGCAGGCAAGAAATGTTCTTCCTGGTTTTGAAGATATTTCTTCTGCATATGCTATAGGTGTTGGTTGTATACTCTGTAGCCTGCCATATATTCCATGTATGTTAGTGGTAAGTTCCATATACTTCAGATGTAGAAAGGCCAGACAAGTCTTGAAAAGGGGTTTGGAAGCTGTTTTTACGTGCAGAAAATGTCATTCAAGACATGACAAAAAATGTGTTTGGACACATTTCCAAGGCCATGCTGGGCAAGCTGAAAACACCGGCAAATCAAGGAGGGTTTGTGGCTTATTTACATTCAAAGAAAAATCTTTGAAAGAAAGAAGAACTTGTCATGCATCTTGACACAGAAATGTCCTGTGCCTGCTCTTTAGAAAGACAAGCACAGAAGGCACCAGACAGCAGTCTGCCTGGGAAGAAGGAAAAGAACAACCCAGGCCAAATGGTGCAAAGGAAATCGAAAGCACAGGAAAAAAAAAAAAAAACAGGACCTGTTTCTAATACTGCAAAGGAGATACATCTTTTAAGGGATGACTTACATTTAAAGCCGCTCAGAATAATATGTTAAATCCAAGCTGAGTTTTCTTGAAATGTCCTAAGCACAGACCAACATTGAGAAAAACTGTCTGTGCAGGTGCCTCCCGTTTCCACCACAGCATTCTGCACCTCTGAATTTTTCAAAGCCAGGAATGGGGAAGGTTAGAGAGATCTGAACAACACTCTGCCCTACCTTTGCTGCAAACTTGTGAAAGCTGGTGGGTTCAGCCTCAGCGCCAGTGAATCTCTGTGCTTTGTTGGCCTCTGTTTTCTGTTATTTACATTGGGAAACCAACTTACACACCAGAGCAAGAGCTGCTACCCCTCCCGCACACTAATCGTGCCACTCTCTAGTTTCATCAGTGACGCTGGCCACATTTCTCCATGGGGTTGTTCTACAAAGACACGGCTGGGCAGCAGAAAGAAGAAAATAGAAATCAGTTGAAGCAATGCTCAGCTATGATGGTCCAGAGTAGAAGGATTAAGCACTTGAGACCACTCTCACTGCAATCTGCTCTTTGAAGACAAGCTTTTGTAGAACTGAGTGGATGAAAAAATTAGGCTGATGTGCAGCAAAGAGAGCATTTGTTTGATGCGCTCCCTAGGAACAGGGGCCTAAAAGTCACCTATTACCTATGGCCTGCTGTTTGTAAAGAGAGTGTGGGTGGCACACAGGGTGCATTTAGGACACACTGAGTCTTTACACATGGCCAGTGCTAAACACCTGGTTGACCAGATGGGCTTGAAAACACTCTAACCTAACAGCAGGCAGCCATGTCAGCAACCAGGAAAGTTTGTTTCTGGGACAGCTGCACAAGATTGTTGTTATTGTATTGATACATAACAATGCTTTTAGCAGCAATTATGCTTAGAACCCATTCAAATTTAAGCACTGACATATAAATTTTGTGGGTTTATACATGGATGGTAAACAAACCATACGAAAGGTCAAAAATGCTCTTAATCAACAGGGAAGAATTCACCCTTGGCTATAACCTGTTTACCTTAGAAGTATCTCCAGATCAGCAAGGTGCTGATCACTATTCCCTGATTAAAACGGAAAACAAGAGAGCAGAAATACACTTTTTAGGGCATTTGACCACCACCATTTGATTGTGGAAGGCATATTTGGCAAAGTAGTACAAACAAACCAGACACATGTGACTTTTAACTAAATGTGAAGACAGACATCAAACAGGTCTCTTTTTTTTCAGCATAATTTTTTCTATGCCAGAGAAATATTTCTAGGCGTGTACCTGAGAGACTGATGACATAGCCCTGAGTACACTAACAGATCAACAGCTCTAGAAGGTTCAGGTCACTCATTAGATGCTGGGAAATCATGCTCCTAAGCCTGACCTCATAGCAAGGTAGGATGTTGGTCTAGGTCCTCTCTATTTAGCACTGAGTGCTGGTAGCTCTTTTCAATATGTAAGTGGCCATCTACACTGGCATAAAAACTTCAGTTCTTAGCCTAAAAGCCTCCAGAATCATTTAAACTGACAACCAGCTACCTGTATGGTGCCTAAATAGCAACTTCAAATGTTTCTAAAAGAAGTAGGCCTCACTGGCATATGTCTGCCTGGCTAAGGACACAGACATGTATTTTGAGTTGAGGGCAAAGGTGCAGCTTTTTTCATGTATTTCAATATCATCATAGAACCACAGAATAAGCCTGACTTGGAAGGGACCCAAAAGGATCATCAAGCTCAACTCCTATCCCTGTGTAGGACAACCCCAACATTCTCACCGTGTGTCTGAGGGCATTGTTCAAATGCTTCTTGGGTTTGGCTCCATGACTACTTCCCTGGGGAGCCTATTCCAGCGCTCCACCACCCTCTGGTTGAAGAACCTTTTCCCAATATCCAACCTAATCCTCCCCTGGCATATCTTTCTGCCATTCCCTTGAGTCCTATCACTGGTCACCAGAGAGAAGAGATCAGCTCCTGCTCCTCCTCCTTTCCTTGTGAGGAAGCAGTAAACTCCTATGAGGTTCCCCCTCAATTTCCTCTTCTCCAGGCTGAATAGTTCTAGAGAGTTTACCTGTTCCTCATATGACTTCCCCTCAAGATCCTCCACCAGCTTTGTGGCCTACTCTGGATACTCACCAGTAGCTTGATATCCCTTTTGTACTGTGGTGTCAACATTGTTTTTATCTGTCTGGGTATCTCATATTTTATTTAAATCTTACAGAGACAAAAGGACACGATTCTGAAAGCACATCAGCAGGGTAGTGTTAGGTTTCAAGTAACATTCAGAAACACAATGAGGACGAAGTACCCTATTATCTCCTTCATTCCTCAGAGCTAGATCAGTCATACCCACTGTCAGAGCACCCTGTTTTAAGCGTTTGCTTTGCCAAAAGACCTACTAACCTGCATGTGCTGCAGGGTATTCTAGAGTGGCAGGTGCTACACTGCTGCTCCTGGTTTTGTTGCTGCTCTGCAGGGCAAAGAAGGGGGTAAGAAGGTCTCTGTTAACCTTGTGAATATGGTATATGTAAGGGGAGGTACCCAGTTCTGTCCAGTTCAGTTACAAACCGCATTTAAATGTCATGGGTTGCCTCCACTGAGGGACAGAGAACACAGTTCTACTTAACAATTAAATAATGACTTAATGAGATATGTGGGGGAAAGTCTGTTCTTTCCATCCATAACCCCATTAGGATTGGCACAGTAGAACATCTGTAAGAGAAAATGCTCAAAGCACTGCATCTTGAGTATCATGTATGGTCATCCTCTAGACATTGTGCCACAAACCTGTGAGACATTAACTCGTCCTGGAAAATGGGAGTGCTTTGTGAGGGTCTATCTCTGAAACAGATAAAGAATAATGTGTATTTTGGTTCGCCCAAAGGAGTGCCAGGGAACAGCAAGGCTGGGGTTGCTCAGTGAGAGCGAACGAGCCAGAAGCTGAAGGCAACCATAGCCCAGGTGGCATCCTCACCAACAGGACACAGTCCTGCAGGGTCAGTTCATGGTCCCACAGGATCTGCATACAGTGGGTAGGGTGAGATGCTGGTAACAAGCACTACCAACAGCCCAGAACAAAGTAAAGCATCAGTCAGGTTTGGGGGTCCACTTAGGACTGACAGAACCAGAGGCAAGAGTGGAAATAAAGTTACCTACTGCATATGTCTAAGACCTGTCCCAAGGAGGAACTGGAGGCTATTATGCCCACAATGTCGCTTATGCAAGGACTGAAGACCCATTGGCAGAAGGGGTGAGTGGAGTTCCCAGGCAAGGCTGATGAGGGCCATTGAATCTTACTGATGCTCTCAGGGCCTTGAAAATCTGAGAGGTCAGATATTCTTGTAGCAAAGAAGGATTTGTCTCCTCTTCCATTTTAGGTAACCTTTTCCTACAAAATCATTTTACACAAATTTTGGTTGTGTTTAGGTCTCTAAAACATGCACGGTTCAGCAATTGGGTTATTTAAAATCATCTTCAAAACTTCTCGGTTCTGCCTTAAACAAAGAGAACCTTTTTATGATTCTAGAGTTACCACAAAATTACCTTGGCTTAATTCAATAAATTTTGACCACAACTCTTTAGAAGCTGAAAGCTGTGAGTGAGTGGTTCTGTTTCACTTGTATTTCAAGCCTGTCTCTTTTAGAAGAGGTTTTACGTACTTGTTAGTGAAATCTTTTCAATGAGGCTCTGGACTGGAGGTTGGAGGTCATTTTTTTGCAGCTCAGTCCCAACTGCTTGAAAGTTGAAGTATTAATTTTCTATTCTTTAGAGCCGCACAGACAGTAATTGGATCATGAAATAACAACTGTTGTTTCTAACTTATTTTTCTAGGCATACATAACACCCAGAAGGAAGCTTGGGTCTAAGTGCAGTAAGGCTATTTGTCTTACTTCAGGGACATATAAACAAACCCACTGTGATGTATTACTACTGACAAACTAAATGAAATAGATAGGGAATATCCATTCATGAGGTACTAACAAGTGCAGGAGCAATGCACCAATATGTGAATAATAAAAATGATCTATCAAGATAGACTGCATGATGTAAAGGCAAATTTTTATTCAGTACAGTTTTAAAAAATCAAAATATTTTCTTCCCTTTTTTTTACAGATACCTTTGCAGGGCAAAATATATATACAAATCAGCAAAGAAATTAGTTTTTGCCTTGGTTATTATCATTTGCATTTTTTATTGGATCCTGTTCTGTTGAGTAATCCTATGCTTAGGCAAAAGAGGTTTACTTTCTCAAAACAATTTTCTAACAAGATGGCATTGAACAATTTCCTTCACAGTTCATCACTGTCAATGTACTATGAGTACTTCCTTCAGGTATTTAATGTCCGTTCACATTTTTCATCTCTATTAACCTCTTCTCTTTCCTACCTGCCTATATCCAAAATCACCACGTGTGATTGCCTTTGGAATACAGTCTTCTTTTCCAAGTAATTATCCTTTTAAAAATTTATTTTTTTTATTTTCTATCTCACTCTGGGGGACATTTGATCAAATGAATTCTCCTTCTAATCTTTTCCATGAGAAGGTAGTGACAGAGAAGCAAAGGCACCTACAAATCTGGAGGTAAGAACTTAATTCTTGCCTCAAAGGCTGCTTCCAGTCAACCCATCCATGCACATATCCTTTAGATGACATCAGAGGACACAAGATGTAACACTGTATGTAAAGTTATGTAGACTTTGACTACAGAAACTGGATGTGTTTTCTCATGTTGTTGCAAACAGCCATCTGGGCTTGGACACAACACTGATTTGTTGTCTTTGATCCTTTTTGTTTCTTCTTCCACGTGTATTACCTGTGCACTCTAATGCCAGATTCCACTCTCTCAAATTCTCTGAACCCATCTGTGATGCTTAAATTTCAGACTGGATGCACTCTTGTTACAAATGACAGGTGATATAACTCAGACATCCAGACTCTGAATGAGGAATTGCAGAATAAGCTTGAAAACAAAGTTGCTCTTGCGAAATCCAGGCACCAAATTACAAAATGCATAATAAATTCTTCATCTGTTTTAAACTTCCCTGTGCCTGAAGTGACATTTTTTTGCCATGTGAAGCTCTGAAGGCTATTAAGGACACCATAGCCTTGAGACGCAGTGTCGTAAATCTTCAAATTCACAATTGGCTGGCTCTATTTTATACACCATAGCAATTCCTTTAGTCTTCCCATCTAAAGGAAAAGAGAGTTTCCCCGTCCTTTCTTAGCAGCATAACTATCACTCCAATTCACCTCCTCCATAGTCACTAGTTACAATGTTAGTAAATCCAATTTTAAGGACTATCTATTGCAAACCAGAGCAGATGCCATCCTGATACAAACACGGGTGCTGCACAGCACCTATGTGACTGTACCACATAGTATGGGAGCCAAGCCTGCAAAGACTAACAAGGCATTAAATCCTATCACAACGAGGGCGAAGTATGAGTCTCAGCCTACATCCTATGTTCATAAAAACAAAAGTGGGGCTCAGGACAATTTCACAATTCTTTTTAGTTTGCAAATAGGAGCAATGAGAGCGTGTGTGCATTTGTGAACATCTTATACTCAATTAACTAAATGTTTGAAATGCTATAAACTATCATTCATTGCACTACAAAGCATTTTAGTTGCACCAGTGTGCAACTGATGTTACCTTAAACTCCTTGTATTTTAATGAGATGTAATAATGTGTAATCATCAGACAGAAATTTCAGACTGTTAGACTTGTTACACCCAAACTAGTAAAAAAATGGTCTTCAGTCTGTTCTAACAGAATGACAATGTTGTCTTTGTACAGACAGCATCTCACATTTCCAGTCTAGTAAATCAAGTTGAAGACCAACTAAGCACTTTGTGCTCACCCCTCCAGAAGGCAGTGCAGCCCCCTCAGCTGAGCAGACCAAACCAGCTCAGGGCTTCATGGGGACTCCACGTAAACAAGCATCTGAAGAGTGAGAGAGGGCTTCCGGTCAGTAAAAGGAATGAGTGGTTCAAGGCTTACTTAAACTTAAGTTAAACCACAGTTCAGGGCTTTTTTTGTTAAAATATGAAAGATATTTTATATTTTGTTAAAATATGCTACCAACAATTCTGGACAGTGAGCCAATAAGAGATCTGTCTTGAGCAAAGGTCCTTCTGAACTCTCTTTCTCCCATCTGGATCCAGAGGACCTTGAGAAAGCTAGCCAAGGTTTTATGGTTTGGAAGAAGAGTTTATGTAGTGGATCCCATTATATCACAGATTATTCCTCTTTGAAGGCAAAAACAGGGAATCACAGCCACAGCATAGGAAGCCCAAGATGGCTTAGCAACAGTGCTATGGTAGCAAGCCAAGGTGGAACTGGTCAGAGTCAAGTTCGCATAGCTACCTAACAATAGAACTTAAAGACCTCTGGAGCAGCTGAGGGACTTTGGTTGGGCTTTTTTATTCAGTGACAAATGGGCAACAGATAGATGCGCATGCATTTTGTTTTGGGTCCATAATGAGCAGAGAGCAAGTTCTGAGCATGTAATGAGGCGAGGTGAGGCAAGGCAAGGAGACCATAATGGTTGCCTTGATACTGCCCATTTACTCACAGCTAACTTCTCCAGATACATTATCTTCCAGTGAAGATGAATTGCCCGCTAGAAGTTCTCTTGGTTTTGCTAGGGGAGTTATTCATGATGGAAGCCTAGATGATGGAACTGAGTTCTCTTGGTTTTCAGTTTTCTTGCTATGTATTTTTAAGGAGGTTGCCTCCTCAATAATCGACTCAGCCTTTCTTGTTACTTGTGTTGGCTGGAAGGACCACTAGAATTTTACCACTAGTTAGCTCATTATAGTTCATTGCTAGATTTTCCCCAAGTAGGGAGGATGTGATCACTGAAGTTGTTCATTGAGGGTATAGTCTTCTATAGGAAGTGACTATAAGAGTAAGGATTCTTCATGTTTGATACTGGTGACACTTGACTTTCCTCTGTTTAATAAATCTGGATTCAGCAGTAGGACACTTAATCAAATGTGTAAAAATGCCTCGTACTAAGTTCTGGTTTGTTCAAAGAGGAGTCTTTCAGGGGGCATAATTAGAACTCCCTGGACAAACTGCTAAATCCCAAAGTAGTTTAATATTCCCAGTTCTGTAGATTTTCTGTTTGTACAAAGCTTTATGTTGGGATGTATACAACAACAAGAAATTACAGCATACACTTAGACAAATATGTTGTTAACTTGGTAATAAACAGTTATATAAATATGTTTAACTCTGGTTAATATTAGTACCCAGCTTGCCATGACAAATGAAATTTTCAGTTCACCTATGATCATGAAAATTTCTTGTGGGTACATGGATGCCTGGCATGTATACTGGAGAGTGACTGAAGAAAATGGGTGGCTCCTTTTTGTGTTGTTCCTAGTCAACTTTCCTCACTGAAGAGTGAAAACGAAAGGTTGTTGGGGTCCTTAATAAGAAGTGGAACATTTTGTTTTAAAATGGAATAGCACTTCCCTGATATTTTAAATGTTTATTACTGCACAGTTTTTCATCTCCATCTGAATTAAAAAGTAGAATCTCTCAGCTGACCATTAAAGTCTTACTTTGCTGCCAACTTGTTACATAGAATCTCTTCTTTGTCATCTTCATAACTAATAGCATACATTCAGAATCCCTCTGGAAATTTAGGGAGAGAGTGTCGGAGTAGTCACCGTTAAACATTGTCCTCAAAATGAACCATAATTTTTCAGCAGATGTAAGGAATAATTTTTCCCTTATGGACAGATAACAAAAATAGACAGACTAAGACGATTTCTGAATGTTTGCTGTTTGTGAGCTCAACCACTTCAACCTAATAAAATCATAGTTTAATAAAGTCATACTAGCTGTAGTAAATTATTTGAGAAATACACAAAACAGCAAATGGAAACATTCTAAATTTGAATCCTCCACCTTGATATCTCCTGAACTGTGATAAAAAACCAACAACTTCATTTCTATTTTACATTCACACCGAATTTTAGTCTGCATCCTAGTTCCTGTTCACCACAGGTATTTTTATAAGCTTTGCAGTCTTTTGGCAGACAATCCTAAGAGAAATAGTAATGATATCGTAATTTCCTTTCTTATTTCCCTAAATACAACTGTGACTTCTCCATACGTATTGAATTTTAGGAGGAAAAAATTGCTATTTCATTTCCTGATAGATTTGTGTCTTTAGAATTGACACAAATCATATTTACCAATACAAAAGAGTCTTCAGTCTTGATAGTTACTAAAGCTACCTCCTGTTCGAGCTTCCTAAGGTCAGCAATTTAAGAGTCTGTGTTTTAAAATCATCATTTGTCACGCTGATCATTCCTAAATAAATACTTTATAATATCTTACTACAGAAATAAACTACCAGAACTACTGGCACATGTGCAAGCCATCATTATAACCTCTCTTCTGTATGTGTCATCTGCTCCCAGCATCCTCTGCCTTTATGTATATCGCTGTTCGTTACTCACAGTGCATCACCTAGAGGTCCCATTTAATACCAGAGGTTTGTTATACAGGACACCACATATACATGGAAAGACATTACCTCTGTCTCAAAGCCCACCCCATGATCTGCTCTGCCCAGGCAGTACAGACAATGGTAGGAACTATCCTTTCCAATGCTCTTTCAGAAGGCCTGTCCCAACCCATAACTCCTCTCCGCATGCCACATGGAGCTTGTGCCCTTGGCATCATCCTGGGGAAGTAAGCTTGGAGGTAGCAACTTTACTCAAAGGAGATAGATATGGGTCCTGGTAGCTGTTTGTCTGAAGCTCTCCCAAGACTCAGAGGGAAGAAAGAAAGGACAGAGACCTGTAATATCAAATCACCATCAGCCTTGTGCTGGCCGTATGCAAAAAGTGAACGATGTGCACAGCACTATTTCAGATGGACATCTGCTTGTATGGAGGTGACAGAGGTGAATCAGAAAGCTGGTGCTCTTTTCCTGTCTCTTCTGCTACTCACTTCCTACCCAGTTGCTTTCCAGCCTGTCTGTGAGCAGGTCACTGGAGGACCAACAGTAACCTTAAGCAGGGGACAGATGCAACTGAGGGACTTATCTTGAGATGAGATGAACACAGGCTTGCTTCCTCATGTATATATAGAAACAGGTTGGAAAACCACAACAGAGAACTGCCTCACCACCCACTCTCTCCTGCAGTCCACTTGCTACAGGTAATCAGTGCGACACCACTCTCCTCCCCCAAGCTGGAGATCACTTGCATCAACATTTTGTAAGCTATCCTGCCCAGAGTTCTCCTGCAAGTAGTCTTATTTGGACAGGGTCTGTAAAAGAGTAATACAGGAAATAATTATGCCTAAGTGTGCCAGGAGCAGCAGTCATCCAAGGGCAATGTTTTCCAACTCAAGGTTACAGAAGTAACAGGATGACAAAAGGGCAGCAGATTGGTTTAGAAATCTGCTGTAAACTGTAGTCACAGATTGTTGTGTAGGCTACAATTGCAATAGCTAAGACTGAAATAGATCACTCTCATGATTTAGAGACAAAATAATACATGTTGAAGGATCTTCTTTTTGCAATACCACAGACCCTGCAACTGAGAGATGAGATAACAAGAGACTGTTAGAAAAACTGCAGTATCAGCTAAAGCAGCAAGCAGAGCAAGAAGGTGCCGCTAGAAGAGTAAACAATGAAGACCAACAGCAGTAAAAAAGGACAGCAGAAGCTGCTTAAAGCACAAGCTGTAAATATAATTATTGTGAAAATCACAACTTTTTTGTTTCTTTTGAACTGATTTACTGCTAGCTTTAGTAGTTTAGCCCTCTAGGTTTGTATTGTAGAGCAGTGAACAGATTTGTAGACCCCTATTGTATCTGCCCTGTCTTTGCTAAGTTGTAAAATGACATGGTAGGTGAATGGATTTACACAAAGGAATAATGACATTGGTTTTTTTTTTCCTAAAAATACACATTTGGACCATTATTAAGTAGTAAGCTAATATCTTCATGGAACCATTTAGCATAACCCCACCATCTTGCCTCTACATTGTAAAGATGAGTGCTGGGTCCATCATTTTACAATTGAAGCTAAGCAGATCTTCCCCTAAAGTGCGTCACTTTACATTTACCTCTGTTGAATTTCACCTGGGCAATTTTATTACGAGACTGAGTGACTTGGAAATGTCCTTGAACTCTTCAACTCTTTGTAGCCTGCTCTAAACCTTACTAGTATGAATAACTGTGCACTATCAGCAATTTTCTTAACCCACCACTCATCTCCTTTTCTGATGAGCAGCACAAGTCTTTGTAGATTCATTGGTTATCTCTCTTTAGCCAAACCAAACCATTTACTCATTATTTGCCTTTTTAACCAACTATATATTGATGTGTGGGTCTTCTGTCCTATGTCATAGCTAGTTAGTTTCTTCAAAAGGTTTGGTGAGGGACATTGTCCAAAGATATTCGTATGTTCTACTTATTTGTTCATACTCCAGAAGCTCTGACTGACCAGGTACCCTAGGACATAAATCAGCCTGCTGATGAGGCCACCCCACTAACAGGCCTCATGCAGTGAAAAGACTACTTCGACACAAGCAACAAACACAGCATTTAAGAAGCACCAGCAACCGAAACAGCTAATGCAAGAAACACATTAATGAACTACAGGCTGTTGCAAAGTGGAGTAGGCAAATGCTGAGGATAACATGTGTTGCCTTCTAGTGTGGCAGGTAAGCAAGTATGTGTAAAATCCATAGGGCATATCCTGAGGTGAAGGTCTCTCTAAGTAATACACTATGTGAACGGAGCCAGTCATTCACTGTAGGGAGCACTGGGGAACAGAATCAGATCATTTTGGCATAAATCAGCCTCTGACAAAGGTCCACTGTGGCGTGATATCATGAGTATAAACAAGTATGTATGAATGTATACATACATGTATGTAAAATAACATGCAGATAAAACCAACATGCATTTCAAATGTTTTTTTTAATATTCATGTGTTGAATAATATTAAAGCATTACTTATTAATTGAATCATTAGTTATTGACTAATAAGTAATGACTACTAAGATATTAAATATTTACATGTTTCTTTTTAATTTATTCACTTTTTTAAACAATTTAAAGATTTCTGTTAGGAACCTCCATATTCTTTTCATATCTAACTTTCTCCCCTTACAGGAACTGTCAACAACCCCAATATCATATGAACATTTCATGCGTCAATGCACGAAGAAAATCTACAAGCAGACAGTTGCATTTCAGATATGACTAAATCTAAAAAAACAAAGAGGTTAATTTCTCATGCTACCCTTCTAAATACAAGTGCCTCAAAGGTTCCAAAATTTAGAATTCAGGGCAGGTACAGGTTCCACTGTGATGGATGTGATGAACAAAACAGAAATGAGAAATTTTATTCTTGGATAATACCCAGAGCCTCACATATTTTGTAATAAAATCATGTTTGTTGAAAGTAAAGAAATGTCTTGAAAGAAATCAGTTTAGCAGGGCAGTTCAAGTCACATATATTTTCTAAATAAGAATTTGGAGGAAAATTTTCCTCCAACTAGCATTTTGCAAACTACATTTCAGATCCATTTATCCAGAGTATAGAAATATACTCTAAGTAATGGCATAAGACTGACAGACGCTGTACAGAAAGTTAGCAAGCAAGAATTATAATAGATCCCTGAGAACATATGAAGAGGGAAATACCATAGTCAAACAAGAATCTCCTTGGGTGCAGAAATGTAAAATAATTAAAATTTCAGAAAATTGGTCTTTGTTCTCAAAATATTATCACAAGATAAAGTCTTTTGCTAGCAAAATACTTTATGTAAGATACACTCTCTCTTTCTTTTATGAAAGGCAAGAGGAGATTCTGGAAGAACTTTGCTGTCATTTCCAACACTGAAGCAGCAGTAGGTAAAGTTTTGCTTTCAACATGATCAGTGCACATCACTAAGCCAAGCAGAGCCATTCTGGTTTTACAACCAGAGAGCCAGTGTTGTGTTAGCTTTTCTTTCTGTAGTCAGTGCTAGGATACTTTGCTCAGGTATGCCTCCGTAAGTTGTTGGTATGATACAGCACTAAAAAAAAAAAAAAAAAGAATAAAATCATAAAATATTTCAGTAGAGGTATTCCCCGTAGATGGAAAACTGCTCTTGTGAGCCATCATCTCAGTAGTGGACCCAAGCTTCATGGCCTATACTTAAGAAAAGCGATTCTTAAATGGCATGTGGAAAAGGCCTACCTGAGAGATTAAAGGAGTGAGAGGGGTTGTTTTAAGACAAACTGTGAGAAATTTATTTGTTCCTAGCAATCTTACTCTAAAAGGCAAAAATTATACCTATACACTTAATAGCAAATATTTGAGTTAAAACTAGAGAAGAAAATAAATTATTATGCATGAGAACAAATGGCTGTTAATGAGCAGTAAAAGAATAGCCATTTAAAAGAGAAAAGGCTATCTAGACTATGTTCTGATATGGTGTTTTTAGAAGAGTGGGATGAAAAACCTCCAACAGTTTAAGAACAGGTCTGACTAAGTTCATGCTTGCAATAAATCTGGACTGATCTGGCCACTCAGGAGCTGTTTGCATGTTCCATTGAACAGTGGCAATTGCAGTCTGGGTAGGACCAGGCATACTGCTGGGCATTTTCCCCATCTGTAAATTACTGTGAAGTTGAAAATGAAATAATTTAAGCCCATGCAAATGGCTTTTGTGAAGCAGGGAATTAAAGAGCTGCACTAAAAAAACCTCTCATAAAATGAAGTCCTCTATTTATATTTTAAGAACTATTTAACTACCTTTATTATTCAAAGTTTTATTCTATTTATAGATATCTGCATCTAAATTCATATTAAAACTGCATCTTAAACAACTGCTAGTGATAATTTTCTATTCCTAGCCAGCTTCATCCTTGCTCTTAACTGCCAGATTTTTATTCAGGTCCACAACTAGTTACAGCGAGCAGTCTCATCAGAGTAGTCTGAAGGTTAGGTCTTTAATGAAAATTAATTGACTGACATGATATTGAAACATTCAAAATCTATTGAAGAATAGCTGTGGGAGTAGTCCTTCCCATAGACAAAACGAAGAGTAAATATGCAGTGGCTAAAAAGTACAGATAATCTGAAAGGCAAAGAAAATGCAAACCCTAGATATCTTACCTGCACTCATCTTAACCTGGCATATAATGGGGATAAAATACACAAGACAGAGATAACACAGGCAATATGAACATTGTGATACTATAGTAGCTACAGTAGCTATAAGGCAAGCTTCCTTCTATACATATAGGTGAGATATTCTTCAGCCTATAGTGAAGAATAGGCTGAACGAAAAGCAATTCAGGGTGTGTATACAGTCTAAGTAGAAAAGTACTGCTATAGTCCAATAATTATATCATTTGCTTCTTAAAGAGCTCATATTATATATGGCATTTCCTGGAGCCTGACATCACGGCCATTACACCAAACAGGCTCAGTCACTCTGACAGAAACAGCACAGCATCCCATATATGATGTTAGAAGCCAGCAAGGTACTAAACTTAGTAACTCCTGTTTCTTATGCATAGTTCACGTGGGAGGAACAACAGATCTGAAGACAATTAAACAAATCCCAATTTATTGATAGAAATCTAGAAAATCTGGAATGAAATTATTAATAGTTTGACCATGTAACCCTGTAATACAATTTTGCCATGGCTAGTGACAGGCCGTAAGCTTTGTACTGGGTTTAAAAGGCACTAGACCTGAAGGTTCTCAGACATGTTCTGTCTCAAATTTTCTTGACCTGCCTACAAGTTTGCTTTACTTGGTTACCATGTGTCTATGGCTAGTACGTTTTACTTAGATATTTATCTTTATATTGTATAACCACAGGTTTATATAGATAGCAGTAGAAGTAAAGTATTCTATGTAGATTGACGTATTTATGCTTTTAACATAGAGAAATATAAGCCTGGTAAGACAGAAGAACAATACATTTATGAACAGTAGAAAATTTTGATGTAATGCAGAGCTGGAGATGTATGAAGAAAGAGCACAGGTGTAAAAGTGTCTAAGCAGAAGGAGGAAGACCAAATCATCAACATGAACATCATATATCTCCTGGCAAAGAACATGAGGTGCTGACAACTCATCCTAACATCCACTAACAGAACAAAACCACAGAAGAAGGAAATGGAGAAGGAACTGCCCTCCTGATGGCTGAAGTCACAAGCCTCCAGCCTTCATGTTCACTGGAGCTTCCATTTACTATCCTGATGAACACAAGGTTTGACTGTTCCTGCATGCAGCTGAGAGTTCAGGCTCTTGTTTCTGCTGTGACTGGGTCCTGTCTGGAGCAAGTCAATGTGTTTCTCGCTGTCCTTAATGCTGTGTTATGTGCCACCCTCCTCCCGCAGCTCCTTAACTTGATAACACACCTCTTACACATCAGGACATCATCCCCCTCTGCACAGACTTAGCCAGCACCACCAGGAACTGTCTGCAGCTGCAGACCTGGAGAGCAGCAGCGCCCTTTGGAGCTGAGTCTGAGCAAAGACCTCTGACGTTCCTTAGGTAATTGCTCTAGCCCTTACTGGAAAGGACAGAGCCCTGAGGCATCAAGTTGCCGTCACATACCATCTTATTCTGGGATTCGTGAGAACCATGCCATTGCAGGGAAAATACACATCTACTATGATTTAAATTCTAGAGCATAGGAATGAGTAGTAGCAATTTATCAGAGAGTAAACTAATAACTAATAGGCAAATTTTTTTGGGGAAAAAAAAAATCTTCCTTGCTGATATTGCCCAAAATAATTACCATAGTCTTTTCACTCTCCTTTCCTATTAGCATTTAAAAAGCCAGCTCTGAATGATACTGATAATATTTAATTAGCTTCCTGTTTATCCATTATTGTTCTTTTTGCAACCATGCAATAACTTTTATAAATATTCTGGCTATTTAGTTATATTATGAGTAGTCAAAGCTGATATTTCAGTATATTCTCTCAGCTAAGTCAAACTTGAAACATGAATTTTCCATTTGTAACAAGAAAACCTTTTGACTAGTTTAAACCTCAAAAATATAATGGGCTAGTTTCCCACACACACACACCTCTTTTCCCTGAAACTCTTTTGATACCCACATAGTGTCCAAACTAATACTCTTCCTTGTTTGGCTCTTTTTCTCTCAGTCTTATCTAACATTGCAGTACAGGTTTTTATCAAGAGTAGAGCACCAGTCATTTTCTTAACCTGTTTAAGCTCTTGACTTCATACCATGGATCATGGGAAAAGAATTCCACCTGTTAGTGATGCAAAAGCAATATTTTAATTATATTACAAATGTAAAAAGCTGTCTTCAGAAACAGTCCTGATTTTTTAAAATAAAATTACATGAATAGCTTTTCCTCCAGAATAAACATATCAAGATACAAAAATTCACATAATAAGGGAAAACAGCAGTCACCACAATTCAGAATGCTTCATACAGGTGCAGCAGATTCATATGCAAAAAGATAATCTGAAGGAGAAATCCAAAGTCAGCTTCCCGAGCTTTTTCCACATTTAAGTGAGAAAAAAGGCAAGAAATACAGAGAGTAATCCTGATTATCTAGGCTGATTCATTTCTTTCATGATTTGGGAAATGTTTTCAAGAATGCCTGCAGAAGTAAAAAAGGCTCTGTAAGACATCAGTCTACAAGACAGTAAACATTCCTACTAAGAGAATGAATCATTATGGTAAGACGATTAATCTTTAAACCAATTCCTATTTTATAAATAGTAGGATGCAGACACTAAAGACAAATAATAATAATAATTATTATTAGAATGTTAAATAGGTGGGAACAGAGGTTGTTAAGTCCCTTGAAACAGCATGCAAGAGAAACTGAAGTACCAAAGCATAACAGCATCCTTCGGTTCATCTTGCACTGTGGTCTTGCTTTAACACATGGTGTTTCCTCCCTTCTTTTAATCTGCTATGGGTGTAGGATGTGGTGTAGGAAAGTCTTTCTGCCCAGATATTACAAGCTTGCTGTAATGGAGAAAAACAACATTTATATGTATTTTTTTTTTAATGATGCTTTTTTTTTTAAGAGAAAAGGAGGGGCAAAAATGTAAGAGCAATCTCCTGTTTATGCAATCCCCTGTATATTCCATGTAGGTATTTCATGAAGTCAACCAAAGTGGACAGAAAAATAGGATTATAAAATAGCTCACATTGGCAAGTACTTCAGTCTCAGGAGGACATCTCATACAACGTCCAGCTCAAAGCAAGTTTGGCAAAATGTTATGCAGGGTTTTATTGAACCTGGTCCTGAGAACTTCCAACAGCTGAGACTACGCAACCTCTCTGGGCACTCTGGTCCACTATTTGACTGTGGTCATGGTCAAGACGTTTCTCCTTACAACCAGTTAGGACCTCTCATGTTTTGATTTATATCTGTTGGCTCTCATCGTCCCACCTGGCACCATTGTGAAGAGCCTGGCTCCAGCTTCTTGATAACCTTCTTATGGGTACGGGCAGCTGCTGTCAGGTCACCCTGAACACTGCTCTTTCATGCTGAGTCACTCCTAGACCCTCAGTGCTCCTTGTAGAGCACATGCTGAACAAATCCTTAGCTCCCTATCTACAGCTTCCCCAAAAATTTGGAGCTAGATGAAGGGGAAGCAAGAGTACGTAAGCATCCTAACATCAAACTGCAGTTATAACTCGGAGGGGGTGCCATCCATAAAGCCATGGTCAGCAAGTAAGATACAGCTCCAGTTTAGTTACAGGCTCCTGCCAAGTAGCAGTATCAGACCCTGAGGCACTGAGGTGGAGGGCAGAGGACAAAATATAAAACCAGAAGAGAGTGAAACCCATTATTTCTTCTGCTCGTAAACCAGCTTGCTTCTATCAGGTTTTGTTCTCTTCAGATGCAAAATCGAATAAAACTCATTACGTAAGATTTGTGCTTGCTGCAGCCCTTTCAGCATATTCTTCTGCATAGATATTATGATTATATTGATCCATTGTTCTCCTCTTTATAGTCAAGAACGAAGTACAAAGAAAACATCAATCAGCTCTAACAATTTTATTCTGCATTGTTCAACTCAACCCAAATCATCAATATGTAACTTTTTCAGAATTAGAACTGTTTTCTAGTTTTTGAGAATAAAAGCAACTTTCGCAAACTGAGAAGATCTTATATAAAAATGAAAATAACTTCAATTATTACAACTGAATGGATATACAGTAGCTGTTCTTGGTAAATTACAATCCTGTGCACGGACATTTTAGTTTCTGGGACTCCCTGAGGTGAGCTATATTTTTTTCAGACTCTCTTGTCAAATATTGAACAACCTAATTAGCAGCAGGATTTACATTCTAAGAACACACAGAATGTACCTGCAGCAACAAAGCAGGCAAATATAATCAAAATGCTCTCAGCTCCCAAATCCTGATATATCTGTCACAAATAAAACACTGCAGTTCAGTTGGATGCAAGACTGATAAATAGGTCTAGAAGACCACATTTTTAGGTAGGTTTCCTGAGAAAATAAAACTCACGCCATTCCATTTTCTAGTTGTCCATCTGCAAGTCTTCTATCAGAAGATTCAGTTCTGTTGGTCAGCTTTAATCAGGCTTGAAAGGGGTGAATATCAGGAAGATAACTGATTTACTCTAAGTCACACAAATGTTAACAGCTTGGTAGATGATGCAGAATCACAGCAGTGTATATGAGGAGGGAATGTTGCAGAATTCACTTCTACAACACACCATTTACCAACCTCTGAAGATGTTGACGTTTGAATATTAATATCACCTTTTCATGTTTTTATAAGCACTTTTTAATTATTTTAGTATTTTACACTTTTCAAGAGATTTTACAACATTAAATCCTGGATTATATTAAAACTCAGAAGAGCTCTTTCTTAGCTCATGCAAATCAGTTAATTCCATAGCAGTATTCTGACATGCACCAACAGAGGAAGCACTTCCACAAAAAATACGGTAACGCTGGATTGCAGCTAAAGAGAAGAGAATTACCCTGATGCATTATGCAGTCTGCCTGATCTATTTTTCCTTCCATATGGGGGCATACTAAATGATTTTATAATGAAGTAATACAATCATCTAGATTTCAGATTTCAAAGTATAAATAGTTTTAATTATAGAGTAAAAAATTAGAAAATCCCTGCATGTGAAATTATTGGATTTCCAGGAAGGAAAGTGTTTTAGTATTAGACATTGGTAAGTACGGGCATTGAGTATTTTTGCATATGTCTAGTAAACACTGTGTAGTATGAATTAAATACATAAAGAGAGAGGGCATATTTAGTTAAAAAGAAAACCTCTTTTAAAGCATAACCATTAAAATTATAAGGGACAGGTAATATAAAAAAGAGGTTTCTATACATTACGGACAGTTTGATTTCATATATGTAAGTATATCAGCCTTATATATGAATATTTATATGAATATTTACCAGAGATTCCACCAGCCTAAATCCCACATGTGGGTACTGGACCACACAACACAGCAGTGGGAGTGACAGGCTGAGATAAATCAGAACCATGTTTGATGACAGAAAAGACAAGAACAAAAACTGGAGGCTCTAGTACCACACAGTATTACACGGAAGGTGGGGAAGTGGTGCAGCGCAGCACAGTGGACAAGGAAAGTATTAAGGCCCCATAAACAGCCACAAATTTTCTCATTTTATTCTTCTTTTTCCGCATCTGCCACAGGTCACACTTAACTCTCCCTCCATTCCCCCTCTTCAATACCTGTGTGCAATTAACTTGTCCTTCATTTTCTCTTCAATCTAAAGCCCTTTACTGCTCTCCACTCTCTTGTGTAGTTGGAGAAGCCACTGTCACCAGCCCCTTTTAATGTAATTTCCTTTAATTTCATCTTATGCCTTTTCCCACAGCAGAAACTTCTTTTCTCTCCTTTTCCTCCCCCATACAAACCACTCTCAGCTTATCTGGAGGCAGCTTAACTCACCCTGAAGCCAGCCAAAGCTCTGGAAACAGCCACCTGCCTCTTGAGGGGAATGCAAAGCGATGTAGCAGCAGAGAGATGCCTCCATCTGCAGCACACAGCTCTGCTTTCCAAACCAACCCCTTTGCAGCTCTGGTGGTTGCATCCAGAGGTGTTATCTCACATTTAATAGCCTTGAATGGGTTTCTTTTCTTGAGATTTGTCCAATTGCATTTCAAACTCATAAGATTTCACATATGAAATCTTTTAGGAAGAAATTCTGCAGTTTAACCACAAATTATGAAAATTCTTCCCTCTCCTCACTTTCAACCTGTACCTATGTGATTTATTCAACTGTTATTAGAAGAGACTGCCAACTATTCCCTAGCCTATTTTAGACCTCTGGCATACCCATCTTCACTTACCTTTTGTGAAAGGTGAGAAGTCCTAATCTGTGTATTCTAAACAGTCTTACACGGAAACTATACTGGGCATTGCTCTCAACATCTCCAAAAATGCCCACACTTTGAATAGATGGCTCATATTCTTAATTTAATCTGAATTAAGGCACAGATGTAATGATTGACAGCTGTGTGGAAGCATCCTATGTGGAAAAAGAGGCACATGGCTCAGGCTGCATTGCTGAAAGCTTTTTTTAAAACATATGTTGAATTCATGGTATGGAATACAATATCAAACCAGAAATTAAAGTGTTTGATGAACCTCCAGTAGAAAAAGGTTTGGCAGAACACAAAAGGTTTATTACACAGTAGTGACAAACCATGATTTTTTTTTCTGAAGGACTACTCAGACTAGGAAGTAGCTGAAGAGAGTAATTGACTCTAGAAGAGATCTCCTTTTAGAAGAAAATTCAAGACCCTTCCGCTAAAGGAAATCAAATGTTTAATTCTGACAGTGAAGCCAAGCAGCTCTGTAAAACCACACATTTCTCACAGTGTCAATATAAACAACAGACAATTAAAGTCTTGGATGTTCTTACTGAACGTTACTCTAAATGGAGGCAGTACCCCAGCAAAAAAGGTACAAGATTAGAAACAGGTATTAGTATCTCTATCTCCAGTATCTTGCAGGAAGAAGCAGGGAGGAAGATATGAAAGAAAACCTTTCTTTCCTATGGAGGATGGGGGGGAAGGGGGATGCAAACACAAAATCAACACTCAAACCCAGCGAGATAACTGTAATTCTTGGTCAGGAAAAGATAATCTTGTGAACAAATACGGTTAATTAAACATAAGAGCCTATTTAAACAGGTCTACTGATGCAGCCTGTTTCACTTGTGCTTCCTATTCCTCTTTAAAAGCATAAAATTAACTCTTAAAGTGATGAGAGTGCAGACTCCTTGCACAGATTCCGGACTGTACAGAAGAATTGAATTAAGTTCTGGTTTACACATATCTTTGCTCTATGTTAGAAGTCTCGATCCTATTTTCCCCATACATACCTAATGAACATAAACTCATTTGCCCTGGTGATTGCTCATTTTATATTATTGACTAAAAATTTCACTTTATCAGCTCTTTAACCTTTAGAAAATAGTCTTAATGGTAAATCAACCACTGAACTAAACCTGGATAATGTTAGCACCTGTTTGCACAAAACAAAAAAATCTCCAATCTGGATGATGCTTTTTTAAGCTATTTTAAACAGCGTCTTCTGTATCTATTGTGAGTACACTCTATTTTTAGCTGACCTGTTGGTGAGGCACTGGAACAGGCTGCCCCGAGAAGCTGTGGATGCCCCATTCCCGGAGGTGTTTAAGGCCAGGCTAGATAAGACTTTTGAGCAACTTGATCTAGTCGAAGGCGTTTGTAACCATAGCAGGAAAGTTGGAACTGGATGATGTTTGAGGTCCCAACCTTCTATGATTCTATGCTTTTATGATATTAAATTTCAAGGGAGAAGAAAGAAAAAACACACAGCACTCGCCTCCCCCCCCGCCCCATTTCCCCCCCCCCCCCCCCCCCAAAAAAAAAGAGAAGTCTTCAAAAGTGGCCATTTAAGACTAGGGTAAGAAAACCTTTCACCCTCCCAGTTCCATTCCCAAGAGTACTTAAGAATAAAAAAAAATCTTCTCTGCATGCTAAAATAATTAGGAGCTCATGCACCTGAGCTGGATTTGCGTAGTTAAGGGACTAAGAGATCCCTAAGGAGGAAATAACAATTTAACATCTGAAAGTATGGAACACTATGCTAGTGGTATAGCAGCACAGTTATAGGGGTTTCCCAGGTATAATTTAGATAGAAAAAAAACTACCCTAGCAATCCATTACTTAATACAAATAAAGTGTTCTGAGTATTAACCATACAAAACAAAACGAAATTACATTTAAAGCTACCATGTGCCTCAGGAAAGGTTTTTCATCAAGGTAGCACCCTCTCCAAACCAGAAGCCGGGGAGATGTTTATTTCGCGATGGGACGTAAGAGCAGCGCAAGAGCGCACCCTCTCTGCAGTCAGGGCAAATTGGATTTAGAAATTTTAATTTACCTTATTAACAGCAGAAAATCTCATAATACCCTAGAAGGAGATAAGTGTAAAAAGAAAAAAAACCAAAATCCTATCCTATTACTAGATGAGCAACATTCTATTCCAAGACTTAAAGTAAAGAAAAACCTCTGCAAAATGCACAGGAAGAAAATCTTAATTCTCCTGATTCAATATTTGTCTAGAAAAAATATGGACAAGCTAATTGTGAAATAACTACTGACAGCAAAATGCTTAAACAATGCTGAAAGAATTAACTCATGTTCACCACAATTCTTTTCATAAAACATCCTGCTGAGCTTTTCTGCTGCATGTGCATCAGAAGGCTCTCTGAAATTTAAATGCATAAGGAGTAGTGTACTTTGGCTGTAATTACCTAGAAGATTACAGTCCTGACAATCTCAGATGTCTCCCCACTCCTCCTTCCTCCTCTCAGAAGTTCAGGAGAGCCAGAAAGCACAGGTTTTCAGCTCCTACCAAAGATAAAAGGCTACAGGGAAAAAGGAGATAGCTGTGAGATGAATGAACAGGTGGATCATTTTGAGAAGTGCTTATTAGCCTTTTCCTTCTTTGCAGTTTGGTTGACATTACTATTTATACCCTTGGACACTCCAGGCAGCATCTTGCATCTTAGTTTCTGCATTTATCAGTCTTCCAAGCAGATAATCTTGGCGCTGCTCAGCAAAATGCCATTATACACTTGGATGTCTCACCAGTTTCATATTTGAAGGAGATCCCATCTAGCTGTTGCGAACACATCAGAGATGAAGACATTTCTAAGCAAAGCTCCCTGCATGGCATATGCCGTGGTGGAACATGCTTTGATCACTAAGGTGCATCTTGTGATTATCACGTGATCCTGTAGCAGACTCTTAACATGATCTTATAAGCCCTGTCAGCTTGAATGGCAACCACACAGCCAGGGTTGTTCCCAACATCCTCTCTGCTGTAGGCACAGTGTTTGGGACTAAGGCTCAGTGCCATGAGCATCTCCTAGATGTCAAGAGGACTTCAAAAATTCCTCTGGCCTGGAATCATCTGCTCTAAGAAAATAACACAATAAATTTCTTAATTCAAAATGTACTTTCAAGGAAACTACATCACGCACATGGAAGGACTAAAAGGAAGAAACTAACAAGAATAAAGGTTGAATAACGTCAGATCTGTCATTAAGTCCTGAACCTTGGCTCTTTTCAGGAGATGAGTAACAACTGCCAGAAATTCTGTTGTATAAATCTGTAAGACCATGCTATAAAGGCACATTCATGATAGATTCTTTTAAGTATCAAATGTAGAGCTGTAGGGAGCATACAGAGGAAAAAAATAACCAACCATAACCTCCATAAATGTGAAAACATCAGTTTTAAGAATATTATAGAGCAAGTAACAGCTAAAATCAACTTAATGGATATATTTCTCACATTTGGGACAGCCTAGACTATCCACACCAAGTTAAATCAAAAACACTAAAATAATGGAGAAGAAAATTCTTTCAGGTCACTTGCACCTGACCATGTAAGCAAATGGGAGGGGGACTTGGGGAAGGGACAGAGAAATTTATTGTGTTTAGACAAAACAGTCTATGGTAGATCTCTCCTTCCCCGTGGGAGGACTCTTCTCAGTGATGAACTAACCTTTTTCAAGCCATCACAGACAGCCAGGAACCATGCAATGAAAATTTAAATAGCTTTCATGCCTATATGATTACATTCCTCACAATGTCAGATGCCTTCTTCACACTCCTCTCCCAGGAATTCAAGTTTGGACCTATCTGTATCAGCAGGTCAATAAACAAGAATGGGAAGCAAGAGCCATCAGGGACTGAGCTAAGGTTTGGATGCCAAGCTAGGTCAAAGGGTGTCAAAGAATTCCCGTCCTATTTTATCTACTGAAGTGCTCGGGGCTATCGGAGTGCTCTGAGACATTGCATGTCTTTTTCTTCCAGATACCACAAAAAAAACCTGATAGGAAACCCAGAGTAAAACCACAAGTATTTCTCCAGCAAAACTAAGGAAGAAGGGGTGGCTACCACCATCATACCACATTCACTGCACTTATTACATCCAGTCAGATCTTCTACTCATCATTCACATATCTGAAATCACAGTCAGTCAATATGTTCGGCATCCCCAGGAGGCAAGTCACTCCTACATCAAAGCCAAAGATCAAAAGTCTGTCAATACAAGAACGGAGCAAATTGATACAAAAGGCTAGGTGATGGCATCTGCCATCCCCAGCACTTCACATCTTTTTGACACGACATCATAAAAGCTAACTTGAGTTTTGATGGATCTCCAGATGAATTAGATGTTCAGGTGTCAGAAAATTCTTTAAACCTGTGTCTGTAGCTCATGCCATCACTCAATAAAGAAAAAAAAAAAGGATCACACTTCTATTTTTGTCCTTCCCCTTCCACCCCCCAAAATGGGAAAGCCACAAGTAATTTAACCAGTAAAACTCTGGACTTCTAACAAAAGAAAATCATTAACACCACTGGAAACATTTCATCTCCTATGTCTTAGATTCCCACATCTTTATGAGACAGATTGGTGAATTCAGTCATACTGCCAACAATTATGGGCAAGTCTCCTATTTACCATTTCTAACCTGTAAGCTTTCACTGTTTGGAAGTAGCTATAAATTCTTAATATCCAGCCTTGTGCTTTGTATTTCATCCCATCTCTGATACTCAGAACTACAAAACTCTAACGCTGTGTATTGGCCATCCTGCCCACACTTGCCACATCAGCAAATCCAGCCACTGCGCGGCAGTTCTCGTGTCTCGATCATTAGCAAACACAGCCAGAACAATCCGTTTCCAAAGCTAAGCTTCAACTAGCTTCACTGCCCTGGCCCAAAAATTTGCACTCAGCGCCATCTATTGATTCCAGTCTGGTTACGTAGAAGGTAAAACCCTGGGTTCATTCACCGTGTGGCACTGAATCATACCATGCTTTACTGAACAATTTAAAATATGTATATATGTATTATAACAGCAGCAACACTGGGTCAGGCATTACAAAACTTTTTGATAAATTAGTGTTAAATTTCTAGTTAGCCCTCTTCTGCTTTCCCACAGACATAAAGATGAAATACTGATGAGTTGTCTGAATAATGACTTTCTGTAATTTCTAGCAATACTAGTATCTTAAAGATCCTGAAGCTCTTCTCCATACATCATACTAGTGGGGGTGGGCATATTCCTGGTGGTTTTAAATCTTTATTAAAAGATCTAGAGCTTGGAATGCCACAATTACTGTTCTGCTGGGATACTTATTTTGTATTTCAAATTAAGATTATTAAGATCTTAGATCTTTCTTTTTCTTCGTGGAAATTTCCTTTTCTAGATGCCCATTCCTAATGACCATTATTCTCTGATTTTGGCAGTGGGAAGTAAAGGACAGCTCTGACCTAGACAGATATGAGTTATTTAGATGTAACTCTGGCTAATAGCAGCTTCCAAATCTTATCTCTTTTAAAAAAAAGAAAAAAGCCTGTTCATGATGATGTCAGCTCCATCAGTGCTGTTTTACTACCTTTCAGGCAGTATTGGTGTAGGTAATCTACCCACTCCTGTACTGTAAAATAAATGCAGATAAGCAGATTTTAATTATGGAAAGTTTCCATAAAGAATCTGTGCAACTAATCAGGAAAAAAAGGTGAAGGAGTTAGGACTTTGCATAATTCTGCTGATGTCCTACACAAAACACTACTCCTGCACACACACTGTGTTACCATTGCAAATGCAATTTGATTGAGATCAGAAGAGAACATCTATGTTTATGATTAATAATCATTCAGAGAAGGTACCAAAAAAACGCATTTTAGTCATGAAGATTTATTGATTTCCTTCTTGATGAGTAATATATGTTTGGGGAGTATGAATTTCCAGGGATTCTTAATTTCAGAAGTTAGTGTGCTCTTACAGTTTTCAGCATGTTGGTCCTAGAATTTGCACATACATTTTATCAAGTGCAGGACCAAGCAAAAAAAAAAACAAAAACAAAACAACTCCTGCCCAAATTCCGCCCCTATTAAAACACTAAATAAACCCAACAAAGCTAAATTTAAAAAAAAAAAAACAAACAACAAAACAAAAAAAAAAAACACCACATTATTCTTCTTTGTGACAGCTTAGAAAAAAATAGATTAGGAGAAGCCCTGCAGAAGTCATGTGGTTCAACCATCTGGTCTAGTAGGACTGACTTTGAAGTTAGATTAGGTTTCTTGGAGCCTTGTCCAGGCAGGTTTTAAAAATTCCGAAAGATGGATATTTCACAACTTCTCAAAAGCATTGGTATTCAGCACTTAACCACTCATCATTTCTAACACGCACATCCACACCATGTATATAATTCCCACAGGCTTATATTCCTTAATCACTCCTTTTTAACAGAGGAATAGGAAGAAATAGAAAGTCAGAAAATCAATTTGTTCTACTGTCATATCAGAAACCAGTCAGAAAATTTCTTGCACAGACCTGCTCTTGGGCAGAAGTGGCTGAGGGCCAAACAGATCTTACTGTGCTGACTTTGCTCTGCCTGAGAGCCTTGTAAGGACAGAACCAATCTTGTACTTGCAGCTGAAAACTGCGGCTCTGCTCTGTTCATCCACATAAGATTGCACACACACGTGTTAACAACTAATAGATTAACATTATCCTCCATTCCTTAGTCTCCTAAGACATTTCCCTGAGAGAACAGAAATGATTTGATGATCTTGCCCATGATTATACAGTAAGTGGTAGCCAAGTTGTCTATTATCACTTGGACAGGCAACTCTTGACAAGGGTGAAATTTCATCTACTCATCTCCTTAAATTAGCCAGTTGCATCCAACAGTAATCCTGCAGAGGTGGTTGTAGCCCATCAGAAGGATCAGCTTTTCCTCTGTGGAAAGGAGGAGCAAGCAAAGATTCTTCTTGCAAAGATTTTCTCAATAAAACATCCCTAATGGGATCAGTGCCAAAGTTTTCACTGAAGGAAAGTGATAATTTCAGCACAGAGGTCATGGACTCCATTTAAAACTCTGCTTTCATCCTCTCATACAAAAAATCCTGTAATAGGAGCTCTAAAATATTGCGTGGTTTAGGTTTAAATATGAGACAATGAAGCATTTATTTGGAACTCATTTTTTAGTAAGACAGTAAATCAATCTACTGTTCAACACTCATAAGCTACTCAAGCAGGAAACAGCTTGCTGCACAGCTAAGAACTTGCAGCAGAAAACCATGTCACATCAGCAGGTAACGGGAAAGTAGCCAGGGTCAGATTGCACCTGCAAACCTAGCATGAGATGCAGTGGCACAAAGGCCACTAGCAATATCAGAGCAGAAAGTTTTCCTCATGTCAAACATAAAATCACACACAAGCATGCATATGGGCAATTCCCTGAAGGGAAAAAAACTTCCATTTATAAACTCTTATTGCTGTTCATACAACAATCCCTCAACTAAAAAAAAGGTTCTTAAAAACAAATGGTTGGAGAATCCTTAGCTGGTTTGAGATTGCTCTCCTATATCAACACATTGTCCCAAAGCTCTTGCAGTAGCAGAGCACTGAGAAGAAATGAGCCCAGAGCTTTAGGCAGTAATTTTTCATGCTGCAGGTACAAAGATGTTCTACAAGATACAACCCCTATCATCCTTTTACTGCAACACAACTCTAGCCTCTGATCATTACTTTAACCAATTATAACAGAAACAGATGGATAATCTAGTAATAACCTTTGGTTAAAATGTTAAAAACATTTTGCCCAATATGTCTCTTGCAGATACAACCTGCCCATAGGCTTCCTGAAGTGATGCCAGGAACAAACAAAGGACTGTCATATGCTGGAAGTAAAGTTTACTTACAAACCAACAAGATTAGAGCTTTGACTCCAGTTGGTTATTTCACACGTGCATCCACTCACTCTCCATTTGCTAGGGTCTCAATTCCCTTTCCAGCCAGAACGCTGGCTGCTGGTGTGGTCAGGCAGAAAACCACATCTCTTCATGCTATACAGCTACTCACAGTTAGAAGTATGGGGCAGCATTAGCCAAGGTTCCTCAGCATCTCCCGCTGTTTTTTATCTGTGCATCTTCCTGATCTCTAGGACCTTTCCTCCAGGCAGGATCTTTTTCTTTTCAGGCTTTCCTTCTTTCTAAGGCCACTGCCAAAACCCTTTTAGGCACCACATCTACTTTCCAGAGCACTCCTAAGCCCCAATCAAAATAGTTTGCGTGCAAGTCACGATCAGTGGCCTAATTGGTGCCTCTGCCTCATGTTTACAAATTGGAGAATTCAGGACATAACTTCAGTGTAGTTTAGCAGTTGTTAATTTACAACCAGACTATAACGCCAGCAGCCAGCACGTACAAGACTTGCTGTCCTTGAGAGCTTGGTAGCTGACACACTGACTCCACACACATACGTTCAGGTGTCTGCTGCCTGTTGGCATTCACAATTTAAGCTTTTCTTTTTTCCCCACAAACGATAAAGAGCTCACATTGCATGAAGGTATATTGCAACACTGCTCTTTGACAGACTGTTACTGTGCCCATTCTCAAGATGCTGTCCCACAGCAATTCCTGTGGAAAGACAAATTGCTGAAGCAGGAACACTGGACCAGCAGTCACATCTCTGTCTTCTTACCCTTTCTCAGTGCATGTGGGGATGGAGTTATAGGAAAAGTCCAATGCAACGCTAGCGTTAACATTTTCTTGGAAATGGCAACAGAGAGCAACTTGAGCTCTTCCTACAATGTACTCTGAGTCCTATTCATCCATTCAATCTGCAGCTCTCTTCCACATCTAAAGCTTACGGCTAATTTTGTCTACAAACTGTGTACAAAATAGTTGGTAAGACTGGGAAACAGATCAGGTAGGTATCAGAGATGATTCTCAGAGAATAAGAGTTCAACGCACACAGTGAGACTCCCAGTGCATTAACAAGAGACTACTAACAGGCATAAATCACTGGGCAGAAACTGTGGGAAGAATAAAGCAAAGTCATCATCTAGACAGGAAAAGGGAAAAGCTGTAGCCCAGGAAAACTGAAGTTCCAAGACCAATGCTGCTGCACTACACTGTCTGGAGAGATTATATACATATATATACATATATATATACATATATACATATATATATACATATATATATTACATATATATATCTCCCTCTGTCACCCATGTCCCACTGGCTAACTGACCTTGACATGTTATATATCAATATAAATATATTCATATTTATACATATAAAGTATCTATCACCATATTGATAAACATTACTGAGTGTTCATAATTTTTCCTTCACTTCTCTATTTTCCTCCAGTGGATACTCATTAAGACTGACCAAGTACCACAGCTCTCTGGTTCTGACTCCCTAGCCCTGCATTACTGTCTATTACAAATACTATAGTTCCGTTCCTTGGAATTCAAGGAACACAAGTTCCTTCCAAAGACTCAGTTGCTGAAATTCTGAATTTGAGTCAGTAACTGACATTTCAGAGTCCTCTCTGAGGGCTAAAAGAAACCAACAAAAAAGACAAGGTATGTCCAATCTTTGAGGAGGCTAAAAACTGGACAAAAATTTTGAAAGGAAATTAGAAACTACAGGCAGGGACTGAAAAATTATATGGAAAGTTAAAGTATCCGAAGAGATCAGTCAGTCATATTCCTCTTTTAAGGATATTGTTGGCTACTACATCAAATTCCTCTGCTCTCTCATATTACCAAGGGATCAAATACACAATTACAAAACCAACAGCAGCATTCATTATCCCTTTTATCAACATGTCACAAACGTTTGCTGAGGGCATCCATTTGTCTTCCAACCTCATTCTGAAGGTGCCTGGCATGAACAATTTAAGCAGATGTTCAAACGGCATGTCAAAGAATGGAATAAGGTCAAGCATTACTTAATCCATTAAACTTCCCATAAGAAGGTACAGAAGAGTGACTGGTCTCCAAAGTTTATTAAAAATCAAAGAATAGAAAACTTTACATAAAAATATGTCAATTTTAGCTTCCACATAGTTGTCCACACAAAAAATTTAAACATCATCTTTTTAAACCTGTAGCACATAACCACAGTGACAGCCAGGCCAATTTATTTGGTTCACCATGACTGAAGTGTTACATGATACCACTTTCCAAATGGGTTTTGCTTTAAAATGGACGCTAGTATAAGACACCAACTAAAGCCTTTGAAGGCTCTTCAACGCAGTTATGCTCAATATTGCTAGTGTGTGAAGACTAAGCAGTACAGGCTCATGTAACAGCCCTTAGATATTATTTATGAATCAGCTCACAATTTTTAAAACTTGTTTTTTTTTAAATTGTGATGAGTCTGGAGCATTAAGACAAACTTTTAGCAAACAGATATGCGCTACTCTACTTTGGAATGTTGCCCTCTCTCCCCTCAAGGACCTGTTTGTGTTTGACAAATTCAGTAATAACATGAACTACTTCTGCTTCAAAGGCATACAGCGTATTAAAAAGCTTCATGCTTGACACCTCATTTTGATATTCAGATATCAGTTTTAAAACATCCTATATCTGTACACAGTATAGATGTCCTGTTAACGGGTTTCTTCAGCTTCCTCTGCTTGTGGACTTATATAACTGACCTGTAGTTTTCTGTGTATCTTAAGAACTCTCATTAAAAAAATGGGAAGTCAGAGGGCGCGAGATGTGACCTACTCCCAGGACAACTGTGGTGCTTTAAAAACTCAGGGTTAGGCAGGATGTACATTTTTCAAAAAGTTAAAGACAGTGTTCGTCATGGCAATACACACTTGCATAGTATACCTGTATGCATCTGTAAATTAAGTGCCAGCCACTCATACTGTGTACAACACTGGGCTGTGCTCTCCTGCAATACATTAAAAGATACTTCTCATAATGCTTAGAGCAGCTGAAGTACTTTTTATATATTTGCTCTTAACAGAACTAATGCATACTGCTATACAGATTCCTTAATGGAATCAACATATTTCCTTTCTCCACATTCTTTAAGCCGGGTACCTCTGTTTAATAATGTTGTTTGAACCCAAACATTAACAGGTTACGTTACTAAAATGCATCAAAAGCGTGTAGTTCACAGCTTTTTAATTTCACATCAGGACTTGAACCAACCTTTTCCCTCCTCCGCTCAGAAGTTTTACTTCTGGTACTACAAATGCTGGATTTGTTGTCGAGTTAAACGAATAAAATTAAAAATTATTGGTCAGAGCAAGACAACTGATAGAGGCCAGACAATGAGCTAAAAAAACACAAGGTCAAAATGCTTTGGAGCTTAATACCTTCTTAAAACCGTTAGCCAAATTACATTTTCATTGTGAATCAAGAAGCCTCAAATATTACCAAATGTCATGTTTGTAACACTGCTCAGACAACCTGCCAAAACTATGAACCCAACTTAGATAATGCAACCTGGGAAAGGATCTGTAAATTAAAAAACCTCTTCCCCTTAAATATAACTTATGTGACAATATGAAATTAAATTAAAAATTCCAAGTTATTGCACAAATTATACTTCCAATATTTACAGAGAAAAAAACTCTGAACTTTGAAACAAAAACAGGAGAGCAGCAAGTTTACTTTTATGAATTCCCAACTTGATTTGCTGCAAAGAAAAAAAATTCTGAGGGGCTGAAGTTTCCTTCACTTCTAAAATAAAACAGAACCCACAAAGGAACAGATGTAGTCACAGCAAAAAAGCCACAGCATTCGTAAATGTCCTTGCAGTTCTGTCAGAGCTGCTTCGGCACTGTATGAACCATTGTGGGAAGGCAGAAAACAAACTTCCACATTTAATAAGGCTTCACAGATAAGCACAACTACTTCTTGAAGATGGACTGAACCACCACACAAAGAAACATGCAAAGAAGTCAGCTGCAGATATTTGGCAACACCAATAAAACGATGTGCTGGACGCTGGTCTCCATCCCTCAAGTCGAGTCGCGCTCGCTCAGTTTATCTGAACTGGGAAGGTCATTTTGGCCTCTGCCATTATCTGCTCAGACTAATAGGCAAACTGTCTCTGTGTTTTTTCCTTCTCCATATATTACGATTGTACTGGTGGTGTCCTCTGTTGCCAACTGGTTGCCTCATGCCTCCACTGTTGACAGGGCTGTAGCTGTTGCCTTGGTTATGAGTTCCTTTCATGGAAAACTTCATTCCGCTGTGCTGCTAAGAAAACAAACAAGATAAGCACTCAGTTTCAGTACAGAAACAACTGAAAGAAAGCACATATTACAACTGATATTTCCTCAACATACAAGTCATTCCCACAGAACACTGCTTAAAACAACTGGTCTTTTCATGCTTGTCTAATTTTAGCTGTGCACTAACACCTTAAGAAGTGCTTTCTGAAGTAAAATGTCCTGCAAATTGAATTGTGTAGATTTCAAAGCATCCTTAAAACCCGTTGATCTCAGTATGAAATTCACTACACATCTCCCTTACAAAAACAGATACCTTCCACATTAAATATCAATTTTGACAGTCGTGTCTATTTTAGAGGATCTTAGCAAGAGCATGACCAAGTAAGATACTGAGTAAGACTTTCAGAGACATCACAGAGAAATCGAAGGGCACAATCGCATGAGCCGATAAATACAAAGCACACATCTGCTCTGCCCATAATCTCACTGAGGTACAGGTAAGCTACCTATGGCTTGTAACGAGCTTGTAAATCCTACTGGTCTGATCAGAGGGCTGCATGCCTCCTAGACCATACTTCAGACCGAGGCAAAACAATTACATGATGAGGAACACACCATAACACTTCAGGAAGAAGTCTCCAATAACTTGGAACAGAAACTGCCCAAAAGGGTTTGGTGACAGCCTAAGCAAATCTACCACACCATAAGGTACCTCAGGCTGCTCTATCATAGAGTGGCATACAATAAGCTGGTCTACTATTTATATACTTAACAAAAGAGGTACAAGAATTGAAAAAGATGGAATTGAAACAGACCTCACAAATACTGATAACTTCAATGCAAGCCATTTTTTTCTGATGTCTGACAGTAATAACTAAGACAAGTGACTTTAATCACTTGAGGTAGACAAAACTGTGTATTAGCTTTTGTTAAACAGGAACATCACTAAGCTAACACCTGAAGCAACTATTTAAAACATGAAATATCTGCAGCTACTTTACTAACCTATATTTCCAAACAAGTTTGGAGTACAAAGAGAATCACAAGAATATCAAGCCATTGTCACTGCTGTGTGCATAAAACCAAAACAGTTACTGAAGACAATTCCATAAGCAACCTTTTACTGTCAAATTCTAATTAGAAGAGACACTGAGCATACAGGAAAAAAAAGGTAAAGACTAGTATTGAGGCATAAAGTTTACTACAGAGTGGTAAAAAATGCTTAAACTTTTTTTTTCATTTGCAAAGTGTGTCCTACAGTGACCTAATCAACCTTCAGCACGCAACTGTACTCCCAAGACAGACATGCTAAGTGCTATCCTCACACTAGCAATAGTCAAATATTCAAGGACAAACAGGAGAAAGGAATAGAAGGAGAGAATTCCTCATATTCAAGAGATAGAACTGCCCAAATATTATTGACAAGTTGCCAAAACACCTACCAGAAGCTATTTATAAAAGTCAGTAACACAATGCTAAAAAAATTTAGAATGTTTTTATACCTGCAGCAAGTGATGCTTCAAGCAAACATACCACCTTGTCACGTTCTTGTCCAGCAAAGTTTTCTAGTTCAGTAAGCATATACCTGACTCTCAGTTACATAAGTAGACAAACATCTACATTAAATTGCATCAAAACACAAAAAATTATCCTTCAACAGCCAAAACACTAAGAGCAGCCAGTCATTAGTTACCTATCTACCTTTGATCTCTAGCTTGTCATGAAGCCTTCTGCATTGTGGTTTTGGCCATTGAGGTAAAGACTCGCAAGCATCAGAGTAGAATCTGAATCCATCTGTCTTACAGCTCATCAGCTGAGAGCAGGTGCTTAAGGAAGTTGACTTAGGGACCTCTTAAATTAGAGATGATGCCTTTAAATTTAACAGTTCTCAGGTAAATATCATTCAATAGTTTGTTTTTATTTTTGAAACCATAAGCTTTTCACATCCTGTGTTATGGCATTTCACAGCTTAACCTAGCATCGTGTTTGAATCTACTATGTGATGATTTTTCAGTTATTGGCATAATTAATTTCTTGTCATTCTGCTCTGACTTTCCCATGTACTGCTGACGACTACACAGACCTATGCCTTTTCATTTTCTTATCCAGGTTAAAGAATTGTTCATTCTTCACACAGAAGCAACTCCATGTGTTTGCCCACTCTTACTATCCCCTCCCTTATTCCTCTTCCATTTGCATTATAACTTTCTTCTGATATAGGAGGCAAATCTATACTCCCTGTTCACGACAGGGGACGTACATGGATTTTTACACGATAATTTTGTTGCTATTCTTTATTCCTAGTAATGTCTGAAAGTTGGTTTGACACTCAATTCTCGGCAGGAATACAAGAAAGCATTACCAAAGCAGTTTTCTGCAGAAGTGTCAAGATCTGATCTCTGCAAGTAAACTGTCAGCCCAAGGTCTATAACACTCTACAAAACTTAGTGTTTCTCTTCCTCCTGATTAACGGCTTTGAAAGGCCCTTCTACATGCTTTCTCAATTAGCCCTTAAGGAAGTTAACGCCACAAACAAACTTTGCCACTTCATTCACTGCCTTTCACACGTTAGGAAGCACAACACGCAGCAAAAACTCCTGCAGAGTTTCCCTAGCAAACTCCACCTACTACAAAAAATGGAATCTTTGGTTTCTCATCTTCATAGTTAATAGTTTATGAGAGGACACACACTATTCACTTTGTTTCTTTCAGAACCTTTGGTAAAAGAAATATATTTGAAGTCTTTTGGAAATTCGAAGAGGCTGTATCAAACAGCTTTCTCTTGTCCACACACTCTGGATATTGACATGCTCAGAATTCCCAAAATCACTATGAAATGGCATGTCTGTACACAGGTGGTGGCTGGAAAAAGAGGAGACAGTCAAGAGACCTTTATCTGTAATATGACAAACAAATCTTTGGTTCAGATGTTTTGTCTTCTTTAGATCTATTTCTCTGTATAGAATAATGTCTTCTCCCACCATAAGACTCTTTATTCAATAACTGAATGATAGAACTGGTTTACTTTTAGAGTTTTGACAAGCCTGTTGAATTTGATCCTCTGCAAACAAAAGTTGCTAGATCTGTAGAGAAAAATATATAATTGAATTTAAGCCGAAGAGGGTAGGGTGGTGGTGGTGGGTGGAATTCTGTATCACATACCATGTAAAGAAGTTTCCAGATATTTTTATAGAAATTTAAGAAAAGTATGTTCCTGCCTTTACCCCAAACAGAAATCTGGTGGAAATTGAAATACCAAGTACTTATTCGCTAGGGAAACCAAACTTTTACTCTTAAATTCTGGTAAATTCACTATACAATACTGCCTGACATTCAAAGACTGTCATTACTCAAAAAGAAAATTAACAGCCAAAAATAAATCACCTACACTTTGAAATAATATGATTAAGATGGCTGAAGTGTAAATATACGTAGAGTTGCTGAATTGTTTTGATGTTTGGGTTTTTTTGCCAGTTATCATCTCTATAGGAAGACTAAAAAAAGCAGTGAAGTGTTAGCGATGAAAATGAAGTAAAGGTACTCTTAAAAGAAAAAAGATTATACACACAGTGCTCAAAAATAATTGGTAACGACCTACAAAGCTAAAGGAACAGTTCAGAAAAGCCATAAAACAGTTTAGAAAAGACACATATTTACTGTTTTGTTGTTCAGACTACAGGAGTAATGGCATGACTGAAACCAGTCTGAAGTTGACTGGAATTGTAATCAAATTCATACTCTTCAAAATCGTTCCTTGTCAAATATTACAGAGCAGTATTTAGAAATTTTATGCACCATTAACATTTTAAGTATCCCCTTAAATAATTTACAGCTCTTTTCAATTTCTCACCATATTTCCAAACTCTTTTTGGCTTGTATAAAAATAAAAAAAACATAACTTTTTATAAAATATTTATGTTCACTTTCCCACTTTCTGAGCATAACAACATCTGGAAATATACCAAAATACATACCTGGTATGTAAGTAAATTTAACTAGCTCTTTATCAAACAAACTCGCTTTTTTTTTTCAGAGGAACAATGGGCAATGAACTTATTAATCAAATATTATGCAACAGTTCAATCTAGCTTCATTCTTTAAAGTAGCTAACAGGATTCTATAGGATATTTGCACCAGCTACCTGAGTGTGCTCTTAACCTGTTAAGATTTATACGTGGTTTAGATTATTAAGCAAAACCAAAATAAATTCTTACCCAAGTTGTCTAGAACTGGCAAACTGAGGAAATAAGGCCCAAAACCTGCAAATATCAAAGTCACTTCCTCTCCTTTGGGGCCCCTTGTTTGGACCTACAGACTACTTACAGCTACAACTGACATCTTCAGTGCTGAAGTGATTTTATAAAATGAGCCAAAACCCATTTCTACTCCCACCCAAAGGGGAAAACATCATTTATGCAACCAGCTATGACAGTAGCTAAGAAAAAAAAAATCTAACACGGAGATTCAAAAGAGCTCAAAAGCAAGAAAGTTTTAGATGTTTATCTTCTAATGCTAGAGAACTGAAAGACTCAAGGCCACAAGGGAGCAGGTTTATATTAGTCCTTCATATCCCATTTTGTGTGGTAGCTTTGACAGTAGCCTGTAACAAAGGGAAATTTTGGTTCTCTTCACCTCTGCCAACAGGTTAGGCAAGTATTAGTAAGACCAGTTCAAAGAGTAGTATTTGAGACAGCAGAGGGCCTAGTCCCTAGAACGAGTGACTGGCAGTAGAGACTGCCATCATAACCAGAGCATATTTTGAACTACCTCATAGTAAAGAAAGTAGAGCATGATACATGAAATAAATACGCTTTTTTGATCTTGTCACCACCCAAATTTCAAAAGTGAGGGGTGAGAGTTAAAACACAACCAGAAGACAGAACTAATACTGCAAGTCTCCTACTGTTGTGACGTGGGTCATGAAACATTATCTGAACACTTGTCATTAAGGAGAACAAGAGATAATAGCTTGTCTAGCACAAAGCTGACAATTTTAGACCTTAAAGAGAAATTTTACCTCATTCAGATTTCTCACCCTTTTATTTGGAACAAAAAAAGAACTATTACAGTGAATAGACCCAAAACACTTCCCAAATTATTAGCTGATATCAATACAGTAGATGTGAAAGTCAGTAGAGAAAATGCATATACAATATGCAAATCAATGTCAGTTTGGGAGCAATGTGATTGGAGTGACATTGGAAGATGTGTACTACGCAAACAAAAATCAGATATTACTTCTACATTTCCATAAATGTACCTTTTATTTATAGTACGTTTATTTATGTTCCCAGGAACTACGATTTAGATTTCATGTCTTCCCTGCAACTCAAAAAACACTCAGGAAGCAGCCACCAAGATGGCCAGAGACTTTCATACAATCATACAAACACCTAGGCTGGAAGTTCACATGGAGACCTCTGGAGATCACTTAATCCAAGTTTGTTGTAAGCAGAGTCAGATTAGGTTATCCAAAGTCCAGAAAAGCTGAGTCAGTTTCACTACACAGAAGAGTATCATCACATAAATATATGACAATCTAAGATGAAAAATATTTTGAGTACTGTCTTCAGCTAAACAGCCTGTGAAACTCAAATGCAGTTTTTTCTCATCTCCATTTTTTTAGGAAAGGAATAAATCATCTTTTCCTAATTTTCCACGTATTAGATCAAAAAATATTCTGTCATTCTGAAGATGGGAGTCTGACATTTAGATTCAAAACAGTTTCTGCAGTAAGCAGTAGTATCCTCCTTCCTTTGCCTAAGAAAATGCATGGACAGCAAAAAAGTATGCCATCCTGAATGAGAGCATTCTAAAGAAAAATATAAGAAAAATGGTATTTGGTCAACCGGAGAAACCTTCAGTAACTACACAGATTAATGATGTCACTGAAGAAACAACAGATCACTTCTAAACTGAAGTTAGCATCTGAAGCATTGCATTACACTATGGGAATTCAGCATATTTGTACATCTTACTACTTGATGACACCTGCATTCTCAGAAATATTTGGTAAAGTGGACCAGAGTTCATCCTTGACATGAATTAAAATGTATCTTTTCAAATCTCTCCATCAAAGTGAGCTACACTTAACTGCTTGCACTCGTCTAAAAGAAACAGAAAAGGCTCAAGCCTCTGACCAATGTCATTTTTATTTCCAATGCTGCTAACTTTTGAGAAATCATTCCAGAGGTACTAGTGGATCAGCATTACCAGAGACACAAAGCAACACCAGTAACAGTTGCTCTGGATAAAAGAAAACTCCAATGCGAAGTATTTAGCCAGTGAAGTGCCTGTAAAGCAATACAAACAAGCAGTTTGTTAAGTTCAAGTGTCTGGCTTTATATGCCGAAACACAAAATAATCTGGAATGCAAACTACTTCTCCAAGTTCTTCCAAGCGTTAGTTAGATTGTAGCATGTCAGCACTGACATTAAGGTTTCATTTCCTAGTTCTCCTGTACTTCACAACAAATGCTGCCGTGAAATTTTCAATGAACATATTAATGATCAGACAGCACACATCTAAAGGATCTTCAGGGGAGGTTTTCTTAGACATACTGGAAGCCAGTGCAGAAGGACTTGTGCTTACTGGCTTTAGATACTTATGAATCAAAAAAAGTACTCTTCGGGGGAAAAAAAGCCCACAACTTAAAACGTTAAAAAAAGGGGGGGGGAGTTCTTCTGACCCAAGCAACAGGTCAGTAATCCAAGAACAAGCTGAATTCATTTCATCCCCAAATAACAAGGAAAATAGTCCTTTCTTCTCCATGGGAACTCAACAAGCAATTTCCACCCCCTCCATTCATCTGTGTGTATGTGCCAATATCTGTTTTTCTGCTTATTCCAGCGTGCAGCACTGTTCTGCTCACCCAAGTGAAATTTTGAACTGCTTGTCAGCGAAGTAGAATAATGATTACCTTGAAAAAATGATGATGATGATCCTAAAAAGCACACAGATCTGTATGAGGAGCTTAATTAGTCCCTGAACTACCTGGAAATTCTCCAGTTAATTATGGAGTATGCAAATAGAATTGGTAATCACACCAAAGCTGTTTCAAAAAAAGAAAGTATTAGGCAGCTCTAATGGCAGGGAATTTGCCTAGAAGGCTGCAAGTTGTTCAAAATATAGTCAGTGCTCTTGACGTTGCCACCTCTTGCTTTTGAGGGTAGTATTGGACACTTAGGTACAGCTTCCAAGCTGAACTCAGGCAGAGAAATTTGCCAGGGAAAAAAGGGCTTAAGACACCATGCAGGCAAATTAATCCCTTTGTTCAAGTCTACCAGGAAAGGAGCCTTGTAAGCTAGCAAAATGTGCCCATTAGAAGTTAAAAACTAACATGGTTTTAAGTTACATCAGCTGTAAAAGGAAAGCCATCAATCTAATTTAGTTCAGTCACACTCCAGAAAGTTGGAAATGAGACATGTTTACCATATGATTTCATTTCCCACTTCTGTCTTTGTCATAACCCTTATCAAAAAAAGAACATTTCTACTTCACAATACATAGGCTTTTGGCAAATCTAATGCAGGAAAACCAGCGCATTTCTGAACTGCAGATAGCAAGAAATTCCTCTAATTTAACGTGAAACTCAAAGCCACATCTTTGTCAGGAAAAAGCCACATCTTTGTCAGGAAAAAGCTACACCAATTTTAATCGTATAAGTACTGTATGAACTACTAAAAGCAGTTAACGAGTATTGGAAAGAACAACCAAATTAGCAGAAAGCCAGAAAGAAGTGCTACAAAGCAGCTGTTTTCCAAGATCCAAAAATTCCAGAGATTCAAAATTCATGAAACACATTGCCTCTTCACAAGTGAGGCAAAAATTTTGGATGCCAACTTTCTTTGCACCAACAACTGCATGACTCAAAATTGGATTCTTTTTTGTGTAATTTTGATGAAGTTAAGCTCCAGGGTATCCCTTCAGAAAAGCAGAGTTGTTAAGGAAAAGAATACACTAGACTAAGTTTGTACTTTACATGAAGTTTAACTTTAAACAGCTCTCCAGTTTTACTTTAAATAAACTTCAAAAGTTTCAGACTGTACACTAGCAGGTGAATACTCAATTGCAGACCCTAAAATAACAATATACTGTTCCATTAGCTTATCACCGATAGAAAACATTTCCTATGCAGAAGCTGGTTTTGCCTACATTAGATCTACACAATCTACAACCCAAAACTTGCATTAAAGCTTGTGGGACAGCTGTTTTGACTAATAGCTTTAATAATCAATTGAGGGATATTTCCCTACAGATATAAGCACTGAGGCTGTAAGTAAAAATGAGGATTTTCCTTCCCTTTATACGATAATGGGTAAACTACCCAAAATACCTCAGGCTAGTTAAGTAACATACAGTTTACCTGCACGTTCACCCTCCAGCACATTTAACAGTTTGGTAACAACTCTTGTGCACATGCCCATAATTAATTTTCTATCCTCCGCCTTTAAAATCTATTACATAAAGTTACCAGTATAGTCAGATCCGTTCCAATAATTCAAAACCATGACAACTAAACAATCCTAGACAGGTCAGTACCATTTCTTCAGACTAAATAACTAGCTTACAGATACACTATCTACATAACATTTCTATTTCAAGAACAGGAAGTTAAATAGACTAAAGAGCTGCAAATATCCGACTGGTTAGGCACCAGAGTCTCAAACACAACTTATGGGTCAGATACCTGACACTCTCACTTCAGCACGTTCCTAGGTGCCAGTGTGCTGTGGAAGGGCTCTTACATCGAGACACACATCTCAAACAGCAAACCTTTTCCAACCCATTCTTCTCCCCGCAATTCGGACATGGCAGATAAGTACTTTTATGATTACATGAAGTTCAGGACATGCCACATGAAGGTTATCTTCAGAGGCTTTTAGACTGACAGCACAGTGCAAATTATCTACACTTCCAATTAGATTGCTTTCCCATGAAAAAGTTGCTCCGTTTAATTGGCTCATACCTGATTACTGGCGGCCATTATCAAGGTTCCCGTAGGTGCAGATTGGGGTTTACCACTTGGCATGGGCAATGCGGGTGGTAAACTGGCCATAAGCTGAGTCGGTGCTTGCAGACTGAACTGGTAAACATTAGGAGCTGTGCAAGGTGGTGTATCAGAATCCTTTTGGCAGAGAAAAAGGGGAAAAGAAAAGCAACTTTACAGAAAGCACAGTATATACAAGCTATGCATTTGAAAATGCACCCAAATATCAACTCATGTGAATACTGTAAGATTTAGTTATTTTTTCACATAGTAAAAAATAAAATACAAGTCAGCACTGTATTTTACACATCTAGCAAAAGTTCAATTGAAATTGTATCAAGGAGACAATGTCAATAAGTCTATGGCAATCACTCAGTTCCAGTCAGTGTAACCTAAAGCCAAAGTTACATTTCTACTAAAATCAAATTAAAAGATGGGAACTATGGCTGGGAGAAAAACAGAACAATAACAGCGACACTGTTAGTGATACAAGGGCTAGAATTTTAGATGTCATGACAGAATCAGTCCTCTGAACAGTGTTTTTTCGATCGTGTTTATCTGTACAGCAAAGTTACTCACTGTAATTGTTATAGTCTTCTCCCATTCTACCCAGCAACAGCAAAGTTAGGGCTCCACCTACCAAAAAACAAGGAGACGGTCTGCCAGTAAAGACTAGTACATGCACACCAGTCACCCACTTCATTGCCAGCTAGGAGTTCAGTTCCCCTCACTTTCCATCAGAAACGAGTGATAATTCTTTAGGGGAAGCAAGATGGGATGTAGGATTACAGAAAAGATACTGTAATGGAACTGATATTACCGATGCCGATTTCTCCTCCTTCCAGTTTGGCCAACAACAATTACAGAGGCATCATAAGCAGTCATATCAGTAATGTTAAAACACTGTGTCTGAAGCACCTGTCAACAAGCCAGGAGGCAAGCACAGAGGCAGAGGTTTATAGGAATTACTGAAGACTGAAAACACCCAACTGACTGCCTCAATTCTTAAGTCAACAGTTATTTCCCAAGATGAAAAGCCACTGCCTTTTGAAACAACTTATTTTTCAGCCATAACACACTGGCAACAAATGAGCAGCTTTCCCTACATTTTACTACTGCTTTTTACCTTACCCTTAACTCCAAAGTTATTATCAACTTGAAAATAATGGAAAAACTATTCTTTATCCCAAACCACTAGTGCTTTCTCCATTCCTAGACACCTGTTTTAAACACATAGTGAGACACAAGGCTTGGCCAATTAGTCATTTAGTCAATTGCCATATTAAAAGCAATTACTGGCTTAGACCAGAGGAGGCCTTTACTGTTAAAGGAATTACTGAAATTGCTCGCTCTCTCTCTCTGAAGATTAATTTCCTGGAAGCAAAGACTCTTCACTTACACCATGCAAACTTTAAATAGACCTCCAACACTACCACTTGCTCTCGCGTCACTTTGCTTTCCAAACTAGGTTCTTCAGTTAGGAAACAGGCTGTCTAGGAAAATATTTTTCAAGAACAGAAACGAGAAAAAAATTTAAAGCTTTTTTGGGGGAGAGGAGGAGGTCATTTAAGAGAGACTTATCAGCTGTGAAACACTGAGCAGCCTAAGCAATGAGCTACTAGAAAGCAAAACTTTCATCCCAGCTGAAGTAAAACCAGCCCTCAATAAAACTACCAGCTATTAGAACAACCACTCTTTCATTGGTCCATATAAAGTTGTGCTTATTAAAAATTTCTAAAAAGAAAGAAGCTACTCTCCTACAGGTCAACTGGCAGTAAAAGTTACAGTACACCTTTGTGAGGCAGCTTCAGATATTTGCGTCATGAATTCACTAGAGACAGATCATACTGGTAACAAGAAACCATGCGGAAACTTCTGTATTATTTATGAGATCAGATGTTTACTATTTAATAAATGTGTTCACAGCGAGCAACTACATGTTGTAGCACTGATCAAAAAACTGGCTCAGTTTTAAGCACATGCAAAGCTGACTGCCTAGATAAGAAAATTTTTCTCCTTTGCCCAATCCTACAATATTAGTCACAGGAACAGGCTAAGGTCTCTACAAAGATAGAGCTGATACGTTCTTAACCAAGTAGGCAGTAGCAACAAGTAGAGGGACAAAATACTGGATTTCTAAGCTGAAGTTTCTTTAGACATTATTGATCATGGAATTATTAAAAAGCTCATGAAAAGAGGGAAAAATAAAGAGAAGGTAGTCATGTTTGAACAGACAACTTCTGAGCATGCTCACAAGTAACCAGGAGTAGGCACTCGGGAGGGAAAAGGGGACCTTACTCTGTCCAAACTAATGCACTATCTTCTGCAATGCAACATCCACTCCTCTTCTGCTTAGACATTTAGACCTATTCACACATCTAACCCAGATTTGACATTTCCCATTTACAAAACAAAAAGTATGGAAGCAGCAGATGGAAAAAGAAGTCATGTGGTTTGACTGCGACTAAGTAAATTTCAACACAAGGAAGCTTGTGTTTCTTTATTTTAGTTTTGTAATAGGTATGTTGTTCTGCCTCATTGTTATTTACTGATACACATCTCATGCAAGTAAACTGTATCTCTCTTCTGAGGTCATCCTGGATTGCTAAAAGGTTTACTGTATGGAGCTGATATGCTAACTTCTCATCAGCATCAAAACCCTTTTGTGAAGGGCAGCAGTACATTTCTTACACAAACAGAAAGGTTAACCTCACTGATCAGAAAACTGAGCCTAGCGTGAACAAAACTGATTTTCCACAAGCATTGCCTGCACTGAGGTATTAAGTCTTAGTTGGGTTTTCTGGACAGGATTTTCAAGTGTAATGTGCAAACTTGAAGCATTACAGAATCTAACAAAACCTATAACTAAGTAAAAGCAAACAGGTAACACTCTGAACAATTTAGATTAATGTCTGGAAGACAAAAAGCTCTGACCCTTACTAGGGTAAGGGTACAGAGGTCACCTCGTAAAAAGATAGTGTAAAATATAGGAATAAGATCCTTCATTTAATTTTAGCAAATAATCCAGGAATAAAGTTATATTGGCTCTCAGTGCAGTCACTGTACGTTCCTGAACTCTTGAACTCTACACTACTATAAATTCCAGTCATACAGAGTCCCTTATCCTGCAAGGAAAATACCTTCTAAAGAGATTCTTTTGGAAACAAAGACACAGATACATGTTTACCCTACTGGGATGCTTCCATTTTAAAACATTCTCCTTAAACCAATTTCAACTTCCCCAATAAGAACTTACTACCTGGAAGATTTCTAGTGTTCATAGCCTTGATTACTAGGGACTCTTTAATTCACCTTAATGTTGGAAAGAAGATAAACTACGGAATAGACCTACAAACTCAAGTGTTACTGATGAACTCTCATCTAACTGCAAATTTTGTTTTGAGAAATGGGATCCCCAAGCCTTCCATCTAGACAGAAACAGTGAAAACACCGCAGTCATAAGACAGATGAAGGGCTAAAGCAATTTTACAATCCAAACTTGTCTTCCTGACATCAAAAGAGGAAAAAAAAAAAAATCCTTTACTGCTCTGCAAAATGCATCTCTCATTATAAAAATCCCAGTACCTCATGAACAAGCAAATATTTATTCACCAGAAGCTCCTTACTAACTAGGTGTAGGCATAAGACCTTGTTTCAATTCCAGTAATAATTCCAGGCTTAAGACACAAGGTAAACGTAACAATACATTAATCCCCCAAGACAATAGTTTGGTTTCCATTAATTGCACACGCAATTACACTTACAAGCTTCCTTTCCATGATTCTAAGTGCATGGAAAAAGTAGTGCCTTCTGCTTTTGTTTCATGACGTAGTGAGTTGAGAATTATTAATTGACTGACAATAACTACTGCTTCAGAGCTTTCAATTTTCAAGACAGTATCTTTTTTTTTTTAAAAAAAAAAAAGCTGGCCTAAGAAGATTAATTCATGATCTCTGCCTTTTTAAGTTTTGCCCCAGTGGTCAGAGTAACTATCCCAGAAGTCAGTGTTCAGAAATCAAAACTTAAACACGAGAATTCAAGTTTCTTGCTAATGTGACCAGATTTGGGTCCTTACACTGTACACACCAGCTCCCAAGAATGAACTACAGAGGTTTTGGCAAAAAAGGATCTTATTGTTTCCTTTCTCTAAACTTCTCCCACTAACTGAACAATTGTTTTCTCTTTTCCACAACATTCAGGAGCTCAAAGCTGCGAGAGAACGATGACTACCTCAGTAAAAATTGTGTTCCATCTTTGAAAGCAAAGAACTGAATATAGTGAGAAAATTGGTGTTTAATAAAGATTTTTTTATGTGATTCTCTCCTTTCTTAAAATGATTCAGGAGATAACCACTGCTAGTCTTACTCATTTTGCCTCTTTTCCCATTCTCGCATTCCCTATCATACCAGGACTAGCATTTGACATGATTATGAGCCAATTCACAGAGGTGAACCACAGAAACAGCAATCCCACTTTTACTAGCTTCACCTCCTGAATCAGCTCACCACAGGATTATGTGACCACCAGTGCAGAAACACAGCAGTAGCTGGCAAACAAGCATCCCTAGTACAAACATCTAACTGGGTTGGCTTTAGTGAAAGTGTAAAACCACACTCCTTGAAACATAAAATGGCACCAGAAAACTCCAGACCTTTCAGTCTGGGGCCATGGGAAGGAGCAGAACTTCAACACATGCTCTCACTTGAATGGTTTTAGCCCTGGCGTACTTAACTCTACTTGATAAATCAATAGATTCCACAGACAACACCCCCTGCCCAATCTCATTTCTTCTACATCAGCTTGTGCCATTTCCCTTTTTGGTAGGTGGAGCCGTAACTTTAAATAGAATAAATCTAAATAAAATAGAATTGAGATGAAAAAAATTTATGCTCTATGGGAGGTCACAGTATAGAGAATTCACATCAATACAGTTGCATTATTTCCATTTGCCATCCTATAAACAACACAAAACAGTTTTGAGTAAGATGCAATTTGTTGATTTTTCTGCTTTTGAGTCAACTGCATTACAAAAGGAAAATATCTTGGTTATTGTGTTTACAGCACAGGAACAGTGAAAAAAATATAGGATACGTAAGTAAACTGAAAAAATACGCATCCTCCAAAAGCATTTGTGTTCGTTTTACAGAAATACAACTAAAAATGTTATCTAATTAGTATCCACCAAGATTCCATACAAGTACAGTACTCCTCGAATCTCACCTCATTATATTCTGCCAGGCCTGACTGTGAGCTTATTCCACTTTTTACCAATACTCACTGTATTTCAGATAAGCCATCTTAAATAAAAAAAGTCCCAGGAGTGTGTAATTTCAAGTTTCCTTTGTCACCCCTAATACTTTCATTGCACAGGCTTTCAATTGGTCTGTATTAAGAGTACAGTGATATTTCAAGTTGATATTTTTTCAAGTTAAGCACTTGAGTTATATTATAATTTAAATTATACGACTCATTATGCAAGCTGAACGTACACCTCACTAGAATAAAAATACTGAATTTATGTTTTCTTCCATCCTAAAATGGCTTAGGTACACCTCTGTTTTTTCTCAGCAGAGGGAATGTTAAGATCTAGCAAGAATATGACTGGCCTTTGGCATCAGAAAGTAGCCTCAGTTTGACTTGTACAAAATCGCCTGCTTCTCTCCTTACTCCACTGACATCACAGCAGTAAAATTAAATTTTACTTGCCGATTTACACATTCCCTCTGTACCTTTTGCTGCGTTGAGTAACTCCTTTATTTAATAAAATTACCTTTTGTGTTCAAAATTGTACCTCCTGCAGTTTTGCAAAAACTTACTCTTACTTCAAGCACATATGGATAAAAGACTGCTCAAGTAACTGAGAAGAGGTGAAGGAAACAATATAAACCAACACATGGTCAGAGAGAGGGGTTAAAAAAGCAAACAAAAAGGTTGAACTATATGGTGAAAGAGTAAAAAAGGCAAAAGTAGCACTGGAAAAATTTGTTCCACTCCAGTCCAGAGAAACCATTTGTAACCTGCACAGCAAAAAAAGGGTGAAAAGAACAGAGTTTTAAAGGATCTTGAAGGGCTTAATTTTAAATGCCCTAAATCAAAAGCTTTTTCTGATAACATCAGGTTGTCTGTGTCTGCACACTCAAGTTTGCCTACTGCTCTATCTGGAGAAAAGCTGGCTGCAAGTCAGCATTTACATCTTTCTTTAAAGACTAAAGATTAAGAGGCCTCCCCTTTTTAGAGCATTTGCCTCTATTTGTTCAGGCAGGGGAAAAGAATAGGATAAAATCAGCATTCTTCTACAAAAAGATTATTAACTATCAATCTTTGAATTGTTACTTTGATTAGGACATGAGAATATTCAAGCATGTAGAACAAAGAAAAATCCGTGTAGCTCTTGCTCTCAGACAGAGAATTTCATTCGGCCACTGCCCTCTCTCTCTACATGCGTAGCTTCAACTGAAACTCTATAAATTAATCAGACATTAAGACAGACTTGACAAGACCACACAAAGGGTTGTTAAAGTAACTACAGTAACAGTCCAGAAGTCTGTCCCTCTACTGCAGGTAAGCATATGCCTTACACCTGCAAATTTAACCACTTTAAAAAAGGCAACATGTACCAGGACAAGATACATCATATACTCATCACCTCTATCTGTGAACAGGGAAGTACAACAGTTCCCGCTAATAAGGTGCATTTCACAGTCTCTGACTAACAGGAAGGAAGGGGAAACAGTGCTAACTTCATTAAGCACGTTAAGTTCAGTACTAAGCCACAATTACTGCAGAGCAAGTAACAGTTCCAAAGTTAGTGTGGATCTTGTATGCATTCAGCAGAATGGTATGAACAATGAATATTAGTCTTATCAGCCGTATTTATATACTACTCCCAGAGCGTAAGCATCCAATCAGAAATACTGAACACGTAATACCTGAAAACAGTGACAAGACACATTCCAAGAAACACTTAGGGTACTGCTGGGTATAACCCTCAACTGACGGGGGCAGAACGGTGTGCACTGACATTCTGATGAAAGGTTGCTAGAAAGCCTGAACAGCAATGGCTATAGCTAAAATTTCAATAACAGCCTGAAAGAACACATTGTAAATGCTACAAAGTTAGAGACAATTGCATTCTCCTCCAAACTAGACTACACAGGTACTTCATTCACTGAAACTTCAACTACCTTGACATGACTGCATGATCTTAACTAAGAACTCTTCACAAAATCTTATCATAGAAGCCCAAGGAATATTATCACCAGAAACACTGAGATAAGATATACAAAATCTCTTAGATCCAATCTTCCCACAGACTACTTTGAGATTCTGTACTGGACTGGATCTGAGATCATATATTCATTAGGCAAACAGAAAAGAGCTTTAAAACTTCCCTATGAGCTATTACACCTGTTACTGACATGCAAGTATCACTGTCACATGAAATGCTATATGTTATCTGGTATAAGAGCATCAAAATTGCAGAGCATATTCAGCAACAGGAATTATACCAGACCAAAATGAGACTGCAAAGACATATCTATGACTATTTTTCACTTGACAGACACTGTTGATTAGGCAGCAGATATCTTCCAGCACTACTCTAAGACTTGCTAAGACAATGAAAAAGCAGCTTTCCATAATGCTTAGGTGACAAGAGATCCAGGTCACCAGTAAGAGTGCTGGTGCAGAACTATAAAAAAAGAAAAACAGGCAGGAAAAAGGTATTTTGAGGAGGAATTTGGTCACTGCTTAGGTTCTGCAACTGACATGTACAACGAGCCAGAACATGCAGAAATCTAGGGGTGAGTATAGCTCATTTCATCTGGTTTTAGATTCTCATAACACTCACTCAAGTCATTATGAAGGTTAAAATGAGATTTCCTAATACCAGAGGCTTATTTTCGGTTGTGCATCAGTTTGACTCTCACTCTCGTAGAGTACAAACTGACACACAGTGCTTGATGGCAAATATATTAGCAAAGCATTTTCTATTATTTACTTCAACATTTGTTGGACCATGGGGAAATGCATATTATTTTGCAACTTACCTGTTTGCATAAGTGAACAAATACATACTGCCTTTTTGTCACGGCAGCACAGGGTATTTTAAATACCTCCACAGCAGCATACTTCATTGATTAAAGTCTTACTACATAGATTAGTCTGATAATTAATAGAATCCAGAAAAAAAAAAATGTGCAGTCAAATGCATTCTGATGATCAGAATCCTTGTATCCACAGGTTTATTTCCAAGTGTCTTCATTTTGCTCCTGATCACCAATATTTATACTCTTCACCAGAGCTGAGATAACAGGGCAAGGAACTACATCAGAAGTGCCAGTAAGTCAGAGCTCTGTATTGACATGTACAGTAGGACAAGCCTACAAACTGAACAGTTATCTTACTAACAGCGATGCCAGAAGACAGATGTCTTCTACAATGACTTTGATTTAAAATTTACTAGTCCTTATAAAAGCTTTCTTTTGTGACTAAGTTTTTATAGTTCGCTAGGACACTTACTAGCATTTCATCACCCAGGTAGTGCTAGCATAAAGCATTTCGTAAGTAGCTTTACTGCCTTGGAAAATGTGTAAAAGGATATTGTTTTGTACAAATCATGATTTTGCCTTATTAGAGCCAGTTCTTAGTTTTGCGCTGGGTAGAGAGTTGCTCGGAAGCATGTTTGCTTGCAGGCTAGTCTTGGACCTGCAGAAATGAAAGCACTTATCCTCATGAATTTGAGGTGGTGTACTGAGGAAAAGCATAGTCATCTAAAATATAAGGGAAAAGAGAAAGCTGGCCTTGAAGAAGGCAGTCCTTTCGTTCCTCAGTTGTACAAAAGTTCTCACCTTCAAAAGCCTACCATCAGTATGACCACCAAAGGAAAGAAAGCAGTGGCAGTAATGGAAGGAACACAGGGTAGTAACCTTAAGCCCTTATATTCCTACATTTCCAGTTCTCTGCATATGTATAAGTTGATGGGCTGACTTCTACATGTTAGCTCTGGTTTCTGCCAATCTGGTCTTCAGAAAAACCTGCTCCTTTTTATTGTTTTATTCTAACACCTTTTCTCTCAGTGCTGAAGAAATTTATAACCATTGCTATCTCAGAAGTGTAAAGACACCGGGAGCCTTGTTTATCTCATCGGCTGAGTCATTTTTATGGACTATAAGGCAAAATCTGTAGTGCTGCCGGAACATCAAGGAAGCAAAGCTTTAAAAACCATAAAGCACACTGTATTACAAGCAACTAATTACTGTTACAACCAATTATTAAACTACAGGGTTGAATAAAAATTCTAGGTTCCCTATGAGCAATACCGCACTGCTTTGACAATGCTTGCATACTTAATATATACTGCCAATACTACTTCCAGTACATACTGACAAATGCACACAAGGCTTTCTGATTTATGGCCAGCGTACCGGGATGCGATGACTTCAGAATACAGCTACCTCTTTGCTAGAGTGGACAGCACTGAAGTTCAGAGAAAGGCAATATGACCAAGTCAAGTCACAATTTGCCAAGCCTATTTCTTCTTCCTCAACATACATAAGTTGACTTCTATTATATTGGTAGGTAGATCTCAAAGATCAAGGTGGAACTGATTGCTATCACCAATGAAACTTCAGCAGTAAACTGAAAAGAGAGCACATTATCAAGTTCCTCTAATTTGACAGCTGGGATCTTGTAGCTGATACATAGCAAAAGACAACCTGCAGTCATGCAAAATGCATCTCCAGAAACAGTGACCTTATGCTTAAGGTTAACAGTGACATCACAGGGATGGGTATTTTGCTATTAAAACAAAACCTTAATTGAGAGGAGATGAGTAAACTGTTAACCCAGGATTTCCCCGTCTCCTGCGTTTTCTTTATAGTCTCCATCTTGCTTTCACTATTCAGTATCGGAGAAGTCCAGAAGACTTAACTTTAAATGAATGCAGAATCATTCCTGAAGAACAATCCCTCCACAGGATTATAGTTAACACTACATATAATTCTACAGTGATGAGATGCACCACATTCATATTCCCTTGTTCTGAAGTTGGTACTAAAGTTGACTGCATTGTACCTATTTGCAGCACACCAGAAGTCCTGGCACAATTACCAATTTAAACACAAACTAGATGTTCCTTTGCTATAACATAGGCCTAGTATTATGCCAGATCATGCCATGGATTGCCTCTTAACTCTGGCAGAATAGGCTTCTCTTCCTGAATCAGATGCAGCTCAGGACTGCTCAACTAGACCTTACTAAACCTCACTTACCTAAGTGCGAGCAGGATTAGCTCATCAGTTATTTTTTTGTCAGAAGCCTGCCATTCCAAATTCCAAATCAAGATAACATGCTGGCAGTCTACTCAGGACATAATACCAACAAATGACCAAGATTTAAACTGGGGTTTGTCACAAGCATATGGACATAAGGCTTTTTATTTTGTTAACACAGGTAGCATTTCCATTAACTTTGGGGATGACCAAACTGATTGCAAGACTTGCTTTGTTGAGAGCTTCCTTTTCACTTTCAATTAATTTCTCTGGCATCGGGCAACAAAACTTCACCTTCAACTTCAGGCAAAAAGAGACTACAAGGAAATTCTTAACCAGTCACCACCCATTACGTTGAGAGTGCACAGTATTAACCAAATATTTGCATTTTTTATAAAACTTACCAGCAATATTATCTTTCTCACAGACATAACCGAACCAGAAGCATAGCTAGTAGTATTACTGGCAAGCATCATGCTGCTTTTTCCATTAGCTAGATGGTGCAACTAAAGCATTTACCATATTTATTGGAGGTGGAGTGAAAAGACATTTCAACACAGAAAATTCAGTAGTGTGAAGGAGTTACAGAAAGTAACCAGAACATATAAAGAAAGCACCTGTCCCTCCAAAGTTATGAAATTTTTATTGAATACAATTCCCAACTTTTAATTCCATATTTGTCAAGTTTTTGAAAGCAAGCAAGAAACAGGTACTTGGACCTCTCTTGGCATCATCCAACTATTCACTACTGTGCTTAAATGGATATTACATCTTGTTCCAGTCAATATATCTACCTAGCACAAAATGCTTCAGTAGGTTTATAATGAGCACCTCACGCCGTGCAATGCAGTTTTGTAGTTTAAAATGCAATGCTCAATTCCATGTTGATTTAACTCCACACTGAATCAAAAACACCTTACAGAATATTAAGAGTCCGGGAACATACCTAAAGAGACTACAGCCACCTCTTCCAGAAAGTTACAATAAAGCCCGGCAACTACTTTCAAATCACACTTTCAAACAAGAAAGCTGATGGCAAAACTTTACGTATGAGGGCCCTGTTACCATTAAAACATGAACTGACCGCCTGCCTGAAAATAGTAAGGAATGTTATTCACCTTCATAGCACAGTACGACATTTCATGTTCCATTTGGGGTGTGGGGAATAACGATCAGAACTTGACAATGGGAGATTTTGCTTGATGGGAAGACGTATGAAGACGTACTTCTAGTCTTCTACTTAATTAGCTACTGTTAACTTGGATGTGTATATTTTATTGACATTTCACTACTACCACAAATAGTACTGACAACTTTGGATGGAATTAAGATCCCTTTAATTTAATGAAAAAAGTCTGATTTCAGAAATTTTTCTGAGTAGGGAAAACTATTAATTTAGTGTAGCAGCTTAGGGATAGTACCACATGAACTGTTGTTGCATCAGTTGAGGCTTTGAAGAGTACAACAAATTCTGCTTCTTATTAGTTTAACCCATTAACAGAAAAAGCTTACAATGTCACTGCCGGAGAGCGATGATACAGAAGAGGCAGATGAGCCAGAAGATAACTGCTGTGTACTACCCAATGACAAAGCCAAGTGTTGGTTGTAAGATGGTTCACAGTCTCTGCTCTGTTGCTGTTCTCCATTGCACGGAGATATCTGGTCTCTCATTTTCAACCTATTATCTGTTAACAGAAAACAAATATAATTTAAGAGCACAGAATACAAACAACATGGACCTCGAAGTCTAAGAGCAGCTGCAGATTAACAAGTTAATTGAAAAATAGTCTCAGTGAAAACTAGTCTTGGGTTAGAAAGTTACAAACTCCTTTTATTTTTTCCTACATATCTGAAAGTGATTAATTTTAAGGCAAGAGTATTTTGAATTATATCAAATTCAAGAAAAAAAATTTAAGTCGGTTTCAAAGATTCCTGCTATACCTACCAAGTTCAGGTGATAAATTAATTTTGCTCCCCCACTTCTTTTTAATCCAGGCCCTGTAGTCAATCACTTCTTGGGTCACTTTGATGATTCTACCTAATGTGCTAAGAAAATTTTTCAATTGAGTATTAAAAAGAGAGTGTTGGTTACATATTTACAAGCATTTCAACAAGCAATCAAATTATGCCAAAAGTCAGTTTAAGATATCCCTAACCAAGGAATGCTTTTGAACTTTCATTTCCTCAGTGCACCATTTAATCCACGAAAGCGTCACATTTTTAAATTAGCATATTACTTCTGTCATACTAACATGCAAGCACTGACACATAGGTTACATTTTTACTCTGTATTTCTAAATGGAGTTAATCTTAATTATCCAGCATGTACATGCAGATATCAGTGCACTTAAAAAAAGCAATTTACAGGTTCTTGCATTTCTCCTTACAGAAAATATTTTTTCTGCAGAATCTGGATTAGAGCAATTATGGGATGCATTGAAGACATTAATATCCCAGCCCCTCAGCTGACCTTCATGCTAAAGACAGACCTTCACTAGTCTTTGCTTACAGATTTAAAATACAACTTAAAGGTGTAATATGCCCACAATTATAAAGGAAGTACCATGGATCGTGAGGTAGGGGAAGCAAGAAATAGACTGGCTCCGAAACCAGAATAAGACAGAATTTAAGAAAAATCACAACAGTAACTGGTTCACAGAAAAAGTCGATCTGGTCCTGCAGTGACCAGTTATCAACAAGTACAAAGTAGTATTTTTCCAACATATCTTTCCAGCATCGTTACCTGAATTTTACTTCTTGAGCAGGAATTGTGTCCTTGTTTGAGAGCTAAACTTTCAAGCCTTCAGGGACAAGTGTCTGCAACACTAACTATAAACTCCATGCTCAAGATACATGAAAGACTGACTACTGTACAAAAATGTGTTATGAAAAATCACCATCTTGGGGAAGATAATATTATTTTAGTTTTGAAACTCTAACACTTACAATAAAGCTAATTTTGTATTTCATATCATAAAGGTACATTGCACCTGGACTGGAATTTTCTTTTGGTTTAAGTGTATAATGGGGAGGGAGGATATACATAACCTAAATATGTATATTTAGGTCATTTTACAGTAACACGTCAAAAAGGAGCAATAATTCTCCTACTCGTTTAGAAATTACTACTTCATACAAGACCAAATACCACAAGTTCTATATTTAGTCTTCCAACTTCAAAGACATGTCAGTTTGTTAGTACTGAAAAGGACAGTCCAGCACTTCAAGCAAATATTGAATCAAATATTATCATTTAAGTTCAATAGCTGCAGAAGGGCTTCAGGGACAGAATGAGTGTCCTCCATCATTCTACTTAGGTAACGTAGATAAAATTTGCATGTTGGAAAATAAAAACTTGACTTTTACATGCAGAATTAAAGGTGTGATTGTCCCCACTCAGCAACTAAACATCTGGGTTATCATAGGTAATGATTTGGAAATCACGGTTCAATAGCTAAGCAGAGAACACTAAGAAAGGAACAAATAAAACATAATAGTATTTTGTCAAGCTACACTCCCTTGACATAAGAGCATTTCACATACTTGATACAATTCTAGCTTCTCATTCTCAAAGAAGAAGTTTAGTCAGATGAGACAGGACAAAGACAGTGATAACCAGCTGCAGAGAATCAGCTGTAGCCCTGAAGCTGGAGTTCCCAAAACAGCAATGCCAGTATGGGACTCAAACATACACACGCTGGATCTCTCCAGCACTGGGACAGAGAAGGAAATCTTGCAGCTAAGTGTTATCTGAGAAAGCCTTCCGAAAGATTTCAGCTTTTACTCTAGGACAGCCTATCCATTTCACAGCTAACTACCAGCTGTGTTCTTAGAACCAGAGAACATAGACTGAATAACACAAGCTCTTATGGAAAAGGAGTTTAACAAGTCTGAAGCTTCTTGAAGTACTTTCCCAGAAGCAAATCAACAGTCATGCCTTCTCACAGTAGAAAAAAAATTAATTGTATAGAATGTCTACCAGCCTATGTGTCTGATACACCAAAAATGCCTGTTATCAAATAAGTGTAGAGTGAAACTACTGCTACATCAATAATTAAAGCAGAGATGCACATAACAGAACCTGGGAATCTCTTCTCTCTCTATCTCCTTTTATGGAGAATAGAGATCAAAGCCCCAAAGTCATTTTTCGTTGAAAGGTAGAAAACAAGAAACTCACTAAGTTATCAGGTCAAGAGTTCAAAGGTAGATCCATGCTACATTGCTCACACATCAAAATTAAAAACATTCATTATGAGAAATCAGAAGCTTAAAGTTGATTAAGATTATACTGCTATATACTTAATATAGTAGCAAAGAGAGGAAGTAAGTGTGATCAAAACTAGATAACTGCTCCCAACACAATTTCATATGTATGCGAGTCAAGCACACCCAAAAGGTCAGAGAACAATTCACAAAACTGTTTAGAAATTGTACTCATACCCATTTTCAACACTGAAAATGCTTAGGAATAGTAGTGTGGGTTTTTTTTCTAATCTTCCCCAACTTTAGTATAAATAAATTCCATGCTTTCGGGTTTCTTCTTCTGGCTGAGTTCAGAATTTCTACAGATACGAGAAACTCCCGCAGCTCTTCAAAAATGCTTGTTTGGAAGACATGGGAAAACCACAGTTAACTGGTTAATAAAATTTGACAGCTCTCCAATGAAAGACACTCCTTTAAGGTTTTCCCCTTAATGTTATCATATAGTAAAACCAGGAACAGGCTATTTACATACCTAGTTTTTTATAGTAAGGGCTTAAAGGTTTCACATTTAACACACTACAAGGATGCTTTTCTGCTTTCCCTACACAAAGGGATGCTTTCTAGCTGTCGTTACAGTAGAACTAAGGTGCAAATTAATCTTAAAATCATTCTTAAAAGGCTCAGATTACTGACATTCAGTAAAACAAAATCTCTGAAGCTCCCCATGAACAAGTGAGTACCAGAGCAGGAAAAAACATCACGTCTGTGAAAGAACAGTCAAAATAACTGTTCAGTATGCCTTAATTGAGCTTATGAAATATCCCCCTGGAATTAAAAGACAATATAATCTAAATGCAGACTAAGGAGCACCTGAGAAGGATCTGCTTAAAAATGAGAATAAAAAAGTACATCTAAAACCTTTACCCAGACAAATACTCGTGTAGCAAAAGCTGATACCTTTTAAGAGACAGCATGCATTCTAGTGTCAGCCTCCCGCCATTCAAGAGGTGAAGTAAAGAAAGGACTGTTTTAGACAACACATTTCTGCTTTCTGTGTCAGCAGCCATATTTAATATTCCCTTTAACAGCTCACACAGCTCCTGGGACTACCTTGGCCAAGTAGGGGCAACTCAAACCTAACATAAAGACCTGTATCAAACAGCTTTCAAGCTCAGAGACAGAAAAATCACTTTCATAGATGGCACAAACTATTGTTATTTTGAAGATTATCACCTATAAATGACAACTCCAGACACACAGCAGCCAAACCCTGTCAAGATTTCCTCAAACTCCTATCTCTGGCCTATTGGAATGACAGTCCTTCTCCCCTCATCCACCTGCACCGCATGCCTGGTACCAATAATGAGGAAATTGTGACCAGTCTGCAACTCTAGCAACTCAAGAAAGGTTTCAGACATCTAAGTTATATGGGAAGGGCACATCATAGCAGAACCAGTCTTCCATTCCTCATTTCATGTGACCTCATCTGCCTCCCAAATGCGGCTACGCTGCTGTTTGGAAATGCAATCTGAGCACACATTTGCACCTGAACCATATGTGACACGCCAATATGAGACAACCTGATCTACTAATATACATATTAATACAAGGATGCACCTTTGTCACATCCAGATCAGCATAATATGTTGCTGTCAAATGGTACGATACCACTCCCCATCTTTCCCCAAAAGTGAACTCTTGCTGTTTCTCTTGCTTCTGATCAACCAGAAGCTGGATCAACTTCTTGACATGATAGAAGTGTTGATTTATTGATTTCAGTCAGATGAGAGTTCATTTGACTCATCTTTTGCCCAGAGAATCACTAGATCTGATCCAAGGCAAGAGTCAGGAATACACGGGCTGAGAAGAAAGGACAGCTGACAGGAAGCAGCCCACAGATAATTAGGCTAGACAAGGTGTAATGTGAAACTGTACCTTATTACAGAGACCACAGACATCATGGTAACAGATAGTCCACTATTTTAAAGAACATGGATCAGTAAGTAAGACTCTGTTGCCAAACACTTGATAGGGTTCTCTGTGTTTTATCAAGAAACATACAACTGGGAAAACGGTCACTAACTTGAAACTTTGTGCCCAAATTAGACCAATAAAGCCAGCAGAGTTTCTGGAGCACAAGTCTTACAAGGATCAGCTGACAGAACCAGGGTTTAGTCTGGAGAAAGAGAGGCTGAGGGGAGACCTTATCACTCTGAACAACTACCTGAAAAGAGTTGTAGCAAGGTAGGTGTCAGTCTCTTCTCCCAAGCAACAGAAGAAGAGGAAATTTCCTGAAGTTGAGCCAGGGGAGGTTTAGACTGGATATCAGGAAAAATTTCTTCACTGAAAGGGTTGTCAAGCATTGAATAGGCTGTCCAGGGAAGTGGTGGAGTCACCACCCCGGAGGTATTTAAACATGTAGACATAGTGCTTAGGGATATGGTTTAGCAGTGCACTTGGCAGTGCCAGGGTTATGGTTGGAGTCAATCTTAAGGGTCTTTTCCAACCTAAATGATTCTATGAAAATATCACTCCTTACAGACTAGTTGTTAGTCCACTTAAGACAACACCCTCTTCTCTAGAGACAGACTACAGCCAAAAACGATAGTACAGCTATTCAAAGCACACACTGACACCGGCCCTTCAGCAGGAACTATCCTGTACTACTAGGAAAACCCCTCCTTCTAAGATCACAGGAATGTGCTTGCTGTCTACTGAACTGTCGATCAATCTCTCCTGACCTACTCTTAAAAGAGAATGGGTAAGAGATTGGGGGCAAAATAGTTAAAGTGATTTCTGTACCTCTAAGAATTACCTTCAGGACTTAGCTGATTACTGTTTACATTCTGACAGAAGTTTTCAATTCCTGCTACATTCCAGATGTTACGTTTGGAAGCTTGAATGAAGATGCTGTTAAGAGTGATTTGAATCTACTCTTTATTCTGTGAGTATTGTTACTATAGAACATAGTCTATGCTGAACAACCAAATTCTGACTTCCTTTTCCACACTGGCAATATCAGAAGCAGCAGCTGGCTAGAAAGCCTTAAATTAACCTAGGCTTGTGCTCCTTTGAGTTGGGTTGACCCTGAGAAATAGCCATAACAATGATCACCCAGAAAGATCTGAAATCTACCAAGTTTGTCAACTAGGAAATAGGAGTTTCTGAACAGAAATTTTCCCTGGAAAGACCTGATATGAATTCAAACCCACCACCCACCTTCCACTTAGGGTGAATAATAGCCCCAATTATGACAAAACTGAATAAACTCAAGTCAGCCTGTGGAGTTCAGCCTCCTGCAAATTCTAACACTTTCAAGTGCTCTTCATTTTGTTTCTGTAGAAGGTCATAGCTAGTCACTGCTCTTAAAGGGAGCCTATTCTTTACTGTTTAACCTACTGCTAACAAGCCTAGAAAAGGGAAAAAAATGGATCAGGACAAATGGCCTTTGGATAGCTAAAGGGTTTAGGTCAGGCCACCGTAAAAGTCTTCATATAGAGCCAGGACCACTCTGCCTAACAGGCAGAAGGATTTCAAATATAACTGATTGCCCAAGTGCATCAGGTTTAACTAAAAACTGTGACTGAACATGGACTGCTTTTAAGGTTCTGCAACAAACTTGCTACCAAACAGCTCAACATTCACCTAAAGGTCCTTCAGCACTGACAAGACTGGCGCTGGGGGAACTACTTGCGTAAAGGACTTCGTTAAATGCTGTCCCTCTTGCAATATCACTCCCTTTGATAGAAAGGCAACCCACTGGCATGACAAGTTCCGAGACTCAGGTATCACTGACACAGACAGCCCAGAACTAGCAGAAAGAAGTGGCAGATATACAACACCTGAACACTGCAGCTGGGTCTTCTCTCCAGGTTTGAAGTCACAATAAAACCCAAACATTTTCCCAAATACAGTAAGAAATTTACATGCAAAGTGCACATACTGATGAAATCTGAAGCTTACATCAAATGCATTTACAAATATACTTTTTGATGTCTGTAATAAACACAGGTACCTCCTGCACAAAAACAACTATATACTTTGGAGAACCATAGAGAAGTTAATGCAGGCCAGGGCCCAAGACAAGCAAAACTTCAAGAACCCCTATATTTTCCCTATACTTATAGGAGAATGAAGTATCAGCCAGCAGCAAGAATTGTCAGCCAGTACGCATTTAACAGATACACCTTTAAAACATCTTAAAACAGCCGTCTTAAATGCCAGTGCGTGACGTTATGTATCATTCTTCCTGTAATTCCATCACAGGCAAAAATGTAGTCTCAATCTTTGTGAATAATACCACAGAAAACCTAGAGATTCATGGGTACTATTAAAATACTGTCAGTTTTAAATCCATAAGTGAAAGAGACCAGATCCACTTTGTGGTTAACTTACTATAGGAGAACTATTTCACCTTTCAACTACATTAATACTGGAAGACAGCAGCTTCGCTAGAATTTGAAATTTAATCCAGATGGTTTATGCAACTTGTTACAACCATTCCTCCCTGCAATTAGCTGGGGAGCTCGAAACCCCTGCAATCCAAGTTAAGTCACAGGAAAGAGAAGCCCCCTGATCTAGCCCCAGTCTGTACTGAAGTTTAGAATAACCTGCTACAGCAGACAAATGAATGAAGATATAATGTGACTGACATCTTCATCTTCTTTCTCCTCCCCCTTTCAAGAAACAGAAAGCTTGCAAAGGTGGGAGCCAACAAAGTACTTGCTGTGCAGTGTCTCTATGAAACACACTAAGAACTGCATTAAAAATGGCACACTTAGAAGCATACTACTTTTAATGACAGTTCTGACATTTAATGACCAAACTGTTTCTTTTAATTAATTCATTCCAAGTCTTTTAAAAAGCTTATGGAAGTATGTATTAAAGAACTAGTAGAATTTCTAGCTTTGTTGTCTAGTTTTGTGTCTAAACAGGCAACTTGATCACACTCATTTCTTTCTGTCATAGTACAGACTTACATCATTACCAAACATTAAACCAGCAGAACTTCCTTTGAAATACTTTAAGCAGAATGTTTGATGAAAGATGAATTACATTGTCTCTCTTCCACACTAAAAGAACCTCACAGTGGACTCATCCTGTTTTTTGTCATCCTGTGTTCATTTCAATGCTGCACACTGAGGTATTACACTCTCATACTACTAGGCAGCCTGAATTTCTGGGCAGATTTCAATACAGCCACAGTTAAACAATACATAACAACACTCCTTATATTGATTAGACCCAAACATTCCTAATGGGTTACACAAACAAAAGGACATTCAAAAAGTGGACTAATTACCTCTCAGAATCTCTATTTGGATATGATCTTGCAAGTGGTGATACTGCATGGCTAAGAACAATGTAGGCATAATCAAAAACTTGTTTCACTTGCATGGCACCGTAAGAACTTCTGCCAACGTCGTTTCCTGCAATAATGTGACAGTCATCAGATCATCTTTTTTTAATGTCAGTAACCAGAAAATTATTCATACTTAAAGCTCAGAAGCCTTAACAATACCGCTTAACTCTGCTTAAACTGGTTAACCCATCCTACTCATATCAGGAACAACTAAGTGTGCCTGTCTCAAAAAAAGAAGCTAACCTTAGGAATCACACTTAATATTATGCATTCAATTTACCACTTTTAAAATATCAATGTACCAGTACCTGAAAGAAACAGAACACAGATCAACTTTAAAGCTCTGACAGCTGTTTTTTAAGAGGGAACCTACTAAGCTTAAAGCATCACGTCTCACTTACCAGTAGAGTTCCTGCAGGCCAAATTCAGCTTAAAATTCCACTTGCGCAATTGCGCAACGACATTATCTTCATAGGGCCATGAATACTTACATCAACCCCTACTTAACCTTATCAAAACTACAGATTAATAAACCAGCTCATACACATTTTTTGATATCATCATGGTAAACCAGTTTGTCAAAATCTATCACAGAGGAGTCCAGAAATTCATATAGCACTGTTCTTTGACCAAGTTAATGGTACTTCTTGACCATCCTTCTTGAAGCATGAGTGATATTACAGAACTCCTTGCAAATCCAGTGCCATGCGTGAGTAACTGCAGAAGTTAAGAACGTGCTAAAGCTTCTGTATCAGTGACAATGTACAAGCATTGGTCCCTCATTTGACACCTAGAAAGATTTTGCTAGTACTAGCAAGAAGACTCATTTTCAGGAAGGTGGGTTGTAGATATGCTTGGCACCAGACACCAAAGTTTACTGTCACCACTCAATCTAAGTGCAAAGAAAACTTCCTTCAAATTGCATGTATAAAAGCAGACTAGATCTTGAGTGGGTAGAGAGTTGATACCGTAAAAGGTTCCATCCTTCAGAATGATGCTTGAAATGCTGTGAAAACAGAGGAAAGGGATGAACCACTGAACATGTTTATTTTAAGATTGAAAATCAGATCAGGGCCCATGAACAGATTTTAATGAAAGGTTTGCTTTGAAAATTGATGGGTAAAGGATAGAATCTGTCCTTTGGGGGACTGAATCCAATGAGGCTGAATTAGACTTCAGAGCAGGGGTGTCAAACACACACTCCCACCATTCTCCTGCTCCTGCAGCGTAAGGCGTGTCACAAGCTGCACACATGACCAGCACTGGCAAGAGCATAGGGATAAGGAGCTCGGTGCTGCCGCCAGGTAGAAACTAGGTGCCAGGCTGGAAAAAACAAGGTGGAGGGATGGATTCGGCCCGCATGCCGTGAGTTTCACACCCCTGCTTTAGCAGTGCCCTTCGCTCATTGAAGTATTCTCTCCAGCAAGTCATTACAGACAAGCAGGTCGAGGTCTGCCATCCAGAGGGAAAAAAGGTCTTGGCTTTACTACTTGACAACACATTTTAGTCCTTCCGTATTCTCCAATCATAAGTCACTCTAACAGAAAAGCATAACCAATGAAAACAGACTAGGAACAGAAGAGCACTTGGGGAACACAGAACGTCTTCAGTAATTTATACTGTCAAATAAATGCAGATGAAGAATTACGTCCTGTTTAACTGAAGTGACCAAGTGTCTTGTTCTGAATGCATTGCTGCAGTGTCCTGCAGCTACTACGCTCAAAACTACAGAAGTCTCTCTATATGGCATATCTGCAAATGGACTCTATCCTGAAGTAGAAGCAGAGACCAATGCAGACCTAGCATAGAGAATCTAGGAAGAAACACATTGTAGTCAAGTTCAGAGCTGCACTATAAAGGGGTAGAGGACTTCACAAAGGACTTAGTCCAAAGGCAGCTGAATAGAGACCAAAGTATTTCAGTGGTCAAGGAATCAGAACACGAAAATGTTAATTCTACTAGAAAAACAAAAGACTAATTCAGAACAGATTTTCCAGGGGTAACAATGCCACCTTCCACAGAACAACGTGCTAATCATATATACAAAAGAGAATTAAATTGATAAGCAATACAGAACTGGGATATATATAAGTGGCTAAACACACACAATTGCAACTACCACTAAATCTGAGTCAATCTACAGTTGGACTCTGATCTTAAGGGTCTTTTCCAACCTAAATAATTCTATGATTCTATAAATTCACATAACAGGAATTAAGAATACACAAACAAATTGCATTAGTTTAGTCTAATCCAGTGCGAAGGCAGCCACATTTGACATTCATCCTCCATGGTGTTACACCAAAAATGAAAACACAGCTGCTACAAACTGCTGGTTACTCCCTTGACAAGTTGTTGCTACCTCCAGTCGTGCCAGCAAAAGGGATAATAAGCCTTCCCTAATCCACTTATGACAAATCAGGCAGTTTAAATTAAACCACAAAAAATGTTGTATATGAGTCTTGATTGAAGCAAATTTGAGAACATAAGCAGGATAGCCCATGTCATAGCAAGCCTAGGTTCCTGGATTGCCTCATTCTGTTACTAAAGATGTTTGAATAAGCAGTCTTATTCAGTCTTATACAGTCTGCAGAGCTTCTGACTTCCACCGCAGCTGAAAAGAAGGTATGGAAGCCAAAGCTACTAAGCAAGCTGCTGTGAACAGTATCAGTCAAGTTTGTACAGAGATGGCATTACCCAATCCAGAACACAATGTACTAAAGAAGCCAGAAGATCACGTATCTGCACTTGCTGTCCTGAATAAAATTTCTGAGAGATCATTCTCATTAATATGTCTCATCTTACATACCTGACCATCCATCCTTTTGTTCACAATCTACAGACAGACTGAACAGTCAAAGCAGGATACCCAAATATTCCCCTTAAAAAAAAAATTCACACTTCAACCCTCAGGTGTACACTAGTAGATATCAATGCTGTGTGATTTCATGTACAATTCAATATTTATTCTTTCTTTACCAAGCCTTCATCCCTAAAGGAGCTAGTGAGTGATGAAAATCCTAAACAATTAGTATCACCACTCCGTCAGGTCACCTTCCATTACCTGAAACACTTTTAAGAACATAGCCCAGAAATGTAAAGGTAAGACCATGAGCTAGGGCTGAAGTAGGTCCACTTACGTTAAGCTATTATCTAGTAAATACTTCTTCTGCAACATTATGGGGTTCTTTCAGATGATAACTTCAATATCTTTGTGTATTTTTATAAATACATATCTTTAGATGCACATACACATATATTTGCAGGTTACAATGACAAACACTGGATATTGAAAGGGTGCAATGAATAACTCTGGGCAGCCACTAAGGCTAGAAAAGATAATCCCAACAGTCATTGCCAATCTAAATCTAATTACTTCCCATATTTGTGACCTATCAAGATGCAGAAAAAAGTAATTAATTATGAAGCATAATTAGTCCTGCAATTTAGAGCATCTTTTCAAAGAAAAAACATATAATTTAAGGTTCAGAACTTCCATAATGCCCATAGCAATTCCGAACAAACAATCTTTCTTTGAAGGGACCAGAGCAGGTGGAACCCCAAGTCTTAAACTGGGATTTAGCTACTCTTGCCACTGTCAATTTGAACCAAGATCAAAATCATTCCTTTTCCAAGCATCAGAAATGACTGAAGGACCTTGATAATCATCTGATTCACAAAAGCGTAAGATAATAAGCTTCCCTAACAATCTGCTGAATAAACACCAAAGTATCTTTAAAATCACAGGTGAAAGATCTGTCACCTGCAACTAGAGTCATGTTTTCCAAGACAGGATCCTGATAGACCAAGTCCATACAAACCTCTTCTAGGATGATAGAAATATAGTCTGCTCCAAAATGCTCCTGTGAACAGAACTCTGAATGCCTGGCTTTCTTCGTTTAAAAGGAGAACTGCGAAGGACAACTGCTTCAAGAAACTGAAAAGGTGGCAAGTATAAAGTGTTTCTAGAAACTGCCTTCTTTGGATAACGCTAATGGAAAGATTTTCATCTTATTACCCTGTTCTAAGATACTAACTCCAGATGAAGAACTTATGCTATGTATGACAATCAAGAATTAACTACCACTTTAAAATGTATCACCTGTTAGCCGAGTCTGACATCTCAAATCCAGATTTCAATACAGTTCCCACTTCAAGTCTAGACTCTTACATCTTTGTTGGAATCTTGGTTCTCACATTTCAGAAATTATAATCCTCTAGCCCATTAATAGGTCTTTGAGAAGCTCAAGGGAAACCACTCAGAATCAGGAGAATCTGAGCAAAACCCGCTATGACCAAAATATCAACAGAATAGATTGATGCCTGCTATACGATATACTTATATGCCTGATATACGAATTTATAGAATTAAATGAACAGGTAGAAATGACATATCATATTCTTCTGTGGTGACATCACTTATCTGTTAGCCAGACATCACCACTTCACACCGAAAAAACAATTCTTTCAATCGAAACGAGCTAATCCCACTGAACTTAATCCTGTCCCCTACAAGATTGTCTAAAGCTGTTCTTACGAGTTACACCTTTCAGCATCTTATTGGATGGGCATAGGAGAAACTTATACACTACTTGGAAGATCTTGAGAAATTGAAAGGGTTTCTTTCATCCCTGTATTTTTTGTCTGATTTCTGGATTAAGAAGTTACCTTCTTTGTCCAAGAATTAATCAGAATTTTAGAGAAAGCTGTGATCAGGCTAAAAAAAAGGATTGCAAAAAAATATTAAATATTAAAAACTTCTGCATACAGTGCATAAACAGGTTTGATGGAAATAAAACCTCTACAGCAGCTTACGCTAATTTAACCATCTTCACCAAAACAGTTTTCTCTATATTAATGGCGCTGCCACTCATGGAGTTAGGCACTGAGTGGATCTGATCACAAACTAATCAAGCAGAGATCATTTGTCAACTGGGCAAAGACCCAAACCCTTGGAAAAAAAAGTTTTTTGTACTGGGACACAAGCAGTAACAGAACTAAACTAATAGAATTCTAGATGTTATCTACATACACTTGAAAGATACTTTTAGATACTGTAGAAATTTGTGATTAAGTCTACATCTAAGGACCCTGCATTCGCAAGATCCGGTTCAAAGAGCCATCCTGTATGTTCTATATAATTTCCCTCCTAGTTCCATTAGGCAAGTTCAGAAATCCTGTGGTAGGTGCCCGAAAATATACCTACAGGACACATTGACAATAACTTGGAAGTTATCTGACCAGCTTATTTCCCTTGCCAAAACGCTCCCTTGTAAGAATTACATTATCTCAGCCCATAGAACTACATTTAAAATTTAGTTCTTATCGAATCTTTGATAGCATATGACTAGGTATCTTCTAAATTATAGCTCTTTGCTTGTGCAAGAGTTATGCCAGGATAAGCACTTCAAAGCCCCTACTGGACTTGTAATTTATCATCTTCTCTGAAGAATCACAAAAGAGAAAAAAACCCAAAACCGAACTACTTAGCAGTGATTAAAACTTTGTGCAGCATAGATAATTTCTTCTCTTTCAGTCCACAGCGGATAGGAAGGAACAGAACTGGAGGACAGTAAAGGCTTTTAACTCAAGAAATGTGGCTCATGCTGCTCTCAAAAGAGTCTTCAGGCAAATAAGTACGCAGCTACTGAAGGAAATCTCAACAACACAATGAAAGCTCTGCAAAATCACACCTATGCCTGGCCAAGTGCAAGAGTCACTACGGACACAAACTCAGAGCTACAAACATATCAGAGAAGTGGTTAGACAAATCGAGTATCTCTGCTAGCAACGTGATCTAGAGAGCTATGAACAATCAGTATATTGAGCGTTTAAAAAGGTGCCAGACTTCAGCTCCTGATCCATGGTATTTGCTTTAAAAGTGCTCTACATATGCAGCCTACCCACAAAATGTGAAAATATTGAGTTTCAGTGCCAATTATATTCTAGAAATACTAATGCTGAAGTCCAAATTAACTGAAAATTGAATTTGTTAAAAAAAAACTGTTACAGAATTTCAGCTACTTGTGACAGTCTAAATAGAATCCAAACTGAGTACTAGCTGGAAGTTTTTTTCAGGAGCTCAACCAGAATTAATCTTGATTACTTTGAAGGTTACTGAATAAAAAACAAATCATCAAGAAAAGAAGTATATTTTAAGTTACTTTCAAAAGTACATGCAACTAGAACTGGCATTCTCTAAAGGTCCCTGTGCAGCACAGAAGCCAGTTATGCAAAACAGATTCTTCATACCAACACCATAACACAGTTGATTCCTTGCTCTACTTCCATGGATACACACCCATGTTTCTGTGCAGTTCGTAATGCACTGCCTTGCAAAATGTGTACATCATCTGGAGTGTTTCTTTCGCAGATGGTATAATTTATCTGAAGTACAGCACTGGAGGGAAAAGCTTCACGACCTTCCATTCTCTTTCTCTCATAATAAACAGAGCTGTTCCTACTAACAAACTTCCTTCTAGGATTTCCTGGACCTCCTTCTTTTGCTACCCCTCAGCACTGTTAGAGAATCTTACGGTAGTTTCAACACAATTCTGAATCTCCAGTGCATTACCCATCTGCACTAGTTGTGTGCAATCCAATTTACTCAGGCTATGAATCCTGGGAGACTCCTATCTCTGTAACTGTACCTCAGCACCTTGACCAGCAATGTCTCTTCTCCGTGCAGGTTAACTCATTTGACAGACTTTAGGGACTCTAAGGTAAGCTGTGGGAGCTCAAGCTGAGCTAGAGCTCTGGAATATCGCGAGAAGTATACAGTCTTACCAGGCAGGAGAGGATCTTCAATACATAGCATGGATGGTCTGTATCCATTAGTCATGACTTTCATAATTTCTTCTTTGGCAATATAGGCACCTCCATTTTTTATTCTAATACCAGTTTTCAAGTAGTTAAAATTCCTTCCATAGAGTTCAAAAAATTCTATCAGAAGCATTCCAAGGTTTTCATCAGCTCTTCTGGCATCAATTCTGGGATGCAGCTGTAACACAGAACAGTTGTTAATTATTGGAAATTAATGCCTTTCAGACCACAACAAAGTGCAACAAAAAGCTCTCAATTAAATAGCGGGGTATAATCTCTTTACACAAGTCTGAATTGAGTCATTAATTCTTCATGTGCTTAAACTTCTTCCACATAACCAAGAGGGGGCAGCACTCCAGCAGTATCTGGAAGCCAAAGAATTCCTCCTTCCCTCTTCTTCCAGCTTTTTGAGATCAGGAAATTCTTTTCCCTACACCAAAAGCAATAAAGAAGTTCTGCAGTGTATAATCTATAGTAATATTTCAACTAATCATTAACAGCAGCAGGATTTCTAGGTTTTTCCATTATCACAGCTGCTGAGTCACACTAACATAATACCTCATTATACTTGTACAAAGCTAATAAAAATGTATCAAAGTCATTATACCTCATATTAGTTATTTCATCAGTTACCTACAATAGCTACAGTTTTAAGTATGTCAAAACATAACCAACGAATAATTAAAGAAACAACCTGATTCTTTAATTTCAGAATTTTAATAAACACTGAAAACAGTTACTCTGCACTTTCAGTATCAGTAGTTTAGGCTTGAACTGCACCCTGGCAGACTTACAAGACACCAGCAAGACGATTCAGGTACTGGAACAGGTTGCCCAGGAAGGGCAGCATAATACACCACTGACTCCGGTATGCAACACATAGCCTCTATGCTATCCACAAGGCTCCTGCTGCTGTTTCAGGGCACACAGTGAATAGAAGTTTTTGTAAGTGTGTGAGGTAGTCTGCAGGAGCTGCCAATGACCAAACACCTAAAGCCATAACAGTAAAGCTGTGCATTGCTAGGGCAGTATATAGATATGTAACAGGGAAAGTACAGAAGACAGATTATTTTAACCAATACAGAAACAAATAAGGAATACACTTACCTGCAAGAAACTAATTGCCATTAAAATTAGGCTGTAAGAGCTAATTCCACCAGTAAAAACTTCATTCAGGTCCCTCTGAAGGAGGAACTGTTTTAATACTAAAATCAAGTAAGGCAGCAAAGAGTATTTCTGCAAAGCAAAATAAGTTTTATCAATGAAAATATCAACCTTCCAAAAAACAAAATTAACTACACCACCTCAAAACAACAAGATTCATCTTCCAATACAAAAATGTTACTCAGCAGTGTGCTATAAAATGTTTTCCAAGAGGAACTGAAACACTTTTTATTATTCCAGAAACAGACTAATTGACTTTAACTGTTATTCGATCAAACAGCGTACATAACACATTTATTTCCCCATATCCCAACAGGAAGATGTTTATATCCTTCTCCAAATGCCAGTGTCACTAATTACAGTCAAAGCTTTCCATCTAAACAGTACTTTTACCACAGAGTAGAAAAGTAAACTTGATTTTAAGTAAGTGGCTGCAGAATAACTGGTTTTAGACATGGCTTAGAATTACATTTATTCATAACCAAGCATCACTAAAACTCAAGGTAAGCAAAAATTAAGACTTTCTTTCAGAAGCAAAGCTTTGCATCTATCTGCAGATCTAGATATGACTGTAGAAGTCTTTTCAGTGCACAAGCTTATCCTCACAGACAACTACCACTCAAAGGCAACACTGAACAGATACCAATAAAAATAAATTAAAATATCCATGTTTAATTTGTATTAATGAAAACAGTCTCCAGAAACACATTTTCAAAAGCTTTAAGCTATAGCAAAAAAAAAAAGATTAGCTAAGCACATCTTGGGTAAGTAGCATAACATTCATTAGATGATTGATACCTTCATGTATTCCTTGATAAATCGAGCTGCCTTCACACCAGTTTCTACATTAAAACTGATGTCAACTTTCACTTCTGTCTCCTGGTCAGTAAGTTTAATTATTGGTACCTGAAAAAATTAAAACACGATTTTCTAAGTCTCCAGAAATGCAACACTGGTGCTATTATCCAGCTTACTCACTTAAGACATACAGATACTATCAGTCCAAACAAACATAATTCTCAAGACAAGAAAACATGCTTTTGAGAAAATATGACAATCCTATCTTGGCTGACAACTGAACGATTTTTAGTGATGTAATTAAAAACAGACATGTACAATCACATTAAATTATCACTCGCATACTCTCCCACAGCTATTAGATATCTGCTTTCATAGCTCCAGTATCAGTGTTTCATAAGACAACTTAACGACTGACTGCTGTTAGTAGGAGACCTTCTACTCATAACCTGTGCTAATTGCATTCTTCTGACCCATCACTGCACCATTCACTTGCTACAATGACAGAAGACTAGCCTAGCAGAAAAATAAAGCACTGTCTGTTGGTTTATCAAGCTGAACTGGTTCACTGCAGAGTTAAATGAAAGCCAGAATGAATAAAAGCAAAGCAAGAATAGCAGTACTTTCTCTTCTGGTAGAAACACATTGTTGAAGAAGTCCTAAATACACAGCTCAGTCTCACACCACCACCTTGAAGGCAATATCCTACAAAATGGTTTTACAATCACAATCATTCACCTGATAACACTTAAATTGAATTTTGTGTATTTTTAATATGAACTGGAGAACAAAAAAGAGTAGAAGTATAGTATCATTTTATACCAACAGCAGAAGGAATAAAATAAGAAAGGCTAGTGAAACTGGTGAGCCTAGCCAAGTGCCATTTTCCATCACTAGTTGCTATCGTTTATTCTGAAAATCCCTCTCCTCCTCAGATAAATCAAAGATTACCAGAATTATAGTTAAATACTGCTATTCCAACAGAAGCCACAGAAATATTCTGCACCTGAAAGAGTCACTCTATTTTAGAGAAGTTGCTAATAGAAGTTTGGAATACTCAGTCTCCCGGAGAAAATGCCACTGGCTCAATAACAAAGAACTGTCATACTTTTAAGTTTATAGCATATTCAATGGGATCTGCTAGGCTTACAAGACAGATATAAGAGGTACTACAGAAGAATACATAAAGCTCTCCAGTAGCATGTTTTGGAAGGGAAAAACCAACGTTAGGTTTGAAACACTTAACTATGCCATCAGAAACAAGACAAATAGTTAACAAATAGTTAACTTATTTTACTAGATATTTTGCAAATGTTGTCTTTCAGACCTTTACTGACAACATAAGCATAAAGTATGGCCTTCCAGCAAATACAGTACACACAGTTACAATTGCTCATGTAAACTGTGTGCTACTGCTAAGCATACACACGTTCTACTAAAATCTTGCACAGAACGTAACAGTATGCTTAAGACAATATCATCTGTTTCATGAATTAAGAACAATACCTATCACTAGCAGTTTACGGGATCTGAAAAATTTTCAATTCACTATTCCAAAGACCATTCCTTACCGTAGCTTTATCAAGTACTTTAATAGAATATGGCTCAGCCACACTGTGTTTTCTTAGTGCTTGCTCCAGCAGCTGCAAAGGGGGTCGCTCCCATTTCCCAAAAACAACTAGATCAATATCACTAGACAAAAAGAACACAGCATGAGATCCACCAAGTCTAAAGCATAATACTCCACTAAAAAAAAGGTAAAATTGACATTCTACATATTGCAAGTCCTCCAGGGTGACCATTCTGCTACTTTTTACCTAGGTTCCCAGCAGGCTTCTTTTAGCAATACTAAGTAAGAGATGGTCTAATGTGCTTTAGGACCCAAAGCAGTATTTTGGTTTCTTGCTTCCAGTGTTCTGATGAGTTCTCCGAGCACCTCTCCCTTTTACCTTTCTTGCTTCCTTCCCACCAACTTCCACACCCTAATCCCATCCTTTACCCACCCTGTTGACAGGTATGTTAATAGTCCAAATAACTTTTTTTTTACTGATCACTATTTGCAGAAATGAAAATACCTGTGATTTCCTACTGAAAATCTAATTGATGCAAAGACAACACAGTCTTTATGACACAGCTGCACAGTTTTTTTCACTTTCATATAAACACTGAATTAAATAAGACATTTTGCTCTCAAAAAAAACTGTTCGGTGACACACTCAGTAATTCACCTTGTATAACAAAACAGCATCTTTACACGTGAAATATTAAATATTCAGTTTTACTGCATATTGAAAACAAAGAGCCAAAGACTAATCCCAGACTCAAGGAAGAAAAGGTGATTTAATAAAGGGTCAGTAAGTACCTAGAGCAGTACAAAGATATATCGAATACTTACTTCAAGTCTAAGCCCAAAAGCCCTTCCCTTTGTCACATGGGACATGAGGCAAAAATTTTACTGTTAAGTTTGATGGGTTTACACATTCCAATCTAAACTCCCCCTTGAAATTTACCATTATTCTAAAAAAAAAAAAGACAAACAATACATAAGTAAATTACTACTTACCTAGTTGGAAGATAAAGCCCTGTACTAAAGCTGCCAAATATCTGGACCTGAAAAAAACCCACATCAGTGAAGATATCCTGTAATTATGAAATCTCACTTCAGTTTCACAAGATTTAAGATTTTTCTGGACCTATTAAGGATACAGCCCAGTAAAAAAATTATTGAACTGACTTTACTATATACTGTTAAGCTTGTACAAATACACTTTCTCTTACAGATGCAACTTTAGAGGAAACTGTACTTTTTTTTAAACACAAAATGACTACCAATCCTGCTAGCAGCAGAGCATAGACTTTTGAAAGTCCCTTCCAGTATTTATTTACAATTCAACAGAAGTATAAGCTGTCAAAAATTTCCTTCCTTCCTGCTCCCTTCTTTACTCATAGGACAGTTTTACTGAAATTGGAAGAGTTTAAGGAAAACATTTTTCCAAATTTTTAAGTTTAAAAGACAGCATGTGCACATAAACACGTAATTTGGAGAAACACGAATATTCCAGATGTTACTATAAGGGCAATTATAAAATTGTGTACATGTGGAAAAGAAGGTCTACTTAAGAGATATTCACTATTCACATCAAGTACCATTAGTATTCTTCCAGTCTAGAGAACTGAGATGTTCTTCCCCCTCTGCTACAGCAGAAGACAATTCTCAAGTTTACTACTTTGAAGTGACCTGTGAAAAAGCTGGGGAATGCTGGGCCATTTCAGTGTTTATACTTGTTTCGACAAGCTAGAAAAAAGTGTTACTACTGAGAAAAATAACAGGTAAGGATGAAGATGAGCTTCACAGTATTTTCAGCTCAATACTGTGGCCACAGCCTTCTCTCTTTTCAACAGAAGGCCATGAAATCACAGTGGTCTGAAATGTGTTTTTGCTTGTTAATGACAACACTACTATCTGGTAATCAGGAAGGTGACAGTAGAGATACAGTTTATATTAAATTCCTTTGGAATGTTTTTTTTTTGTTTGAAGGAAACTTTCTTGGGGCATTAAAGGGTTTGAAAATACAATAGCTTTGGTTGCAAAACATGTCAGGAAATTAAGTCCAATTCTCCCACTAAAGCAGGGCTAAAGTAATTCCCCAAAGGTCAAATCTGTGAGGAGTAAAAAAAAATTGGAGCTTAAGTGCTCTTATATAAAATACTTTTATTTACAAATATCCACATTGTCAGGACTCCTTGAAGAAATGGATACATAGGTAGGCAGTCTCACTTGCATATTCAAAATGAAGTTATGCAGAGACAACCAAGTTCATAAGCTTTTGCTTTAAGAAATGTACTTCCTAAACTGGACAGTTCTTCACATCCCCAGTTCTCAAAATGAAAAAAAATTATCAGTAGCCTCCATTAACCTGAAATCTAGGTCTTAAATTTCCACCACTTCTTTTAAATAGACTGCCAAGTACTACAATAGCTGTGAGATATTAAGGCAATTCTGTTAGGTTTGAAATCTTTTCTGTTCTTTTCTAAAATGAAGAAAGATAATAGCAAGGTTAAGTGAACTAAGCTCTAAAATTTACTACAGAGGCAAATCAACACTTGAGTTACACTCACATCAGCTGTAGGCCAAAGATCTTTGATGACCGTTTCTATTCTTTTCACCACTTCTCTTCTCATAGCTGCTTCCTCAGGACGAGGGGACATGAAGTCATAGAAGTCAATTATTTCTTCATGTAGTCTAAAGGATACAGATTAATCTGTTACAATGACAATTTAACCACTACAATCAATTTCAACAAAAACAGGCCAGAATTTAATATCAACATTAACCAAAATCAGCAGTACTTTCAAGAAAAGTGAATGGCACAACAATTAGGCTCTCAGATGGGAAACTGGAGGGTTTGGGATCTGGGGCAACTATATTCATACCTTATTTTCATGGCAGTACCTCACAGTAATCTCAACAATACCTACATGCCAGCCCTTCTCAACATTACCTAAATGCTAAAGATGCCAAAAGACACAGGATGCAAACACTAGCAGAGTTTTACTAGCCTTCTTGGTGGCTCAACAATGAAGATCAAATTCAATTCCCCATACCTAAAGATTTGCTTTAAGAAACAAAGCATAGTCTTAAAAACTACACAATGACCTAAATGTGAAACAGCACAATTAAAATCTTCAAGTAGGTTTATTCTTCCAGGGGTTCTCCCTCTGTGTATGTGGAAGTTTGTACACACATGGAAACAGGCCATTGGCCTCTCTGTAGAGTCCAATAAAAGGGACATTTCAGTATTCCTTGATGTTAAAACATCTTTGACAAAACGTGATTCTTTGACTACCCAAGCCCTTTATTAGCCATTCATTTATATAGGAAGCGACCTTCGAACTGAACTACTCAAAGTGAGAAGTGTTAAATATATTCTCAAGTGTAAAGTACATTACCACCACTGTTACATGAGTTCTGACACTGGATCTTTACACGCTTGTTAAGCCTTTCTGTTTCCCATCTCCCAATACTATAAATCACTTGATGTCAAATTTGATAGAAAATTCAACTGAGTTATCAGGTGAATGTCATGTTTGCTTTTAAAGTAAAAAGCATCAAGCCACACCAAATTAAAACAAAAGATGCTATTTCTTAAACAGGACAATAACTACCACCGTGACATTTTACAAAAACATCTTTTTGATATTGACATATTTCTGAGATTTTTAATTCAAGAAATATGAATTCAATATTGTCGTGAAATCCAGATACTGTACTACAAAGACAAAAAAAACAGGTCCGATCCTTAATTAACATACTCAGCCTTCCAAAGGAAAAATTCTGTATATCTCTAGTAGAACACTTAACACTTCCCCTGTGACTTTTGCAACTCACTTTACTAGAGAATTCCCACTTTAAACAACAGCCTTCAACAGACCATATGCTCCATTTTTGTCAGGATTCCTTTCCATACACAGAGACTACAGCAGCAAAGCACAAACATATTTCTAAAAAGCATACATATTTAGAATTCACTTGCCCTTTCTCTTATCTTAAACAGGGCCTCAATCCACAATTGAACATTCAGCTACACAGCAGAGTTATCAACTAAACCTTTCAATTTGTTGAATTATCTACTTCATTTCAGAACTTCAGAGCAAGAGAGAAAATATAAACATGCACCTATCTTTCTTAGTTTCTAAAACTATGGTTTTTTTCCACTCTCCAAGATGACAACACCAATGCTGAATACAACTAACCAGCAGTGGGGCCATATTAAGAATCCTCACTGGACTGATGATAAAAGTCAGCAGTAGGCAGATGCAGGGTGAAAACAAGACAAGACAAATCCTATTCCCTTGCAGCAATGCTCCCAAGCCTCCAGTAATTTCTTTTAGTATATTATATGGTGGATCCCAACCACAACGTGTATTAGACTAAAGAGATGTAAAAAATCCTTTGAGCTATTTATGCTTTTGTCATTCATGGCATTCTATGAGAATGCATCACAATGAAGTGTTTTATTTTAAACTGCTGCCTGTTAATGATTTCATTTGATGCTCTTGAGGGAAAGGAGTTATCACTGGCAGCTCATCTCCAAACTTAACACTTCTCAGGCTCTCAATTCCGATCCACTTCTTTCTACCCACCAGCTTTTTCTCAAGCTAGCAATCCTCATCTGGTTTTCTCTGCTTACAAAGGAGTGTGTCTGAAGTTTCATCGCTGCAAACTTACTTCAGCTTGTTTTCAGCTGCAGCACGTTTTCTGACAGGTGGCCAGAAATGCACAGAGTCAATACATAATCACACTATTCAGTCCCTGATACACATCTGTTTTCATTTTGTTGCCTGTGTCTTTGCAAAGATTGCTGCTAACTGCTATCTGAGGATATCTGAGCATATAGCTGCTCTTTAAAAGAAACTATTTTGAAGGAGCTTCAAGGTGTTTTCTGAACAATAACCACCATAAAGCCCTCCAACTGGGGGATCAGCACGAATTCTTTCTCTTCAGATCTATGAGTCCATATTTACTAGAATTAATTTTATCGGTGATTTTATAACCTAATGAACAACGAACTCCCACTGCAACTGTCTGCAGTCAGCTCTAGCTTTCTGTTATCCTTTCTATTCTTTTCTCATTCATTTCTTCCCTCCAGGTATTTATGAATACACTGAGCATCAAAGTCTTGATTAATTCTGTTGGTAACCTTCCCTTATTATAAAGTAAATAATTTATTCACTCCTTTTGTTACTTCTTCTAAGCAGTTAGCACGTAAGTCCAGCAAACCTGCAACTGTTCAGTTACCACGAGATCTTCAAAAAAGAATCTTAGAAACATTCTTCTGAAAAAAATTCAACAGTTCCTGTGTTATCAGAATGACCATATGAATAAGGATTAATAATGAATGCTTCAAGGAAATAAGATCTGTGCTACCTTTATCAAAGCATGCACTAGTCCCTTTCTTTGTTTACTCAGGCAAATAGGTTCTGTATTCTTATGGTACTAACCCCTGCCAAACACTCCAGGACATCCAGACATTCCTGAAAAAAAAGCATTTCCAGTAGCCATCCCATATTAGGGAAGGAGGAGAATAAAAAGGGTCTCAGTTCCACTATGCTCTGCAGCCTCTACCATACGCAGCTCAGTCTTTCAAAAGCAGCCCCTTAGTGGGCCAGCACGGTCAGAAAAACAGTAAGCACACAAGCACTGTCTCACTTACAAGTCCCACTGAGCTTCTATTCAGGTGATGAACACTGTCACAATCTTAATCATCTCACGAAAGACTTAAAAGAATATCCCTCATTTCTAGTCTACATTTCCTTCTCTGGTCTATTTTTTAAGAAGTCAGCTTCATAGTTTCTGTGCACTGGGAAGGCAGCACTTCACTCAATGCTTCAGTTTGCATGGGACAACAGGACAAGGGGTAGATAATCAGAACTCACATAAATTCAAACTGTACATCACGATGTCATGATTAAGTTCTTCTGGAATTCTTCAGCATACGCCACCAGACATGGCGGTAAAACAGTATCGTTCTGCTGAGGGTTTTAAATGCAATTACTGAAATTCATAATTACAGTTACCTGGAGCCAAAGAAAGTTCTGGTGAGAAGTCCTAAGCCCTTCTCTGACAAAAAGCAAAGCAATCAGTTCACTTTTACTACACAATCTGACTTCTCCTGGGTGCCCTTTCATTGTTTCTTTTCCTACGAACCCTAGAGATTCTGGCAAGATTTTTGCTTTCAATGTGCAAGGTTCTCAGTTTTCAATTCACTTAGCAAACCAGTTCTCAAACCCTCTGTCTTAACAGACTTCTGTTTTATTTGTTCATTCCAGTTTTCCTTAATTCAACAACCTCTGCATCTCACAGGATATCATCTTCCTGGTCCACGTCTTTCTGGATAAAAATCAATGCTAACTTCACAGTCAGCATATGACAATGCAACCATATTAATACAGCACTTTCAAGCATTTTACCCTCTACCTGAAGAAGCTTCTCAAGACAGAAGTTGGGGCTTTTTTTAAGTTAATATTAAGGTAGTTTACATTTTCCTAAACATCTTTGCTTGGGCAAGGTTACTGAAACACAGTCCCTAAAAAGCAGCTCTGATATACATAAAATGAGATGCCGTACGCTGCTCAGGACTAACATCAGAGTAACTTCTCGGCTAGTGGAAGGAACAATTTGGTGTTCAACAAAAATAGATCACAACAGGATATTCACGTGGCCAATGTAAGGATAGTTTTCAGTTAAGTATTACAGAACCTGGGAATTTCTCCGCTCAATAGGTCCTCTTGTAGAGAATAGAGACCAAAGCCCCAAACTCTCATTTTTCGTAGAAAGGTAGAAAAACAGAAACTAAGTTACCAGTTCAGGAGTTCCAAGGCAGATCCACGCCACATTCCTCACATATAGAAATTAAAAATATTGAGACAACAGGAACTGAAATTTTGCCCACACAGCCTCTATAATCTCCATAAGCACTTGTAGCCTCTTAAGTCAGGACTGTGAGAGTATCATAAACATTAGGAATGGTATTTCAATTTCCAGCACATAAAGTACATAGAGATATAAGTAACATCTTAACTCTTAAAAAAAAAAATAACCAAACTTCTTTCAATATATAAGCACCAGTAAGTTTTCTCAATCTCCTTTGGCTTTCTTAAAGAATTTGGGCTCCAGCAGCATTCCCAGCTATCTACTATCATATTTTAAGATGCCTATTATACTACTTTTCTATCAAAGACAGGCACCCTAATTGACTTTTTCACAATCACAAGGCAGAGCCACTATATTTATAGAAAAACTAGGAACAAAACTTGTCAGTGAGATGTAATTGTAGTCTTAATGCAAGATGTAAAAGATTAGAACGCAGGGATGCAGAAAAGAAGTTACTTGTACTTGCTATACGTTTCAGTCAGCTTTGTAATTTTAACAGCCCGGATGAACCCATCACTCACTAGTGCTATTACTGACTGCTAAGCACAGTAAACATCTGCTGCTTACAGGCTGAACTATGACACAAGAGTTGACACCCTTGGTTACCAAAAATTTATTCTTTTCACTGTTTTAGGGAAGGCAGACACACTTCTAGCCTTCAGGTTAAAAACAACACTCAGGAGACATTCTCAAACTTTTCTGATGTTTTTTCTTAAAGGCAGGTTTCTACAAAAGGGGATCATTTACTTCACTCATAATTTACTGTACCTACAAACATTATTATATGTAACATCAACTTGTTACCTAAAGGGCTAACTTCAATGCAGTGAAATGAAATTCTCAAACAGCATCAACAAACTAGAAGGTGAATGAAAGCTACAGAAGCTTTGTTCCCTCAAGTAAGTATCCTGTTCTTTTCAACATCATGTCTACACTACTAAAGACATTAATTTATTCTAAAGGAACAGGTAGAAACATGACTGCATAATTTATGTGGAACAACTGATGCTTTTTTAAAGAATATTCATTCTGGTAAGTAAAGAATATTTTTCTAACTGTAAAGTCTAACTATCACCCAAAAATCCTTATAAATGGAAAGAATACGTGTCACAGTTAAAGCACGTGGGTGTAACACTATGGGTGAGCAGGAAAAGGAGGCAAAGAAATGGGGAAGCGTAGGCAGCATTTTAACAGAAACTTGCTAAAGTAAAGATTACAAATAATATGTTATGTTCTTTCAGTGAAACATGAACTCAAAAATGCCTGAGGACTTTGGTGTCTCAAGATTAAATGGTGAAAGGCCCAGCAGCCACTGCACATATTTAAGTAATCCGTCAAATTATACCTTCACCTATAGCTACTGCAAAGAACAATTGCTTTACCATGGAAATGCAGGTGAAACCTCACGCTACAACAGCCAAATGTATTCAATAGTTGAAATCAGTGCTACAGTTTAAAACTCAGGAACACTGTTCAATGAAATAAAGGAGAATATATATACGACCGAAAGCACTAGTATATTCTGAGATACAGACTTTTTCCAATGTGATTTAACATATCTGAAAAAGTATCAAAAAACAGAACTATGACTGAGAAGAGGTGATTAACTTAAAATTCTTCTCTTCCCACATCTATCAGATGCCTTCACTTTTGAATACCAGCCCTCCACACTACCAGTAACACTCACATAATAGTACTCTATGCCCTATGCAATGTTCTAGGCTTACAGATGAAAGGAACTGTGAAAACTTAATGCTATATTCATAGACTGTACTGCTGCACCAAATCAGTCTCATATTACTAGGTAACTGACAGCAATTATCTTTGTCACTGTAATTGTATGGAAGGTAGCAAACTCAGACAGGCAGAATTAAAAAAAACCCTCATCTACAAAGAACTTCTGAATCAGAGCTGTGAAATACTTTAAAGGTAGATACCTTAAATACTAAACTCAAATAAGAATCAAGCTTACTCTGCAAGTTAGCTACTAAGGAGAGAATGGAAGGGGAAAAAAAAGTACTTTCGTTCTTATCCACAGAACAAAGAGGATATTTTATAAAATACATTGTACCTTTTCCACAAAAGATCACATTGTTCACATTTCCTCTCTGAGTTTTGTCTTTGCTCCACATTCTTCCATTCTTGACAATATAATCCTGCTTCTAAGGAGCACTTGATAGTTGGCGTACTAAGATACTAAGCTTGTTGGATTGATTTACACTACAAATTTCCAGACTTAAGTAACGGATTTTTTTTACCTTTTGGAATAGAAAAATAATCAGAAACTAAGCTATTTTGGCAGAGTTTGTCAATCCAACAAAACTCAACTGTTACCTTATTAATGGTTGGATGTACTTTGAAAAAGCAGCATTATAAAATTCTAGAAAAGAAACCGAACTGTATCGCCAAGTTGACGCATGGCAACATAGATGAGCTACACAAGCTTCTGAACAGCTGTACGTTAGCCCTGCCTTAAGCTGCTAGACTTCACCACCACACCAAAGAAAATGACATAATTATTTTGTTGCTTCAGTGAAGGAGCATACCATATGTCAAACCTTGGAAATGAATCAGCAAGCTCACTACGCCAATAAATAGAACCGCTAAACACTGAAATTCCTGTCTTAATACTATTCTTTTCCAAATGCCTAAAGATAGTGAGCAATTAACATCCCAGACAAGACAGAAAGGTTGCAAGTACAGCAGTAACACATTAGTGGTGAGAGACTAATTATGCCCATGTAGATCAGGTATGCATTACACCAGGTTAGCCACTGCAATGTTTAAGAGGAGAAGCTACTATGGACGTAATCTCAAGCAGAAGAGTAATTCAAAATGCATTCATCAAAGCACCACTAGCAGTAAACCCTGCACATTCAAACTCCATAGAAAAGCTAGAAAAGCCTTTTCTGGATTTAAGTACTGGTGCAGTTCACCATATTTAAGAGGAAGCTTCTTAATTTAAGAATCTAAATCAAAAGACTAAGGTACTTCAGAGACTATATTAAAGATACCACACTGGTTGTTTAGCAAAAGCATGCATCGCTAATTAGATTTTAGGGAAAAAAAGAGCTTCTACCACCTTGTCATAGGACTCCATCAGAAGATGTCTTCAGAAACCCTGAAATCATGTACAAAGCAGGAAAAGAGGATTGGAAGATTAAGGATATCAAAAAGGATTATGAGGAACAACTTAACAAGATAGAAACCTATGCTTGAGAAAGGATAAACTATCTCAGGAGCCCAAAAACCTGCTTCTGTTAAGTAAGTTAAATTATTAGGACAGAGAAAGTTAAATGATCGAAATATCACAATGCATGACAAGTAAAGAAGCTAGTATTTTTTTGTTGTTGTTTTTATCATCCCTCAGAAGTTTCCGTGGTCCTTAACTTTACAGGAAGAACTTGTCCCAAAACAACTTTTTAACAGAAATATTTCACAGCAAAATCATTACTGGTAATCTGGTATTCACCAAAAGCTGCACTGTTATCAGAAGAACATTAATTTTTTTTTTTTTAATTTAGAAGCATTAGTTTTGACATTCGTAACTGTCAAACTAGTCAAAAGTAGAAACAATGCAACACATGAATAGTTATGACTATATCAAGATGTCAACACAGCTTTTGTAAACAGAAACTGTGTCTTAAAGAAAACCATTAGGAATTATATGCGAGAATCAGCAAACCACAAAGGAAATCCTGTTACCTACTTGGATTTCCAGATGGCACTTGATAATGGTTCTGCATACTCTTATGAAGACTTACGAAGAAACTAAGCTGACACAGGATGAGAGGGAAGACCTTCCTGTAGATAAACTGTTTTAAATGAAAAACAAGTAGCTGGAACTCTTAGTTTACATACTAAAGGCAGGTCACTTGTGAAGCCCTGAAGTGCCCTATGCTCATCAACATCCTTCTAAGTGAACTGGTAAGTTCACTAGTAAAGTAAAATAGTAAAGCAAAAAACCTGAGGCTTCAAGGTTGTCTAGGATAAGCCTACTCAAGAACACCAGATGGACATCAAAATACAGACTGCACAATGAAGCAGTAGGCAGAATTTGAGATAGAATAAATATAAGCACAGAGGCATATGAGAAGATTCTATCTTTTAAAAAGATACAATGAGGGGCTCTGCACCAGCTCTAAACACTGAGAATTAAGATCTTGAAATAAGCATTCTGTGTAAAGGTCTGTTCAATATCCAGAAGCCAAAAAGAATAGGCAAGTCCCATGTCAGTAATCAGGAAACAAAGTACAAGATAGAACAAGATAGCCCAAGACATAGGAATGCTGCAACACTATCACATACAGGTCTGGGTTGTTCAAGTCCCAGAGATACAACAGAACTGTAAAGCACACAGAGGTGATAACATCTAGACACAAGAAACAGTTTCAACAGAAGGAATGATTAAACAGAGTAGAAAACAGGCAACTGTCAGGTGATTCAACCTTTCCCTTCCCTCTTTCAAGTCAGCTGCAAAGAGCACACATGGACTGCCTCATCAATGCACAGACCTATGGCTAGCAGCAACTACAATCCTAGTGACAGCCTCAGGACAAAAACAGCGGATCTTTACATAATGCATAGCTTAACTGGGGAACACCTCCCGCAGAACTGATCCCAGAAGCTCATACCAGCTCAAGATGAGATGATACAAATACATATATATAATGCATAATAAGTTTTACCAATGTCTTGCCTGTAGACCAGGTAGTCTGAGAACACCACAGGTCATTTAAATCTGAGAGATTATTCCAGGAAATATCACCACAGGCTCATGTTGATATATTCTTCTCCCAACATTTGGCATTAGTCTCTAATGGTCTCACTCAGTACAGCTATGTTCTTAGTACCAATTATCTCTCCTGCCAAAGCCTAACAACAGAAAGGAATCACAAAGCTGATGCCAGAATTAAGCTGTTCCAAATATGTCCCATTCTACTTTACACATGTGAGCATGTGTCATACAAAAGCTTCTCATGTTTTACTACTGTAGCTCAGCCTTTCTGACATCTAGTACTATGGTCTCTCTCAAGTCTACTGCTGCCAAAATATTCCCCTCATCCCATTAGCGAAAGCATCAGTAACTAGGTGCCAGGCATCCACTTTGCAAGGAAACTTTGAGCTTTATCTACTCTAGTCAACTTAGTTGACTGCAAAAAAAAAAAAAATGGGAGATGCTGTGTTCTTTTGGTAATTCATCCAGTAGCTACCCTCGAACTCTGCTGTGTATCAGCCTTTATGCATGAAAACAATCCATCTAATCACATCCTGATGCTCTCTCATCTCTCTGGATGTTTACCTGGACTAACACTCAACTACTCCTTGCATTCTAAAAGTATATAATGCCAAGTTCTGCCCTGATCCTAAAGACAGATAAAACAAAACTCAATCGTAGGTTTCCAGAACTGCTTGCCTCTTACATTAAGATCTTTGTTACAGATACTCACCTAACATTACAGGTAACAGACACAAATGATTTAACAGATGAAGCGTAACATATCAGGTTGATTCTTTATTAGAAGATGTTAGAGCAAGACAGCACTGCTAAGTACAGGGAGGAGTTAGAATAACACCCTTGGGAATCTCTTCAAGCCCTTACAAGTGCTGAACAGCCCAATGCAGACAGTAAAGCCTTCTCAGAGTTTCCAAAGCCTGCATTTTTTTCAGCTCAGCCAAAGTACAAAAAAATAAAACTTGCAGAAGAGGCTGACAATGTGGCATCCCTACACATTAACCTGCATTGTCCAGCTCTGACAGCAGCATAGCAAGAATCAAGGGTTGACAAACATGGAACAAGAGCTATGGAAGGTCCTGAATAGAACGCATTTTTAACAAAAAACCCAATACTTGAATTTATCTCGGTCAAAGTCCAGCGCTGTATCATAACAGCAAAAAAAACGCAGTAAGACTGGAATTAGAAACACTTCAGTATACAGGTGAAGAAATAAACAAAACCTAATATAGACTAATAGACTATATACTAATAGACTTAGTATATATTAACACAACTAAATCTGATTAGCTGCAGAAATAAATCTCTGGACATCACTTTTGGCACACAGCATCCTTCAGCTGCAAACTGGTGAACAAGCAAGTAAGTTTACCTTGCTTATTAGAACTCCACAGAAGTACCTGCTTCAGTCACAAGACAATGCTGGTCTGTATTGTCCTTCAGCCTAATGAAAAGTAGGGCTGCTTACAATCTTGTGCTCTACAACAGAACTTTTGTGTCATTATCAAGAGATGGTTCAAGACAAGAGGTATGGAGAGGGGAAAACTAATGCAGTAAGACATTAGATGCTATGCAATACTAATTAGTGCGGGCAAAGCACCATCCCAATGTGCCATCGCACTTCTGGTATCCATACTAACCCCCAAGAAGCTGCTTCTGTTGCTTCTGCACAGCACTGTAACGTACCAAGTAGATACACCAGGTATTTCTGCACACATCTCATTCAACATCTACAATTAATCTCAATACTTAGCTGAAAGCATGAAACAGAACAGGCAGGCTCATATTATTAAAAGTACCTTAATTCTTCACTTTGTTAAATTCATGTTAAGAAGCAGAAGAATTAAATCAGCTTATGAATAGTATAAAATCACATCTATTAGCTACATCTTAAGAGAAAGCGTCTCATTAGCCATGTATCCCAAGCAATGCAAACACAGCAGTAGAGTTGTTAGTAAAAAGTCTAGAATAGTTTGCTTCCACTTCTTGAAATAAAACTCCAGCACTTTTAAACTCTCTGGAGGCTTAAATTAGTCAGATACATTTGAAATACTAACTTCACAGAAACAGAAGGCATTACTTTGAGGCACAAAGAAGGCAGACTCTCGTATGCCAGATGTATCAAGAGGATACTTTACAGTAGTAAGAAACCACATGGAGTTCTGAACATCAGTCACAACAGTTTGAGCTAAACCTATTAAAAGACACTTAGCCGCACCACATCTGAAACCAATCATTTGTCACCTGTACTGTGCTGTGCTCCAAAACTAAGCCTTTTAAGAGTTTACACTGTTATATTGATCATTCTGTTGAAACACTGGAAAAAAACATGGCTTCATTCTCCTCATCCCTTACCTTCCAAAAATCTGGAAAAGGGTGACACAGGTCAATCTAGGGCATCCTAAATCATAGCTTTAGGATGAAATCTGATCAAGCATGGCTATTCACACCTGTGTATCACAAGAGGGAGAATTTCCTTCACAAAACAAAGATTGGCATGCTACCTTCAAAAGGTGGTAAAAGCAATAGGAAAAAAAAAGCACTGGAAAAAAAGGAATGAGACATTAAAAAAACTGCAAACCCCAACCTCTACAAAATAAAGCATTCCTAAACATCAGCATACCTATCATCACAAAGCCACTGAATATGATCCATCTGAAAAAAACGGTGATGACTTGCACTCCTATAGCTAATCTCCAGCTCTGAATGAGAAAGCGGAGAGAGCACAGTACATTTCAAAGCATGCAGGCAGACATTTCATCAAAAGTACTAGTGCAGCAGGGAGAGGGCAAGTTACCTTTAGTCTGTTTCCAAAGGACAATACAATAAGCGTTTAACTCTGAAGAAGCTGTAGAAAAGCGTTCTTCAGAGAATGATATGCATGGCAGAGTAGGCTCTATCATTCATACATAATATGAGCATAAGAGCATCTACGATAGAGTCCTCCTTACTATAACCTACGACCAAAGCAGAATGCAACTGAAGGTTGTGAGGATGACATATTTTGCCAGTTGCACAGACCGATTTGACACCACTTAAGATGTTCTGTCAATTGACCATCAGTTACGGATGCAATGCTTCAGGACTAGGCTGATATTTCCAAGTAATACCAGTCAACAAATCAAGAACTTAATAAAAGATGCAGTAGAAACTTCTGTAGGGATTTGTTTCCACCCCAGTCTTTTCAGAGAATTTCTTTTAACAGCCAAATAATATACCAGCCTAGCTTAAGGAAAATGAAGTTAAACTCAGCAGCAGTCAAGAATGACTGCAGAACATAGACACCTAAGGCCACTCCATCAGTGACAATATTTCTGCTATTTCAATTATGTAAGTACTTCACCAAAAGGAAAATCTAATACCAAACAGAAAATTCTTTTAGAATACACTCTTGTCCAAGATTCACCTTCGGTAACAGAACTCAAAATTTAAGGCAAAACCTGATTCTCATATTTAAGTCTATCGTTTGAATTTTCATGCTGTCCTTCAGAATTAGTTCCCTGTTACTCTAATGAAAGCTATGACATTTGTATAGTTTTGTGAAGCTTAATGATTTAAGAAATTAATCATGAGACAGTCTGAAACTATGGGATTACAAATGCTGTAGTTACCCGTCTCCCACTCCTAATATCAGGCCTCACTATAGTAACAGAGATCCTTGACAGAAGATCAGGAAACACAGCTTCCACTTTCAAAGTTAGCCAAGAACTTGTCATTAACACTTCAGCAAAAGAACTTGTATTATGGAACTGAATAGTGCAACTAAGCTTGGCTAAATAATCTTCTTGTGTAGAAACTTATACTACAAAACCAGCGTAATCTTTAATAAAGTAAAGCTATCAGAAAAGAAAAGGGTAGGAGATGAAAGATAAGGATATGTGATTGGCATAGGTGGTGCTGCCTAACAGGTAAGGTACAGAACCTGCAGTGCTTGGATTTGACTGCCACAGACCTGCTGCATTACCTCAGGCAACTCCCTCATCTGCCTGCCTGGAAATCTACCTCAGTGACACTGACTTACCTTATACAGATAAATTAAAACGTTAACTCAGCATTCTACTGCATCTCAATGGAAATAAAGCAAAGACATTCAGACTATTTTTAAGGTATTGCAGGAATTTTAGACACACATCTTACTAGCAGAGGACTCAAAAGGCTCCTAGCACATGACACCTCTCAAATCTTAGCTTCCTGTAAGCAATTTTCAGTTTGAGTGTCATTTTGGAATTAAAAAGCAGTAGTCACAAGTCTTGTTCTGCCCAGTAGAGGCTATAGTTTGCAAAGACAGAACTTTAAAAACATCTTTTAATACTTCTGGATAACTTTAATGCACTGATAGTACCACCCAAAAGAGAAAAGGAAGAAGCCATCTTTAAGTTGTATTTCTCAAATCTCTCCAGCTCTGAAAGCATACCCTTCATCTATTTCCCTTTAGAAGTATGAAGTGCCTTTACTCCATGGGCATCCAAGGGTCCCTGGATTTTAAGAGCTCTGAGAAATTATTTTTGAAATTACCTCAATCTGCCACAGTCAGTAAATACAGCCAGCATTTTTTCATGAACAGCCTTAACGTTAGAAAGCAATATTTCCCCTTGACTGAGCGAAATTTGACAGATGAAACACAGAAATCTCATGAAGCACCCTAGAGATGCTTTGTTCTAGACCCTTCTACATGCCAATCGGACTAAACTGAATACTCAGCCTTACTAACCACCCATTTGCATGAAAAAGTTATGGTCACAGAATAAGATAAGCTTCATTAAAGTGTTTTCTTTATAAAGCCAAGATTTCAGTTCAGATATTGGCTGGCTCAATCTATTCCAGAGACAGAATACTTCGCTCAAAAATATTCTAGGATCACACTGGCTTTCATGCTTACTTCAGCCAGAATTAGGTACTTCACTTTCAACTGATGTGCTAACACTCCTCAAAGTAATCACTCTCCCAGCAGAGGCATTTAAAAATCAGTGCAATGTCTCAAAGCTCCTCTGAACTAACACCTTTCACTTTCCCCTAACAATCTGAGCCTGAAAAGCATCATGCAGCCATCTCTGCTTTAATTACTGTAGATGTCATTTGGCAGTGGCCTGACATATTCACCTCTCAAGCTGCAGTCAGGCAAGGCCTAACCCTCTGCATCCATGGGTTCCCAGGCCTGCACCACTGCTTCAGCCAGGAACCACTCAGCCAGCACAGACTAAGGTGATTTACTAAAGAACATGGTTTTCATAGGATCATAGAATGGTTAGAGCTGGAAAGGACCTTAAAGACCACTCAGTTCCAAACCCCCTGGTACGGGCAGGAACACCTCCCACCAGACCAGGCTGCTCAAGGCCCCATCCGACCTGGGCTTTAACATTGCCCAGGGAGGGGGCATCCACAGCTTCCCTGGGCAACCTGTTCCAGTGTCTCACCACCATCATCACAAAGAATTTCTTCATAATGTCTAACCTAAATCTTCACCCTTTCCCATTTAAAGCCATTTTCCCTTAACCTATCGCTACAAGCCCTCGTAAAAAGTCCCTCAGCAGCTTTCTTGCCAGGCCCCCTTCAGCTACTGGAAGGCTGCTATAAGGTCTCCCCAGAGCCTTCTCTTCTCAAGGCTGAACAAGCCCAACTTTCTCAGCCTTTCCTCACAGCAGAGGTGCTCCAGCCCTCTGACCATCTTCGTGGCCTCCTCTGGACCCATTCCAACAGTTTCATATCCTTCTTATGTTGATACCCCCCACCCCCGCCCCACCCCCCCCCAGGTGGGGTCTCATGAGAGCGGAGTAGAGGGGCAGAATCACTCGACCTCTGATGTAGCCCAGGACACAGTTGGCTTTCTGGGCTCCGAGCACACATTGCCAGCTCATGCCGATCTTCTCATCCACCAGCACCACAACCCCCTATCATCAATCCCGACTCCAGAGGAGTTTGCGTGACCCCAACCAACCCACCCTTCCTGTGCTCAGAGGGGCTGCAGGAGAGGCTGCCGAGGTCCCCCCTCTCCAGGGGACCCTGTGGCCCCGTGGCTGCTCACCCCTGCACGCCTGGGCTGTATTTTCTGGTCTTCCAGGGAGTGCCGGGGCTCTGCAGCGCTGGCTGAGGCGGCTGCCGCTGCTGCTGCTGCTGCTGGGGGGAGGTGCTGGCGGCGATGCCGCGGCTGCCAGAGAGCAGGTAATTCATCCCATAGGTGCTGGCTTTATTCTCCCGTTTCCTGCGCCCCGGGTGGTACTGGTGCTGCTGCGGGGACGCCGGCGGGCGCCCCAGGTGCGGGCTCGGGTGGTGCCCGTTCACTTTGTTCTCGTGGAAGTTAAAGAAGTCCCCAGGCCCGGTGCCGCTGCCCAGCAGCCCGGGAGGAGCCACCGCCGCCACCGCCGGCGCCCGGGGGCCGCAGGAGGAAGAGGAGGAGCCGCCGCCGCCACCGGATCCCGAGGAGGAAGAGAAGCCGGGGCTGTCGGTGCCGGATTCCACCGAGGAGCAGGAGGACGAGGACGACACGGAGGGCGACTTCTGCAGCCGCCGCCCTCCTCCCTCGCCGCTCAGCGCCGCGGGGCCCGCGGGAGCCAGTCCAGTCAGTAGGGCCGGCGGGGACGGCGAAGGCGAGGGCGGCGAGGACGAGGAGCAGCAGGAGGAGCCGCCGGGCGCCCCGAGCCGCCCGCGGGGCTGGGGTGGCGGGGAAGCGGGGGCGGCGGCCGCGGGGTCCAGCGCCGGGGAGTTGAGGCAGAGGTAGTGCGGGAAGCTGGCGCCGCCCCGGCCCCCGACGCCCTGCGAGGTCTCCCAGATCTGCATCCACAGCGCATTCGCGGGGCCTTTCTGCTCGGGCTGGATCCAGGCCACGCGGGGATCCATCCACACACGCCTTCCTTCCTGCTTCTCCTCCCTCCGAACCCCCTCACGTCCCGGCCAGAGCGCCGTGCGCCGTCCCCCCACCCCCCCGTCCGCCCCGCGCCGCCCCGCCCGGCAGCGGCGCTGGGCACACGCCGCGGGCAGCCGCGTGGGTCGCGCGCAGGAAGGCGGGAAAGCGGCGGGGGGAGCCGCGGGCAGAGCCGGGCGGTGCGCGGCGCGGGGCTGGGGGGCGAGGGGGGGAGGACGCGGAGAGGAGGCGGCAGCGCAAAACTGTACCCGGCCCGACGCGCTGCGCTCCCCCTCGCTTGCCGTTCCAATGTGGCGTCTCCTCCCCCCCCACCGCCGCCCCAACCTCGCTCGCCAGGGCCAGAAGCACGCACTGCGCATGCCCCGCAGATTTTAAACCTTCACTGGAGACGGCCGCCCTGGCAACCGCACATGCGCGCTGGCCGCCACGGCCGGGGGGAAGGGCCAGCCTCGCCGAGCCCGGTGGGAAAGGAGGGGAGATGGAGGTGGGGGGCGGGGAAGGACGTTGGGAAGAAGCTCCTCTCCCTGCGGCGTGTTCATGCGCGCGCGGGGCGGGAGCGGCGGGGCGGGGCGTCGAGAGGGTTCGGAAAAGCTCGGAAGCCCTCGGGTGTTGGGGGGGTGGGTTCGGCGCCCACCGCGCCTCCTCGGGGCGGCCCCCGCCGGGCGGGAGGAGGGGTGGCAGGCGGCGGGGCGATGCTGCGCGACCGAAGCAGGAGCAGGCGGCGCTTCCCAGCGGCGGTTTTCCACAGGCACCGCGGTATCTCCCCCCGGGTAGGGGCTGACCCCTGCGGGGAGGTGTAGCCTGTTCCCGCAGGAATGAGAGAGTAAATTTTTGAAGAGTCTTTGAGATGGGAAGCGAGTGCAAGCAGATCTAGAAATGCAGGGGCATGCTGAGTCCCCTGGATCCAAGGGGAGGCTTGGAGGTGGGTGGGCTGTGCGGGCAGGCAGGCAGAAGCACACAGTTCAGGAGAAAGGGAGGGCTCTCCCACTTGTCTTTCCAGCTCCAAGAAAGCACCGTGAAGTCCTACTTTTCCACTGGATGCTTGGGTTTTTATGGGGCTTGAATCTCGGGAGCTCGGAGCTTCTCCCGGGGAGAGGCTCTGTAATGGATGGATTTGGTTTGCAGTGATCGCTGGGTGAGGTGCCGATACACTGTGTTTCTGCTGTGCTCTAAGGATCAGACATCCTTCCAGAATGGTGTTAGTAACTGTTCTTTTTCTAATCCAGCGATCTGGCCTTTAACCTTCAGCAGCTTCAGCATGCGTATGGATCAAGTGTCTTCTCCTCTGCGTATCCCCAGAGTCTCCAGTGGTCCAGGAGTCACAACTGGATACAGCCCCTACCTGACCATAGAACAGCAGAGGGAAAGGTTGCATATGCATAATGACAAATGCTATCAGAGAAACCGAGTTACTACAGCCCTCCAATGCAGTTGCATAGTACATCCTGGATGCACTAAACCACTACAGCCCTGTCTAGGGGGAGATGGCCCTGCACATGGCAGGGGGTTGGATGAACTTTAAAGGCCCCTTCCAGCCCAGGCCATTCTATGATTCTATGATCCTAGTTAATCTACTGCCACAGAAGAGAAAAGTAGAGGGCCCACTCTCCATGATACTGCTACTCCCTTTCCCAGTTACCCTACTCAAGCCCTGATATTGATCAGTGAGCCATTCTAACTTGTTAATTCAGCAAAAAAAACTACACTAAGAAGAAAAGTAACAATTTTCAGCAGTTCATTTTGAATGAGTTTACTTTGTGATCAGAGCTGGCACTAAGGAGGGAGTGGAGAGAGGAGAAGAGAACACAACTACACAACTGTCATTTGTTAGGAGAGGACAGTTGTAGTTGATGCAGCTATGTTCCCTAATCTGTACCCTTAGACTTTAGAGCAAGAGAAACTGATTTGAGGTTGACAGCTTAATGTTTATTGTTGGAATTCATTTGGAAAGATCAAGTAATTTATTTGCTTCTGTTAAGAAACAAACTGTTTTCAGGAATAACAGCCAAACTATGCATAAAAGTGCACAATAAACTAACTGAAACCAAACAACATGAAAGAGCCGTTAAGCTCCTCTCATATAAAACCATGTTCACCAGAATTTCCATCTGATGAAGTTAAGGCGCCCTTCTAACTTGTGTGGTCAACTAGATATACAGATCTTCAGCGAAGATTTGAACCACTTGAGTTTCTGCTAGCAGTCCATGGTTTTACAGTTCATCCTTCCAAAGGATTTTGCATATTTTTGGTTTGGATTTGATTTAATTGAGCTTGAATGGAGACAAAGAAACAGGTGCATCAACTCTGTTCTTATATAAATGCCATAAGAAGTAAGCCACAGAATTATACTTTCTTCTTTTAGCCCTGAATACTTTGCCCCTTTGAATTCTTGCCTCTATGATGGCCCAGGTTCAGCAGAGAGGTGAGGATCAACAGTACTTCCGCAAGCCTAACCAGTGTGGTATTCTGGTGGTTAGAATGGTTACTTTGTAGATTGACTTTGAAGTACTGAGGAGGCTGTAGATCCTAGATCTCAACTGTTTCTGTTCTATGTTCTGACTTTTCACACAACAGGTGATGATCATACCTTCAAGCCTTATGGAGGCAATTCCAGACTCTGCAGTTTCATGACCTCTCTTCCTTATTTCTTTTTCTTCCCTGCTACCATCGTTTAAAAGTCTGTGCTTTCAGGAGGGCCTGATTTCCCACTTTGTTAAAATTATCTCCAACTTAATTTTGAGGTATAGCTGGTAGAGACCACTGCCCAATAAAAGGCTATAACTCAAAAGTAGCTTTTGATTAAGGATAGACACAGTATTCCTGAGACTCTCACTGATCCCAATGCTATCTTGGAAGCGGCCAGGCTATTTCCTGAAGTAGCTACAGTCTTCTCAGAAGGGTTTGCCTCTCACTGACTTACACTGTACTCCTCTAGACAATTTCTGAAGCTAAAACAGTGCTTTGTCAGTCCCTTCTATGGGATTAAGGCAGCAAATACCATTAATGGGCATGAGATCAAAGTTTGGGGCACAACCTACTCATGGGTCCACATTTTAAGAACACGGAAAAGGGCATCTCTCAGAAATCTATAAGCAATGGTTTGCTAGCACACCAGTTCACTCATATCCCATGATGATTCTTTGAAGCTTGTGGCAAGTCATTGAAATAGCTCTGCAGAAAAGGAGACATTACATGTAAGTGTGTATAATATGAAGAAATAACACCTAACAACGTGTTGTGGCACAAGGAAAAGAAAAATTAACATCATCTCCTCTGTTTCTAGCATCTCCATTGAGAAATCTAAATATATTTCTAATCTTGCCTCCTTAAAGCAGGAATTCCTTTGCAAGGATTGTTTCTTTAAAAAGAACTAGTTGATTTTAATACAGTTGTTCTTCACTGAATGAAATTATTCACCAAAGGTAAGACTCTCAGAAAGTTTGAAAGTCAAATATAGTTTTGATCATCGGAAAAATTTGCTTCATTTTCAAAAGAACTTCCTTCCCACTGGTGAACTTGTGATGACCCAGATATTGAGATGATCCTAATGTCAGGAGACACGATGCTTTGTTTGCTGTGGTGAAGTTCAAATATTTGATTCAGATTATTAATGTCATATTAAAATGCCTCATACTAGCATTGCCTATCTTACGCCAATAACACAATGTCCTTATATCTGCTCTTTTTCGTAACTTCAGGGGAGTTTTGAGGTAGTATTTAGCTTTGAAGTTACAGAACTAATGACTGAAGATGTAGTCTCATTACTTCTGAGGTCATTTAATTAATCTGTTATAAAGTTACATGAAGTATATAATCTGACTGCTTGTCACAGAAGACACAACCATAGCTCTCTCTTGAATTCTCTTGAATTGAACATTATATTTCAGTTTCAGCTTCAGCCCAATACATTTTTCATTTGGCAACAATGGCAGTGCTGAAGTCTTCAGTAACTTTATAGTTGATGACTTTGATATCCGGATGACTGCAATTCCAAATCTGTGAACAGTTCATGTTTTGGTAAATAATGGCAGTTGAATACCTAAGTAAGACATATGCAGGACAGTCTTGCCTAATGCTTGTGCTTAATCATTTTTTTAACTAACTCTCTGAACTCATTAACACAGGTAAATGCAGATAGTGCCTCATACCTTTAATATGGCTTAGTTTACACCCCTGGAAATGATGAGATACAAATACAACATACCTGTGGGATGCAAACTTAGTTCTGTTCTTTGAAACTGGGAATTGCCACAGATATAATTCTACCAGAGTGACACAGCGGCTGAGTGGTGATCAACAGGTTCTCCAACAGTTCACGCTCTCCAGGGCATCTCCAGGATTTTACATCATATAACGTTTATTCTCGTTGCTTCTAATCTCCCTACAAGCGTCTGACACATCACTTCCTTCACACTCACTAGCTCTGATGTCCCTCATAGACTTTGTGGCCCGTAGGATGCATGGAGAAGGCACTGAGAGCAGGGTTCAGTAGTATTTCTGATCAAGTTGTGTATCTGCTGAACACAGGAAGAGGAAAGAACTGAACACAACAACCACCTACCCGCTCCCCCTGGTCTTGATCTGGATGGGGGCGTGAGAGAAAGGCTGTCCAGCCATGGAAATGCATCTGTAAGAAGTGACCTTCAGAGCATACTGGTCACCAGGAGACAGTTGGGGAGTAGGTAAAGGGCAGACAGTTTCCTTAGCTGAACTCTTGTCACTTTTTTTCCAGTAAATACATTCCTGGACAGGCGATCAGAGATAGAATTTTCCACTGTCAAACAGAGCTGGTTGCAATGAGGAGACAAATGGAAAAGCAGAACAGGAGTTTCCGATTCTTACCAGGCATGATGTGGGGCTTATTTATAATCGGTGCTCTGGAAACAGGAGCCTTTACCTTCTTCAAAATGACTTGTCTCCCATCAAGAATCTAGGCCTGGAATGAGTAACCCTGCACGGAGTCTAATCACGTCATCTTCTACTCCTTAAATTTTCCACTCTGTGCAGTCCTTCCTCTCTTCATGGCTCAGTGTCCTCTTCTGATAAACACTGAGTGTCAGCCAGATTTAGGGTGATTAGGCTTATTCAGAGCCAGTTGAAGTGCAGAGGCTGGAACAGCTGTCAACTACCAGCCGTCTCCTCTTCCCACTCTGTCTTCCCCCACTCTCACAAGGGTTGCCAGCCCCATGTCAGAAAAGCTGAACAGATAATAAATCAACAGCCGAACAGCTGCAGCTTCCAAGCAGGCGTGTTCATACACATGAGAATCCTTTCCTAGCTGCCTACATAAAATAGCTAGGTGGTAAATGGAGAAAGCGTAGGAGGTGGTTCACAAGCCATTTGGTTATGCTTGCAGTCAGGGTGGCAGCCCAGGGGGAGAGTTTCCATGGACAGCCAGGTGTGATTCTTGCCTCACACTGCTGGATGACTGTCAGTGCTTCTTGCGGGAACCCTGTCTTGGAGATGGTTCATCACTGTACACATTGTATAGATGTGGAGTACTACAACAGGAGCAAGATAAACGTTTCACCTTGATATACCCATGTTCTATGTCCATTGATATATTTGGTACTCTGATAGGGACTACTTTCAAAATACTGCTTTAGTATGAATATTTATTTTGTCTTTTTACACGGCAATTAAATACTAACTTAGCATAAAACAATTATTTGGTTGTCTTGTTTCAAAGATGGCTTATGCAAATTTTTAGATTGGTTTTGTTTTCTGTTTTGTCTCTCTTACTCATCTAGAGAAATTTGGGAGGATACAGATTTTAGAAGGTTTGTTTCTTAAGTCAGAGGTTAGGAATTTCTGCCTTTAAGACTTCTCAGATTTTTTTAAGAGAGAATATGCTGCCAGCACTAACACCTAATTGAAGAGAATTAAATCTTATAGACTTTCTTTCTTCAAAGGCTTGGAAATTAAATTGTGATAACAAGCACAGAGAGCATTTTAAGAATAATTTTAGGCGTAGAAAATAATCCGTTAGAGAGATCATAAATAAGTGAAGTTTATGTTAAATATCTATAGAGCTCTTGAAAGTGTTTTTCTGAGTGGGATCTGAAGAGTTGTATGAAATCAAGTGCTTTGTCTTCCCCTCCTGGTTAATGCAGAACCCTGCAGAGAGCTGCTTTTGTAAGAAAGATCTTGTAAGGATTTTGTAAGCCTTTGAGTGACTGTTTGAGAGAATATGTTAAGGACACTCTTATGAAAGTTCCTGGGAATGAAGTGGTTGGAATTCCTCCTTTACTTGTATTTGCAATCTAGGAGGTTCCAGGATCATGTTTAAGTTGTCATTCTCCAGATTATTGTGTGGAGGACAGCTGAGGGCAAACAGAACCTGCTGTGTGAATCCTGGCAAGGGTTCCCAGCTTACAGTGTGGTTGCATGTTCTCTAAAGTGGAAGGAAAAAGTAGATCTGGCTAGACCTGCTATGAAAATAATCTGTAAGTCACGCATTGTTCCTCCTAGGAACAATATTACAATAAAAATGCTTTTTTTCACATCTGTTGAATGTAAGATCTCTACAGAGGAGAGCAAGGTACTATTGAAAAAAAAGCAGGATAAAAAAGTGCTAAGGCATACGGGACAAGCTATGAGAGAGTTTGTATAAAATTTGCTTAATGAGGATGTGGCCTGGATTCCTCATCTGCCATGGCACCAGACAGGGCATCAGCTGCTTCCATGCTAAACCTGGAAGTTTCATTTATGCATAGCAGAATGATTGTGGATAGAATTAAAAAAAAAAAAGTTACATTGGGTGTCAGCAAAGACACCCAATGGTGAAAGATGTAGCTCACTTTTATTAGCTTGCAAGCTAGATCAAAGCCATGCTTGATCTTGCACAGATTTCTAGAAGCTAATTTATCTTGCATGGTCAGCTGCCTAAGTATTTTTCATTGGTTCATCCTGTCCCGTGGTCCTTATCCATAGGCAGTACATGCATGTATACACATTTACTCTTTAAATAGAGACTGCACTCTGATGCAATGCAACAGTATATATAGTATATATATAGTATGCCTATATATGTAGTATTTATATATATAGTATGCCTGTATGTTCTGGATCTCCACCTTCAAAGCTATTATTTTTAACTGTTCTTGGGCCACAACTAAATCATTTGGACGTCTCAGGAAGGAGATTTCCAGAAGAGAAACTTCTTGATGCCAGTATAAATTGCTGACCTGAGCCATATTCACGTTGGCCTGTGGATAAGTGAGCAGAGTACAGAAGATCAAAGGAGTGCAAGATATTTTGGCACGGGTTTTAGGTAACATTAAAGTTCAGGAGCTGTAGGATAGATTTGATAGGAACTGATTGGAAAGAATAATATGGTTTAGCAGGTCCTTTAGAATGAGGATAGGAATAAGGACCAGAAAAGTGTGAGTCAGTGAGAGAGCATGGCTGAACATTTAATCTGACATAGAGAAAGACCTGGAGAACAAAGGAGGTGGAATGGATAGATGCTGCTGTTGGCCTGGGGTGGTGGTGATGGGCGCAGGAAAACAGGCAGTGTGTTCACTCATCTGTCTGCACACACAATTGCCATTTGCTCTTCAAACGAGCTGTTTAATTTCAAGGCCAGGGACCAGCAGAACAGTATTCAGAAACCCCTCCTCCACACTTTCTATCAGCACTCTGATATTTTTGGACTAAATTCTTCTAAGCTAAGGACTGGAACCATTTAGCAATTCCTCTGCCTCCCTTGAGATAATGATAAACAGCCTCACTATCAGTTCTTTCCAGTGCATGGATAGACGCCTGACAGACATGAGCTGGGAATTCTCCAGGACTTCTTCAGCTTGTTCAGTACCATTTCATCTTGAGACGTTACGCACATTCAGCGAAACAGACATGTCTTTGGCATCCTGAAGGCTGTAAATGAACAGGACATATCTGAATATCCCAAAGCCCCCTTGTGATGGTAGTCTCTGTATATCCTGTCTGTGGGTAACAGCAGTGAATATGACAGTTATCTGCAATGGCCATCTCCAAAGCCATGAGATCTGAGTTAAGGAATCTGTTCACAGTATCAGTGTCCAATCGCAGCAAGCATCGGCTCCACAGTAAGTCTATGCCTCTGAACTCCTGGGCTAACAAACACTCCATGGAACTGAAGGAAACATTGAAGAAAGAGCATTCATTTGCTGTCATGAGAGCAGAACAGGCATGAGGAAGGAGGAATGAAATGTCACTGTTGAGATAGATCAGGATTTCTGGTTGCCTGTGGTGACTGTGTTTATGTTGAGCTAGGAGAATAGCTGTTGCCCCTCCAGGCAGGTCATGGGCTGGAGCGAGGAGAAGCTTCCATTCCTGCTGCCACGTGCCAAGGTGAAGCATCCATGTCACTTCATGGAGGGACAGCTTCAGTTTTTTGCCATGCCTCAAAAACACCATTGACTCAAGGCATGGAGAACACTGAAAACAGGTCCAGATTCCTCCAGTGAGGCCACATGGAAGCTTCACAGGCAGGTGATCCTCTCTGCTGAATTTCAAAGTCCAGGCAGCTCACTGATTATTCTTGTGCTTCGCAGCTGAGTGAAAACTCTGACTGCCCAGCAGCCAGGAGCCTGCCTTTGAACAGCCTGACCTTGAGTACTACAACCCTAACTAGAAACTCTGTGTTTGTTAGTTACAGTCAGGGCCTTTTGGGATCCCAATGGAATACTCTTTTTGTGCAGAGTCCCTGACAGAGCTCATGTTGTGGTATTGACTAGTGCCATGGAGCAGGTAGGGGGTGCATTTTTCTGCTCACAGAAGCACAAAACTTGCTCAGCCATCTTTCTCTTTTGGTGTGGAGGCAAGGATCCATAGACCTCCTTTTCACTGGAAACAAGTCAATTCGGACATAAGACTGATGTGCTTGTTGCTCTAGGGCTGCCTAGTGGGACTGTAGAGTCCCTTTTCATAACAAGGCTGTAGCTGTTTTCTCATTCAGAGTTCCTTAGTGATATCTATGAAGTTTATCCCAGATGGTTCCTCATGAGATGGTAATGGACACGGTTCTTGAGACATATTTTTGTTGGATGGAATTAATCTCTTGCAAGTGTACTCAGAAGGTAACAGACATAAAAAAAATGTAAACCTCAAGCTTTTTAGGACTGTGCAAAATTCTCAGAACCAGGCTAAGCCATGTGGAGAGTGAAGATCCATGCTGCCAATGAGTCTTGCTTGGTAGGAGAAAGCTGTAGAACAAAATGCATTGAATGAATAATTCTTGTACAGTCTCTGCCTCTTATTTGCTCAGTTATTCTACCACAAGTTAGGAAGAATTCAATCAGATTGGCCCAGCAGACAACTCAGAATTGATTCTGAGCATAAAGCCAGGCTACTGCCCTTTCCAACTGCACACATGTATCATTAACTGATTGAAAAGTGATTCTCTGACAACTTTATTAAGTTTGTGGGTTTTTTTAAAAAATTATTTCGTTCATTCCTTCCCTTGTTGATGGTCTAGGTCATGCTGTCCACAGACGATCCTTTTTGACAAGAGTGTACTCCTGGGATACTGTCAGGGACTCAGACAATTCCTACATGATACAGTCATCCTGTATCTCCTTTTTTGTACAGATTGACTAGTCCCTCTGCACCTGTAGTGAGGACTCTCTCTTGATTGTTCTCTTTTTTAACTTACCTAAGAGAACAATAGATAGTACCAGTCCATGCCCCATACTACCCAATGGTATGCTTCAGGAGTGCAGCTGCATGAATCTATGGCTGACTCTTGGCTGTGAGGTGCAGGCTACTTCAGAGTCTTCCCTTGGACCGTATCTGTCAGGAGCGGAGAGCAAAAACTACAAGGATCTGTCTATAACCACTGTCCTGTGGATGTGGAAGCTGCCTCTTTCACATTTTGGCCTGTAATCCTTCCTGCTGTTTTCTATTTTATGCATCCTTGTGACAAGGGAAATCCTTCCCCTGTCCTGAGTCTAATATGATTATTGTTGAAGACAGGTTATAGTGCATAATTTGCTAATTAGCCTGGCTCTAAGAATCCTGTTGCCTGGTGCTGGCCTGGAAACAATGTTGTTACTATCAATGGATCTGGCAGAGGGCTAGGAGACAGGGTGGAAATACTTTGACCTTGATTGTATTATTTACGTGATAGTCAGCTCTGCCTCAGCTTTCTGCACAGCTGCTAAGAACAATTTCTTGGTATTTGTACTGCATGGCATAATTCTTTGCTGGGCCTGTTTCAAACAGTCTCATTTATTTTGAACTCTTATTTGGGCCACATGGAATCCAGCAATAATTGTGGATTAAAAGTTTTGGTCTCACAGAAATTACATCTGCAGTTACCCACAAGGAAGAAGAAACTGTCTGTGATGTCTCAGGGCAGATTTCTTCAATCACCCAGGGAAGTTTCAAATCAGCTCTGCTAGAACAAAATATTTACAGTATACATTAGGAAAGATAAAATGTTCTGTAGATGGAGTGGAGCTTTGGCTGAGTGCCCAGCTTTGCTGCCAAACAGCTGGCCTTGCTGTTGGAGCAAAAAGTAGAAAAAGGAAGTATGTTTCTCTGGAGGAATCTATACAGAGGTTTACAGAGGTAAGAGATCTTGTTCTTGCAGACCAAAATTACCTGCAGACTTCAGTAAAACCTGTTCCAAATGCTTGCTGGATCACCTTTAAGAAAACTGATCTAGTTAAAAAGTAAGCCCATTCAAAGGCTGCCATTCAAAATGCCCGTGGAGGCATACTCCCTCAGGCAGAAAAATATGGTATTATGGAAAACAATCTCTATAAACAATAAAGCTGTGCTTTGTATTGTGTATTTCCCCCCTGTATTTTATGCTACACTTATGTACTCCAGAACATACTTAAGCTGCAAATCACTAATGAAGTGATTATCCACTTCTGGGAAGTGGATAGAAAAGTTAAATTTCTTGTGTAAGCATTGGACAGTAATTTTGTTTGTGCAAATGTTTGTAAGAGTAGATGTTGTATTTATGTCATCACTTCAGATCACTAAGGGAAATATATTTTGCTAAAAGGAAACTAGGGGGCAAAAACATGTTGTAAAAGTTAGATTTCTAGTCAAGAAACAGAAGGAGCATTAGAGATGATGAAGGACAATAAATGATTTTCAAGTATCTAATAGCTAGTAACCCCTCTTGTGATCAGTTCAGGGATTTAGTCCATAAATTCACTATGTACAAAAAAATTCTATATGAACAAAATATTGAATATTGTTTTTAAAAAATGAAAGTGTTTTGAGAAAATCTGGGCAGAGAATAAGCTAAATATACCAGCAGCTGTGGTGGAGCTGCAAACCTCAGATTTTTGCATGCCCAGCTGCTGCCAGCTGTGGGGAATGAGAACCCAGGACAACTTACTGGATGCTGTCCATGTTAAGCATAGTTAATGGTGGATCCATAGTGTGTGCCTCTATGCGCGTCTCTGTGCGTGGAATATCTCAGCTCATTTTGCTCTCAGAGCTGATACTTCTTGGTCATTTAGATTTCTATTCATAAGGCTAAGCTGCTGTATGCCATCTGCATAGCTATTCATTTCTTTCTAAACTACTTTTCCTCGTATTACTTTAGTCTCTTGGTAATGAGGATATACTTTAATGGTTTATGCTAAATATTATGCTAAATATGCTTAATCTATTAGACTTCAGTTCTCAGGCCTAGAAAAAATTGCAAGAATTATTTCAAGTATCCTAAAGACCTTTTATCTTTTGTTATTGATGTTAGTATATATTAATGACTAACGCTTGAACTCTTTCACAATACTATTTGGGACTTTCAAGTCAGTTCTTCTGTTCTGATAGAGCCACCATTTTTCAAATAGGCAGGCAGAGAATGAAAGAGGAAATACATTTACCCTTGCAAAACATTAAGATCCTGCAAATCTACATTACTGCACCAGGTTTCTGTTTCATAGGGTTTCTTCCCAGGGCCACTCACGTATTAGCAAAATCCTGGTTCTGTGTAGTATCTGGCTCTTGGTCTCCTGCAGCAAACACAACAGCTGGGGCAGGGAACCATAACTGGAAACTACCCAGTCTGTTTATCAGTACACTGATCATAGATTAAAAAGGCTGGATCCCAACTCAGCCAGTAGGACACAATAATACCAAGTACCTGGGGTAGTTTCTGCTAGCTCTTATTGGACAGGCCTTTATTTAGTCTTGACAGTGCTGCACTAGGTTTTTTGAACCCCAGTTCATGGATATGATCACACAGCTCTTTGTTTTCTGGTTTATATGTAAGTTTGTACTGATTTTCCATTTCAATAGCCCCTGCTAGAGCAGCTAGAACATGTGGCTTTGCTAGTGCTCCCTCTTCAGATCCAGGTACCCATATCCTCTCAGAAACTGCACAGGTGGACGAACATTTAAAAAAAAACGAGGCTGCAAATATTAAAGACAAAATTTAAATTCAAGACTCTTGCTAGCCCACTGGTAATGCATCAGCTCTGGAGAGGTGTTACACCAATTGTTGTACCAATTGATACATAGGTATTCTTTCTTCTCTGTGAACAAACAACCATCCACTTGTACACAACAAAACATAGTCTATTGGTTTTGCTTTCAAAGCAAATATGGTAAATCAAGCGAGGAGTCTTTAAGACACGTTTTTTAAGAAGATTAACAGCAATTTACTGTTGTGCAACCCTCTTGGGTGCAAACATTGTTTTAGGCTTATCCCTTCAGTTGTGTTGCAATAGGAATTTCCAAAATTGCTTGTTCACATATGTTTTTGTGTGGGCACATATATGCTGATGGATATGTTGCATCACTGCTATTCTACCCAGAGGTCTATTTTCCTCACAAAACTGACAAACATATGGATGAAAGGCTGCCCCAACAAGCACAACTGTTACTGGTAAAACTTAGTAGTACAGAACAGGCTGGGACATTTTCATACTAAAATTATTAATTTCTTTTAATTTACAAATAGGTGTTAGACGTGTTTTTCCAAAACAGGCTGCAAAAACTCTGTGGTAGGCACACTACTGAAAGAATACAAGTTCATATAATAAGTTATTTGTACATTATTTTCATTCCTCAAAAAGTCAATAAGCTGCTGAACCACAATTAAATTGGTTGAAACAGCAGGTGCTACATTTGTTCCAAATGAAGAGTTCACCACAATCTAGCAGTAGAAGAGGAACACAAATGAGTAGCTTCCGCTTCTATTAATCTTTGTTCTAACTGCAGGTGCAGAACATCTCAGCTACGTACTTTGTTTATGTAATTAAGAATGTATCACTACAAAAATTTATCTTGCAACTTGTAATTATTTCTTTTTTGAGTGCATCTCATCAAGTTCAGATATGTACCTAGGTTATTCTAATACAACCTTACTATTAGAGTTCTCAAGACGTCATTTGGAATAATGAAATCACGGGTACAAAACCTTGGTCAACAATTACTAACAGAAAACAGTATTCAAACAACACACTGCAAATTATATTTTATTAGTTGTAGATATTTGGGAGAGATGTAGGCAGCATGAATAGAAGTGTCTGTTAAAAATTCCTACAGATATTATATTCAGTAGCAAGCATAAATGTTTTCTCCTTGAATGGGCAAAACAGTTTATTTTCACATTATGTATTTTCAAGAAAAAAACCTTCAGTATTAAATATTTTCTAACAGAAAAATTCTGTCTAAGATTCTGAAAAGGGGAAGGGAGCAGAAGTGAAGTATGGCAAAAAATGAGATGATGGTTCAACAGAAGGCAGTTCTAGCATTTCACCAAGCTGATCATATGCTTTTCACCAACGTATCTTGGTCTTGAAATGCAAGAATCATAGCATCATTTAGGTTGAAAAAGACCTTTAAGATCATCAAGTCCAACTATAAATCTAACACTGCCAAGTCTACCACTAAACCATGTCCCTAAGCACCCCATCTACCCGTCTTTTAAATACCTCCAGGGATGGTGACTCCACTTCCCTTGGCAGCCTGTTCCAATGCTTGACAACCCCTTCGGTGAAGTAGTATTTCTTAACATCTAATCTAAGCCTCCACTGTTCCCTCAGCCACTTCTCACAACGCTTGCTCTCTAATAAACTACCTCAAATAAATTCTGTGCTTTATTTATGGAACGTTCCAGTAGTATAATGAGAATATAAACACAAAAAGAACAAAACTTTCTTCTCTTTTTTTCTTCTTTTTTTTTTTTAATAATAAAGTTAACTAGAATTTCTAAATGCACTGGCATTCACATCCCTTAGACTTTAGCTTTCCTCTTCTGTAACACCTGGAAGAATATGGATAAGCTGTCAGAGCATTTCAAGATCCCCATCTTCTGCAAGCAAACCAGCTGAACTTTTAGTCAAGATATTTAGTAGCATAGCACCACAGCAAAACTGAGGCATCAGTACAAATTTTCTGTAAACTATAATAAAGACTACTGACTACATAGAGCTATGGCTCTTGAATATAAGGAGACATACTGAATATTAAGCAGTTCCTCTCACTTTTTTACTATTATTAAAAAAAAACTTTGCCTTTTCATGAAAGGTAAAAAAAAAGAGGTGGTGCATTACAGTCTGAAGTGTGGCAGCCAGATTTGTTTTTTTACTGCTTGGCTGTCTCATTAGTGATTTTTTAAACAAATATCACTAAAGATACAAGATATTAATTCACCATAAACTATGCAAGTATTTAAACACCTAGAGTAGATAGCACTCTTTGAATCTGGTGGGGTTTTTTCTCCAAAACCAGATTTTGATATCAGGATGATTTAGAAAGAAATTATTAAACAATTTGAGAATCAAGTAATGACACTAGCATCAAAGGAATGGGTATTCCTATGTTCTCCCAAAGCTGGAATTTTTGGATATTGTCTGAGAGCAGAATTATTCAACATTATTTGGAGCAACTGGCAATCCAAGGGCTTAGGTGGAGGTGAGTTACCATGGCAGGACTACCAGTTTTCTCTCCCCTCCTTAACTATTTCAGTCAACAAGTACAGAATTTTTTGTTACACTTACTGATGCCACTGAATAAATCCTTAATGGTAGCCAAGAATTCAGTGCAATAAGTACTCTATAAATTAGGCAGGAAGCAGAGGAGGAAGAAACAACTGTTAAGCAAAAGCTTGGGACAAAGGCCTTTTTTCACTGCCTATTTCCTGAATGTACTTTTTTTTAAACTAATATCTGAAATTTTAAAGGTAAATTCACCACAGATGTTACTTTGATTACTACAGCAGTGTAAATCAACAGCAAAGACAGAATTTCAAGCTTCAGACAAATCTTACTGCAATACCATACTGGAAGATTCAGCAACTGCCTAGTTACTTTACCAATTTGTTTGGATTAACCCAACATAAACTAATATATACAGTGTAAACAGATCAGAGGACACTTGGCAAGGGCTTGATTTACATTGATTCCAAAGTATATTAGCAACAGCGTTTTGGGGGTTGTGGGAAGGGGTTTTTTTGTCTGTTTTTTTTTCTTTTAATTATTATATTTTTGTTGTTGGTTTAGTTCTTAGATATTTTCTTTTTAGCAATTCTAAAAAATCTTTAATATCACAAACACGTGAAGGACACAGATGTGCCTGAAACTCCAAAGGTCTCGTCATGTTTTGGAAACCCTTATGAAGTCCTTCAGTAGAAAAACACAGGGGTATGAGAACTCATATTAATAAAACAAGCATTACTAAAAGATTCCAGATTTTTGGAATACAAAACTATCTAGACTATTATCAACAGGAGACAGAAGAGTTGATTTTTTTTTTTAACCGTATAGCACGAGAATTTTGTAAAAACAATTTTTTTACAAAGTCAAAAAACATTTTGCAACTGTTAACAGTGCTAGGCTGGCCTAAGTATCCCAAATAAAGAATGCTTTTTAAAAATAGCATTGAGAGATAAAACACATTGCATATCGAGATAATTATAAAATTTGAGAGGTAGATGACAATCTTAGTCTATAGCTGTTTATGTAAATGGCATTAAATATACAGTGTCTATATATGTGTAAGAGCACAAAGAGGAGGAAGAACGCTGTCTCTCACTTGAGCAACTCTGTTCATCTTATCTTTTTGGTCTGCATCATCAGCCTCCTGGAAATGCAGGTGAGAGGAAGAAAGGATTAGAAAAGCAAGGAAAAAAAAAACAAAAATCAATTCCATGTGTAGGCCAGCAAACAACAGGCAGAATATGCCATCCAGATTGCAGTGAGGGTGACTAGGATCACGGCACAATCCTCGGGACAATGTGGCTAGATCAAGTAGAAACAGCAGATGCCTGCACAGGCAGAAAAGGAAGCATCAGAACTCCTGTTACAGAGCTTCCTATGATATGAATTCAGATGCACCGCCTCATGTGTTTATGACGGTGCTCAACTGCTGGAAAAGCATTTCTGTTCCTATTCATTGTGTCCATCAGATTCTGGGTGTTCATCAAGAGGAAAAGCAGTAACTGAGAGCAACACTGATACACAGGGTTTGTCATAGTGATGAGAACATGTTGTTAACCTGCCAACACCTGTAAAATGTTAGCTGTTAAAAAATAAGTGGCCACTCCAACACCAGTGTTAAAAGCATAGTTCAGTAAATAAATGGGATCACAATTTTTCTGTTCTTTGGGTAATCATCAAATTTCTCAAGGTACCATCTGAAAAAGAAAGACAAAAAAAAGTGATGAGCATTTAATCTTCAAAATGCTGTCAAGGAAATTAAGTAATTATGCAATGTGTTTAATTTGATCCATATGTTTTCTGACTACAAACAAGAAAAATGCCTTTTGAATCTACTCTGGATAGAGAGCTACCATTTACTATACTCATCCTAATGACATCTAACCAACAACTACAATTTTCCCAAGCCAGCAACAGATGTGGCAAGAGCAGCAGAGGAAGGAGCAGCCTGTTGTTGCAAAATGTATGCAAAATGCACAGCATCCTGGATATTTGGATACTAGTAGGGGCAGGGGGTGGGGAGGGGAATCAAAAACATTCATGGGGACAACATGCCAAATGGTATAATGACTTCAAGTGGAAGCAAGGTATACTTCATATACTGGTACAACAGCTCTGTTCGGGACAGAAACGTTTTCAGTTTAAGTCAGGATTTGGATAATCCAACTGAATGTGACAAAAATAGTAGTCTTACTGCTAATTCCCCTCAAAGGCCACCAGACAATTTTAAACGAATAAATGCATAGCACTGCCAAATGTTCTTATTTGTCTGGCCACCTTATGTAACAAACACATTTACTCCCATTTTCAGATATTTATTCTTCTGCTTCTCTAAAATAAAAAAAAAGAATTAACTTCATCTGGGATCGTCAAAGGTGCAGGCATTCATATTATCAATAGCTAACTACAAGATCAAAGCTGGAATAAGCAGAGAACAAAATGTGCAATGCATGATAACCTGTGGAATACCAGCATTACACTATTTATCCTTTTCAGTCATTTATTCTAATTTTCTCAAACTAAACAAATTACACCAAAATATTTCTTCCTTTAAATTAATTTCCTATTTTCAGTTGTGTTTTTTTTCTTGTACCCCTCTAAAGGATTTTCCCTTTAGTTCAAATCACTTCCTTTAACAATATTTAGCTTTTTGTAATGCTTTGTAAGTCAAAAGCTCTGAAAGTGTGCTGTCAATGCTTAAGACAGCCAGAAAACAACCATGGAATTTGAGCCTGAAGAACATAATATACAAGGAGAAGTTAAGAAACCTGGCATTGCTTAGTTTGGCAAGGAAGAGACTAAGGGGCCCTGCTATCGCTGCCTACAGGTACTGGGTGGGAAGTTAAGACAACAGAGCAAAATTACGCATGAAATCCAATTTTTGCAGCTAGAATGCAATGGCCCCATGCAAAAGTGCAGGCCAGAGACAGACTGGTTAGATAGCAGCTCTGCACAAAAAGATGTGGACAGCCTAGTGAACAAGTTGAATGTGAGTAAGTAATGGATCCCTGCAATGATGAAGGCTAACTGCATACTGGCCTGCTTTAGCAAGCATAGAGCCACCAAGTCAAGGGAAGTGCTTATCCTCCACTATTCAGCAGTTGAGAGTATCTGCATCATTGTCTCCAGTTTTTGGCTTCCTGTGTAACAGAGATGTCCACAGACTGGAGAAGAATCCAGAAGACGATCATTAAGACAAGTTCATAATTGCATATAAGAGAAGTTGAAGAAAGTAGGCTTGTTCAGCCTGAAAAAGAAGTCAAGAGGCAGATATAATTGCAGTCTTCCACTACGTACAGCAATATTACAGACAAAGCAGAACCATACTCTTCCTGGAATTGCAAGTGTACAAGTGGCAGGGAATAAAAATTGAAATATGAAAAATTCCAATTGAATGAAGGGAAAAACCTTCTTCCCTGTGAGAATAAGAAAAATCCTGTTCCAGTGCTTTGCCAGCTATGATGAAGCCTCCACCCTTAGATACACTCAGAACTCAACTGGATGAGGGCCTGGGCAACCAGGTATTGCCTTGCACTTAGCCCTGGTTGGAGCAGGTCACACCAAGATGACTGGACAACCTTCAGACACTCCTCCCAACCCAAGACATTCTGCGACTCTGCTCAGTAATAGCAGGTGGTAAAATAAGAAGAGATGGTCACAGGCAACTGGTCCGGAAGGCTCAGTCTGGATAATAGAAAACACTTGTTTACTGGGAGGGTAATACAGACCTGGAAAACCCGTACGAACAAGATGCAGGAAAAACTCGTTTCTGGAGGTTTTCACGAATCCACTAAACATAGTCATGGCTGCCCTGGAAGACTGTTAGCAATGGCATTTTTTTCAACCTATTTGCTCTGTAAATTCATGTTTATTTCCTCTTATGCCACTAAGCTTCAGCATGAGAACCAAAGCAGGAAGATGAAAGTAACCAAAATAAGATTAAGTTGTTCCAATTCTTTTAAACATGTTCTTCCTTAAAGAGAATTCTTTCAAGAAACAAGTCTTCTGAAACTGTACTTCTGTTAGCAGAAAAGCCACATTATGAATACAGTACTTTAGCAGTCAGATTATTTAGTGAAAGAGCAGAAACTTTATTAAATATCATCTCCCAGAACTGTTTTCTTATTTTCTATGCACTTGATTATAGACAACGTGATATAGACTTGACTATAAAGTGTGCCGGTTACAGAAGACTTTAGAGTGACTTACAAAATTAATATTAGGGAAACGAATTTGAGCCACAAATAGAAGCATAGTATAAGATCAATTAAGACAACTTTCCCAAACTTGTTTATAATCTTTACAGATCCAGGATGAACTATGTTCATTTAAAGGTTATTTTGACCACCACTGAGTGTCTTTATGCTCAGTACTATCCGATTGAAATTCTGCAGTGCTTAATATTACTCAAGGTATTCTCTGTCATATTCTCTACTGCAGTAGCAGTCTTTCACAAGACTTGCTCTGCAACATACCTGTGGGATGAGGCATAACTTGTGAAATAAAAATGAAGTGTGGCATAAAGACAACAGAAATTATAAGATACAAACACTTACTCGTGGTGTTGTTTTGCCCTTGAACCCAAGATGAAAAGCGTACACAATGCAAATGAAAGGCTTTCAATGGTGCAGCAGGCAAGAGCAAACCCAAACCATTCCAGGATCTCTCCAAAAAAGTTGGCTCCACTGACATACTCAAACATTCCTCCTGAAATCAGGACAGAGTCATTCTAAAAGTACCTTAATCACAGACATATTCGAAGCTATCTTTTACTGTAAGTCAAATAAGAACTATACCACTGACGTCTCTACATAACTTTTAAAGACAGTGGAGACAGCGTTTTTCAGTTCAAGCTGTACTATGAAGAATCACTTCAGACCTTATTCTAAGACAGACTTTCTTCAGATCCATTTTTCCTCTTTAAATCATGAAATAAAAACAGATCAGAAGTAACTTCATGCCTCTGTAAATACTTACTTAACAATGATATCAAGGTGGCTCTTCGATCACACACTAAACCTACTCTAAAATATGTAAAATCTGAAAATATGCCCCCCTTTAAGACTCCCATAACATAATTTTAGGGTTAGTTAGCATACAATGTTTAATTTCTTTAAGTACTTACAAATTAGGTTAATTATGAACAACATTATTATTACGAATTAAAGTTCCAAATTTATTCTCTAGCTCAAAATGTATTGCACTTTTGTTCCCATCTCCTGGTCAGGTCTACTGCTTTGGCCCTGACACTCAGAGAGAAGTAACTGGCAGTCTGTATTAAATGTGTCTTACAGCCAATTATACATAAACAATCAGTACTCACCTGCTGGAAATTTTATAAAATAACTTTCACTCTAATTCCAAAGTTAGTGATAACATCTCACTATGTGCTTTATCAGTGGGACTACATAAAGGAGCATTTGCCAAGCATAATAAAGGACATGTTTTGACCTCCGTGATTCTCATTACAGTTGTGGAATGGTGTTACATTTTTACCATTTTTTAAAAATATAGCCAAAGCTGGTCAAGAAATTCCAAGACTTAGAAGAAGCTGTGTGATATCATGAAACAGATCCCTGAGGATACTTGGCTTAAGAAGGGGGGGCAAAAAAAATTTTTTTCACTCAGCACGAAATCACTTCTTGATGTAAACAAACTGCTATTTCCAGTTTCTTCTTAGACCATAAATTACTATCTTCCCTAAAATATAACAAACTTCAGAAGATCACCTTTCCATAGAATCATTTTAGGTTGGAAGGGACCTTTTGAGATCATCTCATCCAATCCTGCCTGGCGTAAGCAGGGTCAACTACAGCCAGCTGCCTACGATCATGTCCAGTCCAGTTTGGAGTATCACTACAGACTCCATCACCTCTGAGCAATCTGTTCCAGTGCTTAACCACTCTCACATTAAAAAATGTTTTCAGGTGTAATCTCATGTGTTTGAGTTTTGTGCCCACTGACTCTAGTCCTGTCACTGGACACCATTGAGAAGAGCCTAGCTCCCTCTTCTTTATTCCCTCGCAGCTTGTATTCATACACATTCCTCCTGAGCCTCCTCTTCTACAGACTGAACAGTCCCAGCTCTCTCCACCTCTCTGCATACAAGAGATGCTTCTGCTGCGTAAGTTTCTGTAACGTTTTTGCTTACCTCTTGGTATCTTGTAACCAGTTTCCCCAGGTTTTCTCAAATTTCTGAGAATATGATCAGAATGAATATTGATTGCCATGCCAGTCAACCACCCTATAAAACCTGAAGAGAAATATTCAAAATATTGTCTTTAACACACTGAGCCAAAGCACTTGTTCAGAAAACAATCTACAGTTGTATATCACATATTAGGCTGCTTATTCCCTAAGTACTAGCAATGTAAGCAATATAAGCAATTGTGGTGACATCTGGCACATTCCCAATGTCATACTGAGCTCTTCAGTCACCAGAGCTCACAGTGATCAACAGGGCTTTAGGTAGGAGTAGTACTCTAAGTATAAAGTTCATTCTTATGCTACTAGACTTAAATAAAGGTACGCATGTGCATATAGTCAGATGTAATGTATATATTTCCCTAACTTCCACATAGAAAAACAAATATACTAACATTTTAAACACTGAAACACCCACTCTCATTCCTGCCAGAATGACACATCATAGTCTCTCTTTTTTTTCTACTGACAGTATACCAGACTTTCCATGGCAGACTTCTGTGCAGTAAAAAAGAAAAATAAAAATTGTGAATGAATTCATGCACCATTCACTCTGTCATTCAGCAAAATGGTTTAACCATTTATATTAGGCTTTCCAAGCAACTGAGATTATTGTCACCTTCTGCATCCTTATGTCTTGTTGCCATAACTACATAGGGTAAATCAAAAGGAATTTAGGATTGAAATTCAGTATTTTCACCCTTCCATTTTGAGTCTTTGGCTACATGTTACCTATGCGATGCTACTGGACACTCACAAGCCTATAGAACTGGATGGGATCCACCCAAGAGGGCTGAAGGAGCTGGAGGACGAGCTTGCCAAGCCACTCTCCATCATTTACCAGCAGTCCTGGTCAACAGGTGAGGTCCCAGATGACTAGAGGCTTGCCAGTGTTACACCCATGTACGAGAAGGGCCAGAAAGAGGAGCCAGGGAACTACAAGCCTGTCAGTCTGACCTCAGTACTGGGGAAGATTATGGAGCAGATCATCTTGAATGTGCTCACCAGGCAAGTGCAGGATAACTAGGGGATCAGGCCCAGCCAGCATGCGTTCATGAAAGGTAGATCCTGTTTGACCAACTCAGTCTCCTTCTATGACCAGGTGACTCGCCTAGTGGATGAGGAAAAGGCTATGGATGTTATCTACTTGGACTTTAGTAAAAACTTTGACACTGCCCCCACAGCATCCTCCTAGAGAAGTGGCTCACAGCTTAAACAAGTCTACTCTTTGCAGGGTGAAAAGCTGGCTGGTTGGGCAAGCCCAGAGAGCTGTGATAAATGGAGCTAAACCCAGCTGGCAGAAGGTCACAAGTCCTGTTCCCCAGGGTTCAGTGTTGGGGCCAGTCTTGCTTAATGTCTTTATCAATGATCTGGATGAGGACATTGAATGCTCCCTCAGTAAGTCTGCAGATGACACCAAACTGAGTGGGAGCATTGATCTGCTTGAGGGAAGGAAGGCTCTGCAGAGGGACATGGACAGGCTGGATTGGTAGGTTGAGGCCAGTCGCATGGGGCTCAAAAAGGCCAAGTACTAAGTACTGTACTTCAGTCAACAGCCCCATGCAACATTACAGGCCCAGGAAAAGAGTGGCTGGAAAGCTGTCTGGTTGAAAAGGACCTCAGGTTACTGGTCAATAGTCAGCTGAACATGAGCCAGCAGTGTGCGCAGGTGGCCAAAAACATTGCAGCCAGCAACACTAGAGCAGTGATCACATCTCACATACTGTGTTCAGTTTTCAGCCTTTCAGTACAAGGAGGACATTAAGGTGCTGGAGCACGTCCAGAGAAGTGCAACAAAGCTGGTGAAGGGGCTGGAGAACAAGTCCTATGAGGAGCAGCTGAGGGAACTGGAATTGTTTAGTCTGGAGAAGAGGATGAGGAGGGACCTTATTGCTTTCTGCAGCTACCTGAAAGGAAGGTGTAGCAAGGTGGGTGTTGCTCTGTTCTCCCAATTAACAGAACAAAAGGAAATGACCTCAAGTTGTACCAGGGGAGGTTTAGATTGGACATTAGGAAAAAAATATTTACCAAAAGAGTGGTCAAGCATTGGAACAAGTTGCCCAGGGAAACAGAGGGGCCTCTTTCCCCAGAAGTGTTCAAAAAAGCATGCGCATGGTTTAGTAGGCACAATGTTGTGCTGACGGTTGGATGATCTTGGAGGTCCTTTCCAACCTTAATGATTCTACAATATCTTCATTTGAAGGCAGCCTTTCTCATTACTAGGAGCAGACAAGATTTGGCATTTGAAGGTAGATCCATCATATTGCTTTGAATCCACCTCCAAAGTTATTTTTATTTAAATTAAAAAGAAAATGCCAGTGGTGTCCTTTTAGAGCAAAGTCCCTTCACAGGCCATATAAAGAAAGCTCTGCCTTTTTGCACCCATGACTTGAATCTTTCAGAAAGTTCTTTCAGTACAGAGAAATCCAGTAAGATAACCAAAGACACTAAGCAGATATCTAGGTATATAAGGCTACATTGCAAGGCTAGTATGTTGTCAGAGAATAATTTGCCAAGACTTAAGCTACATTTCAAAGTGAAGGTACAGATGTAAGCTCTCAAAGAAGCTGCGGGACAGGCAGCTTTCTTCTCCCAGTCCCCTGTGGTGTGCATCTGCCTAAAGGACCTAGCTGTCTGCTTCCACCTGGATTAGGAAGAAATGACTGCTCTGCAGAGAAATCAAGGTTTATGCATGAAAGCTCACTCCATATTTAACATACAAATAAATATTGCTTGATTAGCTTGTTACAATCTGCTTGCTTACATTACAAAAGTAGTAGCAGAATTATTCATGTGAACAAGCATGAACCTTCTGTTCCTGCAGCACAGTGCAGTAAGTTTCAATTAGCAATCATAGTGTATAGGTGCCATATGCAAAGTGTTTGTTGTAATAAAATTTTACCATAATGCTTTCACCTACATATTCAATGCAATTACATCATCATGACATGTATTAATTCAACATAATTAGGAATTTACAGACCAATTCATATTGGTAACATTCAAAATCAAAGAGTGAATAGTTCAAGTGCTGTTGAACTCTACTTTTAGGAAAACAGATAATTGTAACTTTTTTCCTTCACAACAGATCTCTAAAGAGACTATTGAATCTCCACTGCAATGAAAATTGTTTACTTCTCTTAGCATTAGTAATTATGTATTAGTTTGCTAATTGCTAGAGAACATTGAGACTACCTTGGAAAACAAGGAGTACTACTCATACAGCTCAATAAGCATGTCATTATCTCTATCCATACAATAATTTGAAAATAAAATTCTTAACAAGCACACAGCCTAATTCTACTTAAATGGAAACAATATTTCTACTAATTTACCTGACTGTGACCATGAGGTAAAAATCTATACTAAAATTAGTATCAGTTTTTGGAAGAATACTGAAATTCCTTCTTGGGCGAGGAAATTGGAGATCCTTTGATTTCTCCAAAATGCCAGTGCAATTTTGGAGAACATTACTTGTTTGTTCTGTATAGGTATCTGTAAATTAGTAAATGAATTACTAAGAACATTTCAGGTAATGCAAAAAGACTGGAGCTTACTTTAAGAGCGATAAATTACAATAGAAGATGAGTTTGCTTCTGTGCATTTTTACTCCTCCTACTCGAAAACTACCACATGTCAGAAGGAAGCAAGCAAATTTCTCTTCATGGAGCAGAAGCCAATGAATATAAGTTATTTTCACAGAACCCCTCTTTGATTTGAGAATCCACTTTCCCCTGAAGTACTGCATGACCACATTCCCTGCACCTATACTCTGTGGGTATTGTATTTCACTGTCCTCATCCTCAGATTTACACACCATTGCTGAGTACTAGTACTACACCCTACAAAGCCAAGAGCTGGGTATGCACTGTGATCTGCATGACTTCGCTTCCACCTAAGGCAAAGGCGGCCATGTAAACAGGAAGGGAGCTACAGCACACTCCAGTAGATTCTCAGAATCCCAGGATGCACCACGCAACATAGGTGACCTCACAAGGACTATTAAACTCAGGAGGCTTCTTTGCTTCATCAGGATAAGCCTAGAGATTAAGGCCTGGATTCATACTAAGAGAACACTTGCCCAAGGACAGTAACCAGGTATGTAATACCAAATGACCTAATGCAACCAAAGAGCACATGTATTGTTGCACCAGCACCCTCTCCATCCCCATCCATACAGAATCTCCTGTTCTACAGGCTATTTCAGAGTCACAGCATGGTAACAGCTGTCTGGCTCACCTCCCCACTCTGAGTGTCAGATGCTGTATGGAAACAGCAGGAGGCCAGTTTCTACTGTTGCCTGGTAGACACTTCAGGTGAACAAGTGCCTCACCTCACATTGCGTGGTTAGTCTTACCAAGGTGGCACAAGAGCAGCTGGAGCATCCAGATGCCTTTAGGTATTAGGAAAGACACTGACTAACCCACATACTTTAGTCAAAAGATCATATCCATATATATACAATGTCCACGCTCTCTTCATGTTTGTTCTGTGTAGAAAGCAGAGGTGGCACATGTGCTTGCATGCATGACTGCCACATATAAAACCTCACACAAGAAACTAGGTGCTGATGTTCTGTCACCTGCCCCTTATGAGTTACAGGTACTGCTCTTAGCTGCTGCAAAGAACAGTGCTTTAACATACCAAAGGGTTAGCCATGAAGTAGTTGAATAGGGAATTAAAGGAGCAAGAAAAGACATACGACATACTGCAAAGGGTTTGATGATGCTAAAGCAAGGAAAGAAAGGAAGGAATTTCCAACTGTAAGTGTAGACAGATTAGGAAAGAATACAAGGGTGAAACACACAGGTGCATATACCCCTGTTTGTAGCATTTACTACTTCAAATGTGTAAGGCACAAGCCAAAAGATTATGAAGTTGTTCCTACACTGGTTTGCAACGTCATGATTTTATTAACTGTTGTACTGCACTTGAAGTAGAACATCTCCATTTCCCCTGAAAAGAGATGAGTTCACTTCTTTGAACTAAACCAACACACAGTATAGAGAAACCATGAGAGAACCGCATCAAAACTGTATTGCTGCTCCAAATCAGTTGTCGGTGTAGACATAAGTTATTGCTTTCCCAGAAGTAACTCCTAAACATCTGAAAAGAGTCAGTCAATCTTTATACTAAGGCCTGATATACAGAGAACACATCAGTTGTTTGAAGCCTCCCACCATGATGGTTAACCAGCCTCACTTCTCCAAATTTCTGCCTTCACTGCAAGTTTCTCTCATTTAAACTTCCAAACACTGAATCTTCTTTGGTTGCTACTTGTAGACATTCTCCCAATTCTCTTCCACATGTAACTTCATACAGACTGAAGAAATATCTTGTTAGAAAATAGCAAATATGCTTTCTTGCTATTGTTAATCTTCTACATAATTTTTTTTTTAGTCATTTTAAACAGAGGCTTAAAGACACTGTCATATGTTTTGAAGGTAATAGTACAGTTGTTCAGGGAGTATCCAGTGCACAACACACCTGCATTTGATTTGACCAAAGCTAAAACCAAACTGTAGATATTCAGAAATACCTAGTTGGGATGAATGCCAAATAATTATAAATATCCACTATTTTCCAATTATCTTGGCATGCACTACAAAACAAAAACAAAGAAGCCCCAAAAATATTTTAGTTACAGGAATAAAAGAAACCAATCTTAGGTTTGGCTGTTTCATAGCCATGCCAAATTTTATGTAAAAAAAAAATTGTAACAACAGTTTCAAAAAACCAGAGACTGACACCTAAAATTGTCACTATGCATAACAGGAATCTTCACTTTATTAGTTTTCAGGATAACATTTCAAGGTAATATTTTGACTTAAAATAGCCATGAAAGCAACACTCTGCTTATATATGTTTATTTCCAGTAGTGCTAATCATAAGCATATCTTCCAAACTGGTATTACCTGCAGGTGGACAGGAATAAAAAACCCAACAGCAACAAAAAAAACCCAAAGAAACCCCCCAAACCCAAATCAAATTATTTTATATACAGAAGTATTTGTAACTGAAGGCAGGCAACCCTATTATCATTTATACATCTACATCTTTCAGAAATCCTTGAAATAAACAAACAAAAAAGCCCAAGTGTACCTGAGGAACAGTCTTCTTACTTTTTTTTTTTTTAAGATCTTTCAGTAAGGAGGAATTGATTTATGATTTCTGACTCATAATTTGCTTACAGCACTGTATTGAGGTATCTTTTGATTATGGTACTAAACTAAGGACACTGGAAACAAAGTTGTGTTGCATCAACTGTTTTCAGTACTTTTGATGAATGGATCTTTTAATCACTTTTTGTTGGATCCAAGTTTAAGACGACTCAAATTTTAAAAGTACCAAGAGAATGTCAAATATATCCAAGTGCCTAGCACCTACTGAATTAATTCCCTTGTACTTCAATTTTTCCATTTGTAGAGCACAAACAGTACTGCCTCCTAATCTGGGCAAGCGAATCTATTTTGATTTCAATTTCTTCAATCTTATAGTCATGACAGCATTTAGCACAATGGTCCTCTATTGACATCCACAGTTAACAGTGCAATAATAATTAAAACTTATTTCTGTAAAAGGCTTGAGAAATCTGGGAGAAACACTAACTTGCTCTTTCTCTAGAACAAGAAGTATGGTACTGGGTTAGATCAAGGATCCCACACAGCCCAGTATTCGGCCTTTGAATGACAAGGCAGAATATTATGGGTTACCTTCAGATCAAAAAGATCTTCGTCTAAAGATTGCCTTGGAAAACAATACTTATGGTTTAGACAACAGGCAAAAGCATATGCCTAGGAAACAAAAAACAGGGCAAAAATAATACTCTGTCACTAAGCATCCTAGCCATTTAACCATATGCATGGCTTCAAGTATAGCCATGACCTCGGTTCCTGACAGGAACTGAATGATCATTCTCTCCACCCAGCTCCTCATGGACTAGTTTTGTTACTTGGCAAAACCCACTCCTATTACAAGGGTGGGTGGCTTGGTGCATGTGTGACCATCCACATGTAAATATCCTAACACCAGGACTTTTGGCATTAGAATTCACATCTTCATATTTATCAGCTACCCTTACTTGATTTTTACTCCATGAATTTGTTCACTTCTGTTTGACCACATACAAACCTTTAGTGCCTATAACATCAAGAAACAAAATATTTCAGTTTTATCTACGTTACATGAAGAAACTGCTTTGTTTGTTCTAAACCTATATGCTGCTTGTTCCTTTTATGGCTTGAAGTTCCTAGAATGAAATAAAATATATGACCTGCATTTATTTTGGTGTAAAAAGAATAAAGACGAATCAGCTCATCTAGCACTGACATTGTGGGAAGATGCGTCAATTCACAGTTGTAAAATGAAAAAGCTTAAAAGGCTTCCAGCTACATCAAACAAGATAATTATGACAAAAGTTATAAAATGGGATTGAAGATACTATAATAAAAAATAAAAGGCTGTGCAGACAAAGGAAAACTACACATAATGATCTCGTAACATGTTTTAACTCACCTGTAATGAAACACGGATCTTTTAACCAGCCTGAAGGGTATTTCGCATAGTTGCTTAAGCTTCGGCCTTGCAGGTATCCATTGTAAACACAGAACAGAAGCGCTAGCACGAAAGTGAAAAATGGCGTTGGTTTTCCTGCCCGGATCAGAAGAGGAAATATGAGTGCCCTGTAGAAAACAAGGAAAGAAAAAAAAAAAATCAATGCATTAGCAAATGGAGAAAGATGCGATTAATGCCCAAAACTGTAATGCTTAGTCCATACTACTCTGCTTTTCAAATTCTTAGCAGAGTCTTTGATTCCAATTCAGAAGGATAGTTATGCTTTAACACCTGAATTTAAATTTTGTTGTTTTAAATTAACAGATTAGTCCCCTCTCCCTTTATGACAGAAATTTCAAACTTTGAATAGAAAGCAATTACTTTGACAAGAGCAGTAAAGGTAACTGATGTTATGCATGGCATATTTTTGTCCTACTTTGTTCCTAAATCCTTAGTGGTATCATCAAGGTTTTTCAAACAAGCTAGGTCACACAACCCCCACACCACATCCACCAGCACATACAGAAAAGAAAGTCAATCTCCTTGAAATTAACCTAAATGAGCTCATTTTCCTCCTTGCCTCAAAAGTCCCTTAAAACTATTAACTGCTTCATCTTGACAATCTTTGTCACCTGCTGAAAATATGACAAATCCAGAACTGCCCTCCCATTTGGGAAAAGAATCTTGATTGCTTTTTCTTGGGGAGTACCTGAGTAAATAAACAAGCTCCAAACAAGAAAAGCAGGTGAATGTTTTTTTGTTCTGCCCCATGAAACTAGCCAACACCCAATCACCTATCAATTTAATTACAGTCTATAATGATACAGGAGTGGGATTACTGAAGGTTGAGCATTCTTCCCATGTTTTCCAGCTACTCAAAGACTACTGCTCTAAATGAGGCTTTCCAGAAGAAGCAAAACCATAACAGCTTTCAAGAAAGTGTAACAAATTAATTAATGAGTATTTAAACCCCATTACTACAACAAACAGAACTCAATAACAGGTCTCTTCCAGTCTACATTCATCAACAGAACAGTCCCTCAGCCCAGCAACAGCAATAAGCAACTGAAAAAAGAAACTGCAGCACAACTCAGCTTTCCATACAAAGCTTTGCCTCACGTTTCTAGCTTTTCTCAGACAGTGAGAATGATTTAAAAGATCCCATACCAAAGCTAATCTCTTTACTCTCTCTTTTTCCATTCTAAAGAATAAAGACACACTCCTGGGTTTGCAAAGCCAGTCAGCTACCACTCCAACTGTACATTGCATCTCTCTTGACCAACAAGGATGTGGAATACCTCAGTCAAAGCCAACAGCCTCTCACAATAATCACTGGAAAACGACTGTGTAGCAGCCACACACCCAGCTTAAAATTAGCTGAACAAGTCTGTCTCTGCTGTATTAGTATAGTGGCAGAACTACTTGTGGAGCACTGCCAACAACTACTGTCAATGAATTGAAGGAAACAGTGACTTTCTATCTAAGCTCCAGATGAACTGCCTTCTCCTAAGCAGTTGCAGAAAACACCCAAATACCACACAGCAACACAAGGCTTTCAGCCTCAGCTTTGCTAGTACTTTAATGCATGACCAAATATCCTCAGCTAGAAGGGACTCATAAGGATCATCGAGTTCAACTCCTGAAACGAACACTATGTTGAAATACTTAATTGGAAAATAGCTGCTGTTTCACAATATTAAAAGTATATCAGCATCCAGAACTGAGCCTTCCTTGTTAGAACACTGGGCCATCAAGACTATCCAGGCAAGCCACTACATAAACAGGGGCCATCAAAAGAGCTACAGTAGCACACAGAAAGAGTTCCTAATGGTCTATTTTTGCATTGCTTCCAAAAGGTGCCAGAGCACTCCACCACACACCAGCAAAACAAAGCAGCAAGCACCACACAGGTCAAACAACTAATTGCGGTGATGTAAAAAACAGAATATCTTAGTGTAGCACAGCATAAAAGATTCCAGCAATCATTATATTAAATCATTAAGATTAATTAACAGCAGGATCATAGAATCATCTGTTTGGAAAAAATTCTCCGAGATCACTGAGTCCAACTGTATCTGTCCTCTTACTAAACCTTGTCCCTCAGAAACTTATCTGTCTTTCAAACCCTTCCAGGGATGGTGACTCATCCGCCTCCCTGGACAGCTGTGCCAGGGCCTCACTACCCTTTCAGCGAAGAAATTTTTCCTAATGTCTAGTCTGAACCTCCCCTGGCGCAACTTGCCAGGGATCTCAATCCCTGCAGTTACAAAACAGCAGTCGGTTTCTATCAAGAATGACCCCTCAACTGCAATTCTCCTCCCACCAGCAAGCCCAGGCGGCAGCACCTCAAGGTGGTAGGCGCCCATCCATCCATGCATCCACGACCGGCAGGGCAGGAGCCCTACTGACAGCGCCCGCCCCTCCCGGCCGAGGGGCCGCACCTGTGCGCATAGTGCACGATGAAGCATCCGAGCAGCAGCCGGTTGGGCCAGGCGGCCAGGGCTCCCCCAGCGCAGGCGGCGAGAAAGAGCGGGACGAGGAGGGAGGGCAGCTCCTGCAGCGCCCAGGCGGGGCGGGCAGGCAGCAGCCAGCCGAAGCGCCGCGACGAGTACCGCCCATAGGGCATCGGGATGAAGCGCAGCAGCAGTGCGGATACGGTGCCCAGCGCCACTAGCCCATAGGAGAGCAGCTCCAGCAACCGCTGCTCCTCTGGGCCCGACACCCGCTGCCAGAACCCACACACGCTGCTACTTCCCCCCATACCGCGTCGCGAACACGGGCCAGGGCGCACCCCGCCGCCTCCATTCATCGCCCGGGGACACACCCACTGCAGCCGGCGACCAATCAGCTCCGGGGGCGTGCCCAGCACCGCCCCCTCCATCGGCGCCGCAGTCACAGGCCCGGGAGCACCCCGCCGCACCCTCCATTGATTGCCCATCGGGGCCACGCCCACCAACGCCTCCGCTACCGCCCAGTCAGCGCCGGGAGTCTAGGCCGGCACCGCCCCCTCCACCGCGCCCCCGACCTCCTCCAGGCGGGACCACGCCCGCCGCCGCCCCGGGCCAATCAGCGTCGGGGAGTGTGGCTTTCCCCGCCCCCCCACCCGCTGGTCGGTGTGGCCGCCACGGGTGGGGGCAGAGCTTCGGAACGGAAGTTCCGGCGCTGCAATCCGGAAGCAGGGCTAGGGGCCGGCCGGCGCACGCGCGTGGTGGCGCGAACACGAGGTGTTGCCGCGGCACGGAGTGGGAGCGGTTGGCTGTCCCGACGGTGGGGCGGGCAGCAGGGATCGCGCGGCGCTTGGTCGCCATGGGTCGCCGGGCGCGAGACCGCCGACGGCAGCAGCAGCAGCGGCCGGAGCAGGGGGGCAGTGGGGACCAAGCGGTGAGAGCGAGGGGCGAGAGGAGGGAAGGAGAGTACAGGGGGGAGAGAGAGCAGAGAGAGAGGAGAGGGAAGAAGGAAACGGAGAGCAGAGAGGGGAGGGCGAACAGAGGGGATAAGAAGGAGAGGGAGAAGGGGCGAGAGTGGAGAGGAGTGCGGCTGCTTAGGCTGACAGCAGGGAGCCATGTATTTCAGGGCTGGACCGGTGGCTACCCCGAGATCGTGAAGGAGAACGAGCTGTTTGAGCGGTACTACCAGGAGCTGGGAATCGTCCCAGCTGGTGAGTGGGATGAATTTATGGCGGCACTGAGGGAGCCGCTGCCCGCCACACTGCGCATCACCGGATACCGCAGGTAGGGACCAGGGGTGGGCAGGGGTCCCTCTGTGCGCCCGGCAGAGGTGGTCTCTCTTGTCTGGAGAGAGTTCTGTCTCCATCGCATCATAGAATGGTTTGGGTCGGAAGTGACTTTAAAGGTCATCTACTTCCAAACCCCTGCCATTGACAGGGAGACCTCTCACTAGACTGATACCAAAAATGCTGCTAAATGAACTTTATAAGACTCGTTTTGGAGTTCTAGAAAGCAAGTATCCTTTATTTCAGTGCTGGACGCATGAGGGAATAATTTCCATCAATCATGCATAACAAGACAAGAGCTTTGCTACAGAATATATTTCCTACTTAACACGTCTACGTATAAATTTTCACAGAAATCATATGCGTGATCTGTTACTTTCCAAAGACTTATTTTTGATGTTGTTATGAATCTCACAGCAGCCAAATCTCCACTAATTGGAACTTTGGAGCCAGCTCTCTGTCTGACGTTGCATTTTAGATATGGAAAGATTGCAAACAGGTGATTATAGAAGAAGACACATCTTTTCAGCACATATCATACTTAATACAAGATGGTATCGTTTCTCTCTGAACAACGTCTGGAAAAGTACTTTGAAAAAAAATGCTATAAACAAAATATGCTGTCACAGAGATATTCTGCCTAACTTTCAAGAAAATACAGTGACTTAACTCTACTTTAGCTTAAATCAAAACATTCTATTTTTTGTAATAGTAACTACTTCTTGGATCATTCCCTTGCAGTCACGCCAAAGAGATCCTGCACTGCTTGAAGGAGAAGTACTTCAAAGAACTGCAGGACCTGGAAGTAGATGGCCAAAAAGTCGAAATGCCACAATCGTTGAGCTGGTAAGTGAATGGGAAATGAAATACGGTACCCAGCCTATTGCTGACATCCAGCCTGGAAAACAATTTCTGTCTTTTATTGCCTGTGCCCTTTTCCATCTGTTTTCCCTCAGGTATCCAGAAGAGTTAGCCTGGCACACGAACTTGAGTAGAAAAATCTTACGCAAGTCACCACAACTGGAAAAATTTCATCAGTTTCTGGTTAGCGAGACAGAATGTGTAAGTTCGGGATAAATCTTGAGCAATGTTTTATTTAAATGGGTTGTGAGAAATTGAGACTGTACCTTTTCTTTCAGAATTTGTGAGGCTCAGATGAATGTTACTGTTTACAGTGGTTCTCCACATGTCTCTGGCACATAACCCCAATTACAAAAATTTCTTTAAACTAATTGCAGGGTTTTTTTAATTTGGAAGTGTGAAAATGAGTTCCAGTAAAATAAAAAAGCAGACATTTAAATCTGGTAAAAAGTGCATGTGTGTACGTAATAAGACTTACCTTTACTGTTGGATGTTTCTGATTTGATTCAAGACAGTTTCTTATCTCTCCTGAGCTGAAACTACATTTGTAGAATCAATGACATTGGAGTAAATATGAAATTATTAGAAATTTCAGTTAAGTGAAATTCTGTGATTATATTTTCAAATGCTAACAAAATTTAATCCTGTTTGTAATATTGTCGGTTTGATTGCTTCATGATTTACTGCACAGATGTTTAAAAAAAACATTGCAAAAGAAATGTGTTATTTTGTGGAATAAAAAGAAATATGATAATTTTTTTTCCTTTTCAAGGGAAACATCAGTCGTCAGGAGGCTGTTAGTATGATCCCACCTCTGCTGCTTAATGTTAATCCTCATCATAAGGTAACTCCGGAACGTGTTGTGTACAAGAGATTTCCTAGATTTTTCTTTTTGATTAAACTACCAATTACAGCAGCAATATCAATACTGTTACACCGTTGTGTTTTGTATTGGCATGTTTCATGCTTTTTGCATGTAAACAACAACAGTCAGATAGTGTGCAGATCACAAATACACTGTCATGAGGAACATCTGCTTTTTCAGCCATATTTAATTACCTCTAAAAACATGTAGGCTTTAGCTAGTTGCATGATCTGGCTTTCAAAGCATAAATGTGTTTAGTGCATCTATGTTATGTATTCATGTTTCAGCTCTCTTTTGAAGTAAGATGGCTTTTTTTAACTTCCTGCTACCCATCACACTGAACAGATGTAGTTTTCCAAATCCAAATGATTGTGTTCTCTATGTGGTAGTTTTCCTCCCTCTACGTATTTTGAAGAAGTTGCAAAATTTTGCTCTCTAAATCTTTTGGGGTAAATAACTTAGGTGGGCTGAAACATGCTGTTGATGTGGCCGAAGAGTATAGGTTGCTAACTTGAACTGAGGTATTTAAGGAATGCCCTTGATATTTTCTAATAGCAGATTCTAGGGATGGGCATATCTGGTAGCCAACTTCCTGTTTTAACTTTAGTGATGTTTTCATATTCTACACTTATTTGCAGAATGAATTGAGTGATAGATTCAGTCCTAACGTGTCATAGGTGCATTTTGAGTTTTGTCTGAACAGGTAGCGAACGTGTTCAACTTACTGTAGAACACAAATGATGACACTAGTTTTGCATTCACCTTACTTATATTCCACATACTAAGCTATCATTATACGTTTGTAGCATATAATGACTGCATTTTAGCATACACTTTCTGGAATGCATGTAGTATTTCATAGACTTGCTCATAAATCAGGCTCAGAATATATTCTTTATCCTCTCTTGAGATAAGACAGCAAATAGCCAAGGCATTGTTTCAGCAGCTGTTGTCATTTAGGTTCCGTAGTGCCTTATTTTCTTTGCTGCTTGTTATGACCAGAGTTGCAGGTTCCTTTTCATGCCTAATCAACATCTTCTGTATGTCATGTCTTATGTGTTGGTTCCTACCTTATGCAAGTGTCAGCTTGGTGACCATCAAGCCTGTCTGTGGATGTGTTCATTTTCAATCTATTTTTCACAATCTAGTTAATTTGCTGGACAATTTTAGAGCATGTTTATGCTTGCTTATTCTTAACTATTTTTTGCATTATCTACAAAAGTAAGTAGAAGCCAGTAATGTCACAACTGTTAGTTGGAAGAGCAGATACGACACTGAGTGTGCTTCATGCTGCATTGACACTGCTGTGTGGCAGTGCTTCTCACATGCTCTCTGGAGCTCTCAGTAAATACTCATTGCATTTCTCTGGGATCTGTCTTCCATCATAGTCTTGGTCATGCCAGGGGTTACATGAGGATCTGAGCATATCCATCTACATACATCTTTAACCTTTTTGCATGATTTGAGCTGACTTACTGGAGCTGAAGGTCCAGAAGGCAGTCACGTTTCTGAAAATCTGTAACTAGGCAGGACAAAAGACTGTAAGTTTCCTTACCGAAGAAAACAGTGTTAGCGAGTGACTTGATCACAAGCCAGGTCTGTGATGATCCAGGAAGGAGAAATGTGATGGAAATCAGGTGTTGTTGCTGTGCTGCTCTTCTCCCTGAGGCAAGTTCCAGTATTGTCCAAGTGCTTCTTCCAGGATATAGAAACATGCAGCTTATGCTGCCCTGATTTTTTTCATTAAAATACAAGTGTGTCGGGAGTGATAGGAGTTCATTTTTATAAAATCTAAATAATCAACTGTGTAGGATTATCTCTGATTAATTTAGTGTTAGTTAAAGAAAAGTACCACTTGCTTTTGAAAGTAACTTTGCCCTTAATGTTTGTGTATATGTAAAGTTCCAGTTAGCTTCAGTTCAGGTTGCTTGTGAGCTGATAAAAAGACCATATCCTTGTATCTGTATTCAGATTTCTCTTCCAAGTTTTCCTTTCAGCTGATGTTTTCATTCCCTACAAACCCAAGTCCTTTTTATATTTTAGACCCTGAGAGATAAAGCATACAAAGAACAGAACTGAACTTTATGTTTTTGCAAATTGTTCATAATTCTGCAAGTGTATGCAAAAATATTTAATTTAAACAAGAACACATAGTAAATTTCTTAAGTACTTGAGAAATACAAGGTATGACTTTTTTTTAACTTTGTGGTCTTTATAGATTTTAGATATGTGTGCTGCGCCTGGATCTAAGACTGCACAACTCATTGAAATGTTGCACGCAGACATGAATGTTCCTTTTCCCAGTAAGTCTGGAAAAACTGTCAAAAGCTTTTTTGACTTTGAATTTCTGCTTTTTCTTGTAGAAGACTGTGGGAATTCAGTATGCAGTTAAATTCAGTTACTTCTCTGTGATATCAAAAAGTGGTTGATATGAGATTGGAAGCACCCCACCTTTTCCTTGGATGGATTATGTATATCCCTTCACAGTTCAGGCTATGAAGATGTGATTGGAGCTTTATTTTTGTATGTAAATCAGGTTTACTTTGAAGATGGTGGCCCATGAGCCCTTGAGTTTTAGTAGTATCCTGCAAACACTGGATTAAGTTGCATTAGCCGTAAAATGGTCATTATATTTATCTTTTTTTAAGCTTCATCTTACTTTCAATTAGATGCTCACAGAAAATACTGCCCATAGAAGCTGTGAAGTTGCAAGGAGTGGATTCTTTGTGTTGTACTGGAAATTACTGATGTGCAGAGGTTATCTTTGGGGACAGTAGAGGTTTTGTCTTTTTACAAGTGTTTTACTTTCAGAGTGAGAAGCTGAAGGGCCCTTGGTTGTGTCTTCTGCTGCATGTGAACTAGAACTGCTGAGACTATCTTTTGACATATTTTATGTAATTTTATGTTCAGTGAGGGGTCCTCTATTCATGAACAGTCTTTAAGTAAAAATCTCTAGTGAAAGGTTTACACAGCTTTGAAGATAAGGCAATCATCTATGTAAAATTGTTTAGCTGCTAAATAATAAAGCCTCTTCCAACTATTTTATATTCCCAGATGGTTTTGTAATTGCCAATGATGTCGACAACAAGCGCTGCTATTTGCTGGTTCATCAGGCTAAGAGATTAAACAGTCCGTGCATCATGGTGGTAAATCATGATGCCTCTAGCATTCCTAATCTACAAATAGATGTTGATGGAAGAAAAGAGGTCCTCTTCTATGACAGGATTTTATGTGACGTCCCCTGCAGGTATCTTGCATGTTATCTTCAGTACACAGATTTTATTGCACTAAGTGCAGTGCTAAAATTTTTTTACTGAGTTCCTCGGAGAGTTATGTTTTATATTAACTACCAGAAGAGGTGAATACATTCAATTGTCTTAGCTAAAGGGATACCAAATCAAGATGAACTATTTTCTTTCAAAGTGGTACTTTAGTCAGCTGAAGGGCGTCAGATTTTGAACTTATGCTCAGGATACTGAAGTACAAAGATACTGTAGAAAGAAACAGTACAGCATACTGGGAAGAGGGGCTGTTAATTTTTCACTGCTATAAATAGCTTGGGTATGAAATGCGTTTTACCCACAGATAATACAAATCTGTTCAACCTCTGTTACAGTGGAGATGGAACCATGAGGAAAAATATTGATGTATGGAAGAAGTGGACAACACAAAACAGTTTGCAGCTCCATGGGTAGAAATGCTTATTACACATCTGCACTTCCTTTATTTCTTTCTCCTCTTTTTCCTGTATCTTTAACATCTGCATGCATTCACATGTTAATATATGACAAAGCAGAAACTAAGAAGAATAACTTTTCTCTTAAATCAAGAGATTATATGCTATTCAGAAAGTATAGTATAATATTTCAGATGTGATTAGTGTGAATCTAAATTGCTTGTATTCTTATATCTGATGTATTAACATTCATTGAATTAATCTAGATAAGGTAGCTGATAAAACAGGAAACAAATTATTTGGTTAGGGTTCTTAGCTTATAGGTAGTTGAAATTCTGTTGGAAAATACTGAAACTTGTAAAATTTATTAGTAATGTTTTGAAGTATTTAGACTATTAGAGATCATACATAAATGGTTTGTTACCTAAGACTAGTTTATATTAACTGATGGTTATTGAGTACTTAGCCTAGTGCAGACATGTGGTAAAAAGCAGTAATTTAGACACAGATGAAGTTAGAAGATTTTACTGTGCATTTGTAACAAGGTGGGAATGCCATTAGTTATTGTGATTCAGCTGATCTGCAGTGTCTTGTTATTACTTGATAACACATTCATAATTATGGGTTTCATTTTAGTTGTAAGTATGGAAGCAAGGTATAGGCTGGTGATCCAGCTCAGTGATATTTTTTGCAGAACACCAGTGCTACCTAAGCTGTGTTGTCTGAAATATTTGTAATAGTCACATTGCTCCTTGTTTTAACTCTAGATTTTTGGGAAGAGTCAGGTCTTGGGGTGTTGTTTTTCTAGTGCTAAGTACTTTTATAATATAAACTGCATGGGACACTAGAAAGAATAAAATACAGATTGTTACATTAAAAGTTGTCATGCAGTAGTGTTAAGATTTGGCCTAGTTGCTGTTTTAATAGGTATAATTGTGAGCATGTCTGCAGTATAGACTCCATTAAGCTGACTTAGTTTAAAACTGACTTGAATTTGTGTACTGGTGTCACAGCTGTGGAACTCAGTAAGTGCTGGCCTAGTCCATGGAGAGTTATGAGTCTGCATTAGAATTTCACCTGCAAGAAATTTGATGGCAAATCTTTCTGGTTCCTGAATGATGCCTGGCTACACTAAGAGTGTTTTGTTAGATTGCAGTTAAGAATTGCAACCCGTGGTGTTGAACAGCTGGCAGAAGGCGGGAGAATGGTATATTCTACATGTTCGTTGAATCCTATCGAAAATGAAGCTGTGATTGCATCTCTGCTGGAAAAGAGTCAAGGTGAGAATGTGAGTCTGGACAGAGTGGAGAAGTCTTTTTTTTCTTAGCCTAAAAAAAGGGTACATGTATGATAGTACTAGTCATAAGCATAGTGTAGGTAATGTGCTCCTAGTATGCAAAAACTGCAGCAATTTTTTGGTACCAATAAAATTTCATTGGTGTTGATATGAGTGAGCAGTGTTCTTAAATGGGCCTAAATAGGGTGCAAATATAAAACCTGAAGAAGGTATGTTAACAATACAGAAAAGGCTTGCACGCATCAGTGGAATTCAGTCTGTGTTATCTGACTTATGCAAACAGATTCCAGTGTTTGGAGTCTGTCTGACATCTGTATTTCTTTTGGAAAACATTTTGGGACATAATACTGTATGCTATAGGAGCAAGAAGTCCAGAGTCTACTCAAGCACTTAAAGGAATGTTCTTGTTCACCAGTAGGTGGGAAATCTTTACCTCATTTGACACACATTTTGACATGCTTGGAATTTTAATGTCTTTAAGCTTATGGGGTTTTTACACTTTTGACTTGCATATGAAGGCTTGCTTCAGTTCCTGTGAAGTCTTCCAATATCTGAAGTAGCAAGAGGTGGGAAAATGGACATAAGCTGGGAAGCTGCACTGCAGAAGTTTGTGATACTACTAGTTTAGTAGCCCAAATATCAAGTCTTGAGTTGATGGATACTGTTCTTTCTGAATCAGTAACCTGAAGTTTGGAGACATCTAATTGGATCTTGCAGGAAAAGTTGCACAGATTTTTAAATTGAGCCTTGTACGGAGTAGAAGCAACTGTATTCCTCCTGGAGCTGAGCTGGTTCTGGAAGTGGAATAGCCTGTTTTGTGTAATGTTTCCTTTGTGCCAGTCACTATCCCTGCCCCAAATTATACATGAAATTTCATTGTCTCTGAAACAGCAGTTTAGCTAAAATGGCTGCAGATAATTAGGAATTGACTATTTAATTTTCACTCATTTTTATTTTAGAAGTATTTTCTTTGTCAGACTGAGTAAAACAGCAACGTAGGCATATTTCCTGTAAATTGTAGTACGCTTGGCTTACTGAAGGCTGTAGTATGCCAGAGTTAAGTTTAACAATGACAAGGTTGAAAAGCAGTAAGGACTAGTTTGGATGGGAGCACGAAGCAGTATGGGTGTTAATGGAGGCAAACAATTGCAATATCTGGGGCAAATTCAGTACCTGGAAGTAAGGGTCTTGACTGACCATGGCATTGGATATTGTCTTTTCTCAGTGGAGGTGTTTTGAGGCTTACTGGGAGGTTATGATGTGTCCCAGTGAGCAAACGTTATCCTTGGGGCTTGAATGTAGGTGTAGCTAAAGAAGAGTGAAGAGTGGTCTGCAAGGGGTGTTGGACCTCAAGGATTTACTCTGGGCAACCCAGAAGATTTGTTGATTCTTCAGTGGTAGCTTAATTCCTAGCACTGTGTTACACTGCTACTTGTGGAGCAGATCAGAGATTTATTTCCCCTTAGGGCCCCAAGAGTAAGGAAAAGGCAATTTTATAACATGCTTCTCCACTGGAATTGCAGTACTTCGAAATGTTTAGTGCCTGATAAGTCTGATGTAGTCTTGAGGTATCGGCTGAAGTCATGCTGCAGGTGGGCAGGAATATTCAAAGAATGGATGCAAACGTCAAGTTTAATTAGATTTGAAATGTCATTTTGGAATTTGTCTATGAATTCATGTTTTATGTTTTCATTTTTTTAAAAAAGACTTGCCTAAACTGTCATTATGAGTAATTGGTTAATCATGTAAAACAGGTTGATAAATTGTGTACAACATGAGGAAAAGTCTACCTAATCGTTAAAAAACTAATTATCCAGAATCACAAAAAAAAAATGTTATTCTTCTCTAGAGAGATCACCTATTTAAACAATAAGGTGTTTTTATCATTCTTTCTCGACTGTTGATGTTTTTTGTAGAAATCTGACATATTTTAGGCACATAGACTTTTGTCCTCTGAGATTGGTAGTGCTTACCTTGCTTTTAAACTGTTTGGAATTTTCCTTTCTGTTAAAATGTCTTTTTCTCTCTCCCTAGAATATATTAAAATTGTCAGTCCATAAAATGAGAATATGTAAAGCATTTTAAAAGACTTTGTCATCTGAAAGGAGTATTTCTCTGAAAAGAAATATTTTATCAGCGTAGTAAATCAAAATAGTGAGTGAGAATAAAAACTTCTATGACTGCATTGCGTGGGACACTGATGTTAAGTGATACAGGTTGTAGAGTATTACTCGATGCAGCTGCTACAAAAAGTGTCTAACCATTAACCATATTTCAGTTCATTTATAGGTTGCAAACTTTTGTAGTTATTATGAACAGTTCTTATGTTTCCTGTTAATTTACATGCTAGCAATTGTATCATGTTTTGTTCCTTGGAAGTTTTAAAAAGTCATGGCTTTAAAATGGTCTTAAAACTTGAAGGAAAACTATTTTTATAAAAGCTAATTAGGAGCACAACTCTCAAATTCTGTTTTCAAGAATGTTTATGTTCTTGGCTTTTCAGGTGCCCTAGAACTTGCTGACGTCTCTTCTGAGTTACCAGGTTTGAAGAGGATGCCAGGAATTACAAAGTGGAAGGTACTGGGCCTGATTTTTCTGTAAAGTTAAGGGAATTTTGAAGACTTTTCAAAATGTTAGATTGAGCTGAAGTAATAGTACTGATTTACTGCTTAGAATTTTAGACGATATAGCCTTGTAGAGGAGAGGGATGAAAATCTTTGATGGTAAGTTCTTGTAACATCTGCTCTCCTGTTTTTCCTCTAGCTTTCTGTGCTTTGTGTCCTATAATTTTATTATATAATTCCCTTTTTTGTTGTGTGCATGTGGCCTGTAGATGGCAACATAATTTCAGTCACTTTTTAAGTTATCCCTCCTTCTCCCTCTTTACAGTCTGTGTATGTTAGATTCTAGTTTTTCAGCTGGTCCATTTGAAACATTTGGAAGAAAAAGCCTTTAAAGCCTTTAAACCCTTTGTGGAAATAAGCTGTAAAACCTGCAGTGGTGTGAATATTAATAGAATCCTGTATTTTTTTTCTAGGTCTTACATGATTTCTGTTCTAGAAACAGATTAGTAGGCAGGGGCAAAACCCCCAGAGTTTCCTCAGTTTCCTGTTAGGAGTATTATCAGGAAATGTAGAAGGCCATCATGGAAGTAGGAAAGAAGCTCTGATTAAACTTTAATTATGAGCCTGTGCATTTGCAAACCCGATGGGTTGTTCTGTCTTCTCTCACCATTTCACTAGTCTCTTGCAATGGCAGGCTGCATGTTTATGCCTGCGAGTAGGCTAATGAACATGATGCATAGAATAAAGATTTGCTTTTGTTCTGCCATTGGAAATCAGCTTAGAATCTAGCTGATTTCTTTCTTCTTACAGTTCCAAAAGTTTAAATTATATGCTTGTACCTGAAGGATAAACATAAAATAGATAACTATGCCTCTACAATCTTAATTTTACTTTTTTTTTTGTTTTGTTTTGTATGAAGCTAAAGCTTTATACAGTAAAGCTAAGCTACAAAATATAAAGATGACTAAGAGTATATTCGGTTCCCTGTAACATTTACTTTTGTATTTGCAATTGAAATATCAATCTTCCTAATGGGTATCTTTCAACAGATTTTATTAGCCCACTTTTTGAAGTTTGCAAGACTTTCTTCAGCCCTTATTTGCTGCTGCTGTATTTTTTCAAGCCTTATTGGCTAGCCTGTCATTGAATGTATTTCCTTGCTTTGGTACTGTTTTTACTTGGTGTAGTCTTCTGTTTCCTGGTGAAACATCTGTTCAGCAGGAATTCTGTGACTTAGTGATTACATTTAATATTCCTGAGCATCAAATGACTGTAAATCTCTGGAAATAGCAAGATAAAAATAAGGTTTTGTTCAAGGGTCACTTAGGTGCTTGGAAATAGCAGTCAGTACTTTCTTCTGAAGCCAGACAATGAGGGGACTCCAGACATGGTAATTTACTGCAACACTTTTAGTCTTCATTCTGTTCTAACAAGAGGTTAGTGAAATGTGCAATAGAGAGGAGTTGAGCATATTCTTTGGTGCTTTGTCATTCTACCAGTTACATTTTGTGATTGGGCTGGTAAACCAAAACTGAACAGTGAAGGGCTGTTATTCCAATACATCTAAAATAATTGTAGACTTGTTTGCACTTCCAGTTATTTATCGGTCCCATTGTTTGTTTCTCTCAAGCTGAACTCATGTCAGCAGTTCAGAATCGCTGTCAATCTTGTCTCCATCTAATAATATGACACGTAGCATAATTGGACTTGAAATACTAATTCTGGAAGTACAGTCATTTCTATTTCAGGAACATGCAAAGGCACAGTGTTTTAGGTGTAATCTGATCAGTGGCTGAGAGGCGCCAGACTTTATGATGCTGAAATGTGTTCTTAGTGAAATTGTAATCTAGATAAATCTTACATTTCAGTTCACAGTAGAGCACTTAATTAAACCTTCAAGTCAATCACAGTGAGATGTATGAATACATTTCATCCTACTTGGCAGTCCTGAAGTTACTATTGCAGTGACTTCCTTATTTTGTTGTCTTCACAAAAAAAGAAGGCCTTCATTTCAGTCATTAATTTTATGCATTTGTTCCACACATCCCTGAATGTGACCGTTCTTCACAACCCTAGTGCCCAGTACAGAATTAGGCTTTCAGAACTCTGAAGTCCAATTTTCCCTGTTTTTTTTGGGGTTTTATTCACTTTGATATTCTTGCTTAAAGAGGATTCAAAATCCATTGTTACAAGAGTTGTGGCTCTGACCTGCTTATATCTTAAGACTCCTTGAAAAGCTTTGACCCTTATACAACGTGAGGTTATATTTTGTTGACGCTGTATGTTAGAGTGGATTTACAGTTGTGTTCCAAGCCCTGGATAAAGATACGGACAGTAGAAAATCATGGGGTCATAGTTTTTTTGGTAACCTTCCTTGAAAACATATCTATGACCTATATACAGCTGTATCATGGGGCTCCATTCCTACCAAGCTGTTGTGCTGTGCTCCTGCATCTATCTTATGTAATAAAATTGAGTTTACTAATTTCTAATGTCTATTAGACAGCTTGGAAGTTGCCTGTAGCTGAATGTTTCACAGCCGTTCTCATGGAGAAAAAGTAGTGTATCTTAAATCTAATGTCTTGCTACTCTTACATATTCCACCACTGTCCTTCCTTTGGATTGTGCTGTTTGGTATGTTGTAGCAGGTTACCAGAGATGACGACAGTTGATGCTGTGCCAGCCTTTCATTGACTGCGCACTTCTTAAAGCATGCAAAGAGGTACAGCTCGAATCTCCTGCTCTTAAGTGTCCATGTGCAGTGCCTAAAAGAACAATGCACTTTAAAGAGCTTAATTTACTATACCAGAATATAACTTCTCTTTTTGGTATCTGAACCTTGTTTTGAAAGTATTTTAATCAAAACTTGGAAAAGTGTGACTTATATTCTTCACAGGATCTATATTTACTCCTTTGAAGGTAATGCTGAAAGATGGACAGTGGTTTGAAGACTGGAAAGATGTGCCTTCAAATAGACAAACACAAATACGTCCCACTATGTTTCCAGTAAAAGATGAAGAGAAGCTGAAGGCAATGAATCTAGAGCGTTGGTAAGCTTTCCCAGAGGAGGTTTAAGAGGTTTTAATGCTTACCTTGTATGGTGACAGGAAAATTATAATTAGGTCAGATTAGGAATGTATTGCAGTATAAAACTACACTTGTATAGGCCTGAGTATAGTTTAATTGCCTCATATGTAATGGTAGTGCACAGTATTTAAATTCCAATGAACTGAGATAAATTATTGGAAGTTGCTTACAAGGAGTAAGTATTCAAGCAAACAGGTCAAATTCTTTGCATTCCATAGGGATACATAGCCAAAATTACTGGAAAAGTATGTAAAAATTTAATATTTTAACAATGTGACTTATTTTCTATTAAAGACTTTCCATGGCTATTCTAAAGATAGTGTTTAGAAATGAGTCATTAAAGCTCTGATGTGAATGGTGAAGTGAGTGCGTTGCACTGACGGAAATTATTTTGCCAGAATGGTCTACTTTAGATCCTGTTTCTAGCTTCATAAATTGAATCCGCCAAATCCTACTAGGAATACTTAGTTTACCATGAAAGTAAATAGAAATGTAATGCTTCTAGTACTTTGTGAGAGCCTGAATGCATTTTTTTGTTTTTTTACTCCCCCATAGTCTTAGGATACTGCCACATCACCAGAACACAGGAGGTTTCTTTGTGGCTGTGTTAATAAAAAAATCTCCAATGCCATGGAATAAACGCCAGCCTAAGGTAACTTCTTTTAAAAGAGCTAAAATGTTAACTTTTAATAGCATTTCTAGGGTGTTTTTTTTTTTTTTAAATTACATAATAGAAAACACATTATAACTGTTAGGTTATAGTTCAGTTATAGTTCAGTGTGTCAATTAAAAATGAACTCCTAAATCCTTTAAGGTCTTTAAAAAATCTCATTTTAAAATAGAAAAAAAAGGAGGGGTTGAAATCATAGTAAAATATCAGGATATAACTTGAACCTAAAATTAAGGCTTTGGAAGAATTACAGAAGCAGATTAGATTGGGTAGCTAAAGCTGTCACTTCATTCAGCTGTGCATGGTCCCTCTGCTGAAGGCTTTTTTCTGCTGTGTTGTAAGCTAATTCTGCTTTCAGTTTATCTTACTCTGTGGCTGGTTGCTCAGGAGTGATTCACTAGCAGATTAGTCTAGCAGATCAGCAGCTGGGGGAATGGATGTAAAACTGTTAGCAGCAGCAGCAGCTTCAGCCATCTGACTTTAATCCATTTTTTGTCAATCGTCTTTAGAATCCTGTCAACAGGATTTTAAGTTGACATGATTTATTTGATCTCCTAGATGGTTCATATCTTTGAGAGACACTTCTTTTAGCTGTTTTCTATTTATTTGATTTGCTTTATTAGAAATCCTTATGAGTAGAATGTGTCTGGCAGTAAGGAAGAAGCCTTTATTCAGAAGGAAGTACCATTCAAATAGTCTATGCCATTCTGTTCAATGTTGTAGCACTCTTACAGAAACTGTGCAACAGCAGGATGCATATGTCACTTTGAGTGCTAGGAGGAAAGCAGCAGATTCTGACTTAAAATAGTCTTCTCTGTGAGTGCCTAAACATGATTTTGTAAATATTACAAAAATAGCTTCCTTACACAGTCAGTAAGAAATTATCCAGATCACTACTAGAGGTGAATGCAACTTACAATGGTGTCTTGACTTAATAATCAGATTAACTCCCGAAATTGATCTGTTTAAGTACTTACATACAAATTGATAGGCACTAATCACATGCAAAGAGAGAACATAGGACATAGGTACCCTTTGTTTTGAGTTAGATACTACTTTTGTTGAAAATACTGTGATTTAAAATAGGTTCATCAGAAATTAACACAAAGAACAGGAGATACTGTAGTGACAGCAGCTAATTCAGATAATGGTTCTGGATGTGTTACTGAAGAACCAACACTTGCTGAAAATGAAGAGTTTAAGAAAATGCAAGAATTACAGAATCCGGACACTGAGCAAAGCAAAAAGGAAGCAGTATGTGGGTAAGAGACCATGTCTAAGTATTTGTCCCATGACAGCTTTGCTCTTGCTAAATATTCTGTAGTTCTTTTGTAATTGGACTCATTTAGAAGTTGATCAAGAAGAATTAATGAATGTCCATGTTTTCTGTCTTGTATTTCAGCAAATTACAACAATAACCACTTTTCTTATTAGATTTTTCCAAGTCTGTTATTCCTTTCTTCCCTTTTAAGGTAAAAAATGGTTTCAGAAGTTAACCTTTGGGATGCTTTTACTATCGTCACAATTATTCCATTTGAATTCTCTGTACTTGGTTTTGTGGTTTCTGTTTTCAAGCACTGCATTCACTTCCTTCTTTTAAGAAGTTCAAGTTGTGAGAATTTTTGTCATAGTAAAGCACAGGAAAATGTTAGTATTCTGTTTGGCACACTATCATTACCATAAGGCAAGTGTTTTCTAAATGAACTGAATATACTGATTTTAAACCAAATAGGTTTACTAAAATTGAGAATGCAGTGGTTTGTTTGTTTGATTGTTTTTAGACCACCACCGTCTAAAAAAATGAAGTTGTTTGGTTTTAAAGAAGACCCTTTTGTGTTTCTCCCAGAAGATGATCCACTTTTCCTTCCTATCCAGTAAGAAAAAAACGCTTCTCTTTTGGCAGTAAGATTCCTAGTAGTTTAGGGATATTATTTGTTCAGTTTGTTGCAAAAAGCAGGTTTGAATGGTCATACATAGACCTTTTTCCCTAATTTTACACCAGGTTCATCTCTCCTCGTCATTTAAGCTCTTCCTAAATGAAAACGGCAAACTGTAGATTACACTGTAAAGTTTTTGAGTGTATCTTAGTGTCTATGGCAGCTTGTCTTTTCTGATGTTATGCATCTTATGAATTCTAATCTTTGCATTCTGGAGCCAAAGTGCTATGTTTGCAGAGGTAGCTTGTGAAAATGGGCTAACCCTTTCTGAGTACGTGATTTCATTGTTCAGTTAATCAAAACAAGTATTATGGCTACAGGAAGTTTTATGCGTTGGACCCATCATTTCCCAAGATGAATTTACTAACTCGAACTCAAGAAGGAAAGAAGAGACAGCTGTATATGGTTTCTAAGGAGCTAAGGAATGTGCTTCTGAACAACAGTGAGAAGATGAAGGTATGGTTTGTCTCTTCGTAAGTATCAGTGGATGTTTCCTTGAGCTTTATACTCGAGCTTATTGCTCGCATAGAGGATTAGTGCTCTGGTAGGCTTTGGCCATCTTTGGCAGGTGGAATGGAACTTAATAGGTGAAGGGAATATATAACTGATGTGTGTATACCAGCATTGTTATGTAGTCTTCAGGTGCCTTCACAGGTTTACATTGAGACTGGTTTATTTATGAGTCCCTTAATTATCTGTGAATTAGAGGGGAAAATTAGTTGTGGGGTTCTTTTATATCTATATATATGAATTCTCATGGAAAAAGCCTTGCAAATGCTAAAGAGTTGTCTTAAAAGCTGTTGAATAATTTAAAATAAAGTCATCTAGTCCAGCTTCCTTCCAGCCCTAAGCAGAGATAATTTCACAGATTGATAAGTTCAGTGCCTCTTCCAGTCATCTTGAAAATTTCCAAGGATTTTTTTATCTTTTTTCCAAAATGATATTCATTACATCTTTGCAACAGATCTTTGAGATGGATAAGTAATTATCCTTTTATCCTACACACAGGAAATGGCTACATAATTGACAAAATTTTAAGGAACTAGTGCACTGTGTTAGGCAGTGAGACTTTGGGTACCACAAAGGATGTACTGTCCTAATATAAGCGCTTGTGCATTTTTACAATCTCGTCCTTGATTGACCTCCCAGAATCACCCAGAAAATTCCTATTCAAACTAAAATTAAAATTAGATCTTAATAGCTCATTGCCCTCATTTTAAGACTGCCATATCCTCAGTGTTCAGTTTTCAACATTCAAAGGAGTAAAAGATGTTTATGTTAAGAGAGAACTACATTTTGATAGTGTGAATTCCTTTTTCTCTTCGATGAATTTTCAGATGAAATTAATTGTGCTAATGCAAATGGGCAAACATCAAAGCAGAATTATCCTTTTTCTCCTTTTAATCAAAACAGTTGAGGAAAAAAAGTTCAGAGTCATAATTTATGTTCCTAAACAATAATTATTGCCTTTGCCATTTGCAGGTTATTAATACAGGGATAAAAGTCTGGTCTCGCAACAGTGATGGGGAACAGTTTGGATGTGCGTTCAGATTAGCACAAGAGGTAATTACATGGCATTGTATTTTCAGAGGACATACTTTGGTTTCCTTTAGAGCCTGTTGCACAGCTGACACGGACGTTTGTCAGATTAATGACCATTTGCATTTTCATTACGGTTTAAAGTGTGAAACTGTTTTCTGATATTAGCTACAGGACATACTGTTTTCAACATTTTTCCTTCAGAAAGCAGAGATTGCATTTTGAAATAATTATGTTTATTTACTAAACAGGGAATTTATACTTTGTACCCATTCATTCATGCAAGGATTATAAATGTCTGCATAGAAGATGTTAAGATTCTGCTAACTGAGGAAAATCCATTCCTAACTAAATTTAGCAGTGAAACACAGAACAAAGTCAAAGACATGGGTAAGCTTTCTAATTTCTGCTGTGACTAAATAGTTATCATACGGTACTTGGAAGAGTATGAAAATCTTGTCACAAACTGTTTTCTAAAATTTTAAAATTTGTCTAAATTTGTCTTAAATATATTTGTTAATTAGACAAGGAAGCATTACTGAAACCCATTGTGCTACTCAAAACTGTAGGCCTTTCTTGTAACAGCCTTTAATGTTTATGAACTCCAGATAACAGAAGAGTTGCCAAACTCGTGACTTCTGTGAAGTAGTCAGAAAGAGGCAGCATTTAAAATATCTGCTGAAACAAAGATTTTATATATGCTACTGATCTTTATGCCTGTTAGTGCTCCAGCTGAAATTGTTTGTCATCTGCAATTTTTGTCATGATTTTATGGGTCAAATAGAATATTATTATAGAATCAGATTTGATTTTCTTAAATATGGGCAGCAGTGTCTACTCTTATTAAATTTTTATTTCCTCTACTCTGAATACTTGAAGAAATGAAGACAGATTTTCAGGGTTTTTTGATATTGTTTTATTTCCAAGCCATTGCTGGTCCTTATACATCAGTGTTTGATGAGACAAAACGGGAAGAACAATTTTTCTGTTCAGTCTGGCATTCTTTCATGTTCATTTTACTTAAGTAAAAGTTCCATCTTAAATTCACAGAGTGCATTAATCCAAGATGTGGTTTTGTGGGGAGGAGGGGCCAGGATTGTAAATTGCTTTTGTTACTAATTTATATTTACCATCATATTTACTGTTACATTTATTCAAAAATATAAACTGTGGTATTATCTTTAGTTTGCTGTACTGATGTAGATAACTGCTAATCATCTCATGTTATGTGGCCTTTTACTTTTTTTTGAACATTTTCAAATTACAATATTTTAACATTGTACCAAGTAACACATCTGTTCTGTTTCTGTTCCCACCACTCTTTTCCCTGTAGCGATGGGAAGTATAGTTCTGAAGTATGACCCAGACCCTGAGTAAGTAGACCTCTTGCTTTCCATTTACACAGTATTAAAACTTGGACAAGAATTTATTTTCACTAGGCAAAAACAGAAGTGGAGGCATAAAAATACAGTGAAGTCAACAGTAAAACGAGACAGGATGCAAAGAATGTAAAAGGAAAAGAAGCTGTCTTGCCTGTGTATTCTTAAAACAATTATAGGGTTTTGCTTCATAAAGGAGAGCTAGTACTTCTGCCAGAGGTCCACAGTATCACTGCATGTGATTTGTTTGTTTCCCTGTGAGGTCCAGCATTTGGAATAAAAAGAGTTAAACTTTTTCATCTTTCATTTCTGTTGACAAAGTGGTATCTGAAGCTCCTGAGAACTTCTTTAATGTAAGCTTTCATCTTGCTGCTGCTTATGTGAGTTTTGAGACCAGAACCAGAAAATTATTTTTCTTGTTGCAGAAATTTAATAACATCGAGCTTTCTGGTTTTTTGCTTGCTTGCTTATAGACATGCAGGTTCCTGTTTAGATATTGCAGTTAAGACCAATGTACTTGTATCTTCTACGAATAGCTATAAAATGCATTCACTATTAAAGATTGAGCACTTATTTATCAGGATATGCTGTAAACTCAAGTTTTGAAGATTAACTTTCTCACAGTTAACCAAACATAACTGCTTGTTTGTAGAAAACCTGATGATCTTCAGTGTCCTGTAGTGCTGTGTGGTTGGCAAGGAAAAACATCACTTCGTGCCTTTGTGCCCAAGAATGAGAGACTTCATTACCTGAGGATGATGGGAGTTGAAGTGTTTAAAGCAAAGAGGAAAGAAGAGGAATCAGAAAGTAAAACAGAGGAAGAAGTTCAACATACGCTGGCACAAACGGAAGAAGGAATGGATGTGGAAGATAAGGAACATGATTTAGTCACAAAAATGGAAGCAGAAATAGGTGAAGAGTCTTCTCACAGTCCCGTGGAAAGCCATGCTATGGAAATAGAAAATAAAATTGAGGATTTAGATCAATCTAGTAAAAATGCCAACAGTCATGTAAGCCAGGAAAGCAAAGACACAGATATGGGTAATGTGAAAGATTAAGTTTCTTTATTACTTGGCAGCTTCCGTGAGGCTTAGGTACAGACTTTTGCTTTTAGCGTGGAATTATATTTTAAAATTTTGGTTGGAATTGGATGTTGCTCTTTTAAAGTGTCACCTATTTTATTTTTTACTTGAAAACTATAAAGAGGTTTTTCTTTATGTGTGTTGTCTTTTTACCGTTTTAAGCTTTGCATTACTGGTGGGTTTGTGTGTCTGTTGCTGGCAATGGACCATGTACCAGGAATATCGAAAGCACATTGGAGTACTGGTATGTGCAACTGAACTGTCTGTGTAACTGGTCAAGAATTCCTTCAAAGCAAGAGCAGTTGTTTTATTCAAAGCACAGTAAGTTCTAGGAAAAAAAACTTCTCTTAAAGTTGCTTACCCCACCTACCACCCAGTCTGATTACTACTTGTGCAGGTCCTTTTAATGGATAAGGGAATCAGTGGCAGTATTTATATAAATGCACATATGGTATCTCTAGCTAACAACCTGATTAGCATTCACTCAAAATAAAACTGTGCAGAGCATCTTGGGAAAAGAAAATCAGAATGCATTTTGCCAGAGACTGATGTCTGAGCTTCTTCGTCACACAGATGAATTGCTTGACAGACACAGCTAGTAAATGTTGTTAACTAGATCGTCAGGTATGCTGAGGGTGCCTCAAACTCATATCTTGAAATGTGCCTGTTTTAAGCGTCTGACTGTCCCTCAAATCTGCTGCAGTCATCTGTTTCTCTGTTGTTTCTTCAGGTGGGAGTCATCTCTAGTTTTTGCAAGATACTTGTTTATTGCTGAAATAATAGTTAAAAAAATGTGGTACATATGCTATTGTATAGTAGATGTTTAAAAATGTTATCTCGGTACAAAAGGGTAATTTATTTAATCTGACTTAAAAAATTAGTTGTCTACCTCAGAAACTTATAAATTCTATACTTTGTGGCTTAGTTTCATCAGTACTCTTTGTACTTGTACCTAGTTGACTTGAAAGTGACCAGCAGTAGGAAGTATTGACCTCCACTAGAACCACAGTGATGCAAATATTTGTGTTGCTTGTCAGAGTAAGTTTTACCACTGTGTTTTCACTGATGAAGTCCTAATGTGGCTTGGATCCATTTGTTGTACCTTTCTACAACAGATTTTCTGATGCCTGTCCTTGAACTACTTCATCAAAGGGAGCATTCCTGAGGGAAAGATGTAAAAGTGAATTAATGCCATGTCCTCTGGTAAGATATTAGTCTCATGCAGTGAAAAGCCATTGACAGGACTCATTTTCCTCTTGAGGGTCCGTAAAATAGGTTAATAAAAAAATCAGTTCTTGCCCTTGTATTTTGCTAAGGTTTGGGTTCGTTCCTTGAATCAGGAGCCGCAATTGCACAGGTTCTTTTTTGACAGCTCCCTAGGCTGTAGAACAGCATAGCAGAATTTTCTTTTGAGTGCAAAAGTGTATGCAAAGAATAAGTTTTAATTCTTAGAAGTGTATGGGGAAAAAATTATAGCAACTTGAAACTTCAGATGTGAAACTTAACTTTGATTTTCATATCTCTACATTTGTTCTGACACACTGGGCATTTGGAATGGAAGATGGCATGGAAGACCAATGTCATTTTTAAGTCCTCATCACCATCAGAGTCTTCAGTATTCAGCCTTGAGGATGACCAATTTTAAACCATCTAATCTTTTTATGCTCTAATGATTGCCATAAATTAGCAGAATGTCAAGTTTTAAAACTTCAGTGAAGAAAACAGAATTTGTTTTGAATTATGCCTGTTGTAACTGTATCTACTGCTGTCCCTGAAGAGCAGTGTAAGCCTAGTTTCAGTCAGTGACTGTGCTAAGGATACAATATTATGAGAAGTAAAGCTGATAGGAGTGCTAGTTGATCAACCTGTGTGATCCTATGGTTGTGAAAAGACCTGTAAGATCATCAAGTCTAACCATCAGCCCAACGCTATTGTGACTGCTAAACCATGACCCCAAATGCCATCTCTGCATGTCTTTTTGAGCACCTCCAGGGAAGGAGCCTCCACCACTTCCCTCAGTAGCCTCTTCCAATGCTTCACCACGCTTTCAGTAAAGAAATTTTTCCTACTATCCAATCTAACACACTCCCTCACCAATGCAATTTGAGGCCATTTCCTGTCATCCTGTTGCTAGTCACTTAGGAGAAGACAGCTCAACCCACCTGACTACAGCCTCCTTTTAGGCAGTTAAAGAGAGCGATAAGGTCTCCCCTCCTCTCCCGACTGAGCTAACTGTATAGAAAATGAACAGTCCTGATTTTTTTTTTTGACTGAGGTTACCAGTAGAAATCTTTTATCTCTGAGTTAAAGAGAAGTAGGTTCTTGGATCATAAATGACTGAAATAGAGTATAACTTGTAGGAGAGTAAGAGCCCACATCTGCATCATTTAAAATCCTTTGAGTAGTCCCTTTTTCCTGGATTATATATGAAATTTTGCTTTGCTCTTTTCTTTTTGGAAGGGTTTTTTTTTCCTGTTAAGTGCAAATGGGATATTTCAGCCAAGGAACTTACTTTTTACAAGGAGTCTTACTTTTCTTGTGCTAATCAGCAGTTTTACTCTCTATCTCCAAAAAGCTCAGAGTGACAGTATTTAAAAAAAAAAAAAAAATACTGTGAGTTTGCTTACACCAGTTGTTCTGTCCCAGTTACTCTTACCTTGATTGCCAGAGAGGAAGATGCCCAAAACTCTAGATAGTAGCTGAAGACACTGTCCTAGCTTCCCAGACTGGGGGCCTAATGAAACAGGATGTGTTTTGTTTGTCTGTCTCTTCTGAGATCTGTGCTAGTGTGGCTCTGATGGTCAGGTGGCTTAACCTCTGCTTGGGTGGTTTTGAATGTGGATTGCTACAATTAATCTAAAAAGGAATATGAAAAGGAAGTGATAGGCAGTCATGTTACACTTGAAAATGTAAAAATTACTAGGTCCAAAATTCACAAATTAAGTCCATTCTCAGAAACAGTCCCTATTGAATGTTGTCGGTTTGGTCTAGTTAGCATTGCTGGATTTTATAAACACGGGACTGTAGATGTTTGCACTGATGGGAGGAGGTCTTACGTGTGATAGAGGGGAAACAACAAAAACATTTCCTGCATTGAAATGAGTAGTCTTGATTATCTTCTGCTTATAGATGCCCTTGACCCTTCAGAAAATATTCAGTTGCCTGAAAAAACCTAGAAAGAAAAGAGAAAACACCACATGGGATGTTCCCTTGTAGCTTATTATGTTAGTCATTGCTTTGGAAGTTTGTTAGCAGTTTGATACTTTAGCTTGCTGCAAAATTAATATTCCATCATCTAGTGCCGCCAGAGTGATTTATGACATTTCTTTAAATGTCTGAATCCTATTAAAAGTCAATTGGTCTTCTCAAAGTATACAGACCCCTTGAAAAAGTTCCTACCTGTAAACTTCAAGTTTACTCTGAACAGTGAAAGAAAGTAATTTAGCTTTTGCAACAACTCTTACAAAGGGAAATCGTTGTGAAAACTCCAGCCCAGAAAACAAGTGGTGGTGTGCTTGTGCCGCGTTGCTGCCAGAGCTGAGCTCTGCACGCAGTCTTGCCCTGCTGCCTCTTCAGGACAAATCTTGTAAACAACCTCCGGCAAAGCGGAGTGGATACAACAGCAGTTCTGTTCTTCCCAGCAAATGTCCTGATAAAGTCAGCTGGTGCCCTCATAGCACCACATGGTTTTGCCACTCTGTTATGCAGCTGGTTTTCAGGAAAATCAATCAGCAAAGTGGCACAAGGGACCTGCAGCCTGCACAGAGGTGCAAGGCACCTCATTGCCCACACTGACCAGTGGCAAGGGCCCCTTTCAGAGGGACTGAGGGCTGCTCGTACCCTCAAGGAGCAGTGTTGCTCTTGGGGCACCCACACCTCTGTAACTCCAGGTGGATTTTCCACACCTACCACTGATCCTTGTATCAAACACCTGGTTGCATTTAATTGCTATTTAATTTGTTGCTCTGTTTCTTAAACAAATGTCTATTGTTTTTGACTAAAGTCTAGTTTGTTCCTATGGTGTGGCTGCTTGTGTTATGAATTTAAATTAAGTTTCTTTACTTCTCCACTTGGTATTCCTATTCGGTTACGTCTGAGTGTCTCCCTGGCCAGCTGTCAGTCTGGTGCACTGTCCAGCTGTCTGCCCGTATCTTCAGCTGACTCTCTAGGGCAGTGAAGAGAGAGTTGGGAAAATGGCCTGAAGTACTAAAAATGCCTGTTTCAGATGTTCCAACCTGAATTTTAAAGCCATTTTACTGTGTAGAAAACTTTGCATTTTCAACTCTTCATTCTACGTCATCTGAATTTTTGCAAATGCAAAATCTCTTGGGGAATGAAATTCCAGGTCCTGCATGGCAGCAAAAGCATCATGAACTTAACACTGAGTTATAACATTGGTTTAAATATGGTAGCATCACCTAACAGTAAATATTAATGTAATGATAGCTAGCATAATTGAAACTTGCAAAAAATTTTATAAATTCACTTGCTGATGTACCAGCATTTGAGTAGTTTCTTCACCCAAAGAAAAAGGCAGAAGTAAGGAGAAGGGAGAACAGGACACAAACTGTCCAGTAACACCCATTACAAGCCAATCAATCACTGAGAGTTTTTCCTGATGGTTGAATGGTAGAAATATAGAGGGATTTATGTTGAAAGGGCCTCTGGTGGTCATCCAGTCCAAATTCCTTCTTAAAGCAGGGCTGTCTTCAAGGTTGGGCCAGTTTGCTCCAAGCTTTGTCCAGGTCAATCTTGAGAATATTTAAGGATGGCATTTGCACCACCTCTCTGGAAAAGCTCTTCTAATCCGTAATTGTTCTCATGGGGAGGAAATTTCTCCATATGTCCAGTTGAAGCTTTCCCTGTTGCAACATCCGCCTGTTGCCTCTTGTCCTATCACTATGCACACTTGAGAAAAGTTTGGCTCCATCTTCTCTGCAACCACTTCTTGGGGTGTTGAAGAGAGCAGCTGAAACCCCTTGACAGTCTTTTCTCTAGGCTACAGAGACCCAGCTCTTTTCCTCCCCTCCAAATTCATTCCTACATTGTAGCTTCCTAAGCATCTTGGTGGGTCTTCACTGGTGGACCTCTCCAGTTTGTTGGCAAATCTTCTAATGGGGGGACCTACGCTGGACACAGTACTGCAGATGCAGCCTCACAGGCAACAAGTAGAGGGGAATAATTGCTGCCCTCAAACCTCTGGCTACTTCATGACTGGTTTAAATTTCATGAGGCGTATGCTGCTGCAATTATTGTAGAATATTACTGATGGGTTTCCGTGCCTCATATCTTCATTTTCATATTCTAATTTTTCAAATTGCTTTTCTCTTGATGACAGAAAAAATCTGTGCAGCTGTGCAAAATGTTCTGATTTACTGAACAACAAGATAACTACCTTTGTGCAAAGTTCTCTTGAACACAAAAAGAAAAATGAAATGCAAAGATTTTTCAGTAATCATTGCTTTTTATGTGGCAACATACTCATGATAATAAATGATAAAAAAATATTTTGAATAATGATTTTTAGAAGTATCATATTTCATGTGTGGATCATCCTTAATGCAAATACATACCTTCTTTTCTGACTCTACATACATTTTAATGCCAAAAGTGACTGGAACTTGTGGAAATGCCTCATGATCTCTGCTTAGTGGACCAATAAATTGTTCTAGAAATATGGGCTTTGGAGGCAGAAAATATGTTTCTCAGCTCTGCCTGCAGTGCAGAATGGAGCCAAAGGACATGACTACATACTGGTAAAAAAAGGAACAGCCAGAAGCTCCCAACTTCGTCCACTGCCCACACACATGTCCCGCAGGCGAAAGGTGTTGAGTGCTTTGAGTCTTGCTGTTCAGGTCGATGTGTAATGGATCTGCTCTTGGGGACAATCTCAAAGTACTAGTGAAACAGCAAGGCAAGCTACTTCTCATCAGCCTGTCTAAGATGCTGTCTGGATTTCTGAAACGGGCTCCCTGCCTTATCTTGAAATCCCCTTAAGCCTAGGCGTTTGTGATCCTGAGGAGGGTTGAATCCAACCAACTTCTTTCCCTTCCCAGAAAAAAAAAAATAACTGAAAGGATAATTATTACAGGAGGATGGAAGATAATCTGTTTTCTTAGGTTTGGTCTGCTGCTAAGAGGCCTTTAGATAGCCAGGGTGGCAGATTATGTGCACCATTTGGTGCAAGGAGCTTACTTGCAGTGCTAACAGGTCTCTGTTCACATCAGGTTACCTTTCACACTCATGAGAAAAACCCTGTAAACTATGGAGAGAGATCTTCTCTGAGCTTTCACCTTCTCCTACAGATTGGAGGAGCTGCGTGTTAGTGGCCCGTAATCCATCTTTTCTGAAGAAATGTACCTCTGTCTTCTGTAATGTAATTTCTTTGTACCTATAGAATCTTAAGCACAAATGCAGAGAGAGGATGAGTCAATACCTTCTTCCCAATGGCCATTACCAGGACAAAAAGAAAGCAACCCCCCACTTCCCAAAACCTTTGAATATTCTTACTTTTCTTGTGCAACTTTAATTTTAAACCTTGAGTTTTGCAGTCTCAGTCAGCCTGTTGTCTGTTTTTAAATGTCATTTGCATAGGTGCAGACCTTATGGTGTTTGCAATATACTTTTATATATATGTATGTGTTTGTATATCCTATCATTTCCTAGCTTTGCCTCTGAGGGGTTTCTTTTAAAATGTAGAAGGATAAGAGCACTCAGCAGGTCAGAATTAGTCTACATCTTAGAAATACATGCTCTTTTACACCTTAGTAGTATTTTCATGGGAGGGTAGTGGGGGAGTTTAAATCAATTGCTGCAAAGTCAGCTTAGGTTATCTGGATTTATATTTTTTGTTGTTATAAAAATAATTTAGAACTTGTGAAAGGTGCCAAATTGACAGGATTGAAGTTAAAGCGGTTCTTCCATTATTTCCCAGCTATTATCTTTCAGTCTTTCAAAGACATCTGCTCTTTTCTTATAACTTTCCCATAACTTAGTCTGTTAGATGACTGCTAAAGCTTCTGTGAGAGCCATTTCTCTAGGTATCCATCGATGATGTTTATCAAGCTTGTCTTATTTGAAGATGTGTAATTTATTTCATTAGAACTAACTTATTCCATTATTCTCTGACCAGTTCTTTCCCTGGTCCCTGAGACCTTTTCATTTATATTATTGCATGAACCACCTCATCTTTCGAAAAGACTAGTTCATCTTTTTAGATACATTAATTACTATTTATAAAGGACAGATTCAAAAGAAGTAATAGGCAATCCAGCTTGAAATCATCTGCTGATTTCTTTCCCTGGAATACATTTATCAGTGTTTTCTTTGGGCCATTCAACAAGGTAAGAACAAACTGCAGAGAATGATTTCTTGCTATCCTGTAATTCTCTTGCTAAACTGAACGTTACTTTGCACATATTTCTTCCTTACGTACAAGTGTTCTTTTACATTCACTTTAGCAAAAAGAAGTTTCCACTCCTTTTATGAGTTCTTTTTCTGCTTAAAGTCCATCAGTAAAGGATCACCAGTGTTGTTAGGAGACTGGAGCCCATGCCCTGGGAAGAGAAGTTGGGAGAAAAAGTTTGTTCAGCATGGAGAAGAAACAGTAGGTGAGTTCTAATTGTTATCTTCCAGTAAATAACAGGCGGCGAGAGAACAGACAAAGCCACTTCTCAGTGCAAAGTGATGGAACTCAGCAAAGGACACAAGATGCAGCAAGGGAAACTCCAATCGGACACAAGGAAAAAATTATTCTCTGCAAGAAGAGTTGAGCCCTGGGGCAGGTTGCCCAGAGAGGTGGCGGATCTCCATCCTTGGAGATCTTCTAAACTTGGCTGAGGGAGGCCCTGAGCAGGCTGACCTAGCCATGAGGCTATCCTTGCTTTGAGCCAGTAATTGGACCAGATAACTTCCAGAGCTTAGTCAAATTTTAGCCTTTTCTGATTCTAGGATTGCTCCTTGTGTGAATGCCTTCAGCAATGTACGGACACTCGCAGCCCTCTGAGACTCTGTTGCCCAGTACTTTAGACATCTTCTGGTTGCTCAGACATCAAAGTACAGCATTTAGCGATGGAAGCATGTGCACATGTTTAACTCAAGCTAAACCAGAGTGCAATGGATTAGCAGCACAGCGACTGGATCCCCTGCTGACTAGGCACAGTAGTTTAGTATTGCTAGCGCTGTAATTCAAGTTCATTAATTGGAATCTGCCAAAATGCAACAGGAATAACTTTATTGTTAATTCAACTATATCATAAATAAGATGAAAGAGGACTGAGTTGCAGCTGTTGATGAAATTGTTAATGTTAGATTGCTATGGTAGAAATGAGCCCCAACTTGGCTTTTTGTATCACTGCACTACACTGTTGCCTCAATAACACAACAGAAGGTACAAAATTGTATCGTGTGTTTCAAAATCTGCATTCCTAGCTGAGAGAAGCTGCGGTGCATGAGTAATGTGAGACATCTACAGATCTGAATTGGTCCTGATTTATTAAGGCATACGTTCAGCTGTAAATGTTACATTGTCTCTAGAGGCAAAGGATGAATTCTACATAATGACTATAAATTTCATATAGAAAGGGCAGGTCTGAGCAATTTTAGCAGTTTTTATTTTCCTGAAAAAAAAAATTGAGGGCAGGATTATCTGGTTACTAGACAGCACAAGAAAGCCCAGGTTTCTTTCAACTTTTCCCAAGAGATGGTCATCCACCCAAATGAGCACCACATCAGCGCTATCCCCAGGCCTGAGACTTGACCAGAGGAGTTATAAGACATCGGTACAGGGTAAAATCAGGGAATGAAGGAGATTCAACTTCTCAGGTATCTCATTTTAGAAAAGAAGCCTTAGCACTAAAGGAGTAACAGCCTGTGAGGCACTTAGCAGGGCAGGACTGCGCTATGGTCAAAGGAAGTTCCGAAGTTCTTCTCTAGGAAAGAAATACTGGTAAAAGGTGTTGATAGCAAACATTTGGTTTGTTCTAGACAGTTGTGAGACCATCTTAAGAACATATGATCCATGGGGAAAGGTAATACATGCGTGTGCTGATGGGCCTCCAGGAGGTCTCATATCATATCAACCCATCCTGTAGGGATGTTTCTGATGCTCTAGAACATCTTAAAGACAGTCAGAGACAACATTAAGACAACTGAATCTTCCTTCTCTGTCGGTGGGACTTCAGTGTGGGCTAATACAAAAAGTAATTCAGTAATCTGGGTTTTCTTTCTGAAAAGAAGTCATTTGGTGGGTTTTTTTTAGCAAAACCTTTTCAAGCAACACTGGTATGCCTTTCAGTGGAAAAAAAAAAGGTAAGCTGAAGAAAAAAAATAGAAGCGTGCTAAATAACAAAACCAGCTATAATCACAACTGCCAAACAACTGATTTGCTTTCTATGGACAATCCGTTTTTTCTGATTTTTACATCCAAATAGGAATTGAATCCACATCCAGCATTCAGGGAAACTCATATATACCTCACTCAGACCCCTCAAATAAGAACTAATGTATCTTTTGACAAACTGCAACAGATCATGTAAGTGATATGATTTATTAAGAATTGATGTCATACAAAAGAGTTTGCAGCCATAAAATAATATGAAAACTCTATGCTTTTACAGAGACTGTGCCGTTTCCTCTGGGAAGAAATAGGAGGGATAATGTAAATGCTAATGGTGAAAAATATCTTTCTTTCTGAGGAGTCTGAGCACAGGGCAGAACATTAACGTTTTGTACTCCAGTATGTCTTGGTACAGCACTGCAATAACAGGGTAATGCTGTTGACCCCTTTAAACTACATTGAAAAGACAGCCAAACTCAGCCCAATTCTTTACTGAATTTCATAGAAAAGCACATTAAATCAAATTTGATCTGAAAAGGTAAACATCGTGAAACAGAGTATTTCTTGTAGCATGCCAACCATCTACGAAATGCTGACATAATTTTCCATCTCTCTGGATTAATTTCTGGGCTATGCCCTGAGGCAAACAAGGCTATGTTTCAAATCGACTCTGTCCACTACACTGAGGACACAAGATCATGGAAACAGTAGATAAGTTGATTTGGAAGGGACTGGGGGAGGTTGCACAGTGTAGGCCCCTGTACCACAATGGCAGGAGCTGGTTGTTCAGGATCCAGGTGGGTCTTGGGAATGCCTCGGGGTGGAGGTTCCACCAGTGGTCAACCACTCCAGTACTTACCCACTGCGGCAGGGAAGGCATTCAGCAAAACTGTAGCTAAACAAAAAACAGCTGGCCCTTCATACAGCTGTACTGACATACTGTATTTTCCTGAAATACAGTACACGTGTTTAGCCCAAAATGAAAAAGGAGGACAGTACATGGGAGAACAGAGAGGTCTTGGTAGGAAATGAGTCACTGCCAACAAGTTACAGTTGATTTACAGAGAGAATGTACAGAGATTTATAGAAATGATACCTTTTGTCAGGCTAACTGCTGAAACTGCCGATAGAGGGGCCTTACTGTGCAAAAATGAACTACAGATGTTGATCATAAAAAGAAATTAAAAATCTCAAACAGCTGGTAAAGACAACACTTGAATTTAGGGCTGGTAACACCAGGCAGATCTGTCAACTGTGGTTTCCAAGCAAGGCCTGGGGACAAGAGTCTAAAAAATGCATCATGATTACTGGAAATCCACTGTATTTTCCTCCAGATCCCTGACTGAGCTTGAAGACCACAGACAGAAAGACTGTCTCTAGCTCCACACTTGCCCCCTTACGTGTGAAAGATGTGTGGTAGTAGAAACAAACTGTTCTCACATACGACATATGTAAGACATGGCCCAGTAACAAACTTGTAATGCAAGCCAGAGCACATGCAGCCCATGATAACAGCTCCACAAACTCTCATTATATAATCGTTCTTTGAAGGGAGGTGAACTTGTTCAACAAACTGTTCAAAACCACCACCTCCCTGCACCCTGAAGGACGTAGAATGGGTCTGCAGGAGCCCTGGATGCTGAAGGAGCACCGTAGAGCTGAGCAGCCATGCATTAGCGCTTCTTCCTTAGAGGAAGGCAAGCAGAACCATTGCAAACACTGAACAAAAGCTACTTCCTCTGACAGGCACTTCCCTCGCCTAGGGGAAAAGCTTATTTGGCCTTACTATGAATATGCTTTTAAATGCTGTGCCTCCTTCTACTTATGGGGATGTGACCATTTACAAACCTCTGTGCTTCCTAGCAGGAAAGTGAAATGAGCTCTGCGTCCCTGAGGAGGCTGTAAAGGAGAGAAAGCTTTGGCAAGATATGATGAACTGGATGGGAAGTGGGAGGGCAAAGAATAAGCACTAGGAGAAACTTAGGAATCTTGCTGGGAGAAACAAGAATCCTAGAACATTTGGAATAATAAGCAAATGAAGAAATTCAACTGGCTATGGATGAGAGGAATGTTAGAAGGATTTTGATGATCAGTTATCCAATGTTAAAAGGAAAAATGCACCTGGGGCATTGTGTGTACACATAGCACTGAAACAGTGGCTTTCAAGGAGTGAACAACACATTTAAGCACTGATGCACTTACTGGTTCCAGCTCCTGAGGGAAATGTGTCCTCACAAGAGCTGATCTCTTGAGTGCTTAAAGAGAGCAATTAAGGGCATCGCTAGCAAGCTGTATGATTTCTTAATGGCAACTGCTTCTGTAGACAGGCCAGTTCTGGACCTGGAGGTAATGATTAAGTCTTATGAGGACAGGAAGTACCAGAAAAATAGTGTACAAAACAGTAGGTACTGGACCAAAACGACACACAAAAGAGTAACCTGTTCCAGTAGGCCCAACTGGTGTTTGTTCAAGAGCTTGGAAAGGACATAAACCTGAAGTGCTGCAAATAAAATTATGTTATAGCATATAACACGTCGTAATTATTAATGCATAGTCTATATTGGATGTTTATTAAATAGATATACCAAAATTAATTTTATCAATTTAAAAGTATGTTAAATGCTTGTTTCATTTATACTTGTTTCATTTATATATAAATCTACTATTTTAAAATGTTACTTATATTATTATTTATGAACCATATGTATTATAAATTATATTACACTATATACTCTATATGTATATTGTTATATATTTATATCTGATAGCACACAGTATATGCTTATGTTGATATCATTATCTATTAATATATTATATACTATTAAATTACATAATAATAGCTCACATACTATTTAATATTATTATGTTTATATATTATATAATGTAAACAGTATTCCTAGATACATTTACATATATTACATTATGCCTTCTATCTATATAAATATGCATTACTTAATGTATAAAATAGTACACAGTACACATTAAAAAAAATTCTCAGTGAAACCTGATTTTGTGCTAGAGGGTTAAATATACACAAATGCTGAGTGTCTGTTTTGTTCTGGGTTTTTTTCAGATTTAAAAGAGAAAGCTTTCTGAGTAATTCAGGGAATCCAAATTCAGTAAATCCTGTGCCTGTAGCTGGCAAATAGGTCTTGTTGATCACTTGAAATTAAAATAAAAAAAATAAAGGACAACATAATGTAACTAATCATTAAAAAACTTTTGAGGAAGTCCTTTTATAGAAGCTTTAAAAGTACAGAATATTCTTATGGCTACAAATCTGGTCATGATACAGAAAACGGTGTAAGACTGAGAAATCAATTTTCAGGATGGCAAAAGATTGGAAACATCAAAATGTTTATAAACAGTAAGCTACAACAGTTGATCTGCATAACATTAAATACTTAGAAATTTAGAAAGAGGGTGTGAACAGTGAATTAGCAAAATCTGCAGAGGCCACATGGCTATTTGTTTTAGTTAAAAACCTGAGAACATTATGAGGCAAGTTGAATGAAGAACCTAATGAAAGGCAAGCAAAGGATATCGTGGTGAACAGCCCTCCATAGGGACTACAAAGGAAAGAGCACTGGAGGGAAAAGACAAAACTCTCCAAACACTTTTTTGAATGTTAGATGGAGAACAACCAACATTGTGGTGAGATCTGGATGCTGCTATACACAGCTCAGCGGAGACTTCTCATTGATGGGGGATTCCAGGCAGATGAAACACCAAGATGTCACGTTGAGAAACAAATTGGAAAAACATGACAATTGTTTTCTCTCCTTTTGAACTGGTTTATCTAACCTCAAAGTCGGCCATTTTTTGGAGCAAAGGGTTGAATGAGGTTATCTCCATTCCACCCTGAATCATTTCGATCTGCAGGACAAGAATATGACACTTCCATCAGAGCCATCGGGATACAGAATTAGACAACTGTCTCATCCAGCTGGACAATTAATTTGTTCTTATCTTGACATTTCTGTATTATATAAAAAATCCAAGCGAGCTGCCTGTTTCAAATTTTGCCTTAGCACAAGGTTAATGAGTTGTTTTTACTGCACATCATGAACTTAGAATGGAATTTGTAAGTCATACTGAAAGATTATGAGATATAATACCTAAATATCATCAGACATTCTTTTGGAAAACCCTGTATATTTGTACATCATGTTCAGTCTTCAAATGCCCTGGCAATAAAGTTACTGACTAGCCAAATCTGCCCCACACGTAACAATTAAAAAACCGATTCCTTTTTAATCAGCATTGAGCACATTGAAGTTTCCAGTGGGATCAGGTGCGGTAATAGACAAAATCAGAGCTTACTGCAAACTGTGAATATTTAGTGGATGAAAAGCTACAAATGAGCCAGCAATGTGCACTCACAGCCCAGGAATCCAGCTGTATCCTGGGCTGCATCAAAAGAAGCATTGCCAGCAGGCTGAGCAATGTGATTCTGCCCCTGTATTCTCCTCTGGTAAGACCCCACCTGGAGTATTGTGTCCAGTTCTGGAATCCCCAACAGAAGGAGGACATGGAACTGTTGGAATGGGTCCACAGGAGGGCTTGCAAAGATGATCAGAGGGCTGGAGCACCTCTGCTATGAGGACAGGCTGAGAGAGTTGGAGCTGTTCAGCCTGAAGAAGAGAAATGTCCAGGGAGACGTCATTGTGACTTTTCAGTCCTAAAGGGGACCCATTGCAATAGGACAGGGGGTAACAGTTTTAAACTAAAAGAAGTTACATTTAGACTAGATATGAGAAAGAAACATTTTGAGCTGAGGGTAGTGAAACACTGGAACAGATTGCTCAGAGAGGTGGTAGATGCCCCATTCCTGAAAATACTGTCATGTTGGATGGGCTTCTGAGCTACCTGATCTAGTTGAAGATGTCCCTACTCACTGCAGGGTGAGGGTGGATTAGATGATCTTTAAATGTCCCTTCTAACACAAAATATTCTATGATTCTACAATTTTCATTCTTTTTGGCTGCTCCTTGAGGCTACACACAGCTATGAGGCACCTCCTGGCTTCAGTCCAACAGCCAGAGCTGGCATTCAGAGCAATCTGTAGAAACTATCACAGCCTCTGAATGATGCATGGGTCCCCTCAAAGTCCGCATTTAACTCTTACTGATTTCCACAAGGCCACTTTATACGCTCTGAAATAGTTTGGTCCTTATACACTAAGTAAAGAATTTATTTGAGCTGAAAGCATGCTTCTGACTCGTGCTCATAAAATGGATGTTTTTTTCTTTAATTCCTTTTGTTTCTGAAAATGGATGACAAGGTGAAACTTTCTTTTAAGCAGTTTCTCAGAGTCAATCCAAAATGTTACCCTGCTTAGTAAAGCAGAGTCTGATGTATGAAGGGAGGGCGAAGTGTCTCCTATGAGCTGAGATTTAACTGTGTAAGTCCCTTTTATGGATTTTTGCTTTACTGGTCGAAAGCGGCAAACAGTGAGAGTACAGAAGGAGTGATGTGAAGGTGGCTGTCTGTCTCAGCCGAGTTAATTTTCTTGCCAGCTGATCTTCTGAATTTGCTTCCTTTGGCTAGATTGGTAATACATTTGCTGGTTGCTTAGTGTTAACTTTTCTTTCCCTTTCTCTCCCCTTGGCCTGCCCACATCTCCTCCCTCCATTTCTACTCCACCACAAGGAATCTAGTAGATTATAATCCATTAGGCAGCAACAGTTGATTCAGTTGCAGAAGTCAAGGAAAAAACTGGGAAGAAACATCTGTCCTTTCAATATGTAGCCCATAGATAAAGGCATCTCTCTGGTTGAGGACCTGTGAAATAAAAAGCTTATTTCCTCCTGAGGTCAAGAAGGTAAGACTGTATTTTCACTTTGATGGTGAATTCCATCAAAGGTACCTAAATGCTTCTCTTCCATATGGGAAGAATTTAATTCAATTGAAATAACGCCTACGAAGGATTACATTTTGACTTGAATCAAAGAGGATAATCTCTTGCGTTATTGATGTTGTCTAAACTTTGCCAGTGTTGTCATCCACTGAGCAACATTATTCCTGATTTGGCTGAGTCTGTCAGGGAACAAGGTCATGACAGGTCTGTGGGAGCTGGAAGTGATGCATAGTGGCAGAGGGGTTCTGTTTAAAGAAGACTGTTTGCCCCTAGTGTAAACCTGGCCTCTGTAAGAAGTTAAGGATGTTCCTAGAGATCCTTTGAAGACATTTTTCAGTTTGAAACAGGGAGGTTCTCTCTTTTAGTAGTTTAGGGGTTTTCTATATATATGTATAAAAATATGGCCAAATGTTTAAAAAAAAATCTTTGGTGCTTTGTCCTGTTCAGTTGAAACCAGATATGACAGCTGTTTAACTTCATCAGTTAAAGAGTATACTTAAGCTTTCATCATTTGTTTTACAGCATTAGTATTAGAGGACAAAGGGATGTAGGCATTGGAAATAAAATGCTGCTTGAGTTTCCGTATTGCGTTAGAGCTATTGTTACATGTCACCTGAAAAATCACTTGAAAATGTCTCCCGAAGACAGAAATTATTTCTTGAAATTCATTTCAATGACAGATATGCCATGACCATGTCATAAATCAGAGCTGTCTATTCTTGGATTCATACATTAGCTCTAACAGGAGATAGCTGTCGTTAACGCCCTAATCCAGTAGATCACAATTTTAAGCCACACAAAGGCAGCAACAATGTTTATTTGTGCTCATTAAGACAAGCACACACTTCAACTGACTTGTTACACCGTCTGCTTCCCACTTTCTTTCCAGCTGGTACATTGCACAAAACTTAAATAAAAAAATATATCTGGTACAGTTTTGCAAAGTAGGTGGGAGTCATGCAAGTTGCAGATGCCTGCTAGCTGAAGACAGAGGGAATACACAAACACTTGTGAGTGCTGCCCCTCCTACTAGAACTTGCACCTTTTAATTTAAAAGGAGTCCATGCTGGCCCATGATGGTGTCAGTGACAAGGCCTCTTGGGAACGATCCACAGGTACTCCAAATCTCTTCAGAAAACACTGGGAAATTGGAAAGATAAATGTAACCGAATGGCTGCTCTGAGCATGTGAAGTAATGTAGGAGAAAGGTATAAAGCAGAATTTTCTGGTAGTCTTTCAAATTTCTAGGCACCCTCTGACTTCTCATGCAGTTTGGCTTTCTTTACTGACAGAATTTTATGTTATTCTCTGTCAATAGAAGATTTCAAAAGAAATCAACAGCATAAACTGAAGGTTTTCCTTCCAGAGGCTGCAATAACTTCTGTTTCTTTTCCTTCCAAAGAACTCGCAAGTCCTTCCTGGAACATAGTTACCGACAATAATTTATGGTCACCAGGTGTACTGTTGGAGATTGTTGCTGACAACTCTTTTGCCACCTTCACCATGATGGATCCTTACCACTCATACCCCAACTTGCCTAGTTACATTTATGCTTCTTTCAACAAGAATTTACCATGGATATTTATTGGTGGTGTCCAGTGCTCTCTTTCTGAGAGCTGGTGCATGGATTGCAGAGTAGATAGCTCCAACTAGCAAGCAGATCATGTCTTCTGTCAGTGAAATTCATGTCAAGAAATATATTCTCTCTTCAGGTCACTTCCAACTGGCATGAACCTTCAAATTTACTACTTCCAGTACAAGAACAAGAGCAGAAATGGCCTTGAGATAAAATTGTCATTTATAGCCCAAGTGCTGCAGAAGATGTGTACGTAGTTATGCTCCAGATTTGAAAACCTTATGGGTGTTATGGTGGAAAGAATATCAGAACAGTCTGTTTCAGCTTTGGTCTTGATTTGAGTCCAAGCTTCCCCTGTATACATATATATATATAATATATATACACATATATATGTAAATATAAAATAAAAAGGCATATAAAATTTTAAATACCTTAAGAATGACTGAGTGTCTGTAGAGTACCTGCTGAGAAGGTCAAGCCAAGAGTAAGATTTTCTTCTGCCTGATGATGAGAGGTGACAGGCAACTCAACATAGATACGCCCTGTTTGCAAGAGACCCTGGAAAGGCTGGGCATCACTTGGGCTCCCCGTAAGCATAAAAACTGGTCTTGCAGTGCTTAACATTCAAACCCACTGCACTTCCAGTATTACTCCATTTTGCTCCGCCTCGCAGAGGATAAACGAGCTGAATCACACTATTCACTGTTGCAATGTTAACAGCTGTGCTCTAGGGCTAGTCACTTTGAATACATTAGCCCTTTGTTCGATCCCTTTGTTTTTCCAAGTGCTCTGCCTGGCGAGGGAGGGATACTTGACAACACAACTTTATCTCAGAAATGGGGTGAAAATAAGTGCAAGCAGAGAAGGCTTTCCTATCCAGGAAGAGTGATGCAAAGCACATCATGTAGCAAGGAAGGAAAGACAAATCATAGAATCATAGAATGGTTTGTGTTGGAAGGGACCCTAAAGACCACCAACTCCCCTGCCATGGGCAGGGACAACTCCCACCAGACCAGACTGCTCAAAGCCACATCGGACGTGGCCTTGAACCCTTTCAGGGATAGGGCATCCACAGCTTCCCTGGGCAACCTGTGCCAGCGCCTCCCCACCCTCATCGTGAAGAATTTCTTCCTAATGTCTAATCTAAATCTTCCTCCTTACAACTTAAAAGCCATTCCCCCTCACCCTATCACTACTTGCCCTTGTGAAGCATCCCTCCCCAGCTTCCCTGTAGCCCCCTTCAGGTACTGAAAGGCCATTATGAGGTCTACCTGGAGCATTCTCTTCTCCAGGCTGAACAGCCTCAGGTCTTTACACTGCCTGTCTTTGACGCTACAAGATGGGCAGGGGAAATCTGTGTACTGGCCAGACTGGGATCTGTTGTGCAGCAGACTGGGGACTTCAAACAGAAGCCCATGAACTGTACTGCGATATGTTCCAGGTGAAAGTCCATGTCAGAATTGCCACCAAAATCCTTTTCACCTCAGACATTAACTTGCAGAAAGTTTAGAGGACTCAGATAAAACCAGGGCAAGACTTAGAGCAGGAGCTTTGGCCCTAATAATTCAAGAACAGCAATTATGAAAGCCTTGCAATGTGAGACAACTTCAGTTACAGCAACTTGCTTTCCAGAATTTGGAGAATTTTCCCACCGAATATTCCATCTGTAAGCTCCAGGTTTACTTTATGTGGTTTCATACCTATTCTCTTTACTGAGAAAAGTATTTTTCAATATTGCATTGCAGGGAAACACACAACACAAAAAACTTGTTAAGCTTAAGGTTCTTCAAGAGAAGCAGAATTAAAACACCTATCTCAAAACACCTATTTACATGGAAAATACTTATAACAGTGGACTCATAGCCAGGTTATGCATGCAAAAATTTTTAGTATATATACGCTAATTAGTGACACCTTCAATAGGTGTTTGCAGAACTTCATATACTTTAATCCATGCAGTTAATTTAGAGCACAAGGTGCTTGGAAGAGTATGGAGTTAGGATCATCTGGCCCTCCTGAAGGTTAGTAGCTTTATGAATCAGGTAGTTCACAGGCATATTTTTTGGCCTCTGAACAGCAAAATTTGTAATACAATTAATATAATAGAATCATAGGAACATTTAATTTGGAAGTGACCTGTGGAGATCTCTAGTCCAAACTCCTGCTTCAAGCAGGGCTAACTTCAAAGCTGGATTAGATTACTCAGGGCATTATCAAGATGAGTCCCAACAATCTCCCATGGTAGAGATTCCATTATTTCTGGGCAACTTACTCTAATGCTCTCCTACTCGCGTGGTGAAGAGGTTCTTCCCTCCATCCAGCTGGGATCTTGTTCGCTGCAACTTGCTCTTTGGCTCTTCATCTTGGAGAACAGTATCTTCTCTGTAATTCCTGTCAAGGTAGCAGAAGATGCCAATCAGCCCCCTCTCAGCCTTCTCTTCCCAGGTTGAGCAGAACCGGCTCTCTCAGCCTCTTCCCACACATCACAGCCTCCTGACCCCTAAACATCTTGATGCCCCTCCACTGGATTTGCCAAAATTGCTCTTCCAATTTGTCAAAAAGTGTTGTGTTCTGAGGGAGGCAAAACTGAATACAGTACTCCAGATGGCAACTCACAAGTGATGCATAGAGAAAAAGAATCACTTTCCTTGACAAGTTGGCTATGCTTTTGCCACTGCAGCCTTGTACACAGCTGGTCTTCACCAAGACAAGGGCACAACGTTGACGGCTTGTAAATCTGCTGTCCAGCAGTGTCTCCAAGTCTTTTCCTGCAGAGTTAGCCAGACAGTCCCCAGCCTTCACTGATAAACTAGGTCGATCCACTCAAAGTATAGGGCTTAGCATTTGTCATTGCCAAACTTCATGAAGTTTCTGTTGGACCAATCCTTCAGCTTATCCAGGTCCCTCTGAATGTGAGTACTGCCTTCCAGGATATCAATCACTGTTCCCAGTTTGGTGGGATTGTCATAAACTCTATTAATAACTTATAAAATTATATTTATGTAATAATTACATAATAAGAAAAATCTCATCCAGTATAAGGCATTAACTGTGTTTGTATTGTTATCACACATTCTCAGAACTAAATGATAATTGCATAAAAGAAGGTATGTTTTAAAAAAAGGAGAAATTATTTACATTTTTCTTAAGGATGGTCTGCTTTCATTCCCAAGATGCATCCTAATCCAATTCAGCATGGATTTTGTGCTGAATTTTAAGCCTTGGTTTTGTTGAGGAACTTCAGAAGGGGAATATTGGTAAAAGCCTATGGATCTTGTTAATGCAAATAGCAAGGGAAGAGCTCCTCTAAATAGCACAGACAATTAGGCTTGGTTCAGTTACATTTCACTGATTTTGCGGAAAGGACCTGCAATATACTTCAAATATTTCTATTAGTAAAGCACAAATAATTTAAAACACATGAGGTCACTGAATAAGAAAACACAAGAATATTTGACAGCAAAAGATAATGAATGAGAAGTGTGGTTGCAAACACTAAGTATAAAATGCAAAATTTTCAGAGTGTGATGAGTTATCTCTAAATTCCTGTTTGGTGGAACACAACTGCAATGAATATTTATTGCCACCTTATTCAGCAGCATGAACAAAAGGAACTGTTATAAATAAACAACACTATGACAGTTTCACTGCTGTTAGCTTGACGTTCTTGTATGAAGTCAATCAAACTGAAAGACAAAGCAATCAGAGAAAAGACTAAGTCAAACATCCAAATTACACAGTTTCTATTTTTGTGTTAACTACCATCATTGCTGACTCCTCCAAGACTTACTTGTGTGAGGAAGCTGTTGGTAAAATTAGAGAGGTGTCAGCATGGCGTTTGCATGCTTCTAGATTGAAACGCAGGCTTTAAATGCAAATTTACGTGACTCGTTTTAAGGCTTCCTCAGCATACCAGTAAAACTTTGAAACTATATACAGAGGGGTAAAATTTACAAGTAGAGCAATGTACATTTAAGAGTACATAATTAAGTGGTCAATAATACAGGGGGGAAACAGAGAGGCAAGCTCTGTCTTTGTACAATAACTTCTTTCCATGTCCTACTGGCTGCTCTTGTTGCAGTACCTCACTCCTACCCTTTGATGTATAAATGAAACCACCTCTCCAGTGCAGCTGTGCTGATAATAGCAGGTGACTCACTTTCAACCTATTTGTCCTCAGACCTACTTTGACAGCCACTTTGTTCTTGAGAACAAGCAAACCAAAACTTTAAATGTGTCACTAACTTCGACAAAAAACTCCAGTTCATATTTAGTAACCCATCTGCTCTGCAAATCTGAGCTCAGGTCAGAGATCTACTGAATCCTTTGACTCAAGTAACACACACATTTGTAAAGTATTTGCAAGATCAGTAGGTGAATACAAGACAGGATGCACATTTCCTAGGTAAGCTCAGAGGCTTGTTATTCCCAGCTTCCCATAGCTGAGACTTTGCAGGGCAGTGCACGCTTTTAGTGGATGTGCACAGCCCTCTGGGTGTGTCTTACTCACTTCACCTCAGGAATGCATCGGGAAGGCTGGAGGAGATACGTACCCAGCAGCTTTTCTTCAGCGTCTCTACTGACTGTTATCTTCTGAAATCTGATGTCTGTAGCAGATTATTTAATATAGGTTGGTGCTTGTCAGGGAGCGGATATGTAACTGAAAACTGGTATTGTTCCAGGAGTTTGGTCTGCTTAATTCTGTTTGTAAAGTTCACAGTACAGTTTGAGAGGAGCTGCCTTCACTAGAAGTTACCAGCCCCAGGAAGAGACAAACCTTTCGCATTGACTCTGTGCAAATGCTTCCCCACGTAATTTCAGCTAAGCTTTCAGATGCCTAAGCATGCATCACACCTGCCCGTGTAACACTGAAAAGTAAATCCTCAGTACATCAGCCAAGCTCCACATCCAGGCACTCAGCTGGAAGACAGTTACACTCTAAAAACTTCATCAACAGTAAGTGTGTTCGTAATTGACCAACTCATTGGAGCCATGCAAAGAACCATACTGGCCGTACTGCTAATGTAAAATGATGACACTGTGGCTCCATGAGTGTTTCTGAAAATCTTCGGAAAAAAAGAGTAACACATGGCAAAGAAACCCCTGTGATTTAAATCCCAAATGCCAGCGAGTTCTACAGCATTTACTCTGTACAGTCAGCCTACTAAGAATAGATTCTTCTCTCTTGCAAGTTTCTGTGGAATAGCAAGTACCTACACAACAGAGCACTGGCCATGACTGCTTGGCAACTGTGACTCTGAACCTCTTCTTAAATGACTCTTCCAAAAGCATATATATTTCACTGTCCTATCATGTGTATTTGTTATACTAGAAAGGTTTTGTCCTGACTCTGCTATTTATGCAAGTTCCATTTTGGGAACTTAAGTACTGCTTTGGATAGGAGACACGCTGCCTTTGGGAGAGAAAACAAAGCAAGTTCAAGAGGTCTTTGCTGAGTTTTTGATTGTTGAAATTTTAGGACCAAATTGTAATGACACAGAAATACATTCCCATACAAATCATCAGCTCTGCTCTTTGTGGACATCTTTTGGTGTTTAGGTATTCAGAGATAGCCTTCTCCCTTTATCATAATCTTTCTTTGTTCAATGCCTTGTCAAGTCAAGTAGCTTTTTCAGACTCTAAAAAGGTCCTTCAAAAGGGCATATTCTAAAAAAAGCCAGGAAGTAACTTCCTAATGCAACATCACACCTCCCCAGATGCTAGTTTCAAATTAATCATCTGTTCTGGGGACAGCAGATGGAAAATAATATTCCTGATGAAATGGGTCTAATGACAGCTAGAGGACCTGTGCTGACTGCTAATTTAACAAGAAATCCTAAGGATTTTTACTGGATAAAGGAGGAATATTGCTGTTTACTATCTGCCAAAAAAAAAAAAATTCTCCTATTTCTTTGATATTGAGGAACTTCGACAAAGCAGATGACTGGCCAATCTATTTTCAGTTTGTCTTCCTCGAGTTTAGAATCTGGAAATGACACTCGGCTCTATTCCTCAGTCACAAAAGCGAGGTGACTGCCCGATTCAAGTTTCACACCACAGCTCCAAAGCTTAACATCTTCAGCTGCCAGAATGAGGACAGAGCAAGGAGGAAGCACATAGCACTTTCTAGAGTACAAACAAAAAGGACATTTATAGGATATTTTTCCCTGAAGCAGATCTCCAGCCAGCTCCTGCAGAACATGCTATCTAAACTGCTGTCCTTCAGCCCTCATTGTTGTTGCTTTCTGGTACTGTGCTGTACTGCTCTCCTCACATCCCTTGTTTTATCCCCCTCCACAATCAGGCTTTTTTTAATCCTATGTTTTAACTTCCCAGTTACATCTGGCCGACCCTATACTTTCCTCTCTCTCTCTCAGGTCTCAGTCTTTTCCTTCCTCTCACACACCTTTCCTTTCCCAATTTTCTCTTTCACTTTTTTTTAGACTTGTCTGCTGCTGCAGATAAAGTAGAACTTGTCTAGCACACATCTAGATAAAAACCACAAAGTAATTTTCCCTAAAATAGATCAACCCTCTTTCTAAATCTCTTAATTAACTACATTCCTAGCCATTTCACTTCCTCCCTGGTCAGAAGCATAATGCTTCTGCGCTCCCTGCTGTCCCCTTTTTCCTGCATCTCCCCCAGCACATGCTGCTCCTGCTATAAGCTGTCATCTCTTCAATAGGAGCAGTCTTATTTTTGGTGCGGTAGGAACTTCATCCTGACCTAGTTCATGCAGTGTACTTTTCCTTCTTTCTTCCTTGCACGATTTGCTGCTGCAGCTTATCACACACACTCTGCTCCCCTTCTGCTACTGCTTCAAAGCACTACAGATTTTTTGATTTGCTTCTCCTACTGCTCCAAGACTCTGAGTGATACAGAGAACCTCCTACAGCCAGAGAGTAACTGTGATTTTTAGCGATGATGTTTGCTATAACTATTTAAAGCACACTTAAGAAGACACATAATAAGTAGGTTTGAGGGAAGTGGTAGCAATCCACCCACTACATTCCTTTTAACTAACCCTTTAATTAAATATTAAAGATATTGTTCTCAGGAAGATTTAAAATAACCGACCGACAGAAAAAAGACAGGTTAAGAAACAGTAGAAAAAGAAATAATCCCCTCCAAAGACTTATCACACCTTCACACTGCTTTTAAGATAATTTTGCTGGGCTGATGAGGGAAGAGGTTTTCTGAAGGGAAATAACAAACCTTACGCTTTCCAATGCTAGATCCCTCTATATGTTCTCAGGGAGTTTCACTAGGAATTGCAAATTATTTGATGCCTAATCAAACACATTAGTTTCCTTTTTCATGAAGGATAGCAAATAAAATGTTTGTAAAACTTAGTAAATATAGTACTCAAAATATTATTCTTCACCCAAAAGACACATTCTGCTGCTGGCTGATACACAGTTTGAGGGTAACAGTATATATACCCTGATTATAGCATTGTCACCAAGTATAAAGTAGGATGAGATAAATCACAGCAAGATCTGTGCAGATTTGTAGTATGAAGCCTTTCCCTTTATAACTGAGATAAGGCACCCCAAGTGGTACCACAAATGGTCAGACGAGAAAGAGAAGAGGCAGCTGATGGAGATGAGAAGTGCAAGAAACCAGTTACCTCCACAAATCTGAGTGGCTCTGACCTGTATAACCATTCTGGTGAAGGCTGTGATTTATTCTTCTCCCTATCTAACCCACAAAGTGCTACACTGGCAAAGCATCTATGGATAAACAGAGCAGTGTTTTTGCACCAGTACTGTGAGAATATCTGCTCTGCAGCTTCTTCACTTGCGTTTGAACTCCATTGTCTTTCCTTACTCTTTTGTTCTTCTCTGTTGTGTGTAGTTTTAAACTCCAAATGCCAAACACTCTGTATAGTCTCCACTGTTGCTGTAATACAAACAGAAACTGGTCAACCATTTTGATTTGGTCTTATGCTAGCTACATAATGGAAAGTGCTTTCAAACACACAGTTTCCTCCTCCAAATTAGTTTTACAATTGATACTGTCCTGTTTTCAACTAAAATACCACCACAACAGAGGTACCTATGAGGTGCCTAGGATTTCACAACAGAAAACCTATTACTTTGAATCCAAAAGCTGGCCACAATGATTGAATTCCTGAGGCAACAGAAATGATACTGGTGATTTTATTCAGCACATGTCCAATATCATCTTCCATTCAGAATCCACACTTTTTAATGCTTTCCTTATACCATTCTAAACATTACCTTCAGCTTTTATGGAGTCCTTTAGAAAGTTTTTTTTTTTCAATTTATTTACCAGAAAACTTAAATTTTAATGATTAAATAATAGGACATTTATATACATCAGTGGGTTCTCTCAGATACTGGGCTCTAAGTACATACAATGTCTATTGAGTGAAAACAAGAAAAGAAAATTCCAGTCATGCAAATCACCTTACAAACCATGTTCCATTTGCCTTGAAAATTTTAATCTGTTACTGGCATATCATTTTAAAATTAAGCAGATAAATTTTTAAGGTTGCTTTGTCCATTTCCACTTGTTTGTTTTGCCATTTTGAAGAACTGACAGGCCACATGCTATTGCAGAAGGTACCAACAGGGTAATAATGGTCCTGCTACCACAAACGAACCACTCCAGGCCCTGGTGTGGATGTGTTTAAAAAAACCACCTAACCTTCAGCTAACTGCACTGGTTTATTTCTGAACAGCACATCACAACATCAGCATAGATAGCACATTGTAACCGGTTGGGTGATTCCACTGAATAATTTTTCAACACTAGGACCTTTCAGCATTTTAATTCTGATTTCATTTATGAATTAGAGGCCATATATAGAGCACAAATGAAGTCTAAATTTAGTCACAGCAGACCACAGTTCCACATAAAGACAAATCTTCAAGTTATGTTGACCTGCTAGGAGACAAAGATAAACAGCACAGCAAACATGTACCTGCAATGCACTGCTTCCCTATTAAATATTAACTGTTTCATTTACATTTAAATGAACTGAGCAGTAATGGATAGACTTCCCAGTACTGCTGTTTGGTGCTGCTGTCATGGAAAGAAGCTGAAGACAATGTGGGCTGTATGGGGGCAAATGACGCAATCTCAGCATCCGCTCAAGTGACTTCAATGATGACCATTCTCCAAGTCTTGAAATGTAATCCTACACCACAGCATTTTTTTTTCCTCTCCCTCTGTAAACACATCTTTTCATAAATAACTTAGATGTCTCCTTGACATTCATGGTATGTAACTGAAGCTGAAGTAGAAAAGGATGGGCGGTGTACAGCACTGAGGAGATGTCACAGTACTTTTGTTCAGCATTTTTGTCAAGTGCAGGTTGCTAACATCAGCCATCAGAGACAGGTGGGGTGACCCACCCGTATTTTTCATGGGTCTTCACCAAACTCTTAAATGTTGCTTCAGCTTCCTTTCGACTGAATGACTTTTTTGATTTGCCAGCTTTTCTGCAGATACGGCCCTGCACCAAACAAAAAAGAAAACCTTCATTAATCATGTGAACGCACAGCTGGAAATCACAGCTTAACTTTTCAATGCATTCGGCCAGAAGGCATTCACTTATGGGTAACAAAAAGCAGAGTCCCCAAACTGGGACAGACCAATGCATTATTACAGATGATTAAAAATGATATGCAGTAAATAAAAAAAAATAGTCATCTGCCAGGCTATTTCTTCCCAGTGAGCCCTTGTGCTGGCACACTGCCCTGCATGCAGCATCCAACGGCTGCTGCCGCGGCCATGCCGCACGACTCGCCTTCCTCTCTGCTGCACGACTTGCCTTCCTCTCTGCTGCACAGGGACCCCTGCAAATAAACGAAGGGACCTCTACCACAACACATTTGGTATGCAGACCCTGATGCCCACCCCACCCCCCCGATACGGCCAGGAGTGCAGCCCTAAGCTGACAAAGACTGTGAGGAGCACAGAAATATGCCACAGAAACGGCGCCTCCGCACAGTGGGGTTCCACTTCCCAGCAGCTCCTGGGGACAAGCGGGTTTTGTGAGCATCCCCTGTGGTCCTTTTCAGTCACAGGAGAGCAAGGGGTTCAACAGTTCCCCAGCCCCTCCCCAGTCCCTCAGAGCCAGGGCTGTAGGTGGAGAAGGAGGCAGGCTGCTGCAACTGGTGCTGAGGTACCAGCTCAGGTCTGGGGAAACAGAGAGATGTTTCAAACTCATTTTCATGCTATGCTCGTAATACAGTCTGAGGTGTGACTGTCACAGAGTCAGTGATTCCAGAAAAACATCATAAAAGCAGAGTATTTCTGCTTGTTACATCTTAGGGCTACCCGCATCTCACCCCCACACACACACTGCTAATGCAGAGCATCAGTAAAAACTATACCAAATCCACCCATTTTAGTTTTTCCAATCTGACCCATGAAAAATGAACAGCTCTGGCATTTCTTAAAGGCAGGAGCACCTTAAAAGCCACTTGCTTCATACCTATATAAAAACAATCATCATTTCTTTATTATTCTTTCATGACAAGTTTGATTACAAATGCAAATATACACATTTAAATATATTGCATCTTTATTACTTCGCAGTTAAATACTACCTCGAAATGCATAGTAATATATAATTTCAAATGCTTGTTTGGCAACAGAAACTTTCACTGAGTTATTAACAGTCTACCTTCTTTTTCACATTGGTCCATGTAATTTACCAAGAAAGAAATTAGGTTGCGGGTTTATTCCACTCTGCAGCAGAAATGCCCTCTAAAGTATTTATGCCTATTCGATTTGTCACAAAATAGAAGTTTATTAAAGTCACAAGTCTAATAATTTCAACAACGTTGACAGACTGCACTGAAAGCCTTTTTTAGAATAAATGGTATTTGATGAGCAGCTACTGTATTACAGTATTACAATTATTAAGAACTGAGTTAATATGTTCTCATTTTTTTCCATTCTTTTGCTCAAAACGATGCATCAGGCTGCATCTTCTGCCTTCTGTATTTTACTGTCAATTTGGAATTTAAACCAAAATCATCCTTTGTAATCGCATGCAACAAATAATACTGAGAAAATAATCAGGTATATAGAGGGAAAAATGGAGACAAAAGGGGAAAAGAAAGAAAACGAACTCTGTCCTCGGGGTATCAAAATTATTTTTACAGACTAAAATGAGTAAATTACTCTGCAGTGTGCACAACTCATTTTGTTCTAGAAAGCTGTCACAATATTGCACAGATACGCTTTTGTGTTCAGCATCACTCTTATAATAACAAAACTGTGGACACATGAGATAAAAAAGGCGTATCCTACTCCTGTTTTAATAAGGCTTTTGTCTGTGTGGTTTGACTTCTCTTGCAGAGTCTACCTTAACTAAAGATTAGGAACAGCCTCTAATTCCCACCACGATTTATTCACAGCCAATTTATAGCCATTTGGTTTTCACAAAAATAGCTATTTTAAATGCTTTTCCTCACCTTTCTCCCTAGTCACCATTTACAAACTAGCAATGTATCTCCTCTTTAAACACTCCTTGACAGACCAAACAGCAAAATGCCCTTCCCATACCTATACTAATTTGTCAATTAATGTTTCCCAAATAAGGATGACCTGATTGGTACTCAGTTTAACCCCAGTAATATATTTTATTAGAAAATATTCCTTTTTTTAGTTCTGTCAAAAGGAATAATTAAATAAGAGTGGGTAATATACTTTTAAAACGTCACTGACTATCTTACATATCCTGCAGGAATGTTTTTGCAGTTTCAAAACAAGTTTTGTACTTTCTTCCTAACCTGAGCTTTTGTTGAAAGCATACTTAGAGAAACATAGGAAAAGATAAAGCCAAGTGCAACAGAAGATGAAATCAGCACAGGAAATGCTGTTCGCAGAATTTCACTGATCAAATACACTTTTGAAAGTAAACATAAACGTACTCTACTACTTAATTTCTGGATTAGGTCCATTTGCCATCTCTTTTCTTATACATACGATTTTTTTATCATTTAAGGCTTTGAAACCTTTCTGAATTAAGTGCATAGCACCTAGAACAGTATGATCCATTTCTTCCCAGCTTCATCGAAGTATTAACACTAACCTGTAACTAGAAATAGGATCTTTGCATTGAGAACAGCTATCACTCATGTTCAGTGTCAGCTACTTACTGCTTCAAACAATGAAATTAAGAATTCTTTGGTGTTGCAATAGCGCAGTAAATACCATCACATCATCTAAAATGTTACTGGAGCCACAGCAAATGAAATGAGCATCATTTCATGAGTTTATTCTCATTCTTCTTCATATTAATGTAAAGAATTACTAAATCCACTTCTTAAATGCATTCTGCTACCACATGCAGGTTGTATGTAAACTGCATCACCAAAGACCAGCTAATTCTACCCCACTGTAGTCCGCATATTTCTATGTTTATATAGAAACCATGGGTGGCACAGTCAGCACTGTCTCTTATTAACTAATATCCTGCCAAGTGTTTATAACTTGGATAAAATTTAACCTCATGGACTGAAAGTTTCCCTTTTTGGTGCCTCAAGTAAACCTCAGATAAAAAGAAAGGGTGGAATTTCAGTTGACACAGTTCAGATGCTTTTGAGTCTACACTTAAGTGGTATCTACTGGCTTAATGATTTTCAGCTTTTTGCCATTCCCACAAAACGCTTCCCAAGTTTAACTAAAAAATGGCATTTGCAGGCAATTATAAAAGAACGTGTCAAACATTTTAATAGGCACCATTACCAGCTCTGACTACAGTTTTATTTTCAGATTGCTACTTAAACATGCAGTCATTTTAAGTTTAGTCAGAAGACTATGAGATGCTGCATTCTGTAAATACGATACAGTATGCAAACAGAGTACTGGCCATAGCTTAGTTACACACAACTGCATTGTGACTAATCTCTAAACCATACACGTCACTACTACCACGGTAAGGAATATAAATCATTTCCATTGCCAGTGTTTTGATGCGTCCAGCACCAAACCAAGAAAAGATATAAAACCAATACCTGAAAAAGATCAAAACATCCCACAAAAGATTAAAAACAACAGAGAAAACCCAAGAAAGCCTTTTGTAAAGATATTAATGTCAACTTCAGCTCTGAGAAGTCACATCAGGAGTTTATTTAAATACTTGCAATACTTTTAGACCCTCACAGAGTGCTTTTCAAAAAGGGATAACTGAAAACCTAATTAAAATAAAGAGTTAGAGAGAACATTTCAGATTTTGCCATCTGCTGTGACTTCATGTACTTATCAAGATATAATTTTAACAAGCTCGAAACATATGAGAGGTGAAAGTAATGCCACAGCATCCAACTGGTTTACACAGCCATGGTGGAATGCAGGGGGACATGTGCTGCACTCAGCCTCCTCACTCGTGCTCCTACTGCACCTTATTTGCCTGGCACAGTGAGCAATTGCATGCCACTCATCTACTCTTTGCCCAGACTAATGAGTCTGAACAAACAGCTCATAAGGATCCAGTCTAGAACGCTGACAACTGCTAGGAGAAAGATCTCCTGGAGCACAGTCTGTTGCAGGTAGCTTTCTCAGGACCCTGAGAGGGACTGCTCCCTCCCACCATACTCAGCAAAAAATTCGAGGTAAATATCACATGTGATTTGGCACCCACATTTAGAGATCACTGTGGGCAAATCTGGGAGCTTTTCTGCTTCTCAGTGATGTTGCTTCTCAGCATTTTTCTACAATCATCAAGGCATCGCATGTCCTCCCCTTGACAATGCTATATGACACCAAAGCACGTCCTCAAAAATATTCATCTCAACATTTAATAGTTCTTTAAGGTCCTTCAGTATCTTTACCAGTATAAAGATATCATCATATCTTTCCTTTCCCAACAACACCATGTCGTGAGCTGGGCAGAACACAGAGTTAAGTCCTGTTCAGAGATACCAAATATGAAGCCTGAAGCTCTTTAGCCCTGCAATCCTGCTGCAACCACCCATCTGCCCACATCTGGCCTGTGTGTCTTGAACATTTCATGCCCTGACATTTCTTCTGGTATCTCCAGCATCAGGATGGCCTCAAAGGGATTTCTTTGGTGGCAACAAAAGGATTTATCTCTCTTGTTAAATCAATTACAGTAGCTCCCAGACCAAAACCCAACATTTTTGGCATAGCACACAGCATCAGGTGGGCTTCCGTGTTGTATCACTTTTACCACTATCTAACAATGGTTCGCCTTTCACGGGATCATACAGTCACCAAAGTGATGGCTGGAAGGGACCTATGGAGGTCTCTAAGTACAATTTAGACACTTGGAGCTGAACTGCCAATACAGGTCAGTTGTGGCACTGCACTGCCAGGTCCTGAATCCTTCAAGGCTGTGCTCAGTCCTCTCCTGATGCAAGGTCACAAATGTTCAGATATTTATTGCACACAGTCACCGGCCCTTACAGGACTGAGGTTATTCTGGAAACAGAGCAAGCCCCTGTACTACACGTCTCTGAGATGCCAGAGCAAACCATTCAGACACATCCAGACTTTTTTCCTGAACGGCTTAAATAAAGTTGTATTGATCGCAGACAGCACACAGCTATCAAGAACAGACTCAGAAGCAAGCAAACCTTCACATTGTTAGCACCGGTCGTTAATGCAGACTCCTCAGTCCTACATTCCTTTCATTAATCCCAGATGTGCAAATAACTCAAGGTTGGTCTTCCAAGGGCAAATCATACCTGCCTTCCACACATGGGGCTAAATGTGGCCCATCATTTAAGCCACCATAAGAGTGCATGGGTACAATTACAATTTCTCTGTCTACATCAGCCTCTAGTAATCCACTTCTAGGTTAATGTCAGAGATGGAAAACAAGAAAAGGTATAAGGAGGTACACAAAAGACTGGAAGTAGTCACTGTGCCACGTATTGCATCTGTGGTGATCCCTCAGAGGACAGCAAGGAGACCCGTAAGGACTTGACCATTTTCCAAGTCTTATTTCTCAAGCTTCTTCATGAACAATGTAAAAACTGTGGATTTTCTAAGAGCTGGAGCACGCTCCCAGTACATAACATGTTCCACTAATGTGCCAGTGACTAATGGCCTTGGGCCTCCACTGTTTAAACCTGCATACTACACAAACATACTCAAATCTCTTCTGATAAGTAACAGAGGAATACAATCCTTAGGCTTGAACCAGTCCTATTCTAGAATATTTAAACAAGTTTTCAGAGAAAAATATTTCCACTGGCTTTAGAGAAACATTCAAAAGTAGAGCAATGCTAAAGTGAGCTATTGTAATGCCCTCAATGCAATGATTGCAATGTGTCACAACATCATTGCTAGAGTGCAGTACACAGTCTCTCCCTCCAACTACATGGCTTATAATTTTTTTCCTTCATGTACTGATGAGGTACAGTTCATTATGTCTCAAAAACTGCACACAATTTATATTCCACTTACTTATTATTTATTTCTTACTAGCTATAGCTAAAACAAAGCAGCATAGAAAATAACGCAGACAAATACTGTTAACGTTGCAGCTTAACTGAATTGAAAATGGGATGTTTTCCTGCAAATGTGTTGTTTCTGAAGCAGTATTTCCCCACTCTTTTGGTCTCCTTTTTAAGAATAATCCATACAAGGAAGTGAAAACTCAGCAAGTTCCAGCTTTAAAGCATCCTGTAAATTTCTCCTTTCGGGAGAGTGACTGTTCTTTGTCCAGGAAAAAGAAATCTGAGTTCCAGCTGAGTAATTATTAATGCTCACTCGTCTGTGTGCAGCTTGGTGCAAGCAGCTCTTAATCGATATGAACACTTAAGAGTCCCGATCCCTGTTTGACAGCTACAGAGCATTGTGGTGTTCTTACTTGCCTTTCTCTAAAGTCATCATGCAGTCAGCAGCATGATTTCAATACAAATGAGGGTTAAGAAACTCCCTTCCTGCATTTTACAGGTGGGACAATCTCTGCATTGGTCAAAGAACAAGAAAATTTTGACAGCCAACCACATTCTCAGAAGGCGTCTCTAGCACCTCCAGGGGTGGAGGTGCTGCCTTACAATGATCCACTACACCAAAAGAGATCGTCCCTGTCCCCTGCCATCAAGCAGGCATCTGCTAGTCTAGATGATGAAGGGCCATTTTCTCTGTCAGTCTTCTGCTGAGCCCTCTGGAATCAGGTAGCAGCAGAGTTACTGAAGGCAAGCCCAGGTGAAAAGGCTGGGAGTGTTACAGCCCCTCTTTGCATGAGCCCACAGGTCTTCCACATCAGAAACCTGAAGCTTTCCAGGTTAAACACAACCATAGTTTATGACAGCTTCTAAAGCAGAAGGAATTACAGCCCAGACAACAACGTCTATCTCTACATTTTCCAAGGTTTCACCATGCTAAAAAAAAATAACGAAACAGAGGTAAAAAGCAGACTACCTCTGAGAACATTTAATGGAGTTAAGACCAAAGATGGTAAGATTAAAGCCATGAGCCAATGTGTTTTCCTCTTACTATTTATAAAAATGTGTCAGCCTCTTCACTAAGATGTGTTTCATACTGATGAACATGGACATCTACTAGTAGAGCCCCATTTCAGAGTGCTTTAAGTACATATCCTCAAATGACCTTTGCAAAGAAGACTATCTGTACTTCACAGGTAGGAAAAAGGAATATAGGGAAGTCACCTACATGTGACTGCCCTTGAAGTCAATGCCAAAACCTGAAATCTAAAATTGGATCACCTTTCCTCAGCTTAAGACCCCTACTGTGAAAGATCCTTCCTCCCCAGTTAATTATAGAACACTTCACAGAATCATTTAGGTTGGAAAATACCTTTAAGATCATCAAGTCCAACCATAAATTTCACACTGCCAAGTCCACCACTAAACTATGTCCTTAAGCACTATATCTATATGTCTTTTAAATACCTCCAGGGATGGAACTCAGCCACCACCCTACGCAGGCTCTTCCAATGCTTGACAACCCTTTCAGTGAAGAATTATTTACATAATATCCAGTGTAAAACGCCCCTGGCACAACTTAAGGTCATTTCCTCTTGTCCTATTTCTTGTTACTTGGGAGAAGAGACCAACACCCACCTCACTACAGCCTCCTTTGAGGTTGTTGTAGAGAGTGATAAGGTCTCCCCTCAGCCTCCTTTTCTCCAGACTAAACAACCCCAGTTCCCTCAGCCACTGCTCATAAGGCTTGTCCTCCAGTCCCTTCATTGCCCTTCTCTGGACATGCTCAAGCACCTAAATGTCTTTCTTGTAGCGAGGAGTCCAAAACTGAACACAAGAATTGAGATGTGGTTTCACCAGTGCTGAGCACAGGGGCACCATCCCTTCCCTAATCCTGCTGGCCACCATTTTGGCTACAAACCAGGATGCTGCTGGCCTTCTTGGCCACCTGGGCACACTGCTCATTCATGCCCAGCCACTGTCAAACAGCAGCCCCAGGTCCTTTTCCACCAGGCAGCTTTCCAGCCACTCTTCCCCAAGCCTGGAGCATTGCATGGGGTTGTTGTGACTCCAGTGCAGGACCTGGCACTTGGCCTTGTTGAACGCCATCAATTGTAAGCCCACCGATTCAGCCTGTCCAGATCCTGCTGCAGAGCTTTCCTTCCCTCAAGCAGACCAATATTCCTGCCCAACCTGGTATTGCCTGCAAACTTACTGAGGGTACACTCGATCCCCTCATCCAGATCACAAATACTAGGTACATTTTAATAGAAATAATCTTGTTAAATTTATAAAATATTTGAAATTTATAGAAATTCATAGAAAATCTGAAAAAATAGTAACATCAATTTCACCTGCTTCGTGACGCTTTAGTGGGCTTTTTTATGGGCAGGTATTATGGAAATAATCCCTACTCTTCTTACTGCAGCTGGGAGTTTGCTACCACTTGTAACAAAACCCTAGAAACAGGAGAAGTATGTAGTCATTCCACAGCTCATAAAGCCTGGCTATGAGAAGCATCTGAGCTCCAGGCCATTTTATAATGTAGGCTTACTCTTCCTTCCTCAGGTTTATTTTCACTCATCTTTGAATGCAGGTTTGGGATCGTAACTGATTTGTAACTCTATCAAGAAGTCATTACAGAAGTTCCAGCAGTTCTAGAGAGGCTGCGCAGAAGAAGATTAAATCAATGAGGATCATAAATTTTAAGAACATGCATGAAATTGTGAAGCAGACAAAAAGACACTTTCCAAGGACAGGCTCTCCATGAGTACAAGACAGGCACGTACTGCCACACATGGCTGCGGACAGGTGCCCAGACGTCCTCAGTCTGACTTTTAACTGGAATAGGGTAATCAGACTGGCACCTTGATGCTGTTTCAGAAGAGGAATGACCTGGCTCTCTGAAGTGTGGTGCCCACTAACCTGTTTCATGAAGACCAATAAGGACAGCAAAGTCATTTTTATCAAAGCACATCAACACTTCTCCCCAGCTTATGCTTTTCCAATTCCCTGCACAGTACTGGTTTGTTTCGCTGCCAGCCAGGTTAGGTATCAGTACCATTATCTTCCCATGCAGTTCATCCTACAACTTTCAGGACCTACTCAATTTCACCATTTCCAGCTGGAGTTAAAGACAGATGCTGTGAAACGCTCTAGAAACGACTCTGTGGAAAAGGACAAAATCAGGTGTCAGACCAGCCCCAAGCCACATGCTTTCAAAACACATGATGATATTCAATATGGTATTCCATTTGCAAGTGAGACAATGGGATCCTGCGCACATTAAATTTAATATCTACTTTAAGCCATTCAGACAGCATAATCACCACAGCCCCTGAAGATCTCCCTGTTTAACAGCGAAGTAATTGCACCTGGCAACCCTTCCATTCTCTCATCTCCCTTCATGCCTAACGCAAGCATTACCTTTTTTGACAGTTACAGAAGATAATTTGTAAACCGGAAACTGCATGTGAAGGACTGAATATGTCAAGGAAAAGAGGAGATCTTCGCTGTCTCTCATCAGCCCAAAGGAGCAGTGATGGGGGAAAATAAATGCAGCTAATACTATGTTACTTAACCAATGTCCCACTTTATGAGAGCAGATGCCCACTCAGGGACAGGCCTCGGATCATGCCTGGCAATAAGACCACAGCAATACGAGGACCAGAATTACTGTGGAGTTACAAACCTTTGATCAGGAAGTCTCTGGTCATGCATGGAAATCCCTGGGCATTATGTAGATGCTGGGAAATGTGCATATTTTCAAGGCTAGCCTGTATAAGGAAGAGTAAATCTTCTACATAATAGGATCTGGGTTATTTAGGTTATTCCTGCAGCAGGACACAACGCCACCCTTCAGAACTAGGCCTTCTGCATTTGAAAAAATACAATTCTTCAACAAAGTATCTGACAAAGCACCCAAACATTACACAGTTCTGTCTTGAACATGTCCACTGAAGAACATGAGGACTGCTTTTAAAATTCAGGGAAGAACCACCTTGCTCCTTTAAGCAAATTAAATTTTCTATGATCCAAAGTTGCAATTTCCTTAAATTCTTATTTAGAAGATCAGCCAGGCATTGTCAGGAAGACTTAGTTCTACCTGCCATAAAAGCATGCTTTAAAACAAGCAGTTTGTTTCAATTTATTGATTTAACTTATTTGATGACTATTTGAATGCTAAGGATGACAACTGAAAGTGTTTTAAATTTTCTTTTTTATGCTTTGAAGGGGCAAAATGGAGATTATGCTCCCTCTGCTTTTTAAAAGAATTAAAACAGCCTCCTACTTCAATGAGTTGGAATCCCTGTGTCTTCATTCCTCTCAGTAGAATATATTTGCATAATAATAGTGGATAGTCAGAACAGCAATATATCAGAGTACACAGAAAAAATGTTTTTTTCCAGTCCATTCATCAGTCCCAGCATCTCAACATAGCAAATATGTATGCTCCCACTTAAACTTCAGCTTGAAAATCCTAGGTTTCTCAATTGCAATAAAAGCGAAATCTTAGAAATATATCTGATTTTCCTCTGTAGCTAAACAATATTCTTTGTTTCCTCTTTGGCCCAGCATTTATACCTTTTCACGGGGAACAAGCCCCATAATATGTTCCATTCTTTGTCTCATCTGTAATCTTTCTATATGAGTCGATGTGCTTTTCAACCATGGACCTAAAGCAACGTTTCCTCCCTTGATGATAACTGGCATTGTTTGCTAAGGCAACTAATCAAAAGCAAAAAGGAAGCTGGTTTTATTTTGTAAGGTCCTAATACGATACAATGGCTCCCAATAATTCAGAGACCATTGTGTTCTCTATACATTTCTGCAGCCTTTGAGATTAGCTGATTTATTCATGGCTATAGTCCTCAAACCCAGCATCTGGAGTATGAAAACCCATGGATTTGCCACTGATTTCTGCTATACATATTTGAAAGACCTGGAGTCTGCTGACCTCCTGGACACCACGCAAGTCCCATCTGCTAACTGCTCACTCACACTTTTGTTTGAAAGGATGAAGAGGGAGTAATTTAGGCTATGATTAACTGCTACCTTCTGTATCTGTTTTTCATAAAATAAGCCCATTTCTCCTATTTCAATCTGGTAGAAGTCAGCTGGGATACTCATATTTTTAAATACTAAGATAAATCAGTCCAATGGACATACAAGGCACATACTATTTGAAGCAAACTAACAGGACTCCACTGTGGTAGTTCTAATATTATAATATAAGGAACGAACATATTATATACCAACAACTTTTATTTGAATTCAGGAAATTTTCCCATAGAAAATGAAATCTTAATTACAAATTATATTTTGTTTTTTATTTAGATCACTATACAGAAGCCCAACACAGCAAGAATACTCATAACTAGGGTTTTCCTGTTCCTACTTCATTATATCCTGACAAAAATTTTATCTTTCTATTCACTGGAGGAATAAGGGATTATTCTCTTCAAAACTAAGAACTTATTCCACAACAATCTGCAAAGTTGACAGTTACCTAAGAGCTGCCTTTGGCTGGTAGTCCTGTCCCAAGACTCCACAGAGAAAACAAGGGACTCATACAAATGCTGACAAGACTGCTACTAGCCAACACTACTGCAAGCTTAAGCTCAAAGTCCTCATGGCATCAGGTGCAGCTGTCAGTTGTTCTAAAAAAAAAAAAAAAATAATTCACGATGTATTATCTGGACATTGACAGACATAGCTTTGTTCTCTCAATCTTCCACCAAAACCAGTATCAAATCATTACCCTCGTCATTAGAGGACACAAACTCCTCTTCCACTTTTGAACAAAGCGTACTTCTCTTCATTTGTGACCATATCATCCACCATGCTTTCAAATGCGAGACATGACTCTTCTCCGAAACACAGGCACTGGCCTTGGCCATGTTCATTACTCAAGGAGAGCCACAACAAACCTCCCACTGTTTCATCACCCCTCTACAACCCACACTGTTCACCTTCCTTCTTTCAGTTATTAATACTATCATGGCAATGGCACAGTTATCAGGAAGCAGAGAGCAAGTGAATAATTTTTAAATCTCTCTTTAAAATTACAAATAAACTATTTTAAAGGGAGCTCCTAAGAAGGAATAACACTCAACAGGCAATTCCACAGCCTGGAAAGACAGACAGGCATACACAGGAGGCTCTGCCTGGACAGGCATGTCGAACAGTTGCCTCCGGGACAACAAACAACTGGCATTCAAATTATTTCATTAGCATCACCCCACCTCCTTGGCTGACACTGGAGATCATTCACTGGTTCAGGAGGGCCAAGCTTTCACCTATGATGACAGGAGCTAGAAAGCAGCTGACTGTACAGGAAGCAAGTACAAAGTCACCCCCTTAAAATCAAGGCTATAGTGGAGTTAAGGACAACACCAAGATTTTAAAAATAAGATTCTGGATCCCAGACAGATAAACTGTCTTAAGCCTTTGATGTAGTGAGAATTCCCCTCAAGATACTGACTAAAGCTGTGTGAATAATTGATTTTCTCAGCTGAATAACTGAAGCAACCAACCAAACAAGCCCGAACTTGTTTGTTAATTAAGATTTTTTTCCCTTGAAAACTGGGAAAAAAAAAAAAAAATAGCTTGAGACTGCTGAATTGTTTCATCCAAACAGAAATTGTGTCTCTTCCATTTTAAACACTTTTTTTTCCAGGCAAAAAACAGCTAAAAATGTAATTCTAGATTTGTGACAGGAAGCAAGGGTCTGCATCCCATAAGGCAGGACATCTCTCAAGCAAAGTCACCTCAGGCCTATGGTTCCTGATGGGCAAAATCTGGAGAAACAGCCACCCTGCTTTAAAATCCAGTCCCTGGGAGACATGCTCAGATTTGGGAACCGGGACTTAGATTTCCCTGCACACAAGGGCAATGCTGAAAAGTAACAAAAAAGTGATACTTCTTAATTTCTGTGTTGCACACTGAAATCTCCTTATGGATATAATTCCCAAGTCAAATGTTTCACCTGTGAAACGTCAGAATTACTTCTCTCCATTTTTCTTTTATATTGCTAAAAGGTCTGTGAAATCCATTAAAAAAAACCCCTGAATTAGTAAAGAATCTTGACTGCCTGAAAATGTATTTTCAGTGTTAGTTCTGTCTGCTTTCTGATCACTTCATAAAAAATAAAAAGATTATGCATTCATAGGTTCCTATTAGCTCTGACAAAACAACAGACTAAGAAGTGCCATGTTTCCCTCCGAAGAATCGGGAGAAAACAGCAGCATTACAGTTAGCCTGGCAAAAATGGACCAATGTGAAATGTTGGATGAAATCAGCCACCTCAGTTTTATCACTCAACTTGCCAAAAGAAGGAAAGTACGCTGGCAGGAAGTTCAGTCCTGCCTACTCACACCAGCACCCGCGCTGGTGAGGCATGCTTTCGAATGCGTCACGGGCTTGGGTATTCACAATGATTTCACACTAAATCATGGTGCTGCAAAGCAGTGATGCTGTTCTGGAAGGCCCCATTCACCCACTTGGCCTCGTGGCTGCTGCCATTTGTTTGTGCAGGGTCCTTCTGAGGCAGCGCAGAATGGGCCTCGACCTTCCAATCTTTCTGTTTTATAGCAAGCATGCTCAATATTTCACGCTATTGCAGGGTGCAGGCTGCTTACAGAAATTAAACAACTAACCTGTGCAAGCAAGCCATCACTGTTCAGAATGGCTCCTTGCAGCCACTCAGACTACCCACAGCACAGCAAGAGCTACCTAAATGCAGTATCACCGTGGTTCTCAACACTTTAGAGGTTCTGTTTCCATTTAAAAGAAAAATGATACAGTCAAAAGTAGATTACCTGTAAAATCTGAAACAGGGACTGGTGAGTGCCTGTTGTACTTTGAGGCCTATTATGCAATCAAGTAGAGATTACATAACGAGGGGAGCGCGATTACAGAAATGTGCCTCCTATGATGTGGAGCCCGGCTATGGTGACAGGATGGCAACCCATCCCGAACTGCACCTCTGTAACCCAGGAATTAAGTTTATTGTCAGTATTACCTATCAACTTTTCCACTTGGAAGGTGTATTCCCAGACTCTGAAATGTGAAACCTATTTAACTACTAAGTTGCTGGCAACTATTTATTTCTGCCTTTTATTTTGTCCCACGGGCATTCTCTTTTTTTATAACTAACTTTGTACACTCCTGGAAGAATGTTACTGAAAGTCTTGCAGTTTAAATGTGCTTATTAATGACACATCCTCTTTTATCAGAAACAACTACTGCTTTCTGGAAATATCTGAAGTGGTTTAAGGAAGAAAATTATCAGGTTATACAGTTTAATATTTATTACTAATAAAACAATTTAGCACTTTTCTTCACTGTGCCATTTTAGGATCCCAGTAAACCTTAATTTAACCAGTTGACATTCAACACTGCAGAAAGACGCTGAATTGTTAAAAAATAGAGAGAATTTAGCATTGTCCTTCTAAAATCTTGTTTAAAATAATGAGAAATACGATCCGTATAAAAAGAGAAGGGTTAACAAATAGCAATAAGTGTGCATACACAACTTCAACATGCCCCAGACTGTTAATGTAAATTAAGGCTCTTTTTATTCCCCCGTTGATGTTTTTTATATCCCAAGGTGACCTAAGAAACTTGACCTCTTCAAATGAACTCCAGAGAAAAATACTGTCTGGTTAAGAAAAGGAGCAGTAGGCCCAAATCAAACAGGGGAAAAGAAGAAAAAAGCCACTGACAAAAGAGTCTGCTAAATAATCAAAATGAATTTTCTGACTTTCAAGAAACCAAACCTTTACTTCTGCTCATACAAACAGTTCCACAGAGGCAAACAGGAGCAAGCTCATTTTTAAGCAAAAAAAAAAAAGTTATTATTTACTCTTTCCCCCTCTCCTTGCCAAGATATGAATTTAAGAAGTAACAGCATCATTTGCTGACAGACGTGGAGCTGTGCATGTCCCCTGGGTTCAAGGGCATTCATGAAGTGAACAGGAAAACCACCCTGTCACAGCCATGTGTGTGTTGCCCACTACAATATGCACTAAGAAGGATTAGCTACTAGTTTCACTGGCAATATTTACCCATTTATTAAAAACGTCTTATGAAATACTTCTAAGCACATTCTGCATGGGGGAAAAAAAAAAAAAGCATAAAACACATTGATTCAGTTCAGATGAGATCCTCCGCTGGGAGAACCAGGCACCTCCTCCAGAGAGGAGAGCTGACAGGAACCAAGGATTCTGTGATCCTGTGATCCAGCCGCTGAAACTGCCGTACGTACCCGAAATGACTTGTTCCTTTCAGGCAGGGAGATTTTAGAGTGACACAACTTTGCTGGCAGCTCAGTCACATCTCTGCCCAGTGTGCCAAGCCCCAAACCCGGGGGACACGGGGGTCACCTCTTCTCCCCTTAGGGATGCTATGCAGGACAGCACTAGACAAAGACCTGGGGGCAGCAGCTCCAGCATCGTGCCCCACGCCAGCAGCAGCAGCAGCAGCTCTTCACGTAGCAGACCCGCAAGTATGGCTGACTGGTTGGTGAAGGGCAGGAGGCAGAGGACTCGAATCCCCACTGCAGGCTGAAGGGTCCCTCTGGCTTTTGGGGCAAGGGAGGTGCCTCTTGGGGGCAACAGACACGACACCTCGGTGCCACACGCGCCACAACCATACGTGGGGACAAAAGACACGCAGGAGGACATGGTGGATGCAGATGCTCCTTGCTCCTCCAAGCTGCCCCACACCTCCGCTGCGCTTGCCTGAAGGAACCCCAGAGTGTGGGGTTTCTTCCCACCAGCGATGCCAGCTCCTCGGGGGAGACCTGTCTGGCCAAGGTCGGCCGCAGGTGGGGTTCCCTTTGGGGTTCCCATCCAAGCACGCACACAACACATGCATCCCCGAGAGCGAAAGCCTTGGACCCCCTACCTGCCCCTTGACCAAGCTGGCCGCAAACTGCCTCATGACGGCCTCCACGGTGTAGGCGCTGGACCAGCCCCGGGGGGTGAGCAGCTCCATGCAAATGGCTCCTCCGTCGAGGACGTAGCCGTTCTCCAGGCGCGGGCTGAGCACCCTCATGAAGGGCGGCGAGAAGGGGAAGTTGTCGGGAAAGGTGAGGTTGAGCAGGATGTACTCCGTGTTGGTCTCCTTCATGTCCTGCCACAGCACCGAGTCCTTGTCCACCTGGTGCAGCTTCACGTTCCAGTCGAAGAGACTCTCGTCAACCAGCTCCACCGAGATGAAGCGGTCGCTGAGCCGCGCGATGTCCTGCAGCTCCTTCATCAGCCGCCGACTCCGCACCTGCGTGCAGTGCTGCTGCCGGAGCGCGGGCACCAGCGGGCCCGACCCAGGACCAGGACCGGGACCGGGATGCTGCGCCGCATCCTTCCCAGCGCCGGACTCCCTGCCCGCCTCCCGCACCTTCTCCTTGCCCGAGCGCGGCTGCTTGGCCACCTCGGGCGCCTTCTTGTTCTTGTGGCCGCCGGGGCTGCTCTCGCTGCTGCTGCTGCTGCAGCCGCCGCCCGCGGGGGGACCCTGCGGCTTGTTGCTGCTGCTGCTCTTCTGGCTGCCCCTGCCCCGCAGCGACGAGCCCTGCTGGCTGCTGCTGCTACTGCGGTGGTGGTGGTGCTTGGGGTCCTCCGTGTCCCGGTTGTGCAGGCGGATCAGCCCGATTTTCCGCAGCAGAGTGGCCATGTTGTGCGCGGCTCCGCGCTCCCTCTCGCCTTTATGTGGCTCGGTGGCGGCGGGGAGGGGGGGTGTTATTAATTTAAAGCCCCGGCTGGGCGGATTTGCTCCTCGGGGTGGGGTTGAGGGGGAGACAACGGCGAGGCCGCCCTCTCCTCCCGCCGGACCTGGGAGCACGGGGAGGGAAAAGGCGGGGAAGGATGCGCGGCTCAAACGCCTCCCCTCGCTAGGGCTGCTGCGGGCAGCATTGCAGCAGCGGGGCTGCTCCCGCAGGCGTCCCGCGGCCGTGATCCCGGGAAAAGGAGGCGGGGGGGGAGGGAAGGCGAAAGGGGAGTAAAATAAAAAAGGCCGGAGGAAAAATAGAAAAAGAAGAGGGGGGGAGGAGAGGGAGAAAAAAAAGAGGGGGGAGAGAAGAGGGGGGAGGAAAAAAAAGAGAGGGGAGAGGAAAAAAGAGAAGGGAGGAACAAAACCAACAAACCACCCGCAAGGGAGAGCTGGGGGGCAGCGTGCACAGCGGGCGCGATCGCCTGCGTTGCAGATGGCTTCCCCCAGCACCTTCGGCTCTCGCAGCCGGCCGAGCCAATCCCGGCAGCTCCCGGGCGGGCCGGTCCCCGCGCCGCGCCGGGCGCCTCCCCCCGGGAATCGCGGAGGGCGTGCTGAGAGGCGGGCGGCAGCCCCTGCCTCCGCGCTCCCGCCCTTTGTTCGGCTGCGGCGGCGGCGGAGCACGGAGAGGGGCCGCTGCAGGGCAGCCCCTGCCGCAGCCCCCGCGTCCACCGGTCCCGGTCTCGGTCCCCGCCCGCAGTGCCGCCCCCCTCCCTCTTCACCCGCGCTGCCACAGCGCGGCCCCTGCTGGCGGGGCGGGGACAGCGTGGAGGGGCTGGGGCGCCCCGGCCGACACCCCGGGAAGGGCCCACGGGTGCGTGCGTGGGGGTTGCAAAGGTGTGTATGCGTGTGTCATCGCTCACACGGCTAGAAATGGGTCTGTCCTCACACTCGGAGTTTAGTGCACACGTATATAGAATCATAGGATGATAGAAGTTGGAAGGGACCTTTAAGATGATCAGCTGTCAGTCCAACACCATCATGCCTACTAAACCATAGAATCATAGAATCACTGAGGTTGGAAAAGACTTTTAAGATTATCCAGTCCAACTATCAGCACAAAATCACCCTCCCTGCTGCACCAGGAAGGACCCACAGGCGCTTGCATGGGTGTTGCACACAAATGTGTGCGTGTGTCATCTCTCACACGGCTAGAAAAGTGTCTACCATCATACTTAAGAGTTCAGTGCACACGTATATGGAATCACAGAGGTTGGAAAAGAACTCTAAGATCATCCACTCCAACCATCAGCCCACCACCACCACGCCTACTGAACTACGTCCCGAAGTGCCACATCTACATGCTTTTTTTTGAACCCATCCAGAGATGGAGACTCCCTCCGCTTCCTTCATTAAACACCACTCTTTCGGTAAACAAATTTTTCCTAATATCCAGCCTAAAGCTCCCCTAGCGCAACTTGAGGCCATTTCCTCTCATGCTGTATAATGCAGATACATAAAAACTGTACAGTCATGTGTAAGAACATAATTGTACTTAAATGTATTTACTGTGCATACGTCTACCCACCTAAACGCATATAATCATATATATAAAGCACATACCTATAAAAAACCATGGTTGGAAAATAGATACAAAGACATATACATGCTGTATTTGTAGATGTGTATATTTCCCTATTTTTTGTGTTGGGAATGATATGACAATTTTTGTTTCTTCAGCAAGAGTCCCTCTTACATCTGCTCAATTCCAGACTGGATAGGTCCATCATAGAATGGTTTGGGTAGGAAGGGACTTTAAAGAGCACCCAGTCCCAACCGCCCTGCCCTGGGCAACGACACCTCCCACTAGACCAGGTTGCTCACAGCCCTATGCAGCCTGGTCTTGAACACCTCCGTGGATGGGGCTTCCACAACTTCTCTGGGTTACCTGTTCCAGTGCCTCACCACCCTCACAGTAAGAAAAATCTTCCTAATATCTAATCTAAATCTACCCTCTTTCAGTTTAAAATCATTCGTTACCTCTTGCCCTGCACTCCCTGATGAAGAGACCCTCCCCTGCTTTCCTGTAAGGGGGCTGTAAGGTCTCCCCAGAGCATTCTCTTCTCTAGGCTGAACGAACCCAACTGTCTCAGCCTGTCCTTGTATGGGACGTGATCCAGCCCGCTGATCATCTTCATGGCCTTCTCTGAACTTGCACTAACAGATTTGTAAATGTGTGCATATTTCTGTATTTTTTTTCTGTTGGGAATGATGCAACAATCTTCATTTCTTCAGCACATACACATATCCTGTCCCTCTTACACCTGCTCACCACCAGCCTGTGTATCGTCTTGGCACTCTGTGTAGCACAGGAAGGAAAAGCTGCTTTTGAAAATCTCAATCTCAGTCTTCTTTCACTTCATAGACTGGAAAAGAAAAGAAAGGCTTTGAACAAATGCAACAAATGCTTTGAACTGGGGAGTAGTGAAGGCAAGACCCAAAGCATTATCACATCTGTTGTGCAGAGAAAGTAAAACAATGGGCAGTGTGTGCATATACCAGCATTATATTCCATAAAACCTTCCCCAAGCAAACACATTCCCATTGCCAGGAGTGGCCTAAAATATAATCTTCTGTGGTTTTGAAGAGTGCCCTATGCTGGAAAAGGACTGCTGCACTTCTATAAATATCTCCAGAGGAAACTCGCTGGGTTTCTTGAAAGCTATCTGCAGGATGTGTTACGTTTTCATCAAGAACTGAGTACCTGACTCACTTCCAAAAAAATTTGAGTTAGTTCACTTTTGAGCTTTTTTCCCTTTCTTCTTCCTGCTACTTGAACCACTTAGTTTTACCAGTGGGTCCACATTCAGCAGGTGACCATTCACTGGTGACAATTATGTCAAACTAGATAGCATGAAATGTCATCTCTTTGACAGGCTTTACAAATGGACCCAAAAGGTAGATCAGTCTGATTTACCATGGATTAAAAAGTTTTCTGTTTTTAAAATCAAGACCTTAGAAGTAGAACTCTATTTGTTTTTCAAACATGGCATTATTGAAGGCTCAAAATCATCTTAGTAAAATTATTGAGAAACCTTCTTAACCTTCTTGCTCATAATTTCATTTATTTTCTCAGTTTGTGCAATGGATACAAAACACATGAATAACAATTTATTTATTTTAAAATCCTACCTAATAATGTAGGAAGTAAATTCACTGAACAGAATCTGTACTTGAGGAGATCACAACAAATGTAAACTGAATTATGGGCCACATGGCATAAACCAGGAGGAGGAGGCACAGAACGACACCATGACCCAGGCAGGGTTGTACTACTCTTGGCTGCATCATGATGCCGTGGGACTGGTGGGATAGCAACACTCTTCTTCAGCTCCTTTGAAGGAGCAGGGAGTGGGGAAGTTGGAGATGGAAGCCCTCTCCTCTTGTTCCCAGAAGACCCTGTAGAGAAAAGTACTAGGGAAGATGACCCACATGTGATACCTGATGTATCTCTAATTAGCCTGTTTTGTATGGAAAAAAAAGTGAGCTAAAAGCAAATGGTGTCCCAGAAGTAAGTTGCCACAACACTGTCCTTGTTTGCTCCTGCCCTCCATGCTATTTACCTTCCCAGTCCAAAAGCCTGTTAGTGTAGTAACCCTTGGGATTGCTGTGATCCTTCCCGGTGTACAGATACCTAGGATCTATTGCAAGGGGTTGTTTGCTGAGATCTGCATGTGAAATACTGTTGACTGTTTACTGGGGAACATCCTGGGGAATGTGAGGTAGGTGGGATGAAACCTCTGGGAACGTTCCTTTCATCTCTTGCTCTTCTCCTACCTTCCTTCTCCTTATAGACCATCGTGCCCAGGCAAATGATGACCCTCCAGTTTATAGGATATTGGAAAGTGTGTCCAAGCTTTCCCTCAATAACTTTCTGCAGTGCCAGTTATGCTGCCCCCGGAGCTATTGATGAACCATCAATGGAGCTGGGAAATTTCTGGATTGTAGACAAACTCCATACAGACATTTTATGGAGAGTGATGCTTCCAGGTAGCAAGTAATCTGTGCTTTGATGGGCATATGACTCAAGCAGGACTTGCAGGGGGAGAAGCTAAGGCATAGGAGGAAATTTCTGTTCCTCTTGCCAGAAGTTGGAGTGAGGCAGAGAGAAACGTGATGAGACAGGTCAGGAGGCTGCTCCTGCTGTGATGCAGAAGCTTGAAGACACAGAATCTTCACCTGTAGCTTCAGTCCTGGCAAGCGGTCGTGCAGAACAATGTGTTCAGTTGTTGTCCCTGGTTGAATATCTAGAGCAAGACAGGATGGTGGGCACATATGCTGAACTGAACAGAATGTTAGTTAGCAACTTGAGCCACTGTGTTTGCTACATTAATGTTTTAAACTGAAAGGCCTCTGCATGGTGTTCCTGATACAGTTGGTAGCAAGAGCCACTATCATCAATTTAACATGACGGAAGTTATTTATCTGTCTCATGTAACTGCTGAACTACCTACCCAGCAGTGAAGGCTTAAAAAAGAGCCAAGTTTGTGTAAAGGCAGACCAAAATCAAGCAGCTCCTCCATGGCCTTGTGCCATTGTTTTGTAAAAAGGTATGAGATTAATAATGGAAGTGATGAGAAAGCTGTTTCAGCAGTGTGGGAAGTGTAATAGGAGTGTCTGGACAAACGGTGTTCTTCTGTTGCACAGGACTGCTCTCATTGTGCTGAAATCTGGTACAATTTGTGTCTGTACAGTCTGCAGTGTAGAAAAGCTGTAGTGATGTAGTAAACTCTTCTTTGTCATACCCAGGATTCCTCAGCAAGAGAATTAGTTGGATAGCCCAGGATGGACTGTGGATGGCTGCAAGTCTAGGGCCTTGAAACAAAACAGGAAATAAAACAACTTGCAGAGGAGACTCCTCCTTTATTGTCTAGACTGTTCTTATCCACATATTCATTGACTGACCAAAAATTCTGAATGAATGCAGTCTATGATCTCTACAGATTTCTCATCAGTTCTTCTTCCATAGTATCTTACATAGCAGAAACATATCTATTACCTCTCTTCATTATCACACATTCTCTCTACTTTGTCAGGTGCAGGAGTCAAATTGCACTAGTCTACCATCTCCCAGACACAGCCCTCCTATCCCTGCCCTAAAGCAGGACTGGTAGATCCACCTATGGTGCATAAAGACATCCTCAATTGATGCAAGGACAGCAGAATCAGGCAGTTAAAAGGACATCTGCATATGAAAACAACCTGATCTCTGGCATATATTTCTTCTATATATTTAGCTGGAAAGCTGCTTTCAGGCATAGCATAGCCATTGTACACTGATTAGTGAAACAGAAACAGTGTTCAAAACTCAGGTCCAGAAGCAGCCCTGAGCCACACATGGGGCAGACTACAAGCCGATGAAGGGTGTCTCAGGCTCTTCTTGCAGTAAAGAGGCATCCGTCACTGGCTGGAGATTCAGAGGTCCGAACAGGTATTGCAATACCAATTCGATATTGTATGGGGCTACCAGGAAGGTGGGGTTTCTTTCTAGCAGGATATTTGCAAAAAAAGGAGTTACCTGGGGCTCAGCAAAAAGTGCAGGTGCATATTGTTTACTTCCATTTCAATGCAGCAAAATTTTAAGCAACCATTAGAAATGGTTGCTTAAGTTGAACAAGTGCAAAGAAGCATTTCTAGGATGATTAGGGGAACAAAATACACATCTTAGGATAATTAGAAGGTCATGTCTTGTTTAGTGTAGCCCAGCAAAGATTGAACGGGGGTGTGGTAACACTTTATAAATATATTTGAGAAGTAAAGGTCAGAGAGGCATATTGACTTCATCACATGATCAGATGGCTGTACAGTGAGTAGTCCTGAATACATTTGGACTGGAAATGTAAAGGCTTCCAGCTATCTGATGAATGAAGGGCTTAAATACTCTTCCAAATACTCTTCCAAGCACTGGAAACAGTAACATGCACTCTTGCAGAATGGAGCCCGAGAAGCTTACAGATATAATTGTACGACACAATAGAACAGGAAAATGCCTGAAGATAGAAAATTAAGATTATATTATGAGTCCCTAGGCACGTGATATGTCAGTATCCCCAAATGTGTTAGAAAATAGATTAGCTCACTGACAATTTGCATTATACTCACAATAATTCTATGCCTTAGGGCTTCCCCTGGGGTTGGGAAAGATTTTATTTTATTCCTCTTGATGCATTATTTGTCCTCTGCTGGTCTTTTTTGCCTTCCTCTTCAGGTCTGCAGATAGATTGTTATAGATGGCATTAACATCTCAGGGTTTGTGTATCCTGCTTGTATACTCAGGATTAGGCCAGCCTCTAGACCCAGAACTCTAAAAGCATTATTAACATAGCTCAGCTTGGTAGGCACCATTGATTTCCTTTGTGGAAATGGGACAGAACCTCCTTTCTAGAATCAAATGGAGATTTAGTTAGCAAAGTATTTGTAAACCTGCCAACAGACACTTTTTCAACAAGCAAGCTATTTATTCATCTTTCCTTCCTTTGCCTGTCTGAGTTGTCCCAGCGCTTGCTAGTATCTCACTGGGCACCTTTGATTATTCATTATTTGTCTGCCTCCTTTCATCCTCCAAGGCGACTACATCACTTGTTTTTAAAAGAATATCCAGAGGAAAGCATTTCCAGCAACAAACATCAAGAACAAAACAAGAGACAAAATGTATGGAATGTAAAAGCCTGTTGAGGTGCATGTGCAGTCCCTGTGTTACTGTTGACACATCCTCCAAAGTTACCCTCCTCTCAGTTTTGGAAGTCCATCTGGCATTTCTCATGTCTTCCACTGAGTTAGATAAACAAAATACTTGAGGTAACCTATACTCCACAGACATGATAAGCCTAGGTAAGTGCAAAGGATACCTGGGTAAATGCATAAATAAGATAAAAGAATATTCATTATATCACAGCAATAGCTTTTGAGAATGAGCAAGATAAACAATGTCCCTGGAGAATATGATTGCCTTCTTTTAAAGTCTGCACAGCAGTGAAAATGTTCAGGAGAGGCATTCTGTGTTCAGGGTGTTCACCTTCATGTATTGCTACTTACTGACTAAAAGAGATTTGCATCCAGGAATTCTGAATCATGGAATTTTGTGTCAGTGGTGACCAACTCATATACTCACAGGCATTTTTAAATTATTGCACTTGAACACAAATGCAAGATATGGTCAGTAATCCTGAGAAAAGTCTTTCTGTAAAGTTTAGAAATCATTCATAAATTTCTCCTGAAATAGAAGTACAATGCATTCTTTACCTTGTTCTATCTTCAGCCTTGACATCTTCTGGCCACAGTTTCATCTTACAATATCACCTTTATAGTCATTCTGTAGCTGCTCAGCAAGGAAGCTGTATCCCATGGAACAGCTGGAGGAACGGCAACTATATGATGATCTCTGGATGCAAAAATTCTTCTTTTTGCAGATAGTGACTTTCTGGATTTCTGGCTAGAATTTCTGTAGGTCTGATATTATTAACTTTTCTGGGCTCCTGCTTTTAACCAGAGAACCAGGGCCATCACTGAGGCCTTACAGCACTCCTGCTTTTAACTGAGGGCAAACAATATGCACCTGAGCCCTAGGTAGCCCCCTTTTTGCGGAGTCTCCAGCTAGTGACGAATGGCTTTTTACACCAAGAAGAGTCTGAGGGGAGTCCTACATCTGCTGTCTATGTCAAGTTGAGGGCTGCTGCCAGACCTGTTTCACTAGTCAGTTCACAGCAGCTGAGCCAGAAAGTAGCATTCTAGGCGCTCCAGTACTCTGATGCACAGCACCAAAGGGACACACAAACATAGCTTATTATCAGCTCAGAGTGCTGGGTTAACCCCCAGCTAGACAAAGACACTAAGACTCTAGGTCACCTAAGTATCAGATAGATGTCAGTGTGAACCATACAAATATAACACTGGGAGACAATCAAACCCATTGATTCCAACTTTGAAGGCAGAATGCTGTAATTGCAATAATTTAGTCTCAAATACTTTCTGGTACCATCAAATAATTTTTGGCTCCTAAAGTTTTAAAACTGCATAGCAGACCTCTTGCTCACCTGAAGTGACAGGAAGAGGATAAAGTTCAATAGTACAAAGTACAAAGCCATGTGCTGAGGGGCCAGTGATAAGGATTTTTTACGTAAATCTGGAGCAGCTGATAAAGAAAGAAGAGATAAAGAAAGAAGAGTGTATTGGTAGAAGGGATAAAAGAGATGCGCTGCCAGACTGATGCAGCCTTAAAAAAGCCAAAGGCTGAGATGACTTAAGATGACACTAAGTGAGGTACTGTTAGTAAAGATGGGGAAGTATTAGAACCTTTGTATAAGATGATGGTAAGATGACATTTGGATCCCAGAACAACACACTGTCATCTTTGATGCCCACTAAACAGTTTTGCTTTGACTCCAGTCAATCCTTTACCTTTGTATTTCCTTAAATCTCACCATATTCTCTCATTTCCCTCTTTACAGCACACAGCCATAGAAAAGGTCAATTGCAACACATTTATGGGTAATGAACTCTTCCTCATCTTCCGTAAAAATCTTAATATCAGCATTCTCATCACAACAGTAAGGGACATGCTTTAGCTTCCTGACTCTCAATGCCAATTTTAAATCCCAAGCTACTGTGGAAAAATTTAAAAGGGGTGGCAAAGGATAAAAGAAGCTAAATTATTTAAAAAGTTAGATTAGTTGCAAGATTACTGGCAGTGGCTCAGTTCCTTGAAAATAAGAAGCGCGCATTTACGCACACTGTCATCGCTGTCATACACTGTCACCAGGAACTATGATCAAGTCCTCACACCCTGATCTTGGAGAAGCTGCTGCTGCCACCAGGTGGTAGTTCACTGGTCCTTGACTGGGAGGATGAACATATATATCTTACTCAAAGAAGTCCCAGGAAGACAGGTAGGCCCTGAAGGAGGTCCCATCTATGGAAAGTTACAGAAATGTCACTCCAGCCCAAAGCACATTTTGGAATCTGAGGAAAGAAAGACCTGTATTATAGCATTCACAGTCAGCAGTTACCCATGGGTGTGGCTAGAGAAGCAAGCAAACTAAATTCACAGCATCAGACATACAACACTGGTCCTTTTTCTCTTTAGATGACATTCATGTGCTTCACCACTTCAGATTCACCACTTCATATTCCAGAAATATATTTTGGGGTAGCATTGTACCCTTAAAGTAGAAATGACAGTTCCTTACATGCTTTACTGCTGTCACTGTTGCTTCTGCAGAACTAATGTAAGGAGGAATATAGTGAGCACTCTGTTACACACCATACAAACAACAAATAGTTTGTCACCTGTGTCTGTAGTCACAGACATTGTAAGAGAAGGGCTTTTGCCCCACCAATGGGATTCATGCAGGCCAGTGGTTCTTCCCTACCCACTCTGTAGATGTTGAAGGTGCACACAGAGATCATGGATTATCAGAGGCAGTGTACATAGTTGTAGATCAGCTGCTGGGTTTGTCAGTAGCAAGCCAAAAGATGGATGTTTCTTTTATAACATGCACTTTCTCCTGCAACATCCTCTACAAGAGGACAGTAAGAGCAAACCTGTGTTTGAGTCCTGGAAGCACCGGGAGGTACCACAGTTATTGGGCTGCTGTGCCCTTCAGAAGATGTTCACCAGGACTAGCATGGCTGTACTACTGAGCAAATCTCAGCTGGCTCTTTCATACCTGATTGTTCCCGGGTAAAAGTTAATACATTGCAATTAACTATATTAGAAGAAATCATTTACTTCTTTGGTTTCCAAAGAATACCATTTTATCTGGATGTCTGAGACAGAATGGATGTCTCTGTATGTACTTGTTTCCAGACTAAGATATAGAAAATAGAAACAGAAAATATTCTTGGGTTTAAAATATGCCTTCATAGCAGATTAAATTAGGTCTGTTATAGACCTGAACCACAAATACAAGCATGGTGATGGATAGTGCTTGTTCTAAACACAACCACTGAGTCATAACTGGCTATCACAGCAGAATCACATGCAACAATACTGCCTTCACAGTTTGCCTCACTTATGATGCCTTAGTCTTTCTTTCCCACTGAGGTCGAGCTCTCTTTCTAACCCATTGACATCAACCTTCATGACCTTTGAGTATATCTATGCTGCACCAGGTGTTGCTTATGTGCTCCAGACATTTTCAGATACATGTGTAGAGTTGGCTCTGAACATCTGGAATCTCTGTGGCATATTCATTTGCCAAGCTATTCATGTGGTGGCAACACCAAGCAAGCCTCCAATGTGTGCTTTATATTCCATTGAACCTTACATGAAAATGCTGATTGATCACCTCATATTTTTTTTCAAATTGTGCTTCTGCCACTTGTAATACCATGCCTTGTACAGGCATGCTAAGGTTGCCAGATCCAGAGAGGCCACATGAGCACATGTGCTCATGGCGAGCCAGTGCTCAGCAATGTAACAAACAACAATAATCCAGCACAGGACTGACATCCTTTCCCTTTCCTCTTCTCCTAGACTCTATCTCCATACCTATACGATCCCAGTCACATGCAAGATGCACAATCCCCCATGAACTCTCGTAAAACTTGTACCTTTCCCACATAAGACAGGTAAGACAGATTTCTTCACAATGAAGGTGGTGATGCACTGGCACAAGTTGCCCAGGGAGGCTGTGGATGCCCCTTCCCTAGAAGTGTTCAAGGCCAGATTGCATGGGGCCTTGAGCACCCATGTCTAGTGGGAAGTGTCCCTGCCCATTGCAGGGAGGTTGGAATTAGATGCTCTTTAAGGTCCCTTCCAACCCATTTTATGATTCTGTGAAAACCATCACTGTAATTTTTGGTTTTTACCTGCTTTCCTTTGGCTCGAATGACTTTTTGCCTCAGTTTCCCATGCCAGCCTCTGAGAGGTGCCTACTCATGACCCACACAGCAGGATCTGGGATCTAATGCTTGACGTGGGGCTTGGCTCACAAAGAGGTCCAGGCTGGGAGGGACATGGCAGGCCCAGCACTGTTGTGACTGCATGGGTGAGCTGGATGCTTCAGTGTCATTCTCAATGTGACCACAGGAGATCAGGGGAAGGAAAAGGCAGGGGCTGCATGCTGAAGATAACTTCTTTCCTTCTTCAAGGTTGTACCACCCCACCAGCTTCCCAGCTTGGTCTCATCTCACTCAATGCCAAACATGGACAGATATTTTCTAGTGAGAAGGAGGGATGCCCAAATGTAAGGTGGCCTTCATGTCATATAGTCATAACCACAGAGCTGGATTCTGGTTTAAACTGGGTCATCATCTACCTGCACCCATCCTTACAAATCTTGCCACAAGAAACATACTTATGCTTTGACTCTGAGCCCATAGTTGCATTTGTATATGAAATACAAAAGCAGAAAACAGGTGAAAGTCAGAAGAAGAGGATTTATCCATATCTATATCTGTGCTGTTCATCCAAGGAGGATGTAAGGAAGTCTGCCACTGTTGTTCTGGTAGCAAAGGGAAGACAGAGAGTGAAAGGGTTGATGTCAACCCAGTAGTACCAGGGTCTTGAGCAGGCAGGGCTCCAAACAATTCTTGAATCAGTTTGTCTTATTTGATTTCCTCCTGTTGTGAGGACAGATGGTCCCGTCCTCTTCCCTCAGCCTTTTTTTTTCTGGCACCAGGGCAGGCTGTTCCCTACCTGTGCATGATCAGTCTTCTCTGTTATGGCTTCTAGGATAGTCAGTGTCTTCTGTTTTTCCATCCTCTGGCAAACAGCATGCACGCACCAAATGAAACCAGCCACAGCTTGCAGCTTTCTTTCAGGAGTGTCCATGGAGAGAAGAGATTCAAGGAAGCTACACTGGTCCCCAGCATCAATACACTATGGTGAACTGTTCCTCATATTGATTTTCTCTGCCGACACCTCCATCTCTAGATCATATTTTCTTTCAGAGGTGTTTGCCTGAACTTAGTGAAACCACATCCCAGAAGAACTGCTGGGGCAGGAGAGCCACCAGGCATTCCCCAGAGGGATCAACATGCCAGTACTCTGAAATTTTGTCTAAAGACCTGTGCTGGGGAGCAGAGGGGAAGCAGTAGGCACAGAGAATGGCCAAGCTATATGGTCTGTGAGATAGTCATCGCAAGGCTTTTCCTGCTCTATCTTTTCAGCCTTCATAGTAGAGAACAGTTTGAGAACCTGTGCCCTCTTGAAAAATGAGGGACAGTGAATTACCATGAAAATGGTGTTTTTATAAAAAGATGATAAGGATGTACAGAGAGTATATGCGGTATAGCCTCAGCCAAAGCTTGTGGAGACATGGAGGGACATGGGGCCAGTTGGGATCATGTTGGATGAGTAGGCTGAGTAAGGCAAATTCGACACAATCTCATCCTCCATCCAAAAATGGACCCTGGAGCAATCCCTTATGCCAGACTCCACCTGGAATTCATCTCTCCTCAGGCTGGTCCGGTCGCTCTGAAATTACTTTTGGGAGCAATGTGGCAGACCAGGCGATCTGTTCCCATGGCTCCCAAGTAGGCATTCATTTGGCAAGACTGCAGCAGAGTTCCCCAAGAGACCGCTACTCGCATAATTTAATAGTTGTATTGATGATCTAGGGGTAAATATAAAACTGCAGATAAAAGGAGCATACAGAAAGGCTAGCAAAGTGACAAATAGTGTGGAGGTAGGCTGAAATGAATAGTGGTGTTTGTAAAATAAATGCATTTTAATAAAAGCAATTTGCAAAGTCATGCTACTAGGAGCAGATTGTACAAGTACATGGAACTGGAGCATATTCCTACAGCAGCAAACTTTAAACAAAATGAGGGGTCATAACATATTGGGCAATGTATGCTTTCAGCACAGGAAGCCAACCTGAGCTGCGTTAAAAGAAGCAAGACAGGAGGTCGAGGGAGGTGATTGTCCCCTTCTACTCTGCTTTAGTGAGACCTCATCTGGAGTACCTTGTCCAGCACTATGGCCCCCAGCACAAGAAGGACATGGACCTGTTGGAGCAAATCCAGAAGGAGGGCCATGAAGATCACGAGGGCTTCTATGAAGATAGGCTGAGATAGTTGGGGTTGTTCAGCCTGGAAAAAAGAAAGCTCCTGAGAGACATTACAGCAGCCTTCCAGTACCTAACAAGTGCCTACAAGGAAGCTGGAGAGAGACTTTTTACAAGGACATGTAGTGATAGGACAAAAGGTAATGGCTTTAAACCGAAAGAGGGTAGATTTAGATTAGATGCAAGGAAGAAAGTCTTCACCTTGTGGGTGGAGAGGCACTGGAACGGGTTGCCCAGAGAGGCTGTGAATGTCCCATTCCTGGAAGTGTTCAAGGCCAAGCTGGATGGGGCTTTAAGCAACCTGGTCTAGTGGAAGGTGTTGCTGCCCATGGCAGAGGGGTTGGAACTGGATGATCAGTAAGGTCCCTTCCAACCCAAATCATTCTATGATAAGATTCCTGTGGAATCTTGTGGTGAAGAGGACTTTTGCAGTCCTGCAATGCTTCAACATTGAGCATCCCTAGGGGAATGAGGACTAATAACTCTGCAGAGAACAATACCAGATTTTGATGTGCAGATCATCTTCCCTTTTCTGAAATACTGAAAAATACTGAAAAATAATACTGAAAAAAACAGAAACACTGAAAAAGCTGAAAGCCATTAAAGAGAATGATGTACAGAGCTCAGTATGCTTAATTTATCATATAGAAGTCTGAAAGATGATTCAATTATTTGATTAAAGTACAGAATAGATACCTCAGAACAAAACTAAAAGAGCAATAAAGGATTTCTTCATCAGGTAGACAGAGATGTAGAAAGAATCAATAGCTATAAATTAGAGTCGTCCTCAGGTGACTTCTGTAAGTAAAACCTATTTAATGTTGGACATGAACAGTGATGTATATTTTCCATCAATGCAGACAGATTGTATAGAGGGAGGAATATGAACATACAAGAGTGTGAAGAGTGTGTTTAAAATTAAGTTACTTGAACACCTCTCCAAAGAACAGTAGAAAGAAAGTCTTCAGCTCAATGCCTGCCTGTCTCATAGTGCCTTTCAGAAAGGAATGTCTGCCTACATCATATGGTACATCAGAGACCCAGCTGGCTATTACGGTGTCCAAAGCATTCATATGACAGGATGGACTAAAGGAGCTAATACTTTCAAGCCTTTTGCCTATGGAAGGAAAGAAAACACAGATCACTAGAACTCAATGTGTTTTGTTTTCTTTATTGAAATCTTCCACTGTGTTCTGAAGTCACCCACAGCCTACAGCTGCCCAGGTGGTCACATACTGTGATGGTTTTGAATCTGAGCAGTTCAGAAGAAGCTTGGAAAACCTGGTAGTCCCAGTTTGAGCTGGAGGCAGCTTGCAGGCTGTTCTAGTCAAAGTGAGACCCTTCGTGCTGATCAAGCTGAACTCCACAGTGCTCAATGATTCCAGCCCCTCCTGCATGACATCTATGCAAACTCCAGCACGTCTCCCAGCTCCAAGGCAACAGTGCCAGTAGCTCCATAGTGTCTGTAACCATGGCTCTGTGCAATTTCATTACTTAAATGCTTTACACTACATAATTTTGAATGTATAATTGTGAATGTTAAGTAATTTTTCTGATTTTCTGTTTTTATCTATTTTGAACCATGTGGGTACTACTTCCTTTTTTCTTGTACACCATGAATAAGAGATCTACCTTAGAAAAACTGGAAGTTCCAGTGAATGACACAAATACAGGAACACAGACATCCACACTGTATAACTGTGTTAACTGTTACAGAGCTTTCCCAGCCAGCTTTTTTGCATGGACCACTATCAGACTTTCAGGTACATTTAGGGAGTTGGAATACAAATAAGCACTGCTCCATGCAAGTAGGACTCAGTGCTGGAGTTTAATTTGTTAACACATGTGGTCTGGGAGCCTCACAGGCAAAGCAGCCTTACTTGTTGGTATTACATAATGAAAAGAATATTTTTCTAAGAGTACTATATATATATTTTTCACATCTGTGGAAAAAAATTACATGAAGCTAATTGATAAAAATTGAAAACAACTCTCCCATTTCAGAAGAATGCATCTTAATTTTGCTTTAAACGACATATGGCAGCAATATGGATGCAATATAAACTGAATCTGATGATTAAGATTGAATCTCCAGGGGAAAAAACTCAGATAATTCTATTCATTTTTCAACATACTTTTAAAAAACAAGACTAAGAATTAATTCTTAAACTACTATGAAATAAAAGTTTCCAGTATTGCAGACCTAGCTAAATTGTCATTACGCTATGGAACTGAAACGTACATATATGTCCTTTGCTGTGTCTTACTGACATCCTTGGAGTCAGAGCTGTGAGAACAGTCTCTGTCATCCAATATCCTTTACCATCAATAGAGAGTCTCACGGGGCTGTTATCTTTGGATCAGGTCCCAGAAGATCTCAAGATTTACAGGACTTGGAAGAGCAAAAATTATTTGATGAACAAAATCCTGATCCTACTGCTTCTTAGATAAATAAATTTAGATTCTCTCAGTAAGACTGCGATACAGCCATGAAGCATAAATGCGTCATCCTGCTAATTTGTGGTAAGAAGTGTATCATTTCAAGTCATTAATAAGCAAGTTGCTAAATACCAGATCTTTATGGAAAGTATAATTACACCTCTTATTCAGCTGAAAAATGGGATTTTTAGACTGTTTATTTTATTTTATTCCATCACATTATTTCTATGCAGTAAAATGTGAAAATACAGCATGCTTCTGAGTGAGTCAAAAAACATCCTAAACATAAATACCATCAGCCTGATATATCAAGAGAAGGCAAATGGCATTCTCTATCCTGCTCACATCTATCTTTCCATCTTCTCTTTTGCTTATCACCTGCTGTAATTAAAACAAAGAAGAGCAGCTGGCTCATAAAATGGAATTCTTAGGCAGGTGATATTCCCAGTTAATGACCTGAAATTTCAGCCTCCATTTCTGGGTCTGCAGAATGAGGAAGAAGGGACTGGTGCATTAGATACAATCGTACAGAAGAAAACAGTAAAAAAGGCAAAGACAGAAAGTGAGAAATATGGAAGGAAAGAAAACACAGATCACTAGTACCCAATGTGTTTTGTTTTCTTTATTCAAATCTTCCAATTTATTCACCAGCAGCAGTAAACAGGAGCTGGGAGGAGAATCACAGTTCCAGAGATGGTCAAACCAGTGAATTATTTGTTGTTTTTTGTATTTCTGAATAGATAAAGTGACTAGCACTTTCAGAAATTAATCTTAAATGTTGCGTTTTGCCATATTACACTAGGAAAGTAATTTCTCTGGAGTACATATACCTTCAAATAAGAAAAAAGAGAAATGAGTATTTTCCAAATCTGAAGGGCATATACACGGTCTTGGATCAACCTTTTTATGCTCTGCTTGGTATGAAACCTCTATGCATTCTGCCTAAATCCTACAGAGCACAGGCCATTCTTTGACAGTTCATGCAGGCAGGACCTCTAACAGTAACCACATAGATTCTGATAAAGGCTCTATTGGGTCAATATCCTATGTTCAGCAGTAACCTGAAGTGAATGCTGAAGAGTGAAGATGAGAAAAGGCCACTCTTGATTACTCTCCTGGGCTTGGACTGCCTTTGATTCAGGGGATTTCCTGAGCCATGTGTAGTTTATCTGTCTTTCTCTGACCCTCTACCTGTTTCCCCTCTACCTGCTTCCCCTTAACCCAGCTAAGCTTTTGCTGTCCATAGCATCCATTGGCAAATAATTCTACAAGGCTGCTAAACCCTGCATGACAAAAATCACCTCTTTTTTGCATGTATTGAAGCTGTCCCCTGTTGGCTGTAATTTAATGGCCTCTAGTTTTTGCACTGAAGGCTCCAGACTAATCACGGCTTTTAGATACAGCAAAGTATCCATCACAACTCTCATTAGTGTGCTCTCTCTCAGGCTGAAGAGGCCCTGTCTACTCATGTTTCCCTAGTACAGAAGGCATTTCCCATCTACAGTCATCTTGGCAGCCTTTCTCTGACTCTTTTCCAGGCCTGCTCCAGGGAACCAGAACTACACAAGGCTGGGGTAATCTATGGATTTATGCAGTAGCACAATGACATTTTCCACTTTGTTCTCAAATTCCTTTCCTAACAATTCCTAACTCCTGAGCTCTCCATATGACTTCTGACTATTGCTGAGGACTAAGCTAAAGTTTTCATGGAACCATAAGCCAATTTTCTCATTGCACCATCTGATCTCTTTTCTGGGTTATTTATGAACACATTAAATGGTACAATTTTCAAACCAGTCCCACGTATGACTTCTCTAGGAACAATTCTCCTCTCCAAGAACTAAATGTTTGTCCCTATCTTGCAGTCAGTTCTTTATTCAGTATAGGATTTCTCCCCTTATTACATTGCTTTAGTTCTTTAAAATACTTTAGGTAAGGATTTCACCCAAAAGCTAATGGGAAATTCAAGCAGATTGTATCTATTAGATCACTCTTATCTACATGCTTTCTGTCCCCTTGAAAAATTCATTAGAAGTTTGCAAACAGGATTTTCTTTTATGTAATCTATGCTTCTCTTCCCAAATGGGTCACATTGATCCATGTGGCCTCTCAATCTATCCTTTATTACAAACCCTGCTTAACTGCCCAGTGCAGATGTCCAGCTTACAAGCCAATAATTGCCCGCTCTCTGCATGGAAATCAGGGCAGGAATGCAATATGGTTACTTACCACAGGAATCAGACTTACTTTTTTTATTTCTCTCTTTCTTTCTCTCTTTCTGTCTATTTCCTTCATTGCAATGCAAGTTTGTTTGGCTTCTAGTTCCCCTGCCCCCTGCCCTCGAATAGGAAAGCATCACCGGAATGGGTGATCATGAGAAAAAAATAACAAGTAGTAATATATTTATATAGCAATTTTTAATCTTAAAAGCACTGTACATATTTATCTAGCAAAATTCATTAATCTAACCTAACCAGCCTAGTAATATCTCTTTATGTGATGTTCATCTTCCATTATATTCTGTCAGATACTTTACCTGAGCTAGATGTGGTAATGGACAACTATTGGATTTCAGTCATCACAAGCAAGCTAGAAGTCATTGTTTGCTCAGTTCCAACCACCCAAGACTTTCCCACAAAGAGGAATGAGATGAAGTTTCAACTGTACCTCAAAGCCCATTTTGTTATTGAATTTAACACAAGTAATTCTGCTCTGTACTTCCGCTGAATGTTTGCCTATAAGCAACTCTTTTGTTTGAATCCAAACCTCTTTGTGCCTGTAGAGCCACATCTGACACAATCACATGGATTTAGACTGTTCTTTCAAAATTTCCCCCCTTTGTTCCTCCCATTCAGATCTAATTGGTAAGTATGCTATATTGTACATTATTTTTTCTCAAATATTAGAAAAAGCTATTTCATTCCTCAGACCAAGATCTCTCATGTAATCACTACAAAGTACTTGTATTAAAATCTTGTAATCCCCAGACTTCTGCTGTCCAGAGAATATTCTGCCAACTGATGAACAGGATGGTCAGCAACTGCTGACAATTAGACAATGGATTTATTTTATCATTATATGACAGTACTTGTCAAGACCAGAACTGATTATTTGCTTTTTGCAGCCTAGGGTTGTTTTTACATTTTCACATTTGCACAGTACTATGTTTTCCTTAATACTTAGTGCTCTTTACAGTCTTTACTTGCTTATTACTTTTGAGTGAGCGTACTTAGACTTATGAATGACTGAACAGTGCTTTATGTTTAGCAAAGACACAACTTTCTGCTATTGAACTAGCATGGTAACCCAGAACACAAACTGACCATTTCTGTTGTTGGAAAAAAATCAAACTAATAAAAAGATCCATCCAAGAAATTAAGAACTCCTGATTCTTATGGTTCTCATTGTGGAACAGAAATGATCACAAATTATAGCTACAAATACATAAAATACATTAAATCTGTTGATTGAATATCATATCTATTTTAGTTTAGTTCATATTTCAAACACTCATTCAAATCCTTCATTGTGAATCAAAGCATCAGGTTCTTATCTGCTGACATTACTGGACTGATCTTCTCAGATTTAACTGAAAACAGACATACTGGAAATAAGCTATTTATAAAACATACAGTTACTGTGATGTGCCACAGGAGTTTAAGCATGTCAGATAATCTTCCCACAGGGAAAATGATAGGTCGATTATTTAATATAGGCTGATATGCTGTCATTCCCCAGACAATTCCATTGTGATTTTTATCACCAAGTGAACCTCTGTCTGCTACTGCTTCTATTTCATATACAGTTTAGAAAAACACTGATAATTAGCAGATATAAGACAGGTGGGAAAGATAACGAGCCCTTGTCAGATAATCGGTCACTGGTTCCTCCATTTCTTTTTCTGTAGTATGCCAAACTCTGTCTTCCCATTGCTTAAGCAACACATTTTTTTTACAAAGTAGAACAGCTGCAGGGATTGAACAGACCCTACTACCAAGTGTATCCTGTCCTCTGAGGTCAAGGCTTTTTGTAGGCTCTGATCCTTGCAGATGAATAAGAGAGACTGAAATCCAGGTGTCCTGAGCTCTGGATGTGCATTTTTGTTACCGGATAAAAGGGAAGTCCGAGGGCTCCCTTTGTGAGTGGGATCAGGCATGGGCTAAGCATATCTACTGCTCAGACAGGGGAAGTGAGACAGGCAGGAAAATATGTGCTCTTTAGATCTATGCAGTTACCTGTATCCCAGTCGCATGTATGACCACGAGTTGGGTCCTTTGGTGCTAAGGACTTCACAGAGACGATGCCTAACCCAGAGCCTGTACCAGCAGGCAGCAGCTTGCAGCTGTGGATAGTGAGGCAAGTAACTGAATTTGACTGGACACAGCAAAGTAGTAGGATAGTCACAGACACTCCCACTTCGCATTAAAGGGCATGGGAAAAACCATGAAGCTACCTTTTTGAAAAGCTTTCAAAAAGGCAGTGAGCTCTGCACTGCAAATGGATCAGGACTAGAGTTCCACTTCTGGTACAGGGGCCAGGTAGGAAGCAAACTGGAGCCAGACACAGGTTTTGAATGGGTCTGAAAATGAGGAACACTACTCAAAACCACAGAGATTCCAAATGATGGTCTAAAAATATAAGCAATGGACTAATATTTGTTGAGGACAAATATAAGGATAATTGACAAAAAAAAAAAAAAAGAGAGTCAATTACAGTGGTTTAAAAGGAGGGGACTGGCAGGAAAGACTCCATCCTTAAGGACTGAAGCAGAGAGACACTTCAAGCTCTAGATTCAGCAGTCCATGTCTGGAAGGCCATAGCAATTAGTAGTGAATTTTCAAATTACCATTTTGAACAGAGTGCTGGCAATTTTTCCAAAGATCTTATTAATCACATTATGGTCTTCCTTCTCCACTGGGATCTACTGAAAAATTCCTGGACATGTTACACGGTAACAAAAGAAAGGAAAGCAGTGCCAACGGCTACTGAATGATCCGTAGTGTCAAAATTCAATTACGTAGCATTTATAACAGAAGCTAATTATAATTGATTACCTTCAGGGCAGAAAATCATAGAATCATAGAATGGTTTGGGTCAGAGGATCATCCAGCTCCCACCCCCATGCCATGGGCAGGGCCACCTTCCACTAGATCAGGCCGTTCAAGGCCCCATCCAACATGGCCTTGAACACCTCCAGAGATGAGGCATCCACAGCTTCCCTGGGCAACGTGCCAGTGCCTCCCCACCCGCATAGGAAAAAATTTCCTCCAAATATCTAAACTCTAATCTCTCTAATATTTGTAATATCACAAATATTCAAATTATTTGTCACATCATTTGATCACATTACTTGTGATCATATATTTGATAGATCTGGAATGCCCAAACCAAATACCAACTTGTGCAAATTAGGGCTTTTACATTTTTCGTTCGAAATTCACTTCCCATCTGCTGCGCAACCGGTGAGCTGAGCATCCACGAGACGTGTAATTAAAACCCGCCATCAGAAACGACCGATTATGCTTGAGCTTAAGGCGAACAGCCCGAAAGTCTCATATTTTCCTCTGGGTTTTTTTTTAATTGCGTATACTTATGCTGGGTATCCGCTGTCCTCTTGCCCCCACTCGCGTCCCACAGACCCCCGCCGCGGGAGCGGGGTGCGCGGGGGCGTGGCCTGAGACGGGGGCGTGGCCTGAGGGTGAGGGGCGTGGTATGCGAGTGAAGCACTGTTCTTTGCGACTGACGGGGTGTGTCGCGGTGGGGGCGTGGCTGGCGGGGGAGGGGGCGAGGCCTGAAGCGGGGGGCGTGGCCAGCCCAGCGTCAACCCTTCCTTCCTTCCTTCCTTCCCCGCATGCGCGAGCTGCCGGAAGCCTTTCGCGGGATTGCGGATGGGGCAGGGGTAGGGAGAAGGGAAGAGGAGGGAGGTAGGAGGTGGCAGTGATGGCGATGGCGGAGAAGTTCGACTCTCTGGAAGAGCACCTGGAGAAGTTCGTGGAGAACATCCGGCAGCTCGGCATTATCGTCAGCGACTTCCAGCCCAGCAGCCAGGCTGGGCTCAACCAGAAACTGTGAGAGGGGAGGGGCGCTGCTCCGGGAGGCGCTCTTCGTTGCCAGGCCAGCCCAGGCCGAGGGGCTTCCCCCCCCCTTCCTTTCCCCCGCCTCCTCAACCTGGTGTTTCAGTTCCCCCTCACTGGGTTTTGTGTCGCTGGCCTGGCCACTGGCAGTAGGGTTATTGCAGCACACTCCTTTTTGTCTAAAACTGACCTGTTTTATTTTTATAGGAACTTCATGGTCACGGGCTTGCAGGATATCGACAAATGCCGGCAGCAGCTTCACGATATCAGTGTGCCCTTGGAGGTTTTTGAGTGAGTACCTTTGTACCTGGAGGGAAATGTGCTGTAGTCAGTGTGATTTGAGGTAGTGTGCCTTTTTGCAGGGTGGATGTATTCCCTGAGGACTGTTGCTTAAAGTCCTTCTGGAGGTCTCCTCCTTTAGGACAAGAGGAAATGGCTGTAAGTTGAGCCAGGGGAGGTTCAGACTAGATATTGGGAAGAATTCCTTTACTGAAATGGTGGTCAGGCACTGCAACAGGCTGTCCAGGGAGGTGGTTGAGTCACCATCCTTGGAGGTGTCTAAAAATGGGTAGATGAGTTTTTTAGCAGATGATGGATACGATTGGACCCCATAATCTCAAAGGTCTTTTTCAACCAGAGGATTCTGTGATTATCCTGAAAGGAGGTTGTAGTGAGGTGATTGTTGGTCTTTTCTCCCAAGTAACAAGAGATAGGTCGAGAAAAAATGGCCTGAAGTTGAGGCAGGGGAGGCTTAGGTTGGGTATTGGGAAGCTCAATATGAGCCAGCAGTGTGCCCAGGTGGCCAAGAAGGCCAATGGCATTCTGGCCTGCATCAGGAATAGTGTGGCGAGCAGGACCAGAGAAGTGATCATCCCCCTGTACTCGGCACTGGTCAGGCCTCATCTTGAATATTGTGTCCAGTTCTGGGCCCCCCAGTTTGGGAAAGATGTCAGGATGCTGGAGTGTGTCCAGAGGAGGGCAATGAAGATGGTGAAGGGGCTGGAGCACAAGCCCTATGAGGAGCGACTGAGGGAATTGGGGCTGTTTAGTCTGAAGAAGAGGAGGCTCAGGGGAGACCTCATTGCTCTCTACAACTACCTAAAAGGAGGTTGTAGTCGGGCAGGGGTTGGTCTATTCTCTCGGGTGACCAGTGACAGAACTAGAGGGCATGGACTCAAGCTTCGTCAGGGAAAGTTTAGGCTTGATGTGAGGAAAAAGTTCTTCACTGAAAGGGTGATCAGCCATTGGAATGGGCTGCCCAGGGAGGTGGTGGAGTCGCAGACTCCAGTGTTTAAGGGGAGACTGGATGAGGCACTGAGTGCCATGGTTTAGATGATGGTTTGGTGTTAGTGTTGGGTTATAGGTTGGACTTGATGATCTCAGAAGTCCTTTCCAACCTTATGATACTGTGATACTGTGATTAAGAAAAGTTTCTTTACTGAAAGAGTTGTCAAGCACTCCAACAGCTGCCCAGGGATGCAGTTGAGTCACCATTCCTGGAGGTTGTTAAAAGGTGGGTAGATGTGGTGCTCAGAGATATGGTCTGGTAGTGGACAGGTATGATTTGACTTGATGATCTTAAAGAGCTCTTTCAACCAAATGATTCTGTGAATGTCTCATGAGAATGTGAGCAGGCAGGAGAAGCTAAGAAGTACCTTGAGTCTGTGAGAAGGCAGAAGGGTAAGAGAAGTGATACATCATTAGCCTATTTTCAGATTTTTTTTTTCCTTTTTAATTTGTATTGGCTTTGGTTGCGTAGGTAGTAATACAGATTCTGTTGAATCTAGTGTTTTAATAAGTAAGCTTTTGTTTTGGAAATATACTTTTATGCTAGGTTAGAATCAGGATTTAAAGTTGCAGGTTAAAAAAAATTAGGCTGGTACTTGGGTGTTCAGTTTCGGTAGTGGCAGTCTTGTTGGCAGAGAATTAGAACATTAAAAGGCAGATCGTGGTTGTAGAGGGAGAGTTATACAAGACAGCTTTTACAATATAGCTGACAAGTTAGTTTAATAGTGTGAGTCCAATGGCATGCAATGTTCAGTGATGGGATTTCCCTTTGTCAGGCACTTTATATTGCAAAGCAAAAATACATTTATAGGTTTTCTGATACAGGTGCATTAATTTTTACTCTTTACTTTGATATGTACACTTCTCATCCTTGAATTGCTGGGTGCTGTATTCCTGTGTGCTTATTGCTTTATTGCTCCCTATGTACTAACTGAGCTATTTTAAGGATAGTGCCCTTTCAGTTGCTTGGAATAGTACCGTCTTTCTTCATGCATGAATAGTTACTGCCTGTGAGGAGCTGCGTAGTTATGTCTCTTGTTTGCTTTAATACTCTTTTCGAAGATCCAGGCTTTCTGAAAATGAAGATTTAAAATTGCATATCAAGACAGTTTGCTGGCCATGGCCTAGTCCTCCTTGAGCTGTCTTCTGAAAACGGCTGAGTTAAACTGCGGTTTAAAACGCACACTTCAGATAATAGTAACAGAAGGTGAATAGGTTTGTACCTTGGAGAACATTCTAGTGAGGTTGTGATCTTTTTTCTTTTCAGATACATAGATCAAGGCCGTAATCCTCAACTTTACACTAAAGAGTGCCTTGAGCGAGCTTTGGCTAAAAACGAGCAAGTAAAAGGAAAAATTGACACAATGAAGGTAAACCAGAAATAATGTAACAGTACTTTCAATGTATTTGATAAGTCTTTACTTTTATGTAAATATGTGGAGAGTTTTCACTTGTGCAGTTATTAAATTCCCTTTTTAGGTGATTTGTATTATGAATGTTTTACTCTGCATCCCTGTATCTTAATTGATGCTAATATAGCCTGTTCTGGAAAGGAAACTTGTAATTCATCCCACAGCTGGAGGTGCAGATATTACTATGATTTTATTGTAGTTAAAGTTGTATGTGGCATTACAGATCTCTTTTTGTTGTTGTTTTCATTTTGAATACTAGTGAGTACCTCACACTGTTACAGGTCTGTACCTGTGTTGTGTGTAAATTTAGAAACAAGCAAAACAGAAGGGGTATCTTCCTAGTCTTGAATGGATCTTAAAAGTGTTTATATGTCAAAAGTGCTGGCTAAGCATGTGTTAATCTTTATAGTTAATTACTTAAAATGTATGCTAGTGTTTAGGGTGTTCCGAACTTGTACTTTCACCTAGCATGAATCTAAGTTTTCTGTTATAATGTTTAACTGCTGAAATTAGTTCTGAAGCATAAAGTCAGAAGAGGAAGTTTAGTGAGATTTGAGGAAGGGATGTTTGTGTTTCAGAACACTCTTTGGTTAAACTTTAAAATTAGTGTAGAGGATGGCAGTTTGTGCTGTGGAATGTAGAGGAGCTTAGAACATATGCAAATGTCTTTCTTTTGATATGCTCTGTGCTTGTAAAAGTTGTAGGAAGAATTTCTAAGCCATGTGTGAGTTCCTTTTTGGAGGAGGAGAAGATTCCATATCAAATCAAGAGGACATGTCTATTATCAGCTTTGCTTAATAAGATCGGATAGATACTGATGCACTGGAGTTTACCATAGAGGTCCAACTTATTTATATTCCTTAGGTGAAAATGCTGGTTAATTTATGGGAAATTGAAAGAATTTTAGTTTGCATGGTGCTTTCCTAGGAGGTTTCACTTGAGCATTTTCTCTGAATATTGTAAACATAACTTTCTGTGTATGTTTGTGTGGTTTTGAGGTTTTTTGTGGTATCCTTCTCTTAGGTCACTGAATTGCAGAACCCTGTTGTATACAGGCATTTCTGTACGTCAGATAATGTTGATTGATTAAATCTACATAAATTGTGCAAATTATGTATATACATTTTTTTCTTTTTCTAGAAATTTAAAAGTCTGTTAATTCAAGAACTGACAAAGGTGTTCCCAGAAGATATGGCAAAGTACAAAGCTATTCGAGGAGAAGATCCTCCTCCTTAAGTTGGCCTTCAATAGCTCTAAAAATGTCAATTCCGTAAACTGGGACAGCTCTTTAAAAACATTGGAGAGAAGGGAAATCCAAACTGTCATAACAACTGTTCTAAAAATGGCAGTGATGGACTGTAAAGGAGCTTAATGATTGCCGATGGTACTGGTCTGAATCTTCCTGAAGACTGGAGATACAATTACTTGCACGTCATCAATATTTAGCATTTCCCACAAAGTGCATTTCCAGAGTCGAAAATCATGTTTTTATCTTCTGAAAAGTGTCCTTCAGGAGTCTGGGCTCATCTGTTCTTAAGAGAAACGTGTTTATTACATTTGATTATTTTTTCATTTATAAAAGGCTTTTTTTTTTTTTTACTGTATAAACAATTGACTGCTTGCATCTTGCCAGATCCTACTGAGCAGGGGCCTGTCAGGGGCTGCAGTTCTCATGTGTTTTTATGAATTGAAGCCCACAAAACCTTCAGATATTTTTGTTTTGCTGTGTGAGCTGAAGTGCAGGATATAGAAAGTGAGCATATTTGGAGACTAGCTGCTCAGCAATGTTAATATTTTGTATAGTATTTAATGCAAGCTTTTGTTTTAATTCTGCTTGTTTTCTGTGAGCAGGTTGTTGAATAAAAATTTGAAAAAATAAAATTCTAGTGTTTTTCTGTCATGTGCTTCGGAGAATGAACTGAAAGCTGTAAAAAATAGTATATTTCTCAGTAATATGGTAATAGAAATAAAATTTAAATCAAGACTTGACTGTTTAAAGTTTGTATCTGAAGATAATGCCAACTTGGTATTTTGGTTTTGTGGGAACAACTTCCATTGTAGTACCTGAAGCAGGAGATTTTTGGGGGCAGTGATTTCCACCTGAAGCATTTCTGATCAGCTGTGAACTCATCTGTGAAATCTGTACCTGTTTATATGCAAGGTCATCCTGACATAAACCAGCATCTTTGTTTTGCTATGTGGGGACACAGTGCAGAAGACTAGTTTTAGAGTGGAAGCAAAAAGGGCTGCTTAATCTTGGGGTTTTGTGAAACTTGAATCATTTGTGCTTACGGTTGTACTTCCAGATGTAATTTGACTTTTTTTTTCACCAGCAAATGAATTTATTATTTCATCAACTTTCTTCTAATTGCTAAACTTAGTGGTTTGGGGTAGGAGCTCCAAAATATAACATCACCATATGCATGTGGTCTATAGTGGACCTTCCCAGTCCGTTAAAGACCTTAATGGGGATTTAGGTATGTTCCTGTTGTTGGTGCCATGGTTTCCACACCTGAAGCACTGTCTGCTCAGTTACTTAGCTGAAGCAAAGCACACCCAACACTATGCCTGACCAAGCTTTGGCATAACAAAAGGAGAAATAAAAGCAGAAAACTAGATGTTCTGCATTAGCTATTTAGGACGTTTTAGCTGGCAGTGTAAATTAATCTAGTTGCTGCCTGATATTGTCCTGCCTTGCCCTAGTCTGCACACTTGCTTTTCCTTATGTTTGCTTCACCACTGATCATGCTTTTTCCTTCACACTATCACTGCAGAAACTTTGCAGAAAACAACAATAAAGAAAAAACACACCATGTTTGTGTTTTACTCTGCCTAGATTGCCGTAAGTCCCTAGGAGTTGCTGAGTCAGCACTTGTGACTGGCAAGTGGGATGTATACAAGGCAAAGAAAGAAAAAGTATTTTTCAGGTGTGTATAATGTGGTGGTGGGCAGTGGAGCCTGAGAACAAAAACGTTGGCAGCAGGCAGGTAAAACTGTGTTTAAGTGTTGGTTAAGGCAGAACCTTTATGGGACAAAAGGCCTTAGATCCTGGTCTGGATACAGGAGTATTCTGCTTCCTAGCGCTGATGCCAGTTTGCATGTCAGACTTGGGAGTAGCATGCTTAAAAACCAGTGCTGCCAGGAAGTCTTATTTTTATATCTACTTTTCATTCCAAAATACATCACTCTGGTTGTGTAAATTCTCTCAGAAATCCATATTAAAAAAAGAGCCAAAAAAAACCCCAAGACAACCAAAACCCCACCAATCTAGATTGATTGTCCTTAACATTGGATTTTTGTATCTGTAAACTTTATGGGGTTGATCTCCTACTGCTTTAATTTTTGTAACATTGCCTTTGGGGGAAAAAAAATGTGAAAGCACTTTAAAAATCAAATGAAAACAAAACACCCTGTAGAAAAAGATGGCATTTTGTTTGAATGTAGGCAGATGCCCTGGGGAAACACTGGAATAGGTTGACCAGACAACCTATTGACAGGTGGTCAATCATGTTCGGAGGTTTTTAAAGACTCACGTGGAGCTGGCCCTGAGCAACCTGGTCTAACTTAGTATATGGCTCTACTTAGAGCAGGAGCTGGGCCAGATGAGACTATTTCCAGTCAATGATTCTGTGACTCCATGATTCAGATAATATAGTTTGTAAGTACCAAAAGGATAAAGGATGGGGACTTAAATTGCTGAGAGAGAAATTTGGATTGGAAATGAAAAAGCGATTTTATTTTAAGGCTGGCAAAGCAATGGTATAGTTTTCATATTGAGGAAGTGGAGTTTTCTTTGGAAGAACATAATTCATGAAATATCGGTATAGTTGATCCTATCTTAAAGCAGGAGGAGAAACTAAATGGCTTCTTGAGGTTCATTTCAGCCCTTTTTTTGACAAGAGGATTTAGAGAAGAAAATATCTGTATGTGGATTAGTGTAAAGTATTTGTTGAAAGAGAGCAGGCATGAAGAGTAAGAGCAAGAGGCACTGAACCTGAATTGTAATGAAGGGAATTTGATGGATAGGAGTGAGTTCTTCACTCCAGGACTGGTTTAGACTGGAACAGGTGCTCAGAGTGGCTGCAGAATTGCCCTCCTGAGAGATTTTCACATCTTGTCTGCACAAAGTCCTGAGCAATCAGACATAGCTTATAAGTTAGCATTTCTTGGAGCAGGCAACTGTACTGCGTAACCTGCAGATGCCCCTTTCAACCAACTTTTTTTGTTTTCCATGGTTCTATTATCATATCACAGTGAAAGTTTTTTGACTGCTTAGTCTCAACAGTGATTTTTTTGTTTGTTTGTTGCACTATGCTGCAGGTAGGTATTTAACCACTGCAGGGACCTTTGCTTTTACATAGTGCAAAGAGTGGTTGGCACCTGTGCCTCTAGGTGAAGCGCTGAAGAGGTGAAAAAGCAAGAAGCTTTTTGATTTGCTTTTCAAGGCACTGGGTTGTGAACGCAAATGGTTTTAAAGATTTTTTGGATCAGAAACAATTTAATGTATATGTGAAAGGTGAGGCCTTTGGAGGAACTGAACTCTCAAGGTAATTCTTTCTGTGTAGTACATCTCTGTTTGTTTCTAAGCCCACTGCATTTTGCTGGACATCTCTACCTATTTCCAGTTCCTCATGCTAACTATAATTTCCCTATTTGTAGCTTCAGGGACATCAACTTTGTTACATAAGATTAAGGTTTTTCAACCAGAGATACCATAATGTTTTGATTCTTTAATAAAAAAAAAATCAAATACTTAGATTTACATTCTGCCTCCTCCTTTGATTCAACTCCTTTGCTATGATGTCATTCAAAAACTTTTAGCTTGTAATTTTTGGTTTAAACACCATATGCTAAAATGTAGTCCTTATTTTTGATTTAGTTTTTACACATATGGTTACTTTGAATTTTGGGCCCAATGTATTAATTTATGAGTATCCCACAATGTTCAGCTGTTACTGTGAAAATTCTATCACAGGATTTACAGTCTAGATGTTGTGTGGAGCTTAGCATCACATGTCTCCAAAAGTTTATATGCTGACCAGCTCTGTGTTGATCATTTCAGAGCTAATGAGATTTATATGGTATGGCTTTTTTGCAATGTGTTCTTTGCAAATATGTATTCCAAGCTATTTACTCCGTGGAAGATAATAATGGATTAGTAGAGCTTATAATGTATGGATTTACTCCTACTGCTGATAGGAAAAGAAGATGTGAGAGGGAAAGGAATACTCTTACGGATATACTGAAAAATTTGTTCCTTGAATATAAAAACACTGAAGATGATTCAAAATTTAACTTTCTGAATATTAAATATTTGTGTGTGTGCTGAAAATTTTCTTTCTTTAACAGAAAAAAATCTAAGTTCTGTGTGTTGTCTCAATGCATCATAGTTGCCCTCTGCCTGCTACGCAGCTGAATCGTTTCTCCACACCCCTGCTATTTTCCAGCTCTCAAGAGAACCAGCAGACCAGGGCGGGATGATTTTTTCTTTTGGTAGAGAATAGTGAAGGAGAATCTCTGTTCATAGAATCTGTGAATTTTCTATGCTTTGGTGGGCTTAATTGGGGAAGCCCTTGAAATTAGTTCAATTGTCCAGCAAGCATCCTTTCTGCCTTAGCTACGGCCTTCACGTCACTCCACAGGAATACCAATATACATTTGCATTAGGCAGTCTCCTGTACCTTGAGGAAAAGGCTATTCATTTTGCTACTGTTTACAACCCCATCAGCCTTCTTTAAACGCTTTCCCAAGGACTCGACTAAATCTATGCATTTGATTTGTTTGTGAAGCATCATTCAGTTTTTACTGTTTTGCTAACATTGGCATCACATTATGGATTTGATTGTTTCAGCAACGCAACACCCCAGCAAGGCCTCATGCATTTTCTCTTTTCACTGTTTTTAATGTTGTTACTGCAACGTCATTAAGTAGTTGAGGAAGATGATTTTTGCAGAATAAACATGAGTGGCAGAGGATTCTAAGAAACAACAATTCTCACAAACTCTCAAACAACTCTTTCCAAAATCACAGTAGCCCATGTGGTCTATTTTATAAAAAAAAACCCAATAGGAAGTTTTGTTTTTAAATTTTACTCTATTTTTATCCCAATTAACAAAGATTATTCTATTCTGAATTCCACTATTTAACAATTATTTTATGATATAAAGGATAGTATTTTCCACAGGCTGTGCTTTTCTCCTCTATTCCATAAGAATAAATTGTTACCCAATCGTATTTAGTGGGCATTAATGAAGAGTATTTTACCAAAACAATGTATTCTTTTCTTCCCACATTTTGTGATGAATGAGTGGACCTTTTAAAAAAAAAGGTTTAGTCCCTTTTGGCCAGTGCATCCTTCTTTCACTGCTTTTATCTGTATAGGTCTGTCTGCTTGTTTTCTCCATGAGTTATGAGACCTAGCTCCACAACATCCTCTTCTATGCAGGAGGGTGAGCAAAGTAGATGGAGCAAAACATAGCCAGGCTCTTACAAGCAAGTATGCTCTCTGCAGCATGCAGTCAAGGCCTTCCCAGAATGAAACTCAGGTCTGACAGGATGGCTCTGGAACTTGTCAACCCTGGGTAGCTCTTCTTTGATGGCCTTGGTCAGCCCGGGGCTTTGGGGAATAATAAGGGCATTTTTTTTCCCAGACAGTTTCTGCAGCCAGGTTTATAAACTGGGTTGTGCCTGTCAGTAGCCAGCTGAGCCCCCACCAGGGGTCCAGCAGCACCTTCAGCCACAGCTGAGCAAATGTACCTCACACTAAAACAGCTCCAAAGTGATGAGTAAATCATGAGGGTGCTGAAGCAAGCTTCTGGTCATGGTAGTCTGTACAGGGAGTGACGCGCTCAGAGGCTGCTGGTGAGAGCTAGGGTATTGTAACTGCTGAACACCTAATCTAATGCCTGCTGGATAAGTTCCTGAATAGGTGATGAAGATGAGCTGCCTCTGGTTGGTAAATCACTGTATCCCCACCCAATTCCCACTGAAGGGTTTGGGGAGATAGAGAGCTAGCATTACTCCCGAAGTGGGAGATGTTGCAAAGCCTGAAGGTCTGCAGTCTTCCTCTTGCATGCTGGCCGTAGCTTCCAGCAGGATTTAGAGATCAACCTGGAGCAGTGAGGGAGCCATGGAAGGCAAGTACCTGCACTGCCACAGGGCCCTAAAAATGTGAGAGATGTGTATTATAAGAGTATAATTTGTTATTTTGCTATTTAATAAAATATGTACCCAACACTGGCCACAATGAAGATGATTGTGCTAAATGGTGGTAATAGTTTGATGATTCCCCAAATATTCCGTATGAAGATGTTTTTATAAATTGCTTTCTTTGATGAATGCAGTTCCCAAGTGATTAAAAGTTTTCATTGTATGATTCCAATAAAGTTATCTTAGGTACTATGTAATCCCAACTTTGACTCTCTTATGATCATAGAAGGAATGAGATAAACAATCCAATCTATTTCTTTTTGCCCTGAGTATTCTTTGAGATTTTAACTATATCAGTTAAAAACTACTAATGAACTTGAAGTTCTACTGAAACCTCTTAAAATCAATGTATTTAAAAGGTAAACTATATAAACAAAGACTTAAAAAAGGTGTAAGAAGTGTTCCGAACATTGATCTCAACAGCAAGTTAGTAAAAGAGAAATATCGCTGCCAAGAGTATTTCTGGATTTGCATATTTCAACACAAAGTAATTCTTACTTTACTGTGATTAATAGCTGTAGTATTTCTGTGCAGTTGCCAGATGTCCTTCCAGTTCCTCAGAGCACAGAGTAAAGGAGACATGAGCCCTGCTCTGAGAACACTGTGCTGCAGGTGCTTCAATTACTTCTATCTGTTTAAAATCCTTCTGTATATTTTCTTATTTAAAATAATGGAGGAGCACACATTGCAAGATACTTCTGTAACAGCCCTTTTAATACTCTTAATCCAAATCAGCAATCTGTATTTTCTGTATTGCAACATAGCCTCAACTAGACGTAATGCAGACAGTAAAAAAGAAACATCTTTCTGCGTAGAATGAAAATTTTCAAACCAATTCTTTCTCTTCTGAAACCAAAGTCCCTTTATGTGCTAAGAAACAGCACAAAATATTCGTATTCCTGAATGTCTGATTTGAGTCTAATTTACTTGATATTTGTAATTCAGGCATTATATTAAACAAGCTTCACAAAATATTCCTCAAAGAAGAGAAAGCTACCTATATATACAAATATATATATAAAATGGGAAAAGGCAATTTAAAATTCTTGTCATATTGCATTATTTAACATGTTACTTTATGGGAACCCGCACCATATTTATATCACTTCTGCTGAAAAAATAACACTTACTTTTCATGTTGACATTCGTAAACTTTTATTTGGAATGTTTCTAAGGGTTCAAAATTCCAGTGATTATGTAGATGCAATGATATATACCAAACCACTTCTGTACTGCCATGGGAATTTTCAGTCCAATCAGTAAACAAAAAGAAGCTTAAAATTGTCTGTCACTGAGATCACTGGTAGTTGCCATTTTTGTAACAAAATTGTTTTACCCATAAGCACCTTAGAAGCACACTGCTGAAGTAAGAGATTATTTAAGCATACAAGAAATTCCACCTTCAAGATTATTATTTCTTTTGAAGTATTATTATCTGCTATTTTATTACATTTGACCATTACTTTTTCAAGAGATTCTCTTATATGGTCAAAGCCCAAGACCCAAGATGTTTTAGTAGACAAAAATGTCTTTGAATAGGTCTCTTATAAAACATGAGATGTTACTTGCTCTAAGACTATTTAATATAATACCTGGTCATCACATATCAAGTTATAATACTTAAATGAATAATTGAACAGGCATCTGGTACTCAAATACATAGTTATTTGGGTATGTATTTCCTTCAAAGAAGGAATCCTCAGACTCATCAATAATTATAAGTTGCTGCAAATTACGGGAGTTGATTTATCTTCTGGGCATAGCTACAGAAAAAAAAAGTATTGCACAAGCAGCAGTATTTTGGGAGAGGTGATATTAATTTGAAGGACAGGTAAAAAGGTTGCTCTGATCTGTTTTTAAAGTAGTTGTCTTTGCAACACTTCTGAGGCAGCACCAGAAACAGCAGGATGAAGGATATGGATTTTCTTGAAGAACTGACAATATTCTCCTCTTCTTCCATTGCCCCGAATTGACTCTATATGGTAGAATAAAAACATTGTTTAATTTTGCAGCTTTTGCAATAACTGTGGAGCCCAGGGACCTGAGTGCAGGCATCGATTTTACTGCCTGTTTCTTGTGCAGGTGCACTGACCAGAAAATTGTTTTCTAATTTCAAAGGACCAATGTGTCTTAAAGGAAGATCCTGCCGCATCTCTGCAGATAGAAGACACAAACTGATTGGATTTTTTTATAATGTTGTAGCTCTATTTTATTGTAACTAAGACAAAAAAATACAAACCCACAGTGACTACAAACATTAAACAAAAACAATTAGAAAGAAGATAAAAGAGGTTTAAAAATGCTTAATATAAGGCCAGAAGATATTAGAACATCTTACCAGCCCTACTACATTCCTGTGAAATTCTTAATATTGGAAGCCATAAAGTTTTGCTTGGGCATTCTTAGACCAAGTTATAAAATTCAAGCCAAGTTAAAACATTTCACTAAAAATCAGGTGAAGTCCAAAAGCAGGTGTTAGACAGTGGTTCTGATGTAACTAAACCTTGCAGTTCCCAAATTTATGAGCAAGCTATATCAGATCAGTACCTGATCTGAGCTGCCAAAGAAACAATTCACCATATCTAATGTTTTTCCCTCTGCAGCCAACTGATCCATATTGCCAAAGAAGACAGGAACAAAAACAAAACGGTAATAGAGTAAGTCTTGTTAGTGGAATGCTAGGAATAGTCTGTGAGGAACAAAAATCCATCCTGAGATACTTGTCAGCATCTTGGGTGAATGTTATCAGCTGCAAAATATTCCACTTGCAGATATGCACATGTAAAGGCAAGGTTCCATATGCTGCGCTAACAGAGGGGCCCCTTAGTGCTCTTAAGGTCCTGTCTGTAGGTATGTGTTCCCACAACATCCCTACCCTCTATCGGAAAGAGGTCCCAATGTGGTTTGATTCCACCATATATAGACTCTGCACAGTTTTTAAGAATAAAAGTCTTCTTGGTGCCCATTTATGTGAAGTGGCGTTTTGAAACTGAATCCTACTGCATAAATAAACTACCAGCCCACCATCATAATGAAAATAACAGGAATTAGGGTGGAGCATCTCCAAAGAGCAGAGAAAATACTAGTTTTCACAATATTCATGTGCCAAGTGTGGTTCAATTACCAGATTTATAATGTGAATCAGAAACATAAACATAAACATAAGCCACAAGCAGAGGAAATGAAGGAACAGAACATCTGCCTCCATCTGGCTCCATACCTTTTGTCAGGTAGTCTAGAAATGCTTTACATGTACAGCATATAGAATCAAAAAAACATGCCAGCCTTAAACTGAAAAGAATGTGAAATCATCAAGATAATACATTATTTTGAAGCAACATCACCTTGTAGAGCTGCTCAAATCCATTTCTTTCAGGCTGTGTTAAAACTATTTTTAATGCATTTTAGCAAGTGGGTCAAACGACTTATGAGGGAAGTAGTCCTCCATTAGAAATCACACACTGGACCCAGAGTGAACAGTTTTACAGTCTGGCTCATAAGAACAGCTTTTGTCTATTTAGAAGGATGACCCAGCAACCAATTTTCCAGACCCGTTGCAATTGCTTACCATGAAAATTACAGGTTACATTCAATACAGGGTGAACAGCAGAAGAACCTTTGTGCATTTGCTCCATTTTCTGCTGAGCAGCTTTGGCTACAGCTTTCTGAGCATCATATCTCATTTACAAGGTGACCCAGAACACAAAACCTTTTAATTAGGCTGAAAATCCAACCTGCTTTATACACACGACTGTCAGCCCCCTTGCCTTCTGCTGCCCTTCGTTGCTATGGCAGCACTCTCCCAACAAAGGAGGCTATCTTGCAGAAGGAGAAAAACATAGCCAAGATGCTCAGAGCTTTTGCATGTGGCTGGATAAATATTCATGATGCAACTACGTGCTTAAGAGCTGCTCTCTGAGTAAGTTCTAGGGCTATTGTTCGCTCTCAAGTAACTTTTCCTTCTTAAAAAATCAACAAATCCCCATGAAGACTGCAAATTTTAAATCACCTTTCTTCCCCAGATAATCATTGGGAAGTGCCAAGTGAGGAGACTGCCGTACAAAGAAAAATCAGTCGGGTGGTTGACCAGTGTAAATCGATCTGTTGAGATCTCTAAAACCTCTCCATATTTTACTAGTTGACAATTATCATTTGGCTCATTGTATTGATGGCACAATCAAAAGTAGAATAATTTTAACAGATGCCAAGTCATGTAATGGTCTATGTATTACTATTAAATACATAGTACAGAATTATTATATGATACAAATTACAAATGGGCACAAACAGACACATCTGAAAGTGTATTAAGTTGTTGATCTTCCTTTAAATAATTTCCTTTCTTATCCTGTGAGGCTTTCTCTGTGGCATCTTCCTTCATGTCACTTAATTCTTTTGTTTAACTTGAAGTTGTAGAACAACCTTCAAAATATCTGAACACACTTTGTCATCTATTCCAGCTCTGCAGACTGGGAAATGTAAATTATTTGAATATGTCATCATTTTTAAAAGTAGTCTTCTTGGTAGGTTTCAACAGCATTTTTTGAAATAGTTAACATCTGTGCTGACCAGGACTTATTTTAGCTCATAAATCTCATAAACATCAAACAAGATGCTGTGCCTTCAGCAGAACACATTACTATAATACATCTTTCTGTCATATACTGACAGAGATGAAGATACAAAACAAAGGAGGACTGGTGTGGTAGAGATCAGCTTCAGGTCTGGTGACATTAAAAAATCTCGATGAAAGGGAAAAACTGAGGAAAGAAGGCTGCTTCTATCTGGGTATCCAAATTTGGATTAAGAATTTTTATATTTCTTAACCAGCAGATGAAAATGGCAGTGGTAGTCAGCTGTAAAGTGAAAGAGAATTACTATATCACTACAAAGTAGATTTTGGTTTCCTCTGAATAATAGAGAGCAGACTGTAATTCATTATTTAAATGGCAAAATTTACTTTATCTTGAAATGAGTAACTATTATATAGTTGCTTAGCAACTCAGACAATACTAACAACATCCTTGGCCAGGTGGTACTGAGTTCTTCTTTTCTGAATTTCTGGCAGTATCTTTCCATACGTTTGAAGCTCTGTAATAACTTCCCTGCCTTTTATACTTTAAATCCAAGACTGTCCCCTTCTGTTTGTTTGCACAAGAAATAGCTTTTATTGAGGGAAAGTGATTCCATGGAATGGAAAGATGTAACCTATTTGATGTATCTCTGTGTACCTATAGTCTCTTAGAACTATTTAAGAGGAAATGCAACTGAATTCTTCTGTCCTTAAATTATTTGCTTAATTTTCGTTGACTTTTTTACCTGGTCTTTGTCCTAATCAGACACACTGTTTCTGTGAATGGGATAGGGAAAGGGGACTTTGTATGGTACAGGAGCAAACTTCTCTTTTATGCTCTGTTCCAGGAAGCCACGAAGCCACTTGCAGTGAGCCTGGTGGAGGGGCCAAGATGGTCACATGGCTGAGGATGGCCAGAGGGATGGATCTGTCTTGTCCCGGAGAAGAAAAGGTTAAGATGGAATCTAACTACCATCTTAGTGTTACTAGACCTGGGTCATAGAGAACACTGCCCCAGACTCTGGTCAGATTCATACAGTGAAATAATGAGGAAATGTTTCCAGCAACAAGGTGCAACAAGAAAAATGCCAGTGACCTATAAGGAAGCAATTCTTGCATGGTGAGAGTAGTTAAGCACTGAAACAGGTTGCCCAAAGAGACAGTAAATTGATTTCCTTGGCAATTCTCAAAGCTCATCTGGATGATCACCAGAAGTCCTTTCCAGTTAGTTTTTCTGCGATTCCATGCAAGGGTCACATTATTTGTATTTTTCTGTAACTCCTGCACTGGGGTCACATTATGGGTTACGTTTCCCACTGAAATATGTAGGGAGATGACTATGACCCATCCTGAGGCTTGGATAAGAGAACAGACCATGAGAAAATACTGGACATAGCAAGAGCAATTGCCAAACATAACAAGTAGCAGAATGAGCAGCTGACAAACATTACGGTGTAAGGCCATGGGAAAAGGCTGGATTTCATGGTTCATTAGATGGATCTATGTGAGAGAAGGACAAGCTCTACAGGTAACTGGAGAAGAATACTGGGGGGCATTTGGATAGTGCAATCTTGGAAGGAAAATGATGCCCAGGTTACCATATCCATAACACCATGCAAGGCCTAGCTGTTGTTAATGGATGTTGTAATGGATAAAACATCGATATGGGTGTAACAAAACTGGGAGCAATGAGAACAACATAATTAGAGTGAGTTGTTTATTTGAGAGGAGACTAGGGTGGAAAAATAGAGGGATCAAGATAGGTAAGGGGAATTGTAAGCATGGGAAAATGGAGAGAAGTGAGGATAAAGGGCAGTCATATGTAAGCAAGCTGCTCATCAGTACAGTTGTCTGATTGCGCCCTGCACCTATTACAGTCTCTCTCATCTTCTTACTAAATTGTATTCTTAACTATTTTTTTTCTGTGTAATGTCATTCTCTACACTGTGCTTGTGTGAGGAATTCTAAGTGTTAGCAACCAGAAAATGGGTCATGGGTCACAAGGGCTCACAGTGCCAACAACTGGACAGCACAGTATGCAGACATCAATGAGCTAGTTTCAGCACTGTGTATGTGTGTGTGTGTAATCCACTTCAAACTGGACTAGCTGGCAAGCAGAAAACCCACACCTGGAAAGTGCTGATGACTGGCTAAGGGACCTCCAGCCCACTTACAGGTACCAGGCAGGCTCAGAGCCTGTGCTACCGTCAGAGGGATTTGTGAATGTGCTGTGCTCGTGAGCCTAGAGAGCGAAGATGCGTGTATTCTTGCGCTGGTGAACTTTAAGCCTGATGAACCGGAGAGGAGGAACAGGGCCCATCTACTTGTTTATGCAAACACTGTTGTGTTCATGCAGGTGCCAGTAAAGGTGCCATTTGGTCCATGTCAGTCGATGGGGCTGGCCCTGCTAGTGCTGTGCATACTGCATGTGTGTACTGTGCACCTGGAACACAGGGTCCCTCTTGCTACCAGCCAGGCCTGCAAATGCAGCATCAGCCACAGACATTATGCTGGGACAGGAGGGACCTTCTGGGCTGGGGTGGGGGGGGAATCTCCTGTGTCCCAGGGGCTACCGTACTCCTACTAAGGTAAAAGTGATGCTGGTGTTCAGGGCTGTGGCTCTGGAGAGGCACACACCTTCCACCTCTAATGGAGCCCAACTCCCTGACATAGATGTTTTTTTGCTCAGTTTGACATCTGGCATGAGGGAGTCTCAGGTTTTGGAATGAGGAAACACTAGTCACTAGCCTTTGATGAAGGAAATGAGATTAGGGCTGGGGCTGCAATACCGAACTGGAAGGCTTCTCACAGCTTCTGGGACAAGCTGTTAGCTAACATTGGTAGTTACAATACTCACTCCTTAGGCCCTCCTCATTCCAAATCGGACAGGACCAGGCTGAATAACTAGCTACAGCAGGAATAGGACTTTAAAGGGCTGGAGATAAGGTGTTTTTCAGTGTTATCTAACAGGATTCTTTTAACCTTGATATTTCCTGATCCAGACATTGTAGTAAATCTAACTAGCAAACAATAGAAAAACAGGAAAATGGCTGAGGGAAAGAATCATGCATCAATAAGTTGTTTGCTTATTCTTCTCTAAATTGCTTAGCTGCCATGGAGATAAGCATAGCACAGATACCAAGAGGAGCTACTGTTATTGCTGCACATGCCATTCTATAGCGCTGTGAACACTTTTAAGCTTTAAAAATAAAGTATCTTAGCAGAGACTGAATTTAGGAATTCTGAACATCAAATCTGCAAACTGTATTGCCTTTCAAGAGAAAAAGAAAATTTCAAAAGGCAGAAGACTTGAATCCAAGGGCTGTCTCTCCATATTTGAGGTTTTAAAATGAAGCTTCGAGAACAGGAAACTTGTCTGCGTGTTGCTGTAATGGTTTATTATATGGGTTTTGTTCTGTGTTTTATTTTATTCTATTTAAGTAAGGTTTAAGCAGCTGAGCAAAAAAGGGAAGGTAGTATGAAATTAATAACGCTTTATTTGATATCTTATTTCTGTAGGACACTCTACAGTTGACATGTCTGATCTGGTTCAAAAGCTGGGAGGAGTATACCTGCATGTGGAGACTGCTGTTCTTCTTTCAGTTAACACTTCCAAAATACTTTAGCAGGAATATGCATCTTCTGGAGACTGGACCTAGCATGACTTCATAAAACCACAATATCCTTTGTTGCCTACAGATAAGAGCAAAGAAAACCTGATGCCTTGAGAGCCTCTCCAGCTTATAACAAATGTTGAGAAGAGGCTTGTGCTTTAAGCCAGTCTCCCATAAATTCTTCCATGAATTCTCCCACGAGGGAGAAAAATATCTAAACTGCAGTCAAGTTTTATAACCTTGAATCACCTCTGGCCAGTTTTACTGGCCACTAGAGCACAGGTGGGAAGAATGGCATGCATGAATAGCCAATGACGTTTGTGACAGCAATAAAATCGGTAGAAACTAAGGAAGGTGCTGCTTGCACCAAGCAAGAGTGCAATTGACTCATCAGCAGGAGATTCGCACTCTGAAAGCAGGAGAATGGCAACATAATTTTAGCATGTGGGTTGCCCCTTTTCTCACCCTGATATTCCAATGGGAAGCCACAAGACACCCATAATGAGGAAATAAAAGAAAATGTGCAGTCACCTTGCCTAAACTTTTTTAGGGGCTATTGTAAGCAAGGTCCTGAGGCAAAAGATTATGCTTCGATACCTGGTGACTCCTGACAGGTGCAAAAGAACTGCCCCAAGGCAATTAATTGTTACCAGCAAAGAGATTCTGAAGGCATAATGAGGACTCAATGCCTGGCACCTCTCATCCTCTGTGTTACACACAAGTGGCCCATCCCGAATTACTAATACATGCATGTCTTGCTGCTTTTATATCAGTAAAGCTGAGGAAATAATGATTTGAAGGGTGGAGAGTAAGTTTGGTTTAAAATAAATATCACCTTTCCTTCTCACAAGGCTTTGTATTAATTTTAATTATCTTAATTTAAAATGGTTCCAGTCTTTGGTTTGTGAATGTATCACTGTCATATTAGGTATTCAGCAGCTTCTAGGCAAGTGCTTTAAAAATTAAGCTATAGTTGCTGTGAATGTCTGACTGAATAACTAGTAATTATCCCACACAAAGCAGGACAAGTTGAGATACAGAAAGCTTATATTATAACTCTTTCTCCATTTTTTTTAAAAGAAGCGAAATCTGGCACATGGAAAGAAGGTGAATATGAATATGCAAAGGTTTGAGAGAGTAAGGAATGAGCATTGGTGCTCCGGTCCTATTTCCTCTCTTCTTGCTGCAAAAGTCTAAAATGATCTATGGTCCTTCTCTCATTCACATGTATTTATCATGTTCTGTGAAGTGCTTGGTGCAGAGAAAGTCTTCTGCTATCAGGATGTTGCTGGTTATTCACAGTCCAAATTATCCCGTGAGCTGCTACTTGAGAAGCTGCCATATAGTTTCATGCTGAGAATGTTCAGAAAGTGCTTTAGATCCAGATTTCCACAAGCAGAGAAACACCACCACCACAGCGTTTTCTCTGATATCAACCTCGGGGTTCTTCCAGTAGTGAAATGATAACACTGCATTCTCTATTTACTGTGTTCTCCTTCCTCCTCAGCTCCTGTCTGTGTACTACATGAGACAATGCTCTACAGAGGTTTACAGAATGTGAAATGTTGGCATATAAATTGGCACTTTTAGGGAAAATTTTTAGGGTTGAAGCATCAAGCAAACAGGAATTTTGAGAATCTAAGATTTCAATCAAGACACCAGGAAGGAAACTAGACAACACCTAAATATACAAATCTTGCCCCAACAAAATTATAAATACCACTTCTTCCATCCTGCGCTGTGACCTTCTAAGAAGGTTAATCTGGTTATTCCCAGACCATATTCCACTTATGAAACAAGAAGAGAGGCCAAGGTGATTATATATGTGTATGCTTAACTGAAATGAAGTACTACTGACCCTGTAATTCATAATACAGAAGAAAATTGTTCCATTTCTTTTTTCTAATGAAATAACTCATTTTTGCTTTTACTTGAGCACAAAGAAATTTAAATAGCAACTCTAGCTCCAATGGTTAGCTATTTAATTCATTATACTTTCACTGCATAAATAAAAAGCAAAGGAAACATCAGAGGCTGTAGCTATAGAAATCAATGAATGGAACACTAACTTGTTCCACTGCTAAATATTTATAATTTTATGAATCTCTAACTCACCTTTGCAACACTCAATAGTTTTGTTGTAAAGAATAATTTGCTGGGAGCATGTCTCTGCTTTGTGCTAGAAGCCAAGTCTGGATTATAAATCATAAGCATTTTAATTCAATGCGTACAGAAACAGTAAACAATCCAAACAAGTAATGTTACCTATGGACAAGCCATTTCATAAACAAAAAAGTAAACATGCAATAAACAGGCAAATATCAATTATTCTGCTGGAAACTGTGTAGAGATTCCAGGTCAAAACCTGTCTCTGGGGATTTTCATCTCTGTTTATGCAGATGCTGCTCCTGGCTGTTCAATGGGATGTATTAAGAGTTTTATTGTCTGGCCTGGATAAACTCTAACACTGTAACATCTGTAATATGGCTAGCTGGTTATCACTATCCTTAATCTGCACATTCCTATCACACCTTCACCAGGGGAAAACAAATTCAAAGGAGGAGATCTATGGCTTAAGATATCACCCACACACTGGGTCCCAGGAAGAGGGAAGGACACCACGGAGGCCTCCAAGTGAAGACTATCAGGGAGAGAGTTTTAGGGCTGTTGCCCTGTCCAGCTCCTAGCAAGCATAGGGAAAAAGGGTTCCTGCTGTTTAGAGTTAATAGGCCTCAGTTTCATCTGTAGTGTTCTTCATGTTGGTCTTCAGAGAGCAAAGGCTGAGAGGGAAACACACAGCTTCCTCACTGTTAGCTCCAGAAAGGCTTTGAGAGGACTTCATCCCTTGGGCTTATCCATCTCCCTCAAGAGCTGGAAGCTCTGGTAGTCCCCAGTGTGGGAACTTCTTCCCTCAAATTACCTCCAGAAGACAAGACACAAACTCCTAGAAGACATTGTATTGTGATAGTCCTCTCAAATAGGATTGAATCCTGTGCCCTGTATAGTCACAGATGTGCTGGAGGCTGCTCTCTTGCTCAGTCCTAAAGGACTGTCTTCTAATTTAAGAGAAAACTTCTTCCCTTATGGTAGTGCTCTTGCTTTCTGATGCCTATGGTTGATAGCAAGGAGCACACTTTCTTCTTCAAGCTGTGCGGTTTCTTTGAATGCCATGAGCAGAATCACTCAGAATTTTTCTTCCCTAAAGCAATGAGAAGGGGTAAATAAGCATCCTGTGCAGGGCTTTTCAAGGAGAGATCGTGGAGAGCGGGCAGGAGGATTTAGACCCCTGTGTGCAAAAAGGAAGAACACCTTGTATATAAAGACCTAAAAGTTATTGTTAATGAAACTGAAACCTTAAACTAGAATCAACATTAGTCTAGATCTAATTATTACAGAAAAAAGAATAATACCGCAGGTAGAATACTTACGTGTAGGTAAAAAGAGGTAGTAAGAGCAGTAATACAAATTTCATTATAATGCCCACACGTTTTAGTTTCTGCCTTTTTCCCACTGTTATCCTCATCCTTCTACTGCTATTTTGGGTCCAGAGGTCAGTGATTTCATGATGGTATTGGCAGGGGAGGTAATACTACAGCGAGTACACAACATCTGGAGTCCTTTACCAGGAGAAACATGATGCTCATGTTGTCAGGGCTTTTTTCCTTCTTTTGTTCTTCCTTTTTTTCTTTTATCCTTTCTCTTAGTTTTCTCTTATACGCAAAAATACTTGTGTGTGTATATATTTAAATAACAATGTCTGTACATACGTTGTATGTTTGCTAACATGCCTGTGCACCTTTCTATTTCTTCCTTGGACCACAGCTCCCAGCGTGCCATATACACGAAGTTTGGATTTCTGTGTGTTATATACTGTTTCTTTGCTTTTCTTCCCAGACCCAAATCCAGTTTCCTCCAGCTTAAAATCTGCAGTTTAGCTGACCATTAACTGAAATGTATATAGTCTGAGGTTTCCAGTGCCCCATCTCATCTCATCCCATATCTATAATCCCCAATTCCACATCTTGCATCTCCACATTGAAGCCTCTGTTGTCATTGTAGGCCTGTATTTCCTTACTCAATATCCTTATAGTAGAATTTTAAAAATCTCAATCTATCTGGAACAACTGCTTGTTACTGCCTCCTACGGTAAACTGCAATTGTGTCACCAAAAGATTAAAAAAACAAATCAGGTGTTGGTATCTGGGCAGTTAGAAAAACTGCTGCCATATCCAAACCAAGTAAAATAAAGCTGCAGGCAGGTCAAAAGAAACTATGACAGAGCAATTCTGACAAGCTGCAGTCCTGAGCCCTTGCAAATTCAATATAAAACTTATGGCACATTACTAGCAGTGACAATTCCACATTACAGGCCTAAGGTTACACTGGCACCATGCCCAAGGTAAAAAGTGATAAGGAAGAAAAAAAGGCAATGGTGGTACTTGGACTACTGGCACAGTTATGACAGCTTCATGCACATGGCCTGTTGATGACAGGAGGATTGCCTTGTGCCACACAGGGAAAGAGGTGCCAGGGAGAAGCAAGAGCAAGACTCCTCCACTAGAGAGATGACCCAGGAGCTGAGGGTGACAACAGCAGAGACAGAGACAGTGTTCTCTTTGACAAGGACACAGGTCTGCAGCATAAAGACGCAGCAGGTCTGATAACAGGCTCTTTTGGTTCTGATAACAGGCTCTTTTGGCATTCCCAGGAAATGAGGTGACAAATCTGGTCCAGGGGTGCACCAAGAAAGCTGAGCTAGGATAAGCAATAGATGAGGCTCAGAGGGAAAGCTACAACTTAGACCTGATGTCAAAAAAAAAAAAAAAGTCAGGGTCAGAACTGGAGACAAATTGTTTAGAACACAGCTCAGGAAATCAGTCCAGAGAGCAGCGTAGAAGCAGATACACATGCAACATAGCTCAAAAAATCCTAGTTGCCTAGGTCTGAGTTTAAATGGAGCTCCAGATAAATGCATGGAGACTGTGTTGATGGAGACCCCAGGTAAGGCTGATAAGGTCAATTCAGAATTATTAGTGTCCTCAAGGCCTTTGAGTAGAAGAGTAAGGAGTGTGTTTTCTAGTGCCATCTGATAGCTTGTCATGGTTAAAGCCTGTTTCAAATGGAAACAGAGCAAAGACTTAAAGCAGTTTAGATCTTGCATAGCTTTGGAAGAAAGAGGTAGGACCCCTCACTGAGACAGCAAGTGTTGAAGGCATTACAAGTGAGAGGAAGAGAGCCTATCTCAAGCAATGTGAGCTTCCTCCAAAAAACTTGCAAATGTATGGGATATATGTGTGATGGGATGAAGAGAAGGAAGAGGCATGTGGATGGTTAGTCCAAATGTTGGGGAGAATTTTCTTGTACAAGACAGACTGCTTAAAAGAGACGATAGAAGCTCTAGCGCTTTGCAGTGTTTGGCCTAGTGCAAATTGTCTCCTAACTGCTGAGCAATGGGATTAGGGGTGGAAGCGCTGGGAAAGCTGGCAAGTTTGAATCCAGATGTGACTCTCAAACTTGAGAACTAAAAAGCAGAGGATGAATAGTAGCTTTCTTCCTACCCAGGGGCCAGTTTTGGTCTGTATTTGCTTTGTTGGAGCTTTTCCTTCTTGCCAGTGTTCTCGCATTTTCAGGTCTTTTGCTTCTACTCCTTTGAAGATGTTCATACTCCTGGTTTCAGGACCCTCTGGTTTGCAGGCAATAACTGTCTGGTACGCTAGGAAGAATTTCTCCTTTCTCTTAGGTTTGAGTTTTTTTTTACTAAAAGAAGGAATGCTAAAGAGGCAGAGGTATAGAGACAATGCTATACTGTGAACCTCCAAAGGACAGCTTGCTCTTCTTCAAAATGGGTGGAAGTAGTGATAGGGAACATGGTGACAGAGAGCTGATGAGGAAGTAAGTCAGAATTGGAACGCAGAGGTGGTAGAGCAAAAAGGGAAGGTGTGAGTGGGCTGCCAGCATGGGGAGAGGGCTGTTCCGTAGTGGTGTTTCCTGCTTTTATCTTCAGGAGTAAGACAGCTGGGGAGCTTTTGCTACAGAGGAGGGAAAGATTTCCATATGGTGATGAAAGAATCATAGAATCTTCCGGTTGGAAAATACCTTTGAGATCATCGAGTGCAACTGCACCCATCATCCGCTAAACCATGTCCCTCAAAAGCTCATCTACAAAGCATACATTAGGAGCAAGTAAACATTAAAAATCCTCCCTGCACCTCACAAGTTGATTTTAATGAAAATGTACAGCTGCAAGAGCAACCAGATTTGAAGTATGCTATGTAGCGTCCTTAGTATTTTTGGTTTACTATCCTTTAAGATTATTCCTGGCACTCTGACAAGTATTCAGAGCCCTCTTACTGCTGGATTGCAGACGTCTGCCAAGGGATCTGGGTGTGTACTGTTGCTTCTCTGCAGGAGGATAATCTACCAACGCAATGAAAATCCATACTGTTTTTTCACGTAGGTAAATATGAGAATATCTTCCTTATATCTCTGCCCAGGGAAGCTGTGGATGCCCCCTCCCTGGAAGTGTTCAAGGCCAGGTTGAGTGAGGCTTTAAACAGCCTGATCTAGTGGAAGGCGTCCCTGTGCATAGCAGGAGGGTTGGAAATGGCTGATCATTAAGGCCCCTTCGAACCCAAATCATTCTACAATTGTGTGATATCTGCAGTGTGGCAAAGCTGTAAGTCGACACACATAATCATTTGTGCAAATTATTCTTTCCCTTCAAATCACTGTGGTCATGTTGAGAGCTCAGGTGCTAACTGGTAGAAATAACAGATATTTATCAGTTGTAACTATTCTTGAAGTCAAGAGAAGAATGTGTTTTGAAATGGGTTGACAAGCGCTAAAGGCAAGGTCAAAGTAATCCATTGCTCTCCCCTTATCCACAAATTTTATCAAAGGAAACAATCAGATTGTTCAGGCATGACTGACCCTTGGTAAACCCTTGCTGACATTTTCTAATCACGTCCTTCTGCATTGCCCCAGAAATGTGCTCCAAGGGGCCTTGGTCCATGTCTTTTGCAGGGAAAACAGTGCACATGGACAGTCTGTAGTTCCTAATCCTCTCTTTCAGATCCTTGTGGTCACTCACTCCTCTGGTCTTCCCTGGCAGTATTGTTGGTGCCCATGTGGATAAGCAGCAGGGAGTAATAGCTGGAGAGCCTTGGCAGTTTCTCTGGAACAACTTGGATCTGTGCCCAGGGCAAGCTACAAGTCATTCCAGATAGCAAGCCAAATAGGCAGATGAGGACCTCAGTCCTGCACAAATGGAAACGAACCACTACTATCCCTTGCCATTTCTCCCTGCCACTAATATGTGGCCTATGCTTGGACAATTCTGATGCTTCCCCAGTACAATGTTCTGCTTCTTGCCTGCTGCTTGGGCACTGAACTTGTTCTGCAACTGTAGATCTGCAGGTGCAGAAGGAGCCATCTTCCACATGCCAGAAGTCAGGTTAGGTGAATCAACTATTTAATTCAGTAAAGATTCTTTTTTAATTTTCTTTCCCTTTGATGTTTTGTATTACAAAGAATAAACTCATGCATCTATGCTACACTGCTGCTCGTGGCCAGTCTTGATTCTTCAGTCAAATGATGACAGAAAATCAGCCTATATTTTCAAAAAATACATGCAAATCCTTGAAGAGATTAATATTTTTTTGTCTACAGCATTAGAATTGTGGTGGAGAAGGAAGATTATTACAGACAATACAGAGTCTAACCCTGATGGTTTGTTCTGTAAGAAGGCTCTGAATACTTGTCAGGATGCTACATAGCATACTTCAAATCTTGTTGCTCTTGCAACTGTACATTTCCATTAAAATGAATTTGTGAAGTTCAGGGAGGTTTTTTAATGTTTACTTGCTTCTAATGTAGTTGCTATAGACTAACTGCGGAATAAAATCTCCACAATGAAGTATTTGTGCATATTGTAGTCATTTTATGTGTTGTACCTGCTTTTAGAAGCTTTTCACATATTTGTGTTCTTTGATAAATGAGTAAGACAGGAATATTTTAATTTGGATGTCAGGATATGGGGCTGGCCATGAATAAATCTTGCAAGGAAATCTTTTGAATTTGGATAAACATGAGGGAAATGTATGGCAAGTAGATTTGTTCTTGAAATCTCCTGCCCTGTTAAATAAATCTTATCTTCGTGTTTTGTAGTACCACATGACCAAAAAAGAAAAAGCTACAGATTTTTTACAGTATTTTATATTTTTAGAATTACAACACAGAATTTTTGGAGCTTAAATGTAATTAGTGATTTCCTGATAGTGGAAACAAAGTTTTCAAAAACCCTAACAGTTCTCTCCTCACTAGAGCAGACACAATGTTCTTTATTGAGGAGATGGGGCTAGTGCAGTCATGCCCTATGCAGAGCAGCCACATCCAGTTCTGTTACTGACTGAGCACTGACAACTTACAGATACAGGGGCTGGCGTTATAGTCGAGGCCTCAGATAAGAAACTGTTTACAGTGCGTTGGTTTCTGTGATAAAGCCATGGCTGGCCCCTGACCAGCACTGTCTGTCCCAAGCACCCTGTGGCCTAATGATTAGGAAACTTCTTGAGGAGACAAGAAGCTACTGTCCTGACTCTTGCACTTTCAAGCAGAAGAAGGAATGAGTCTGAGTGCTGAATTAGGAGGGAAATTTTCTACCCACTATTCCGGAAGAATGACGTATGCTGCATTTTTAAAGGGAAGGATTTAGGATCATCTCCAACAAAGAATCCAGGTAGAGGGTCTTATGTAGAAGGAGATCTCCTCTGGAAGCCTCCAGAGATGTATCTGAGACAGGCTTTAAGGTTCTATGACTGAATATTCTCTGTCAGCTTCCTTTAAGCAAACTTCAGTTATTTCAGATAGCATTAATTTGACTAAATGATGATGATTAAAATTTACACTTTTAACCTGAGCTAACGACTTCATGCTCCATTTCTAATCAGGGGAGAGATTGATTCATGTTAGTTTGAAGCAAATATTCATAACAAGTTATATATGTCTGAGCAGGTTGTTCAGAGTAGCATTAGGATGCACCTTATCTCTCCTTGTGTTCTCTGTAGGGAGCCCAGACAGCTCAAAACATGCTCCTTAGCTCCACATTGGAAATGAGATACTTCCATTAGACTGTACAACTAGTTTGGGGAATTTACCCATGCCTTTGTTTTCTGAAACCAGACTGACATGATTTGTGCACCCTTTGGGAAGACAAAATGTGTGAAAATATCGAGGCTATGAAGAGCTCATATGTTACAGTTACGCTTTGAATAGCAGACTAGAGAATTTAAGAATCACTCTTTGGCCTGTAAAAGTCAAGTAATTATTGTCTAACATGTAGAAAAAGGTCATATAATGTTACCGTAATCATCTCTCTTCCTTCTGCTCCTTCCCTATTCCCTTCTTCCCCTGCCTCAACCCCAAAATAATTCAGCTTCTAATTGCATTTGCTTTTGAATCTTGAAGAAGGTGAGTGGAACAAAGCTACATAATGTTGAAATCAGTTTAGTGTTTTTTTTGTGGTGTATATATGTGTAGCTTCTGAAGAAGCTGGTTTGTTGCTTCTTCAGAAAAGTTCTCCTGTTTAGAATTTATATATTTCTACGTTGCAGGCAAGAAAATACTTTTTTTTTTTAAAAAAATGTGTTAACTAAATTTTCAAAAGATTATGCCATAATAATTTTTGCAGCCGGGGAGGATATTGGGCTATGTATCCTGTATCTTCATCCTGCATCTTCATCCTTGTGTTTCAAGAGAATGTCTTGATCCAGAAGTATGGAGAAAATGTAGATGCAAAGAATATTAACAACTTCAAATTTTTAATGCTAGAAGTGGAACAGACGCAGCACCTGAGAAGGTTATACCTAAAAACATGATGATAAAAATCATAAAGTATAAAATGGGCTTCTTTCCTTACAGTTAATATTCCTGATTTCTTGCATCTCTTTTTGTACTGCAGTAGCAAGTTGCTATAACTTTCACGTTTAAAAATTCTGCAAGATTTTCCAAGAACAAGCCCCCCATGATTGCTTGATCAATAAAGCTGCTTATTCTCTTCAATGGTGCTGTTGTGCTGAAGAAGATTTGCATTTCTGGAAAGAGCTAATTCTGCAGTGGAGTAATTATTTTTGAATTGTTGCTGAGAGGAAATGAACCTGTGGAGAGACAACTGACTTGTGGTTTCTTTGTTTAAGGTTACTTAAAGTCTCCATATTCATTCCATGCAACTCGCTTATATTGAACAAATCAGTATTTAGTTAACTGAGAATACACAAAGCTAAGATACTACGATTTTACTAAAACGACAATGCATTTATAAGCACAATAACCAAATTCAGGCAAAAATTTAAATATAATCCGTAAATCAGTAGTTTCAGTTAATCAAACTCCTTATAAATCCTGTAAATTGATTCTACTGGTGAACCACAGACATTGCATTTTGTTAGTCTTGTCTTGGATAATTGCAGGTATAACTTTTTCAGTATCTAGCCATAATGTCTTGGTTGGTTTATAGCAGTAAATAGCTGTGCTATTGTCAGAAGTGCTTGGCTCACTTTCCTCTACTTCTGAAATCATGCTAAGTCTAGGATATAAGCACTAATCTTCAAGAAATTATTAGTTTCTGCACATAAAATGTTGACATAAACTACAGAAACAGCTTTCAAGGAAAATTGCATTTGAATCAATGGCTACTTCCGGTTTTTAAGCAGCAAATTTAGCTTTAGAAAATTGATAAATTCTATACCATTCCTCTACTTCTAATTTATTACCTTCAGCAACTGGAAAGTACTTCTCTACAACTTGTAAAAGCAACAATGTTGTTTGCCTTCTGAGCTTCTGGCTGTTGAAGTGAGTCATCTCATATTTCTTTGTCAAACTTTCATAAGCAGGGAGAGGCTTGGGACTTTATAGTTCTTTGAGAAAGAGAGAAAAATCCTTTTCTTCTGCAGGACCTTTGTTTATTCTTTGAGTGCCATTGTTTATTTTCATACTGTAGTGAGACCTCTGTGCAAATGGTGTTAGAAATGTAGCCTATCACTTTGGTATTGCTATATACCAGCTCACCTTCTTAACCTTCAAACACGGGCTTAAAGTGCTTTTACCTCTCAACACTTCTTCTCAGCTTGTGCTCTGTTGGTATCAGATTGCCTTTTCTCAGAGTTTTAAACTATCTTCTATGCTCTCTTTTGACACCTTTACAACAAATCTCTACAAATCTTTGACTTCAGTTCTAAGAAAACCTTTTAAGTTCTGTGCTGATGTGGCTTCAGTCTTCCTATCTGCTTTCAGAATGCTACAACACATGGAGTATCTTGGATAGAAAAGTCATCCTAAAACTAAAAATGTTATTTGGAAGCGACCTCTTGGAGTCTCTACTCCAACAACCTGCTTGAGACAGACTGCGTCAGATTAAGTCAGCTGTGGTTTTGTGTAACGAAGTCTTGAAAACCTCAAAAATTAGGGTTTTCAGCCACTGTATGAATAGCTTATTTCAGTGCTGATGGATTTATCTTTTTTCTAATGTCCACCTTGAGCCTCTCAAGCTACAACCCAAGTCTATCACCACTTGTTTTATCACCAGTTTGTGCAAAGAAGAATATAGCCCATCAGATTTTAACTGCCATTTGTATAGTTGTAGATTGATGTTGGATCACCTCATCAAAGATCAAGAAAGTTCAGCTCCTCACATATGATCTGAGTCCCAAACAATCTCAGCTGCTCTCCGTTGGATTATATCTAGTTTCTTCGTAGTCCTTTTAAACTAAGTGACCCATATCTGCACCTAGATGGGGGTTCATCTGTAATAACAGGTAGAGGAAGCTAATAACTTCCCTCAGTCTGCTTGCCATGATCTTGATGTGGCACAGAACGCAATATGACTTCTGTACAATGAAACTGCACAGTGGTACTCAACCTGCCAACCCCTGTTCCCTCCAGCTCCTCTTCAGCAGGACTGCTCTACACACAGTTGGTTTCAACACTGATTCAGTATTCCGAGCTACTCCTTATTGAATTTCATGTTTCTTATCTCCTTAATGATTAGTTAAAAGTTGAAGTGCTAAACATTTGTCACAATCAGTAAAAATTTCCTTTTATAAAAATATCTCACAAATTGATTCACTTTATTATGCTTTTTTTTATGACACTCATACGAGGACTCTTCAGCTTTCTGTGCTTCTGTGCTGTGAAAATTAATGACATCCTATTGGCTTGCACCTAAAATCCTTAGACAACACTATTTCTGCATACTGTCAGAATAAATCCTATGTACAATTCCATCACTACTATTTGCCTTGAGTTACCTCAAGTCTGTGTCCCTCACCATGTCTCTTCCCTACTCGGTTCTATTCACACAAAATGCAGTGTTCCTGTTTGTCTCAGATACCAATGGACTGTGCAGGAAAAACTATGATGTACTGTACTGGTGCACTTCCCAAAACCAGCTAAACAACTTCCTATTTACCCTTGTAGACAGCAACAGTTTCATGATAGATCCAAAAGAGTTTCTGTCCTCAGTTAAAAGTGTTCGTGGCCCAACTACATTTCAAACGCATTAAGTTTATTTTGAGCCCCATCGGCTACTTGATGAGATGTGTCCATAGAAGCCACAGATGTGGCTCCCTATGACAACCTAGGAATATTTTCTCTGCTCTGTTTATCAGATTGTCATATGAGTGTCAAAAGTTTTACTAAATGTAAATTCAGTTCATCACAGTGAATTATTATGAAAGTTTTCATTCAGTAGAGATGCATGAACCTTGCTCTCCAGAAGTCCAGCAATGACACAAGAGTGCTGGGCTGTAAAAAAACTTGGGAGTATAAATACATTATCAAACTTTAATTGCAACTATGTAATTAATTGCAAATATTTAGTGCAGGTATAAACAAAAAACAGGTGTTCGCTGCTTCTTAGACATCATTTCCCACTTTCTTCATTTCTATTTTGTTTGTTTTATGGTTATTATAATGACTGTCACCAACCACTCCCACTTCAGTGTGCTAACCATGACTCACATAAGTGCCTAATAAATTACATCAATGGGAAAGCAGATGAGCACATGAAGAGGAGGTGCAAAACTCATTAGTCATGCCATGTCCTTTTCTGGGGACTAAATTGCCTGGCAGAAAAGAATTGTGAGTGGCTTGTGCATCTGTCAAGTACACCAGATGCCAATCTTACTCTTGCAGTTTTTTTGTGAAAGCTATTAATCGATATGCATTATTCAGTATTGTAAAACAGGACCTTAATTAAGCAGCCAACTAAAGTAGAAGGAAAAAAAATGCAACCACACAACACAGTGAGTTTCTTCAGACAAAGAGAATAACAGATTTTGCCACTTGAAGCAATGTTTAGAGCACAACCCATTTATTTCTTTTTCATACACCATCTTGCATAATGGTGCAAGAGGACAGGTATTCTGGAACAACAATGCAAAATGAATCTCTATTTGCTAGACATTGATTTTGATCAATCTGCATGAAATAAAGTGCATCAGTGTACTAGATCAAAATCAGGAAAGAACGCAGTATCGCACTCTGTCCATATTGCTGGGGATGAACCAGCATATTCATTATAATCTATCCGATTTCAGAGATTTATAGCATGCCTGTAATAATTCACCTAAGGCTGAAATGCATAAAATCTTTGTATAGCTTTCCAAGATTTTTTGTTTATTTATTTTCATAGAAGAGGCCCTGGTACATTTACATAGGAGCACATAACATTTAAAAAAAAAAAAAAGAGTCCATTTTTTTTAATTCAGCAGCTGCAAATATGTTTTCTGTATGTAAAGGTCTCGCTAAATTTGAGAGCAGGAAGGACTGCAATCTACTACAGCCATTCTCACAAACCGATCTGCTGGTCAGATCAGATTGTCATTTAGGGATAAAGTAAAAACACAACCTGAAGACTGTACCAACATCAGCAAGTGCCGAAGCAAATCTACACTATCCCTTAGCCAGGAAAAAGAACTTAGGAAACCACTTATGACAACCTGAAGAAATCAGATAATGAACATGAAGGCTTTAAAGGAGCGGTAGATAGAGTACAAAAGAAAAAAAACCCAAACCCCAGAAAAGCTGAGCCCCGTGAAGAGGTGTGACACATAGGGACTTGTTATCCTGAAGCCAGATCTCTAAACAGAGTACAATACTGGTTTTTGATACCAGGACAAGAGTTAAAAATGTGAGGTTTTCTATATGAGGATGCATTGAGTCAGAACGATGTCTAATCTGTCTGAATGCTTCTTACTTTTATAACCTCAAATAAACATACATTCTCTCAGCATTTGTCTGCAGTCAGGCCAAATGCAAATACAAACCAACTGAATCAGATGTTAGCAGCAGGTCCTTTCAGCAGTTTCAAGAGTTCTCTCGTACCATTTTTTCCAGCTATCTGACTTTACTTTGTAGCTGAGTTGTATTGTTTACAGATAACATAGATATACGTCTGTATATCTTGGCAATAGTGAAGATCTACTCAGAAGACAAAGCCACCTGAATCTACTTTTAAGAATGCGTTGTTCAGATTAGTGCAGGAAGCTCTATCTTAAATAGACTGCAACACCTAGGCAGAATGAGAAGGAAATATTCAGTAAGTGGTTTTTGCTTCCTCTTTTTTTTTTAATTCTTCATGTTTTTTTTATTTTTGTCTCTTGTATGCTAACACATTCTTAAACTTCTTTCTGTAACTCAAGAATTGAATGCACATGTCAAGCTGCCTCTGTGTAAACCAGGTTTTCAGTAAGGCTCCCAAATTCCAACCACCACCCCCAACCCCCAGGGGAAAGGGAGTGGAAAATGAGAGGAAAAAGGTTTTCAGATTGGAAACCAAAGCTACAGTTTTTATGAAATGATAATAGTAATAGTAATAATGTTTAAAATAATCAGGAAGTAGTGAAATATGTACAAATATCCAAGATTGCCCCCACACCCCAAATGCTGTCGAGCAGACACGGGGGAATGGGTCCACAGCTAGGAGAAAGCTGAACTCGGGAACTGGATTCAGGGACACATGACTCCAGGTTCAGGAGCAATCAGACAGACGAGGTCCTCACTGAGCATCGGCCACCACAGAAGAGAGCGAGACCCTTGTGACCTCTCAGTTTTATAGCATGTATGAGGTATATGGGATGGAATACGCTTGTCGGTCAGTCTGGGGTCACCTGTCCTGTCCACCCCTCCCTGAAGGTGCGGCCTTTTTCGCTAGCTTGAGGATGTCCTTGGTTACCAAAGGAATAAATATAAACACTGGCCTTTCTGCACACCAGTGTTCCATGTAATGACTGCTAGAGAGAAACTGTCTGAAAAGCATGCAGTTAGCTTTCAGATAATGTAGTTACTTTCGACTAAGGCTGAGCCAGAGTCAGGAGTCACTCCAATTAACTCAAACCATAGCTCTATATTCTGCATATTTTATGAGACTGCTATTGCTAAATTGATATTTTGACTGCTTTTTATGACACAACAATTAATAATATACAGATTTACAACAGCCATGATTAAGACCTGAAAATGTAAAGTAAATATAGCTGTCTGCTAAAATGTATTTTGGGAGGTGGGGCATGTTGCTGTGGAAATATCCACATCATGTGTTGATTACAGACCTTATATGAAAAATACTCTTCCTCACAGTAACTGTAACTTGTAATGATTTTTCAGTTATTAAAGTGGGCTACAGAAGGAGCACGGAGGGATAAATCTCTGCCTTCAAAACTTTAAACATGAAAACTTGATAAAAACATACAGTTTAGGAGAGCTCAATCTTGTCCCAGGACCTGGGGCCTGTTAAAGGAAATAGAACTCGGGGCTGCATTAGGAGTAGTGTCACCAGGAGGTCGAGGGAGATGATCTTTCCACTCTATTTAACACTGTTGAGACATGACTGTATTGCTGTGTCCAGCTCTGGACTCCCCAGTACGAAAAAGGTATGGACTTACTGGAGCAAGTCCAGCACAAGGCTCAAAGATGATGCAGGGTCTGGAGCATCTTCAGCATGAGGAAAGGCTGAGAGAGCTGGGACTGCCCAGCCTAGAGAAGAGAAGGGTCAGGGGGATCTTATCAATGTGTACAAGTACCGGATGGAAGTGAGTAAAGATGACTGCGTTTTTCTCAGTAGCATCCAGTAACAGGATGAGAGAAAATGTTCACAAATTAAAAGACAGGAAATTCCACTTAAATGTGAGAAAAGCTTTATTTTTCTGTGAAGACGGTTAAACACACTCAAACAGGTTGCCCAGAGAAGTTGTATAGTCTCCATCATTGAAGATGATCAGAACCTGGCTGGACAAGGCTCTGAGCAACCTGCTCCAGTTTACCCTGATTTCAGCAGGTACAGTTGTACTAGATGACCTCCAGTGGCCCCTTCTAGCCTCAACAGTTGTATGATTCTATGAGTCAAGAAAAAAAAGCATATTCAGCACCCACTTTCTAGTGCATTTAGTCACGTCTTACAGAGTGTGACTTTCCCTGAGTGTCTTAATTGAGTCTTAAGACTTTCAGGCTCTGTAGACTTCTGCCTCCATGCTCTGACTTATTTCTACTATGTGCCACATTTTGAGCAAGCACAGTTCATCCTCAGGGAAGGAACGATCTTCTATTGCCACCAGGAGGTGCTTTCACTTGTTAGTCACAACCCAGGGTCAGACTAAAAATCTAGGTATTTCTGTCACACTTTTCCGAAAGTGATAATCCAGACATGCACATAACTCATTTCATTAGTTGAAAAACTTGTCAGACAATTTCTCAGAATGGTCTCTCTTTCTCAAGACTTCAGATATTCTGGCATTTTTGCTTTGAGTTAGAAAACTAATTTTGTAGATGGCTGGAACTTTGTGGTTTGGGGGTTTTTCTGTTTGTTTTCCTGAAATAAGGAACGGTGAATGTTACTCTAGCTTTTGCACACATTTCCAGCATGCCAATTCAGTCTCTTTACTGGCCACTTCCATGACCTAGAGATGGCTGCAGTTTCAAATTCCTCTCTGTGTACGTTGTGTCCTGGTTTCATCTTGAAATCCTGGAAGACACCTCAAAAGACGGCAGCCTAGGTTTACAAGAGCACTCCAGCCAAGGTGAGGGAGTGATAAGCCCCTGACTGCATTGCAGGCTACATCAGTAGCTAAGTGTTGTTGCGGCCCTTCTCCCATGCTTTATGAGCCCTCTTGGCCCACAGCAGACAGGCCAGATTTCCCAATGATTTTTCTTATCGATAACCTGTCTGTGGTGTACATCATTAAAGACAACTTCTGAAGGAAATTCTATGAGGTCTATCTGTGACAGAGATAGATAAATGTAATATCCTTCTTTCCTTTATCCCACAGAGGCTTATTACTCTCCACAAGGCATACAGCCATTGTGAGCTTTGCCAACATTTTGTTTTGCTTAGGTGTATGCTCCACTGCTGTTTAATTTCCTGGCATAGGCACAGCCACAAATTAAGGAGACCATTATATATTTTTATATTGTCATTGCCAAAAGTCTGTTGCTACCTCTGTATCTGCAAATAAACCAGAGCCCGTGCACATGCTCAAGCACTGTTCCCTCATCTTATGTACCTCTAAACCGTAAGCACAGTCCCTGGCATGGCTCAGTGGCAGCAGCCAAATTACACTGTCCCTCTCAAGGTGGAGTTTGGAAGCAGCTGGACAACCTGCTCCCCTAAGGCTTCTCTTTAGGTGTAAATTCACCTTCTCTGAATAACATGCAAGAAGCCCTTCATGAAGCATGTAGAAAAACATGATCCTTGCCCACGAGAGAGCTGAATATCAGGGAATACAGTCAATATCACTTCCTTCTGGCTGTCGGTTTGCTCTGTGGGTATTTCTCTTGTATTGAAAAGGCTGAAGAAGGATAGCAGGCAGGAAGGCAGACAAGGTAGCTAACTGCTTTGGTCTGGCAGCTGTCCCTCTGTTCCAGGTGCAGCCCTGTTGAGAAAGAGCTGCCAGTACCTCTCCTGAGCAATGAGATAGAGAAATGTTCTGGGGCTCAAATCAGGATGGGCAGAGCAAGGGGGGGTCATAGGAGTAGTGTGGTAGATTAGGTTTTCTTTGGGATCCAGAGCCACAGTGTGGTTGGTGTGTGCTAAAGCTACAGTTTCTGGCATAACTTTGCCTGGAAAATCAGAAAGAAGAAAGTTGTTTGCAAAAGATATTTACAGTTGTTCTGGATTATCTCACCTAAAATAAGCTGAACTTTCACTGCCAGTAAAATTACTTTATTCAAGTTTCTGTCCTCACATGACCTAACCTTGGAGACAGAAAGGCTTTTTGTATATTTTTGGTAGTTTTATTCTAGGAAAGATTGAATTGTAAGAGGTTCTGGCCTATGCGATACAAAGGCAAATATGTTGCAACACGAACTCAGAGGCCAGAGCATGTAAAGAAAACCAGACTAGATCTGTAGCCAAGGAGAAGGCTAATGAGTGCTGAGAGACAGCACTTTGGAGAGAATAATACGTATGGAGGGCCAGTCAAAAGTAAGGAAAGCTGAAAGAAAGGAAAAAATATGATAAAACATTGTCAAAGACAAGCAGTAATTACTGCATTAGATCTAAGCAATAGAAAGGTGGAATAAAATTGCTTGGTTTTCCACATTAAAAAGGAAGAAGTGGAAAAACGTAGCAAGATAAAAATGTAAGGAAAAAAGTTTAAGTAGACGCCATAGTTGAAGATAACCATTATGGTAAACAACTGTATTCCTTCAACATGTTTGTAAAATATTTTTGGATATGTATAGTGGTCCCAGGTTCCTATTTTGCTGTCAGAGCATTAGTTCTTGATCAGCAAAGTTACATAAGGGAGAAGAAAATAAGATTAGTTTGTAAGGCCATAGCCAAGTAGATGATTCTGGTACTAAATCTGAAGAATGATACGACTGCAATGATGTCTTTTGTTTGTTGGTTTTAACAGTTGTTTTAGTCTCAGAATTACAAATAACTATAGCATTTAGTCTCACACCAGCTGGGTGGATGTTTTATCAGTTTAGTTTTCATTGACTACATGAAAAGCAAAACTTTCACTGTACCCACAACACTGAATCAAGGAAGTAATCATTCCAAGCTGATAAAATGTTGAAGTTAAAAAAATAACTGTACTGTCTAACCTGCCCTGATACACCCAGGTCTGTAGTCTCTAACTTTCACTCTTTGCAGAAATTCTGAGATCTTTGTAGTGTTCCTGGAAACCAAAAGGTTCAGACTTAGTTTGCTGAAACAAGAAGAAATGTCTTTACTGGCTAATGAAATCCAGGTACTCTCTATGTGGAGACTTAAGGTTAGCTAAGGTGTGAACTGCCTTGTAGTCTAACCACTGCTGTTCCCATTTTGTTGCTTGATTCTTAGAGACTTCAAGTGTCTTCCGGGTTCATATCAGTCATTTTACCTAAGATATAAGTCAGGATGCAAAACTTTTGTCTTTCCTTTCCACCTTATGACTTCCTATCAACAATAAAGAAAGAGCAAGTGAGATACGGAATCCTACCAGAAGTTAGGAAAAACAGCAGGATTCCTACCCACGGACTTCATGAGCTTAATTGCAGCACACAGGCAACAAATCTATAAACAAGAAGAAGGGGAAAGGGAAGGGGAAGGTACTCACACACTAAACTATTAGAGCAGTTTGGTAGCTTCCAGCAGTCAACCGAAGAGAGTCACTGACGACAGTCACGAAATGTAGGTTTCCTTTGCAGGGTAGATACAGACTAAATTTCAGGTTCTAACACATGCACAATTATAGTTTATTAGTATCAAAAGTGAAAATGAAATGATGGTTAATTTCTAGGAATGTTCTGTTTCAGAGGTAAGATGAAGCTCTATGATATTAATAGTTTGTAACACATTTGAATTACTGTGGTAATGAAATGAAGTAAATCAACAACACCCTGTTTTGATAAGCTCAAACTGAATCACTTGCATGTGTTTAACAGTGGACCCATCTCTTACTCATCTTGTTTATTAAATCTTTTCTTTGGGGTAATGCCAGCATTAACCAGTTTCCATTTGTTGATGTCATTTGCTGTTGGAAAGGACCTGGGAATCCTCATGGGCAACATTTTGAATCAGCAGTGCGTGTCTGTGCTGAAGAAGGCCAAAAAATACTGAAATTGGATAAAGAAGAGTAAAGGCAGCAGTTCTATTCAGCACTGCTGAAATTATATCTAGAGTACTGTGTCCAGTTTTGTGACTCCAGTACAAGAAAGACATTGGCATACTGAAGCAATTCCAGAAGAGGAAGAATTCACAAAGACAGTTAGGGAGCTGAGCACACCACACGCAAGGAACTATTTGCACTGTCTTTGGAACAGAAGGATATGAGAAGGATCTTATTGCTTTCTTCAACTACTTAAAGGGAAAGTTTAGAAAAAATGCAGACAGATGCTTCTTAGGGATAAAAATGATAGGATGAGAGACAAGGGACAGAAGTTGCAATGTATGAAATTCTAATTAATTGGTTAGGGAAAAAAATTGCAATTAATGAGGCTGCTGAGACTTCATTGAATTTCAAGCTTCAGAAATATTTAAAACTCAAATGCTCATGTCCCTGAGTATTGTGAACTATGTTGGTCCTGCTTTAAGGTGGTGTTTGGTTGAAATGATCCTCATGGGCCCCTTACAAACCCTAAAACTATAATTTTACAATCCTGCTAACTGGTGCCTGAAGAAAAAATAAAACCCTTTCTCAACTCAATGAGTACAGGCTATTTAGAGATTTTTTTTTTCTTAAAAGCAGTAGGTTAAATTCTCCAGTGATATGCTTGCATGAAAGAATGGTAATGTATTGAATGTTCTTGAATTCTATGTTGACCAAGTATCAATTTTATAAGTGGATAAATACACCAGAAAAATATCTGTCTAGGATCGTGTGATATAACGCAGTTCCTTGTATTGCTGGTTGGGTTTTTTTTTGTTTTGACTGACCAAGGTTTAAATCTATTGGTAAGGTTGTTTTTAACCTGCCTTTGAATATATGTATGTTATTGCAGTAGGTCTGAACTGTGATATCTCGTAAATTCTTTCAGAATTCAGAGTGCACAGAAACGTAATTTTAAATTTAGCCTCAAGCTCAGAAACAATAATGTGCACATTTTTATTGCAATTGTTCTTCCATAATTTATGGTGAATGTAATTGGATTGAGACTCTCATAATAATGTGAACAGATGTCTTTACTTGTAATACGTTGTTCCTTATTAGATGCTATTTTTATTACCATTGAAATGAACCTTTATTGCGTATTTCCTTCCCTTGAGCTATGAAACGATTTAGAAGTCCAGGAGCACTATTCAACAGATAAAACAAATATAGATAAGAAGGAGAAAAGTTTTGTATCTCTCATCAGAGAGAAAATTCCTAATTTTATGAATAAAGTATTTTACACCAGAGAACGAAGCTATCTCTTCAAAATTTCTTGGACTTTTCTATTACAAAATCCACAGCATATTACAAGATAAAATAATGAGGGTTATCATTGTCCACTGGGCATTTTCCATGAATGCTTTTTGTCTTGACAAAAAATCCATTGTCTGTCATAGAAACTTTAGTGAAAAGACCAGACAAGCAGTCATTTAAAAATTGTAATGACTTGAACATATTCCTAAATGAATTCAATAGTGCCAGTATCAAGGAGGGGAATACCTTAGTCTGTTTTAGAAAGTCTTGACAGAAGAGATGGGGAAACAACTAAATTCAAACTCCGCCTTCTACAGTAAGGCACAGATTTACCTAAATCAGAAAGGATTTGGTGCCTGCTCTCCACTACAAAACTTCATAATTTTAGCTCATCTCAGCGTAATTAATTTCTTCAACTTGACAGGTCCACAGAGGTATTCTGTATCGAGTATGATGAGATCTCTGAATGTAGACGTAGACACTCCCAAAAGAAACACTGTGTCAGTGCTCAGCTGAAAGCACTCTTCAGTTGTCCATAGCACTGCCAAGAACCAATATGCTCTTCCTATGAATGGGACACTGCTGCACATCATCTCAGTGCATTTGCTGAAGTCTTCTGTCTTGCAATAAATTGCTAGAGAAGGGAATTACTGACACGTAGTGAGCTGTTGCCAGAAGGAAAGTAGTAAAACCATTATTAGGTTTTTCATAGGGAGATCCTTGGTGTATTGTTTTCAGAGAGATAAGAAGTTCAATTTAATTACTGAAATCACTTGTCTGAAACATGTTCCTATCTGTAGTGCAGGAGAACTAGGTAAATACTTATCTCCTGCTGTGACAACTCAGTGAATCAGAACGGTCAATCTCTCTACTCTCCATTAGTGCACCTACTATCCATCCCCAAAGCTGTCACAACAAATCAACGTTAAAGACAATGGGGCAATTCGGAAAGAGATTGAAAGGGCTACAAGAATGACTGCATGGGCAAGACACTGGAACCACCTAAAGCACGAGAAAACACAAAGAGCATACATGCAGAGTGGCATCGGTAGAGCTCTGGACAGGAAAAGTGCCTACCATGAATGACAGACTCGTTGCCTCTTTACAGTTTAACTGTGATCTAGAAAAATATCAGCATATCTCATTTCAGAAGCTGGTACCGTTAACAAATATGTGACTCATACAAATTTTTGAAAATGTATTAACTATGGTTTGTGCAGTGCTTTGGCTCTGCGAAGTCAACAGTTTTATCTTTGATCCATCAATATTACAATTTAGTGGGAACAGGAAGAAATAACAGGAATGCCCTAGGACTGGCAGGAGCATTCATCAGTATCCATGAACAGATGGCAAGCTCAGTAAATAATAATAAACCCAACTCAAGAGAACGTATAATTTTTAGGATAAGGGTGTTCTGCCTCCCTACCTTTTCTCCAGCTTTACTTTTTTGACTCTCTCTTCCTTACTTTCACTTTCTTTTTCTATCCCTTATACAATTTTTTTCTTGTTTTTTTTTTTTTCTCCACAGACGTTTTTTCCTTTGCATATTTTACCTTTTGGGAAAATGGAGGAGGATAGTACTTGGTGTTACAAATAAGGGAAGGAGCCAATAAGGACAGTGGCAGATAGCAGATGCTTAGAGAATACTCTTATAATCTGTTCTGAAATGAGTAACCCATTTAAAAAAAAAAAAAGTCTAAAGAGTGCTACCTGACTAACTGAGCAATGAATAAATATTATAATGAGGCACTGTGGCTGTTCACAAACAACTGTTATGCACATTTTTAGCATCCCAGGAGTCCTTTCCAAGTTGCCCTTGCAGATGGTCTTTTTCCCTTGAGCTGCACCAGAAGTGGTGCTAAGGAGGTAAGGACCTATCTGATAAAATACGCAAAGGAGTGAAACGTTTTAGCAAAATTGTTGTAATTATTCTGCCTCTTCTCTGCTACAATGTCAGCTGAAATACACTCTCATGAAGCTCTGCACCCTCAAATTACTCTTACTGATTTTGTCACTACACGCAGTTTTTGGTCTGGTGTGCTATATATGCTTAAGGATGCAGTTTCATCAGCACAAAATGCTCAGATCAATAGAGTTTAGTCATCTAAGCTTTTGTTTCTAAACTTTTATACAGCAATATAAACATTTGGTATAGACCATCAAGGCTGCTACCAACATCCTACAGTACGTACGATTTTTAGCAGGATTTTTGCTTGGGCGTACTGGCAAGCTATAAACAAAGTCAGTTTTGAGGGGCTTGGAAAAACAAAGTGATGCGAAGTATAAAAGGAAAAGCAGAAATAATGCCAAGTCATGTAGTCCTCTCGGAGTCACATGATTTTTGGCTGGACCTGATACTGGTTTTGTGTGGAAAAATTCGGTCTTTCATAGGGATCAGCCCTGATTTGCAATTTCCTCTTAGCAGATCTTTCCTGCTCCCATTAGTGGAGTACTCTGACAATTTTTCTCATGGAAAAGGAAGGTAACTAAAGAAAAGGGAGAGGAAGCTTTCATAGATGAATGGCAATAGTGATTGGCATTATGTAGCAATAATACAACAAGCAAAGCTGCTAAAGTGGGAGTCTCATTTCCTATTTATACATGCTGATTCTAATATTGAATATATTATAAAGAACTACAAACTATATACTTGCCCAAATAAGCAAAAATAATTGAAAAAAATCCATTTGAATTACAACTTGCATTCCTACATTTTGTTTCCCAGTGTATGTCTCTGTGTTGTCAGTTATCAGAGTGCTCTTCTAACAGTCTGAAAGGTAAAAACTCTTTTATCGCTTGCATGATTGCAAAGTTATTCTAAACTGAAGACCCGAAGGAGGGAGTCTTTGTGCAGTCTTCCCTGTCTAAGGGGATGGCATGGAGCATGGAGCTAGGCTCTTCTCAAGAGTCCACAGAAGGGCAATCAATCACAGACTGTAACAAGGAGCATTTTGGATGCACTAAGGAGGAAAATTTTTAGAGGGAGTCCAGCTTAGCCTGGGAGGAGATTGTCCGCAGAGGTAATACTATCTTATCCTTGGATATGTTCCAAACTCACCAGCACAAGCTGAACAACACAATTTAGCTTTGAAGTTATCCCTGCTTGGACATCCCTTGCCATCCAGTGCTGCAGTCCTATGAAGGTTAAGTTGAAGGTTAAGTTGACTTTGCACAGATATCCTCTCCTTTCAGCAATGCAAAGTCTGAAAGAGGTTAGAGAATGATAACAAATTGGAAAGCATACAGTAAGATGTGCCAAATTTTGTTCATCACATGAAGAGGAACTTCAATGCACACCAGGAAAAGAATAGGCACTCTTTAAGTGATTCTTAAGCAACACAATATTGTATAAGCTATTTTGTTTGGCTCTTCTTGTTACAAAGTATTGACATCTTGGAGAGATCTGAAAGTGGAGAAGCTAAAATGGCCTTACTTCTGAAAAGATAGATGACAAAATAACACAAGAGTAGCCCATACATCTCATTTAAAAGCCATTACCATTAGCTCAAACATATTAACACACACAAAAAAAAGACAAGCATTGATAAGGATAAAGAAGATGCAGTTAAAATGAAAGAAGAGAAATTCAGATTGCAGTGCAGAAAACCTTTCTAGCAATGAAATACAGTATTGGTGGATATATTTGGTTTTAATTCTGACAGAATTTGAATAAATACGTAACTAGAGCTGCTTTTTTGATGGAAGGGGGCTATAATTATCTGAATATTTAGTGGCACTAGATTCAATTAGCCAAATTAATTTTTAGTGCACTCCGTTCAAGTAGTGAACGGCATAACACTCAACATCCTGTCTTCTTTTGCAGGGGTCTGTGTGCAATCTTCTGCTTCTTCGAAATTAACAAAATTTCTTTGTAGGAAGAAAAGATGCCTGAGCTTAGTAACACTAATTATTTTTTTTTCAAAAAAAAGCAAAATAAAGACATTTAAAATATAATAACAAATAATAAAAAGGAAAACATAATCTGGAATTTCTGTATTCATCTTTGAATGTCAAAAACTGTAAATAGAGGATGGGTAACTGATGGCTGAATCATGTATCACATTCAAGGACATTACTACATACTATTTAAAGTTGGACAGTCATACGTTTCATGTTTAGGCATATTAAGGGTTTTTTTTTTAAATATTTTTCTTTTATTTGGTGATATTATGTGGTGTATACTTTCCTGATAATTTTCGTGAATGGGTAGAAGTTCATATATTTTTAACTGTGTACTTTTATTAGATGAATCTATACTATTTTTTCTTGCATCAACCTGAATGTTATTATCTCATTGTCCATAGTACATATTTTTTAACCTCTGACGAAATGGGAACTGGATGTATTCAGCATTTCCAGAATTGTAGCATATGTTTAAGTTCTTATGCTTTTCTGATTGTCTGTCTCATTACAAGAGCAGATGGAAAATACTTTGAAGAATTACAAATAAATCTAATCTATGAAACTTGAATGCACATTATTGTAACTACCTGTTATCCCATTGGAATAAACAAAAATGTTTTTATGCTATGCATACAGAATTTTTACTTCTTATTTATTTCAGATGTTTTGGTCTTCCTGTTTCCCCAAGAGTCTTTGTTACCTTAAGAGAGTGTTTATTCTGTCCATCTTTTGATCTTTGAAAATATGAGGTTAATACACTATTCACAAGCATGTAAGAAAAAAATTGAGTGATTTTCTTTTTAAGATACAATCTAAAATATAAACAAGCAAGGATAAAATTACTGTAGGAATATTCCCTGGCAAGAATGTTAAGTAATGCAGTCTTAGAGTACTAATTTTGTTCCACATGCATGTGCACATATTCATGTGTGATATGAAAAGCCACAGGTGTATCCGCTTTTAAGAGTTTCACAGAATGGAAATTCAAATGCTCACATGGGCAGAAATTCATATTATGACCTTAATCTAATTAATCTGATTAGGATATTGCTTTAGCTGCAATAACATTGATATCCAGTGCCACTATTAAATTAACACCAAAAAATGAGCTAAATGAAAATATAATGTAATTAACATCAGCACAGTTGAGATCCAGGCCCCATAGGTGATTTCTGCAGATCAGCTGTATGCCATGTATTATAATCATTAATCACAATCTGGCACTTTTTTATTTTGTTGTCTCAGGACTATGTCCTTCTTTAATCTCATGAATTTTTATTCCGAGAATTTTTCTGCTAGTTCAGTTGCAGCATTCCAGTCTTAAACTTTAGAACAATTTTAAATCCCTAAATTGGATTCATGGTACAATTTTTTGTTAATCCCTGTGCTAAATTGGAAATGATACAGAAAGAATAAATTCTACAGTTGTATTATTTTTAGTTTGTCTTTTCTTTATCCTCATCAAATATTTTTTCTGTTGTTTCTCTGCCTTCCATCTCCTAAAGCATTCAAAAAGGATATATAGTTTTGTTGCCTTTTAAAAATTAATACTCACACAACATGTGGACAGTCTTAGGATGCTTTTATATTTAATCTGTTGGCATTGACCATCAGGCTTTAGGTTGAAAACTCATCTTGTAGATTCACCTGCTCCAAGCAGAGCTAACTACGAAACTAGATCAGGTTGACCAAGGCCTTGTCCTGGGTGGTTTTAAAAACTTTAAGGACAGCAGTTCGATCACCTCTGGACAGTGCTTGAACGTTCTTTCGGTGAAGATTTCTTTTCCCATGTTCAATCAAAACTTCCCCAGCTGCTGCGTGTGGCTGTTGTCTCCTGCCCTTTGGCTGCACACTGAGGAGTTCTGTTTGATGGCAGACCTCTTGAAACTGAATGGACAGGGTGGATTTTTTGTTGCTCCCACACTCTGCATGTGTTTTGGTCACTGTCACGGGATGAGTCTTCAACAGTAACATTCTGAGTCAGGCCCTCCTGCGCTGCTCAGAACCAGGCCAAAATATGTTGATGGTGTCTAAATATTAGTCATAATCCACGACAATTAGGTAGACTATATGGTCTACTGCCTTTCCCAAGAGTGCTCATGACCCTTAGCATGCCGAGGTAATGCGTCTGGTCAGTACAAATTCAAACACAATAATCCTTCCTCTAATTAAAATAAGCCCACAGCTCTTCTACAAAATAGTTTCCTTTCAAAGAAAAAGCAATAATTCCTTAAAAGAAACATTTCCTCTCCGGTTTTGTGAATGCAAGTAAGTTTATTGCTGTGTTGCAGTTGTTAAAAGTATCTGAAGAGGACTGAAGACCGTATTTTAAATATCCAGAAATAAATAAGCTGAATCAATATACTGTAACAGATTGTTTTGCTCATTAAAAGGTAAAAATGAAAAAGAAACTTGTCAATCTACCAGAAATCTAGCCTTTCAATAAGGATATAATTGGAACATGCTGTCAAAAACAACTTTGAAATTAAATTCACAGCAGCTGGTACTCAATACACTTCATGACAGGTCATCAAAGATAAAAATTTACCTCTATGTGTTACTTCTTTCATTTCTGTCAGATGTTTCAAAATGCCCACGATTTTTAAAGCAATATTAACTCTTTCAGGTTAGAATAACAAACAAATTGTGTCTTTATCTTAATTGGACTCTTTGCCTTTGTAGGGAAAAAAAAGAAAAAACCTTCATTAAGAGGAATACTTCATTCTAACATTTTTTACTGTGAGCCACAATACTTTCCTATCCCATCCCTTATAGCCTTGAGTAGTCCTTAACTTTGTCGTAACTTTTTAGTAATAAATTTTCTCTTTAGTAATAGATGACTTGCTTCCTTCACTATAAATTATGTGCAATATTTAGCAATATTTTCTATCAATCAACAGACTGTGGATACTATTTTATGTGTGAATGTTCCTTAAGCACCCAAACATACAAATACAGAGATATTTAGAAAGAGAGAAGACAGTATTAGCAACTAGATTGAATAAATATCACTGCAATTCACTATTAAAAAAAAAAATCACCTTTTTCATAGGACCTTCATTTAAAAGAAACAGCAAATATTTGTTTGTTGGATGGTTAAAATTTTCCTTGTCTCTATTTTCTTATTCACACTGTTGTGTTTTGTACCCATCTCCACTTTGTGCTGCATCATCTTTATTGATTCATTTTGTCATTTGTAGAAAAACATAGTGGTGTGAGGAAATGATACAGAAGTTGTTAAGATCAAGAGCTAGCAACTGAGGTCTGCTTGGATCAGGAGACTGTACAAGAATTCTTCCTACAATTTTAGGAAAGTGTAGAAAACTATTTCAAGGATAAGCTCAGACCAGGACTCCAGGTTGAACCTGCTACAATTTGTTACTCGTAACTGGATGGGTTATATTACCATTAAGGCTGTCACAATACTGCCTTTTTATCATCGTTTTTTTTTTTTCATTCTTGAAAAATCCATGTGGTTGCTCCTATCATTGCTGTCCTGTGGCTCTTTTTATGTGTAAATCAGCATAACCACAGTGGTTTTGGAAGCTTGAGGTCAATACAACAAATGCCATGCTGTAAAGTCACCACTTGAGCTGCCTTAACAACACTAGTTTCATTAATAAAAAGATACCAAATTAATTTAGTTAGAATTTTCATTAATGAAAATTAATTTTTCAAAATACAGAATATTCAAGAGCTAAGCAAGCCTCTTGCCTTTATCTTATTATGTTTTGAGAATAAGACGGTACTTTATTACACATTTCATCTAGTAGCTGAGTAACATTTTATGCAAAGGTCTGTGTATTGAAAATAAAATACACTTTTCAGTGAACAAGTACAATATTTAATTTTTGACCATTTCAGCTTATTAAATATGTATGCCACAGAATAACATTTCCTCTTTGTTTCTCCCATAAATCCATTTGCAGCTTTTTGTGGACTGACTTAGAATTACAAAATTAAATAGAGAGCTGTGTTTTTTTGACCTAAAATATCTGACCTGTGAGGTAAAGTGATGTTGTTTCTGCTTGAGGACCAGTTCAGCTAATTGCTGAATGATGGCTGTGACACAGCTGGTACGTGATTTTGTTCCCAAGGTAACTCTCCCATACAAAGTGATCCAGTATCAACCATTTGTTTTATAGAGATACAGCATGTATTATGTGTTGCACATGGGGAAAATAGACATTTTTACAGAGAGGATCATCCTTTTTTTAAAACATCATTTCATCTCCCTTCGTGACGTAGAAAGAGCATTTTCAGTATTATAGGTGGTTTCAACAGGAAGGATACTCAGAAATTTCTCCTTAGCTTAACATGAGTTCCCTGGGACTAACATGAACCTAAAAATCTGTAATAAAACTGGAAAGAAATACTTTTTATTTTCTCTTACCTTCAATAGAATCACACAGCCTTTCCCTGCCCCCTGCACCCAAAAATGTTGGTTCACAATAACAGTCAATAAACTACTTCATACTTACAAAACACAGCAGAGACCATCTTATTAAATACAAATAACAGGTAGTTAGGATAGAGCTCATCTCCCAGTGAAGCCTGCAGGATTTCTGTTCTTCCAGGCAGGGGAGCTGGACTGCATTTATTGCATTGGAATTATTGCTGGAAAAAGCAAAAACTTCTAAAAAAAACAATTATTTATGCCTTTTTGTTCTTGAGACAACATCAGAAAAATAAGAGGTAGAAGCCGTTCCTCTCCTGTAGATGAAAAAAACTCTAATTTTTCACAAGTTTGAACAAGGAACACTTCTAAACCCAGACCCTTCCACCAGATTCTTATATATCTACTGAATTAAAAAAAATAAAGAAATAATATTGTCTTCAATGCATTGAGTTATCTGCAAAGCTGAAACAAGGATCTGGTCTTTGAATCGTTGCTCAGTTTGCAGCAGTGCAAAACATTCATTGATTTCCATGAGGTTTTACTTGTAGGCAAACCCCCAGACTTTGGCTTATTGTTTCTAAGGAAAAAAATTTTGGACATGGCACAAAAAAAGCATTTATAAGTTTGGTAAAAAAAACAAATTAATGAGCTGCATGAAGAGTTACTCTTTCAATTATTTTAAAGAATATGGCAAAAGGTTTCTTCATTTACATTAAATCAGGATTTTTTAGCTCAGAGCTGTGAAGAAAATTTGATTGAATTTCACTTAAAACTGGTTCCTGTTTAATCCAACCACATAGCAGCATTTGCATAAATTCCTAGGAGCCAGAGAAGATCCTGTCAGATTAATTTAAAGCTATGGGAAATCACTTTCAGATTTATTACCATTTTACCGGTTTAAAAATCAGTGAGACTTTTTGGCTGCTCTCTTACTTGGTAATATTCCCTATAATCTCAATTACTTGCTTGACGTTTTTTCTTGAAGGAATGCCTTGTTTCTTGATGGTTCATGTGAAGGAGTGTGTGGTGCCTTAACCTTGACTAACAGCCAAACTCGCACCTTGTCACTCACTCACCCCGCAATAGGGCCCAGGATAAAAAGGAATTAAAAGCTTGTGGGTGGAGATGAAGACAGTGAGATGACTTAGAAGTTACATTCTTAGGCAGATCAGACTCTATTTGGGGAAAATTATCTTAATTTCTGGCCATATAAAACATATATTTAATTACTGATTTAGTAGTGGGAAAAAAATAAGAAGACAACTCCCAAAACAACCCCTTTCCTCCTCCATTCCCCCCCCCTTTCCCAGGCTCAGCTTCACTCCTTCGATTCCTACTCCTCTTGCCCAAAGCAGTACAAGGAGATGGGGAATGGGGGCTCTTGATTGGTCCATAACAGTTCCTCCCTGCTGGTCCTTCCTCCTCAAACTTTCCCTCTGCTCCAGGGTGTGTCCTTCCCAGGGTGCAGTCCTTCATGAATGGTACATGCATGATTCTGACCATATTTTGGTTGTGCTGCAGAGATCTTAATAGGCATTGTACCTACCTTCTGAACTATAAGTACATTAAGTACAGGCCAATCAAAAAGGCAGGTGACATTAAATTCAGTGAAGAAATTTATTTCTACTATATGTCGACAGCCTCGATAGAAAAACTAGACTTTTTTATTGACAAAAGTAACTGTCAGCTGGCTTTTACACCTCTTGACCTTGCAGGGCTTGTATTACTAAGGTTAAGGATCTGATTCTGCAAAACAACTTTGTGAATTAAGTATATCAGTAACCGAAACATATTTTTAAAGTCCATTCTATATTCTGAGCATCAGCACTACCTATTTCTTTCTAAACAAGCCTGTCAGTACAGACTGGCCGAAGTCCATAAGGCTGCACAAAATATGGGTGGTTTAAAGCCTGCAGAGGTGTTATTACATAAATGAGGCATGGTTCAAATGGAACTTCTACTGGCTTAGGTTTATGACAGTGGAAGTTAAAGCCTGTCACCACTACATTTCTTCCCAAGTTCTAGAAAGTATTGCTTACTGAAAGTTTAATTTTTATAGAGGAAATAACAATTCTAGCTGAGTAGAAGCATTGATACTGGCATACTCCTGAGAAACCCTGGTACAAGGGATAAATTTTCTCTATATATCACTCAGAAGAGACATCAGGCCTCTCAATTTCTTGATGGTTTTAAATGTTTTTTTTACTTTCATTTTGTGTATCATTACATATTGACCCTGTTAGTCATGACCACCTTCTTTTTCCCCACATTTGATTTTTCCATCTCATGCTTATTTGCTATCTTTTTCATTTATAGCAAATCTCATCTGTCTTGACTTTGCATACGGTACAGCAAGAGCCAACAATTGCAGTGATTTCTTCATCTCTTCTTCCCTCTGCCTCTGACCATTTTTACTGATGCTGACAGAACACATGTATGTATTTTTTTAAAAATACTTTAAAAAATATAGATATTCTTGGAGAAAACATTATGTTTTCAGATATTTATGTCTTAAAAATATTATTTTCATTCCTTCCTAGAGTCACAAAAGTCAAAGCCTTCTATTAGACACAGTAATGAATTAACTGTAACACTACATGTTTCAGACATCATATATGTACACATTAGTTATTTCAAGGTGTATATATATTGTTTCTCAACATAAGACAGTGGTCCTGAGCAACTGCTGCTCATGGGTAAGTAATTTGAGTTTTAGGGTTGGGTTGGGTGTTTTTTTTCTTTTCATTAAAAAAAAGGTATTTCTTTTTACAAAGCTGATGAAAATTGAAACGTGTCTTAAAACCTTTCTAAAGATTGATGACTTGATGTGCAAATAGTCATGGATGGCTAAAGAAAGTAGGAACAGAACCAACAAATGAGAGTCTGCCTGGTTAGCTATGTGGAAATTAAAATGCTATCACCCTTTGCAATTGCATTTTATTGTTTTGCTCAAGCCATCACCACACCACTAGACTGAAGGAGCAAGTATAATATCTTCCATTAAATTGAATCTTCATATATGCTTACTGAAAAGACTGCTCATTTTTTTTTCTTCTCTTCCTTCTGTATTTCTGGCCTCCTGTATTCATACTAATCTTTTAAAAGGGTCATTAAAAAAAAAAAGATGGCCATGAATTTGACTTTCAAAAGAGCAACAGTTATTAATATCATTAGCTTCTTTAGCAAAGGCCCCACAACTCTGCTGTCTTTTTTACTAACTCTTATCAATGGTATTTGCAACGTATTCCATTGCAGCTCATGGCATTTCAGTGTAATGGGGCCCCTATTAGGATTACCCAGGTAACTGGGCCTTAGACTAAATTAGATGCTCGTAAAAGTCATCAAAGCTTTGCATTAACTCAGACCACTGCCCACCTGACAGGATGCAGTCAGTTGAGCTTGTCACTGTCAATGCACTTTGCATCTTCGGAGAGATGACAAAGAGGATTCAGCCGAAAGGGAGAGAATTAGGGATGGCTTAAAAAAATTAATAATTCTTTATTCCTAGATTTGAAAAATTAACTTTCACCAATGTGTCTCCAAAACAAAAAGCTAATTTCTTGCTTGGGCCTTTTTTTTACCTTTATCTCTTTTCCTGCTTTCCTTTACTTTGTTTAACAAAATACCCAACCAAATCAATGCACTGATTTTCTGAAAAACAGTGAGCTTCTGATTGATATTTCAGAATAATTTTTTTTCTGCAAATAAATCATAACATTCTCTGGTGATCTTAACTGTAAGGGAAAGTAAGCATATCCCCACCTTACACTGGAACCAGTCAGCAACCTCAACCCTCATGGATGCATCCCATCAGGTCACATGGACTTGTGTCCGTCCAGTTCATTTAAATATTCCCTAATTGGTAACCTAAATGGCATTAAGCCTTTTTTTGCTCCAGACTTTCCCAGTGCTCTTGGGAACCTGATGTTTCTGAAGGCTGGTCTTATCAGTAAAATCTGAGGCAAGATTCATTGGGTACTTTCTTCTTTTCTGTGTTCCCTGACTTGCCACATGCAGCACTGGGCCCTGTTTACCCTAGTCGTCTGCTTCTTGATGATAGGTCTGTACAAGCCCTTCTTGTTGCCCTTCACATCCCTTGGCAGATTCAACTCTGATGGCCTTTGACTTTCCTAACTCCTTGCTTGAGCGTTCAGACAGTGTCTCTGCATTGCTCCTGGATGACCTGCCCCTGCTTCCACCTCTTGCATGCTACCTTTTTATATCTGATTTTAGTCAGGAACTCCTTGTACTATGTCTTTGTTTTAGTCAGAAGCTCCTTGCAAGCCACTGGCTACATTTGCTTGAATTCCTACAAGTCAGGATGAACTATCTCTCAGCTTGAAGCCCAGACTTTCGATCCTTCTATTTGTCTTGTTCCTTCTTCTCAGGATCCTGAACACCACCATGACGACAGAGGTTGTCGCCGATCTTCAAATCTGCAAAAAGGTTGTGGAGCTCTCAAAGACCTGACAAGTTCAGTCTACTCCTGTGATAGAGAGACTTCAGTGCTGGTACAAAGGACCAATATAAAAGAAAAAGCCTAAGTTTTATTGCAATTATTACAAAATCATATTTTTACTTCTTTATCAGCCTCCAGATGCCATCACTTTTTGGACACTCTAAGTAGACATAATCTTCAAGAAGATGATAAGTTATCTTTCTTGCAGACAATTGTTCCGGATGCATTATTAAAATTGACAGTTGATTTTCACTTATATGCTTGTTGTAAGATGTACTTACATTTTTATTTTCATTGTGTTGATATTGTTAATAAAATCTACATTTTTCATTCCCATTGATATTTGACCAGAGTTCAGAGTTTTTCTTTAAGATTTCACAGTATCACAGTATCACAAGGTTGGAAAGGACCTCTGAGATCATCAAGTCCAACCTATAACCTAACACTAACACCAACACTAACACCAACCATCATCTAAACCATGGCACAGATTTCTTAGTATGGCATTAAGAACATCATACCCTACAAGATACAATGCCCAGTTCTACTATAAAATCATGGTGCCAAAGGCAATTAGCAAAGATTTTTTGATGAATTAACCTTGTCATGGCAGAATATACACTGCATCTGATGTTCTGTTTTAGCACCAGACTTTGGCCCTCCTACAGTTATGTCGTTGGTTGTTTTGGTGATGCTTTTCAGCTCGCTTTTTCCTCCTTGTGTTCAGAGGTCACTACCCTCAGATGTCCAAGATTTTTCTGTCCCTCTGTCTCTTCAGTTTGTTCTTTAATAATTCACAGTTCTCTCGTTTTAGAACTCTGAAACAGATGTTTGATTTTTGCTTTGTATCTTGCTTCACCTCAAAGGAGCCTTGAAAATGTTGCTGCTCCAAACAGGAGAGAAAGACTTATCATTACAGCCCATTAATGTCCTAACCAGAAGGTTATTTAACAATCTAGCTGGGAAAAGAGAATTAAAAATTCTCATATTCATACTTAAATTATGGGATTCCCAGGGTAGCATAAATTCCCATTCTGGAGAACTGAAAAGCAATGTTCTGATATGTGGTAATTCACATGTTCCATCCACTTCTGGCAGTTACCTGTGAAGAAAAAGCACAGGAGAAGGAAAAAGTTTGCCTTTGCTGCATCTCCCTCACTGCCTGGAGGCACACAGTGTGACAGTGTAAGGAATACTGGTTGTGAAGCAGTGCCAGAGTAAATTTAAGAAATCCATAATGTGCTTCGGGCAGGCTGAAACACAGATCTGGCATAACTTGTCATTGTTGACCCTACTCTGCTAATCTTACCAAATATTTGGTTATGAAACTATTCCCTGTCTTTGGGTACTGAGGGCTTACAATACCTCCTACACTCCTCAGTCATCACTGTCCCTGGCCAGAATCCTGGCCTACAGCATCAAAAACTGTGTCTTTTGGGACCACTCCTGGATGATCTGCTTTTGGTGTTAAGAGGAGTCACAGCTATCCTACTCCACCACCAGGACTAGTGTAATCTGCCTTGAGAACAGAGGCAGGTGTAAGAAGTACACTTTTCCCTCTTGCTAATAAGGGAGGGAAGAGTAGAAAACTTGGACTCAGTTCCGGTATCAGATGTTTCATGATACTGGGCAGTAAACACAGAGATTTAAAGTGTGGACCATCTGTCATGCCTTCATTTGACAGCCTGCCATGAAAACAAATCAAAGCATCAGTAGCAGGAGAGTAGGTTTGCATGGCCAGCATTAACGTCAGATAGACTACTATCTTTCAAGTACAAGGAAGAGACTGCAGCTAAAACAGCAGGGCTGATATGTCTTCTGACAAAGATCACCTCTGGTGAAATATTCATCTGGCGTTCACAACTCCTGTCACCTCCTCCTGCTCCCATTATGGCAGTCCTTCCATCCCTAGCCACTCTTAGTAGTTAGGCCAGACCAACTTGAGCAGAGCCCCATTGGCCCCTGACATGCAGAGGAAGTTCATGTACAGGGTTCACCCCTGACCCTCAGGTTTGGTGTCACCTCCTCTCTACCTAGGAAAGAAAAAACAAAACATGGTCTTAAAGGGCAGGGAGGGGAAACATCTTTCAACAACGAGAAATATGAAAAAATCATTCTCCAGATTCTGGGCTTCTTTTGGAGCACATCATAGCACCCAGCCTTTTTAGTAGAGTGAAAAAATATTTCTCCTGCAGGAGGAACTCTGGTGCTGGTCCACTCCTGGGTCTGTCCAGACAGCAGCATCGAAGAAGCGTGCCCACAGCAAACAGGCACAATATTCCTCCATTTCAAAGACATCCTCTGCTCCATCACCTGAGTTATAAGAATTCCTTTCCTGCTCCCAAGAAATCTGCCTGAGAGCAGAGCCCTGGGTGAGGTTCACCAGGTATGCCCCAAAATTGTCGGGGCAAAACAGCCAGTGAAATATGATCAGTGACTGCAGATCATTACTGACAAGCAGCTGCAAGATAGTTGCTCAAGAACTGAGATGAACACCATATGGTGAAGTGGAAAACGACCCATTCCTAGAGCTGAAGGAGCTACAAGAGACTGAGGAACCTGCAGTCAGGTTGTGGATAACATTAGGTGTGGGTGAGGAACTGTTGTCATGAACATTGTTCCACCCAAGTGGCACTGTGAAAATCCAGCAGCATTTGTTGCTTTGCAGAGAAACTCTTTGAGGTCAGAATGCGTGATATGCCATCTTCTTCCAGGGCAGGGAAGAATCATTTAGGTGCTGTGACTACCAAGCTTGATCTTGTTTGGGAGATGTATGTACCTAATCAGACTGTTCCTTTATAGCACTGTGCATGAACTAGGAGGGGGGTGGGACCCTTTTGTATGACATAACTGGTTGCTATGCAGCTGTGTGCCTCTGCAGCTATTGCTTTTACTGCTGCAGTTGCTATAGGAGACTATCAGATGAAGTGGTGAAAGATTTCTCCCCTCATCCATCATGGCATATTGCCCAGCTTTGTGCATACTGCATACCAAGCACCTGATCCCAGCAAAAATCTGTCCCTGCTGTCTTCCTTTTCTCCCACTGGAAACCATGGAAACCAAGCTGACTTTCTGCCATGGACAAAGAACAGAGGGGGTGGGCCACAGACCCGGCCCTTGTCAGCTTCACTGATCTAGCCCCATTCTTTGCCAGAAATGCTCTCACAACACAGCCTATAGGAAAGAGTTGAGGCTTTATTTAATCACAGCTGCAACTTGATTATAGTACTAGGGCCAACCGTGTCCTGGGGTGTATCAAGCACGGCATTGCCAGACGGATGAGGGAGGTGATTGTCCTGCTCTGTTCTGCACTGGTGAGGCCCCACCTCGAGTACTAGGTGCAGTTGTGGGTGCCACAGTATAAAAAGGACATCAAACTACCGGAGAGTGTACAGAGGAGGGACACAAGGCTGGTGAAGGGTCTAGAGGGGAATTCGTATGGGGAATGGCTGAAGTCAATTTATCTGTTCATCCTGGAGAAGAGGAGACTGAGAGGGGATCTCACAGCTCTTTACTGCATTCTCATAAGGGAGGGAGGTGAAACAGGTGACCTATGATAGGACTAGAGGTAATGGCAGGAAGATGTGCCAGAGGACGTTTAGATTGGATATTAGGAAGATGTTCTTCACCAAGTGGTGGTGGAGAACTGGAACAGCTCGCCGGGGAAGTAGCCATGGCACCAAGTCTGCCAGCATTCAGGAAGCATTTGGACAATGCCCTCAGTCACATGGTGTGAATGTCTGGGTTGTCTTATGTAGAGATAGGAGTTGGACTCCATGATCCTATTGGGTCCCTTCCAACTCAGGTAATTCTATGATTCTATGATCCTATGATGCTAGTATTCTGATTTAAGATACCATTTAAGAATATTCTTCGGTATATTACTTGCTTCTGTATACTCACTGTCATCCCCAGCTACTGGAGAGCAATATGTGGACTAGAAACACTCAGATCCATTACTCTCCTTAATGTTTTCAAGGCAACATTTGTTTTTTAAATACCTCGGTGTTGGGGCTGAGCCACATACACATCTCCTGGTTAGACTGTTAGTTGGCCAGCGGGTTGCAAGGCTCATATTTTCTGACTCATGGAATAATTTGTTGAGCTGAAAAATTTTCAGTGTTGCAGATGGGCACACACAATTAGTTTTTCTAGGTGAAATGAGGGCCTCCATCTTCCCAGTCAAGCATATATTAGTTTTGAGGCCTTGCATGCAATTACAGACATTCAAGAGAGCAGTGCAACTGCCCTCCTTCCATGCACTCTATATGAGAGGTCATTGAGTGGTCATAGCCCTTTGTGGCATTCTCAGTATTTTTTCCCCTTCCAACACATTGGGACAAGATGAGGCCTATCTGAAAAATGAGACCCTAAAAAGGAGTAATTTGGTTCCAGCCTGGGTTGCCAATGACCAAAGCCTGTGTGTTACTATCCAATCCGAATATCTATTACAGTTTATCAAAGAGCTAGGGATCCGTGTGGAGCTACGTCAGAATGTGGACTGCAATTTTGATCGTGTGCATACCTCATCTTAAACATTCGTAATTTTTCATTGCTACCAATCCATGTGCAGTTTACCTCTTCAGCTGCTGGGCTAATTCTCTTTAGGTAGTAAGAGATAAAACATCTGGTACCCAAATCTTTCTCCAAACCCCCATTCCTATGGGAGATCTTCACAAACAGAGATAATGGTTGCCATCTCCTTGGTTCACATAGCCCTTTAACTACAATGAGAATTAAGGAGCTCTCCCTGCCTTGACCTGATATTCCAGGACAGAAGAAAAAGAGATGTTTCTCTACTACCGTGCTAGGGCTGTGTTTGATGTGGCCCTAGGTGAGGTATAAACTTGGAAGACAGGATGCAGTGTCAAGGTCAGCTGGGATAGGCCTGAAAGACTGCCAGAACAAAAATGACAGAATGGCATGGCATTGTCCATAGTTTCTACCGTGATTGTCCCCACATCCAGACCATGCGAAGGCATAGCTGATCAGCGTGCCAGCTGGAGAGGCTAAGTACCTATCACAGGGGTTTATTAAATGTTAGCCAGCTTGGGGACTCATGTATCACTATTAGATTATGTACTTGCCACTGTTTAATTTGTGTTATGTCAATACACATAACACTGGGGTCCACGTGGATCGTGTTAACACTCTGGCCAGAAGTTTATCAAAAAGGCAGTGTAGTGGGTCTACTTAGCAAACAAATTTTCATGCACAGACAGAATGAAAATGCTGTGCAATTATTCTACATAATACAAATAGAGCAACTTCATAAGAGATGTAAAAATGTTTTCACTGTTTAAGAAAGAGCACGTAACAGCAGTGTCCTGTTCTTGGTCACAGAAATCCTAGTTGCAAGAAAGACTTATATTTTGAAAAGGAAGCAGACAAGGGCACATCAAAGAGCAGCAATGACTGGCCACTGCCTAAAGGACAGAGAGCCAAGAATCAAGAGCAATAGCACAGCTGACAGACAGAGCCCAGCTCCACAGTGCCCAAGCAAGGCAAACAGGGCAGGCCCAGTGACAGTGGATGCATCCAAGCAAGAGTCCAGATCCTCAGTCAAGTTCGTGATGATGAAACAGGCCCCAGGTTAAGCCAGGAGGCTGATCTTCAGGACAGTGTCCAAATCAATAGGAACTAGGGCTGAACTAGAGACCAACACTCCAATGACTTGGCTCAGGCAGGGATTGACCATCCAGGGATGAACTTAAACAGAGCTCCTGGGTCTTGGGGCAGGGTGAGTAGGTAGAGGTCCCAGGTTGCACTGGGTCAGGGCTGTTGAGGTTTATTAGCACCCCTAGAACAGAGACATGGCAGACTATACCCAGACAGCAAGTACACAAGCAGAGAGCAGGCAGAAACCACACTATCTGTACAAAGACAGGGTCGTCTGCAGCCAAAGGGACTTCAGAAAGAAGACAAAGTTTTACAGAAGAAACAACAAGAAGACATCTCTGTGGAAATTGATCAAAAGATACTATGGGAAAGGAATGTTACATTGGATCCCGACAAATAGTTCTGCCAGTGAATTAGGTGGTCCTGGTATCATTCCCAGGCACTGAGGCCAAGCATGGCCTGTATCTAGGTTTGTAAACTATCTAGGCTTTTAACTATCAAACCACATGAAGCTCAGAAAATTCCCCATGCAGGATATAGAGGCAGGAAAGTGCTCTGGAAGTTTTTGGAGCTTTGGCTATCTAGTAGGGGGAGAGGTTTTTTCCTGTCTCAAAGTTGTCGTGTCAAAAAAGGTACGTAGGACATTGGACAGTGAATGTGCATGACAAGAATATGATTTGATCTCCTGTCCAAGAGAGTACCTGTCCACCAGAGTGACTTGCCATTTTGCGTTTCAGAAGTGGGACACATTATGAGTACTAGGAGCAGTTAGAGCTCTCTCTCACTCTGAGCTCTTGCAAAAGCCTCTGCAGCATGCGTGCTAACAAATCCTGAGCTATCATGGGCCAGCAGCAGAGTTCATTCTGGAACATCCTCAGCCTCAATTTTGCTACTACCCAAGCTGAGTCTTTGAGTTGTGGAGTGCTACCTTGCCAAGATATGATTGCTTTTTTGCCCAGGAGAGACCTCAAAACCTGAGAACTGATCACAGAAAATAGTGCATAATTTTTCACTTTTCTGAGGCTACACAGGGTTTTCCATACCTACATCATCCTCTTCTGTGATCAATTTTTTTTCAGGTTGAAAAATTCCACATAACGTCCGCTCAGTAGGCTCCAAAATACTCTGGTTACTCTTATTTCTTACCTTTAAGTTATGACTCATCTTTTTAAGACTGTGCAGTTAAATCCATATGCATATTCTGGGATGGTCTGTGGATTTGCACAGTAGAATAATGATTTTGGTTTTGTTTTCTAATTCCCAATTTACTTCTTTTTGTTTTCCTTGAGCACTAGTATTCACTAAGAATGATTATCAATAAATTCAAGATTTCTTTCAGGAGTAGTAAAAGCTCTTCATTATACATGGCAGTCAGAGCTGTTTCCTGCTGCCTTTCCTGAAACTTTGTAATCAGTAACATTGAATTTCCTCTGCTGTTTTATCACATAGTGATTTCAGATTCTAAGACCTTTTTCAAATCTTTGTGATCATCTTTAGTTTTGTGTACATTGAATAATTTAGGCTTCTCATTATTCAACAGCTTTTCTAGATTATTTATGAATATATTGAGCATGCATCCCACGGTATATTCCCGTTAATATAGATCTGTTGTGAGAACTAGCCATTTAGCCTCACACTTTCTTTTCTTTCTTTTAAAGAGCCTTTTTTTTAATGGGAGCGCTTTTGATGAGACACCTCATCTGAAGTTGCTTTTTTTAAAATCCAAATGTACTTATCCACTTCTTTGTTTGCTGCCTATAAAAAAACCCAATCAATTTGTGAGGTACAACTTCTCTCTACAAAACCAGTATTGACTTTTTCTTGTCTAATCATTAATCATGCATCCATTCATTCTTCCTTTCCACTTTCACTCGATTATCTTTGTATGGAAGAGAGACTTCATGACTTGTAGCACCCAGGAACACTTTTCAAATTTTTTTCATGACATTTACCACTTTCTATTTCTCTGGTAGCAAAGTAGATTTAAGCAATAGATTGCACACTACACTTAGATGTTTGACAATCTGTTTTGCAATCTGGCTACAACCCACTGATTCTGAAATTTTTTTACTGTTTTTCCCTCTTAATTGTGTTTTTGAAGATGTTTGCCTTTCCTCACTTTTCCAAGGGAAAATGTCTTTGGGTTCCCAGTTTCTAAAGTCCCTTGTGCTTGTTTAAAGTGATAAAGAAACATCATGAAGAATGACCATGAAAACTAATGGTTCATAAAAATGAAAGTGTTTGAAGAGGATTCCAGGAAGAGTCCAACACACCTCTTCCATTTAGTTTTGTTTTCATCCATGTTGTATATAACCTTTCTAGCAGCTATTGATAGTAACAAAAAGTGCTGTATTCAATACATAATGAGTGATATTAGGTAGTCCATCCCCTTCAAAGCAGAATTTTTAAAGCTAATATAGACATGACTTTTCTGTCAGAGTTTTCTACAGAATTCCAGCTAGTTTTTTAAACTACCCTTTAAGATATAGAGATAGAATAACATGCAGTTACAATGGTAGAGTGAGTGTCAGTGTATATATATATATGTAAAGAGATAAATATCTCTAAATATATAGATAACTGATCAGGAAACTAACTCTGCTATGACATTAACAAAGTGTTCCTCCCTGAATTTAGGTTATGAAGTCTGCTATTTTAAAAAAGTGAGCAATTACCAAGAGAGTTACAAAAAGATCTCTTGATCTTTGAAAAGGCCTGTCTGGAAAAAATAGAGACAATCTCTAAACTTCTCAAGAAAGTGGCTTAATCATTCCTATTTCCGTGCTGCAGTACATATTGTGGAGAGGTGTCACAGTATGAGGACTGGATTCCTTTGGGATGAAGCTAAAGTAACAGGTGTGTTTCAGCAGCACACCTAATGTACTCCAACTGCACATGATCACTCAACCCATGAGACAAGAACAAAGCTTGATCAAAATTAAACTCCCTGAAAGGTATCTAGTCTAGAGATTGGTTTCTTAGCACTAGGTATTTCACTCTACATATCTGTACTATTCTTTAATGCAGACATAGTCAAACTACATTAACACTGTTTCTTGATATCTACTTAAGTAAGTCTTTGACTTTCTGCAATAACTTCAATGTTAGATCAGAAATTGAACATGAGTCATAAGCGTAAGTCAATCCTAATAATTTATAGTAAAGTTTGATGGCTGACATAACCACAGGGGTCTTTGGTATCATCTCAACTGGTTTTAACTCTCTAATCTGAGAGATTTCACAGTATCACAGTATCACAGTATCACAGTATCATAAGGTTGGAAAGGACCTCTGAGATCATCAAGTTCAACCTATAACCTAACACTAACACCAACCATCATCTAGACCATGGCACTCAGTGCCTCATCCAGTCTCCCTTTAAACACCTCCAGGGTTGGTGACTCCACCACCTTCCTGGGCAGCCCATTCCAATGGCCAATCACCCTTTCAGTGAAGAATTTTTTCCTCACATCAAGTCTAAACTTTCCCTGACGAAGCTAAAGTCCATGCCCTCTGGTTCTGCCACTGGTCACCTGAGAGAAGAGACCAACCCCTGCCTGACTACAACCTCCCTTTAGGTAGTTGTAGAGAGCAATGAGGTCTCCCCTGAGCCTCCTCTTCTCCAGGCTAAACAGCCCCAATTCCCTCAGTCGCTCCTCATAGGGCTTGTGCTCCAGCCCCCTCACCATCTTCGTTGCCCTCCTCTGAACACATTCCAGTATCCTAACATCTTTCCCATACTGAGGGGCCCAGAACTCGACACAATATTCAAGGTGAGGCCTGACCAGTGCCGAGTACAGGGGGACAATAACTTCTCTGGTCCTGCTTACTACACTATTCCTGATGCAGGCCAGGATTCCATTAGCCTTCTTGGCCACCTGGGCACACTGCTGGCTCATGTTGAGCTTCCTGTCCACCAGCACTCCCAGGTCCTTTTCTACCTGACTACTCTCTAGCCACTCTGTCCCCAGTCTGTAGCTCTGCATGGGATTGTTGTGTCCAAAATGAAGTACCCGACATTTGGACTTATTAAACATCATCCCATTAGAATCGGCCCAGCTCTCCAATCTGTCCAGGTCCCTCTGTAGGGCCATCCTACCCTCTAGCAGATCAACTCTTCCTCCCAGCTTGGTATCATCTGCAAATTTGCTGATGATGGACTCAATCCCCTCATCCAAATCGTCAATAAAGATATTAAACAGGACAGGACCCAACACCGATCCCTGGGGGACACCACTGGTGACCGGCCGCCAACTGGATGAAACACCATTCACCATCACTCTTTGGGCTCGGCCATCCAGCCAATTCCTAACCCAGCACAAAGTGCTCCCATCTAGGCCACGAGCTGCCAGCTTCCCTAGGAGTCTACTGTGAGACTTCCCTAGGAGTCTACTACTTTCTTTCCTGTACATCTTTGAGGTGTCTACATAAGGCTGAGGGGTCTCTTGTACCTCTCAGTCTTATGTAGAATTTCCCATGTGGATTATACGATAGAAAAGTAATCCATGTTCAGTAGAAAAGAGTACAAAGCAGGAGGTGCAGTACTGTAGTTTACTTTAGGCACTACTTACACAGAATGTGTGAATGGGGAAGAAAAGGCTTTGTAGCGAGAAGAGGAAGTTTAGTGAAGAAAATAAAAAAAAAACAAAACTCAGGAAGTATTTGCTCCTGTGTAATTTGAGCCCAGATATCTCATAGTCATGAAGTAAAACAATTCCATGGTTCATGGGAATGGGATCATCACTGTATCCCCAGCCTTGATGTTGTATCATATTGACACAGGTGTATCTTAAGTTGTACCTCCTGAAGAAACACAAAAAGAAAAAAAAACCACCAAACCACTGAAGAATAAACAGTAGAAACAGTGTTTCCATTAGTAGCATGGCTGTAAGAGGTTGAAGAACATTGTGCTGGGTGTTCATCATTTGATTTAGAATGACAGACTTTGGACAACACCCACAGCTGCTGTGATGTTATGTAATCTGATGAATCACTGTTGCATACAAGCACTGAGTCCTTTCCTGATTGAGATTGACTATAGAATTTTGAAGACACAAGAAAAGTATAACTTTGAATCGTTATATCAGACAATGCAAAGGAAATCTTTGTTCTTTCTCCTCTTCAGCTATTAATACTTTTTATGTGGTCATTCACATGGAATATAGTGATATGATTTCAGAACTGGTACGAAAAAACATCATTAGTTCCTGATCTTGGAAGTCATTTAAGCCACAACATTTCCTCCCTTATGAATGCAAATAATCTTTATTGATCCTGTTATCATAGAACATTGATCTCTTTGTGCTGCAGCATGAGATTTTTCAGACAAAGATCTCAGATCTTTAAGTAATTTATACTATCGTCTTCCTCACATCCTCAAGAGAAAGACAGGCAAAGAAGCTGGACAAATAATATTAATTAATTTTATAGTTAATAATGTAATTTTCTACAGTGGTACTTTATGCCAATCTATCATCTTCTTGTGATTTGTTGCCTCATTTTTACTTTATCAGTTCCTCTATCCACACTCCTTTTCCCATCTCTTCTTTTCCTTTTTGTTCAGCTCCAGGCTTCCCAATAGGTTACTCACCTGCAGCAACTGGGTAGGACAGGAGCCTGCACTGGCTAGTTACGTCATCCTGTGCCCTTCCAGGTCACTTCATAATTCTTATACCTACTTTAAACAAGTAGCCCAATTTGAACACGCACAAACTTTAAGGAGCTCTCCTCTTTCCATTGTATGTAAAAGCCTTATACAACAGGAGAGAAGCAGCAAAAAAAAAAAAATCTCACGAGGAATTGTAGAAATCACTGATATTTTGATATTTCAGGATCTGGAAACTGAAGAACTACACAAAGAGTGAAATGGGCAATAACTAGATGAATACTACCCTGAAACTGCAGGTTTCATATATCAGTAACTGTAAAACATTTTAAAAAGCTATATATTTAAAATGGAAGCACATAAATACAGGGCTGAAAAGAGAAGGAATCTCTTTTCAAAAGGCAAAAATGTATTCTATCTCCTTTCATTTGGACATTAATGCACTAATAGCAGAGTGAAATAGATTCAAGCTTCCCATACAAAACAGTTCATCATTATAACAAAGAAGAAAAATTAGAGATAAATCAAAATATGACCAAGATAAAACATTAAAAATCTAAAGGAGAAACAGAGGAGTTGGAAGTTAAACACAGCTAAGTGACGTCTCTACATAGTAACTGATGGACTGGGAGACTGAAACAAGGATCACAGGAGAGTACAGGGGAAAAAACTCACGCCTAACATCTTTTATGTGAGAATGACTCTCCCCCTAAAGAACGTTTATAGGAAAACTGAAGAGTAAAAATGTGATCCAACTTCACTTTGAAGTCTTGTGGGTTAACAAGACAGAAAGCTGAGAGCAATGTACTTTAGGTTAAACAGAATCTACACCATACTGGTCTGGACTGCAGAAAAGAGTTGTGATTTAAGATTTACCCCTGAAGACGATGAAGAGATGAGGTTACATATGTCTGTCCCAGAATCGTCATTCATGGAAACCCACCAGGTGGTGTACATTCTCTGGCACTGTTCTACCTTCACACACAGTTGGCCTTAAAGACTACATGCAGAGGTTGTGAATGATAAGGCTAAACTAAACTGTTTGTAATCTATCCTAGAAAGTTGTTCTGGTCTCCATCATTCACCGAGGCAGAAACTAAGACAAGAAGATTATTAGAGTTCAGGATGACAATATGATGCTGAAATAATAAAGCTTCATCAAAGATCTCAGGAAATGTATTTAAAAAAATAAGTATCTAGGTTAGGCTACCTATAAGAAGGTAATTAAATTTAGCACAGAGACCCAGTTTTTAGAGGAATAATGCACTAAGACTACAGCACAGCACTGGCTGCAGCAGAAGACATGCACTCTGATGGCAAAACTACGACACCCCTGCTGCAGCACAGTTACGGCATATGGGTTGTATCTTTCACCAACGTGATTTCCAACAGGAAGACAGATGGCAGCCACAAGACACCCAAAATTAAGAGATAAAAGAAAATAGGTAGCCACCTTCTCTAAGACTTACAGATTATATACAGGCAATATTAGGAGGTGAAAGACAATGTCTAGGAGTCATATATATATATATTCATTTTTGAAAGATGTGAAAGATCTACCTAAAATTAAAATTAAGCCAGAAGATGAAAAGAGGACTTAAGCCACATGTCATGTTCCTTGTTGCATGGCCAAACCCCTTGGACTCACCTCTCCATGCTTACATGTTGTTGTGAGAGTGTGATGGAGTTGAGTAAATACTTAGAGATTTAAATAAAACCAAAATTATCTTCCTCTTCCATATGACCTCATCTTGAAGTTCATTGCATTAATTCCTACATGACAAATAGGAAAGGAGACCCCCACTGTACCTCCAGGTGGAAAAAAACATTAGACTAAACCTACCTCCAGGAACCCAGAAGACATTTTGAAGCTTCCTTTCTAGAAAGAATTTAATCTGGCCTGAGTCTGCTTGACAAAAGCTGTAGCTAACATGTTTTGCATGGTGGGTGTAGAAGGTGTTGATTAACACATACCTGGAATCCAGACTGGTGATGTTTTTTCCTCAATGGGCTATCCATGTAGCATCAAGATTCCAGCGATCCTCGAGTTCAATACTTTCTATACTTATTCATGGTTTTACATCTTCTTCACATTTATTAGCTGAGTTTATCAAATCACCTAAAAATAATCGTATTTTCTGATACCTGGAAATTAGAAGAATTCATCCACAGAAAAAACAAACAAGTTGACAAGCAATCCATTGTAAAGAAGTTGCAACCACACAGTGCTTTTGAGCATGACAGCACAGCAGACAATACCCACATCACATTTTTCTTCTTCTTTTTTCTGACTGTTGGCATGCTTTTTAAGTACCATAAGTAAAATAGAGAACAGGTATTTCTAACATATACCTTTTTACCAAAACAACCAGGGATAAATCGTGTTTTGTGGGAACAGCCTTCATGGTTAGGTATTTAAAAAAACATTTTCCTCATTTCCCCCTGTTTTTCCTTCTGCATGATTGATGCATTTGGTGCCTCTTTCTTTTTCTGAGATCATTTTTCCCAGATGCAGTACAGCTGGGGAGAATCAGGTCTTTTTATACAGTCAAAACACATTTCTGTACCCTGTTCAGTTTGCAGCTTCCAGAATAATCTCTTTGACGCTCATCAAGGCCTCCTGCCCCTCCAACAAGTTGTAAATTTTTTGTCAAGTGAACACGAACATGATGTGTTGGTGATACTTGATGCTAGTATAGAGATGTTTCTTAAAATAGAGGAAGGTTCCACTAACCCTCTGAAATACCATAGAAGCTGGCCCAGGTTTGTACAGTTCTAAACAAATATAAGCAGTGGAAAACAGCCTCCTAAACCACATGTATTCCTGGCAAAGGTATAACATTTTTTGACACATTTACAAGAGACATGCTATTTCACCACTGACTAAATCAGAAGGTGAAACCTGTTGTTCTGTGAGAAGAGACAGTTAAAAAAAATAAATCAGGATCTCTCGCAACACTGAGATGGTAAAGATTTGTCCTTTGACTAAGTTTGCCGCACAGATTCAGCATTATCTTTGCAATTTGCTCACCAGGAAAAGTTCATCCAGTACTATGTGCTATAATAAGGATAAGTACAGGATTTGTCCTGCCCTATGTGCTACTATTCCATACTTATTCTGCACACCTCATTTTTGGTGGAGGTTCACTTTTCCTCTATCATCTCAAGCATTGCACTACATAGGAAAACCCAAGCTCTCTTTTTCCTGTCTGAGCTGTAGTTTTACCTAGACAGAAACAGGAAGGATAGCTTTCTCTCCAAAATAACTAGCAGTGCTGACTATGCTTGCACTTCCCCTGTTCTCCCAGCACTATTTCCCAATGCATTACGCCTCTCCCATCAGTGTGGCTGTACAGCTCCTCCTGCTGGCTTTCCTTATCTCAGCAGAGCAAAGCTCTCTACTCAGCTCCAGCACAGCCTTCGTGTCCCGTTCCCAACCAGTCCTGCAGTGAACTTCTGTGTTATTAAGGAATTCAGTCTTGTTCTATATCTATTTTCTTATTAGGCACTCCATTATGTTTCACAGTAACTGGAGCATAAATCTTGGAAAAACAGTTCTTATATTCAAAGGTATTCTGTCAATAACTGTATAACTTCAATAAAGTAAGAGTCCTCTTTTAATTCCCCTCCCATGATCTATAACAAACCTGAAGGTCTCTTTTGCAAGATATCTGTCCACCACTGCACCAATGGAACTGGATGCTTCTTTGAATATAATAGTTGTCTGAAGGGAGAATCACTGTGTCTTGTGCCCTAATAACACAAGCATGTATATAGCCACGCAGCTGGCAGAGATACAAACTGGGAAAGACCTATACAATATTTTGCTTTCTCAGTTCTATTCTTTTTTTTTTTTTTTGTGACAGTGGGCTGCTCTGCCATCTCCTTCCCATAGTCAGTTCAGGTTGACCTTAAAATTTTAGCATCTTACCAGCAACGAGCACAAACATTTCTTCTGATGGGTAAAAACTTTAGCTGTGAATCTGATGATTTTTGAATAAAACCTCAGCTTGTCCCTGGACTTTATTCCATCAACATCTTCAGAGCTCAACAAAATGTATATTTGGAGGCACATTATGAAAAAAGGAGGGGAAAGTGGAAATATTCTTTACAGTATTCAAACCTCATAGCCTGGTGGAGTTTGCTAAACCTTATATTGTGGATCCAGAAGCCTCATATTTATGCACATTAGATCCTGCATGATCAGATTTACTTTTTAATTCATCAGCCACTCGTTATAAAATAGCTCTTGCAAACTTTTAAAAATGTTTACTGCACCCCTACATTTTATGCCCACGGGTCTCTTAACAGAGGCTTTTTTTACTCTTAACTTCTCAAGATTTCTCCAGCTCCAGGCTTACCCCAAAATTGTATTTAATGACATGTCTTCCTGTCTCAAATATGCATTCAGAATCATTATAGAAGTTATTTTCTTGAGTCTTCCAGGTCTGTAATTTGGAGGCTGACACACAAATGATTACTCATGCCAAAGAACAGAAAATAACACTCATTACACAGCTTTCTTTTGCCTTTCAGATTCCCACCCAAGAGTGGCAGTAGCACACCGAGTTTTAAATTGGCACTCTGCATAATTCTTACTGATCCACAGCTGTGTGTGTGTTTAAGTGCTTTTTTGAACAAATGTACTACAATTAGGCCAATTCAAAGACCGCTGTCCCAAAGTTTTCTGCACATATTGCACTCAAATAAACAAATCAGAAATCAGCAAGAAGACTACGACCATCTGATGTCTCATCAGAAATTTCTCTCTCTGACAACTCACTTTCAGAACACCATGGTAACTGTCAACCTATAGCACAGCAAAATACATGTGAATACACTGGTGTATCGTGCATTTTGAAAACATTTCAGTCCTTTTCTCACTGCCTGGAACCTCCTAAGTAATAACTGACGAATGTTTTCCAAAAATCATCACATCATTTAGCAGTATCTCCTATTGATCACATCATCTTACTCCTTGGGGGTTTGCCTCTGCTTACAGTTTTGCATCTGTGCAGTCCCTAGTGGGCATGAAGTCAACTGCAGAACAAGTTATTGCCTACATTCACATCTAAAATTATAACTCTGCTTACCCACACACTGTGTTCTTTAACTGAATGCCCATTGCATCTGTGTGTGTTTGCCATAGGAACCAGCAAGAGAAAAACCCCTCTTTTTGGACATAGGGGATGCATGATAATTTTCCCGCCTGTTTTGTTAGGGCAGAGATCTTGGATATTCCTCCAGGCCTAGGTGGCACTGCCAGGCTTGAGTGCTTTCCTGTTTATAGGTGGAACTCACAGAGGGCTTGCACGTTCTTAATATGCACACAGACAACCCCTGCAGGCCCAAAACCTTTGCATAACTCCTCCTTGCCTGCCTGTGAAAGCATACTGTCCATCACAATGCTATCTCTAACTTTTGTCCACTTCTTGCTCTGATACTTATTATGTCTATAAATTTCTCATGTCATATTCAGCAGTTTAGCATGTTCAGTTCAGTTACTTTCAGGCCTAGCATTTGCAAGCATACCTTAAGAGGAATGGTACAGATTACTGAACTGATGTAAAAAGTAATCATTGGCAGATGGAGAATCCCAATTTGTTTGGAATGCAAAGTATCAATCACATCACACTCCTTCAAACTTTCCTGTATATCCTTCCATCCTCACCCCCGCAAAGAGCTATCAAGGACTCCTGAAGAAGTTGGCACATCCTAATGGATAAAGACCTTAGAAGCCTAGTCATCAGACACACACTGCAGATTAACAAAGCAGAATGCCTTTGAGTGTATTCTCCCTTCTTAAAATCCAGTATGTCTTGAATCCACCTCATTCATGTCACACACATTCTAGGCAGAACCTTTTCTGACACTAAATTGATTAATCAAATAGGAACTCAAATTTCCTGTTTTTTATCTCTGTCCCTAACCGTTATGCTATAGAGTCAGTCTGGGGTATAAATACTAATGAGGGACAATGGAAAGCAGAACATGGATACTGAAGTAGTGTAGACACAGACTGAAACCCCAAGGTTTATACCTAGATGAATAAGATTCTGTCAACACTTATCTAATGGAAATAATCAAATATTTTTAAAAACCACAACGCTTTGAATCAGAGAAGTTCCAGCAAGATTCCTGGTCTGCTTGAGAGAAATCTTCCAGTAAAAACAACCCCTCTTCTCCTTAGGGCTGTTGATCTCAGGCAAAACCCCCCAGAACATAAATTAGGGAAAGTCTCAATATCCATAATATTTTGAATATAAACTTCAGATTCATGATTCCATCAGAAGCTACAGGGATACCTCAATCTGAGCTCAACTTGCAGACTACAAGCTCTACAGACTACTGCTTCGGTGAAGGAATTTCCTGTTCAAATATTGTGGAATGAGAGGTTCTAACTGTGCCCTGGCAAATACAGATATCAAACATAATAAGATCAACTAGAGGGACACAGAAATCTTTACTGCAGGAGAATCAGAAGTCGTGTTTGAATGTAGATACTACAGCCAATATATTCTGCTGAAATGTTGTGTTGAAATATATTGACAGGAACACAGTGGGGAAATTTAGAACCCCAAATGCTAACCAATGAAAACTACTTGTGTTCAAGTTCATGCTATTGGCAGGTGTTAAAATATGTCAGTGAGCAATTATTTTGTGATGTGCTGGAAGTAATTAATGCATGGATTATGCAAGTTTTATAATCATTCTGCATGTTGAAGAGAGGAGTTTCAAAAGCATAAATTTTCTGGAATGGTATTAAACTGAAATTAGTGATGTAGATGAGAAGAAAGAAGTTTTAGGTATACACATAATTGCTACTTTTGGCAAGTATTTTCTGAGATCAGAGGGAGCAAAACAATAAATCTATAAATCCCTTGAGAAGCATATTCATGTAAGTCCTCAAAATGATCTCTGGTACAATTATTATTGAAAGAAAAAGAGACCTATCAAACTGTGCAACACCTTATGTTGGTATTGCAAAATTACTGTAATAAAAGTTAATCAGAACATGTAATGGAATTCTGTGCTGCTCAGCCTAATTTTATTGGAAAGCATTGATGCAGGTATCAGTTCACATACTGGCCAATTAAAGACCACGAAGTGATGAGAATCCATGCTAGTAATTACACAGAAATCATTAAGAGGTGGCATGATTTTACTATGAATGAGAGAACAATATTGTACTTGCCTATAGGATGTCTTCTAATGGAAAAAAGCACCCACTCACTATCATACAAGGTGTCTCCTGCTTTATAATGTCGGTATTAACTCTCATTCTAGAAACACACCCATCTGGCGCGTTCACATTCCATATTTCCTCTCTGACTAAAAGTAGGATTTTCTCACACTATATATGTTACATCCACTCCTTCTGGTTAACAAAGATACTTCTCAACACATGACCATAAAAGATGTGCCCACCAGACTCTTTAAGCTACATAAAAGCTAAATTTAGTTGGAGCTTAGGCTGAAGGTTTGGTCCAAAATGAATCATGACCTGTTCAGACTAATGTATTCTTTTAGAGACCTTATATTTTTCTCTTTTCTCTTACGTTTTTTCTCACTTTTTTTTCTCCTAATGTAATAGCCTATTCTACCAAAGTATTTCAGAACAGCCTCTGTACCCAGTTACCTACCTAAACAAGCCAGACTCTCACCATGTTACTACTTATCCTCTATTTTGTGGGGCACGAGGTGTGATAACATCTCTTCGGTATTATGTCATACAACTTGAACAAATAAACTTTTCCCAATTCCATTCAGAATTCAGAATTTGGAGTGGCTGAATTCAGCAGCCCAAGAAAGGCGAGTCTCCTGTAGTGCCATGCCCTAGGTCCCACCTGTAGTGAAGATGAGCTTATATTCCAGCAAGCATGGACACATGTACACACACAGAGAACATGCTTACATATACATAGCTGGCCACACTGATCAGCACAGACACACTCAGCACACATGCAAACAGACACAGCACCAACAGTTCCTTCCTGTTCTCCTCTCTGGTTGACCAGGATGAAGGTCAACCAGTGTGATATACATAAAGATACAAGTACAAAGTGGTTCGCTCCAGCACCCAGTCTGCCCAGCAGTTGCCCTGGCATCCCAGCCTCCCCAGTTGCTGGCACCTTAACTTATGGGCCCCTGAGGCTGCAGCCTCCCTCCAGTAGCTGGTACAGACCCCCATCTCTCATAGAATCGTAGAATCTGCGGTTGTAAAAGACCTTTGAGATCATGAAGTCCAACCACACCCATCATTTGCTAAACCATGTCCCTCAAAAACTCATCTACCCTTTTTTTAAGCACCTCCAGAGATGGTGACTCAACCACCTCCTTGGGCAGCTGTTCTGGTGCCTGACCACTCTTTCAGTAAAGAAATTCTTCCTAATATCCAGTCTGAACCTCCCCTGACACAACTTATGGCCATTTCACCTTATCCTATCACCTGTCCCTTGAGAGAAGAGATCAACACTCACAGCTATGCACAAATGTGCACTAATGGCCTTGGACACGCAGTCCATCCAGTAAGTGGGTCAATGTCTCCTTAATCTTCATAGATGCCTGCCCCACACACATATCCCTCAGCCCCCACCACCACTGGCAGTTGGCCAGGACTCTTCTTATCCCTCCATAGCTGACTTCCCCTGTGGTCTCACCCGTAGAGACACCTGCAGCCTGGCTCCCAGGCCACATCACCTACTTGATGGCTAGTTGTGGGAATAAAGCTAAAATGTGGGAATAAGACTGAATGTAGGGAGGAATGGGAACCATTAACATTTTCTGCGTACAAGACAGTTTTTCTTTAAAAGCAAAGTCAGTGGAGGAGCAATACGCACACAGAGGCAGCACACATATCATAAAGGAATGCAGCAAGGACGTACTGACCTGTGAAATGCAGGGTGGGATGTCTGGAGACAAATGTAGACAACTCCTGATATCAGTAAGGGTAAGCAAGGATCATCCAGGAGCATGGCACAAATACCTATGCTCAATTATTTTCCAAGACAAACTGCAGCTGCTGCTCTGACAATCCAGCCCTCTAGTTGACCTAAAGTCACTATAATATCATTGTAATATCATTATAATACTAAAACACACCTCCACACCTAAGTACCACCCTCCTCCCCGCCTCTGAGGCAAGCCCCTCCCAAAGCCACTCCTACTAGGCCTGTGCAGTTAAGCTTTTACAAGTGAAAATAGAACTTTTCCCCCACCAATCAGCAGAGTTTGTCGTAATGACTTCAGTCACTGAAGCTCCACCCCAAAGGTGCAAGTTACTATAAAAATGTAAACAATGCAGAAAGTGAGAGGGGAAAATGTCATCAAAACTTTTGGGATCAACCAGTGGGCTGGACACCATTTCCTCTCCCCTCAACATTAGAATGTCATCTGGGGTAAGGCCTAAACACACTCTAAATATGTATCTTAACATCAAGCTGAAAATTAGTATCTCTCTATTGAGCTTAATTACATATTTCTTACCTGCATATTGCTCCTTTCTATGCTCAGGTGCTTGACTTTTGATGTATTTTCACTAACAGTATCTTATTCCCAGCCTCCACCAAACCCCTATTTAGTCACGAGTTGTTATAATCTTAGTGGAATAGACTTGTTTGTACATATACAAGTCTCAGAAATCTTACCAACTGTTGAGAGGGAGTTAAAGGAAATTGCTGCTAAGTGAAACAGTCTAGAGCAAACTGGATGATATTATCCTTGCGTTATTGCTCAGTATCTACCATATTATGATGGGCTGGATAGTTTATTTCTGTCCTTGTGAAATCATCAGATAAAAAGCAGTTTTAGGCTCAAGTAATGCAGTCAAGAGCAAGATGCACAGGATTGATTGCCTTGCATGATTGCTCAGTGTTTGCTGTGGTAGGTTGACTGAGAAAAAGGGGTTAAGTAGATTGCTAAACTCTCCCTCTTTTTCTTCCTGAAGTCCCTTTTGTTTTCAAATTTATGTTTTCATGAAACTAATCCAGCTTGACCACTTGGCTAATGCTCACACACTCCCTCACACACCTGTACTCACTCCAGTTTCTGGCAGCATGGACCAGCTGACTGCAGATAGTACTCACAATTTTCCTTTTACATTTCTATTAACATTTATTTAATTTCATTTTCACATTTTTGTGATTTCCTTTCCAGTTTGTATCCTGCTGCTTTTTCTTCCTACCTTCCTTTTCATGCTTTTCTGAAGGCTTATTTTACATATAATGCAGGCATAGATACTGCAGAGGTCAGTTTCTTCTCATGAACAGTCTATCCATGTAGCAATGCATTTGGAATTATAAGGATCCAGAGGCACTTTTGACAAAGAAGAAAACCAGTGCTGTGCAGTGTCTGAATGGAAATAAAAGTTAAAAGGGTCATTAAAAGGTTCGCTACTAACGGCAGAGCACATTCTGGGGGCAAGGCATTCTCTAGTCCTCCCTTGCGATGACTTGTATCTGAAGGGGTTCTGAATTGAACGAGAGAAGCAGGCTTCAAGTGGAAGTCCCCAACATCTTCTCCTTGGTTGTACGACAAAATGCTGCTTGTCTCGGCCTGTCTCTCCATGCAATGTGTGTATCAAGGAGTATCAAGGAACATCAAGGAGTATCAAGGAGCATCGAGGAGTATCAAGATCAAGACTAAATCTGCCTTTCACATTTCTGTTCTCTTTGCTTCTATATATTTGCATTGTGCTATGAGAAACCATCTGTCCCCGGGGAAGGGCAAGGGCACAACTAGAAGGCAATTCTGCTCTCTGTGGCGTCAGGTGAAATGCCAAGAGACCAAGTATTGGGTTTAATGCTGGTCACAAAAGCCACCGTGACCTCAGACCTTCCTTTCTGAGTATCACCTATTCTTGGCTGCTCTTCTCTCATGGAGTCTAAGGCATTCCTTGATTTGGGCAGAAATGCATCACTTGTTGTGGAATTGTTGCTCAGATTACTGGGTATTGTCAGGAAAAAAAGAGTGGCCACTGAAATCAGGTGGTGTTTCTTAGGTCTCTCCTTTGTTTGCCTCCTTGTTTTTCTTGTCTTTGTTGGTTGCTTTGTGACCACGTTGCACAACGAGTTACAAACAAAGGACCAAATCAGACGGCGGCTTTGTAATGAAACGCATTCCGGAGTGCTGTGCTGACAGGAGGGAATTTGCGCTGAAGTGTCTGACAGACACAAAGACCCTGGGGACGCAGAAATAACCAGAGGCAGCGCTGCTCTTTTAGATTTCCTATAGGACACTCATTTATAAATGGAACGATTTTAACCCCTCAATAGCCACCTGTCTCCCTCCCCAAGCCTACTTGAGCAAGAACGGCCGTGCACTACGGTAACCAATGTTGCCTTTAATTGTTGAGATCAGGTTGCACCACTTGCCTCTAGGCAGAGTTTGTGAGGGTCTCCTGGGCATTCTGGACATTTGAGCCCAAAACCTCTGTTGCAAACTCCCATCAACACATCTCAGTAATGCTGCAAAGTTCAAAGCAAGGAGAGGAGTCAGATTTTTATTTCAAAGCAAAAGGGATTTCACCCATTCCCACACTTGCTGTTACATCTGCCAATTTGCAAGATGCTAACTATGCACTTCCACCTAGTCTGAACAAAATCAGCTGAGGTGAGAGAGAGAGCAAGATACACAACCTTTGGAGGCCTCTTCACATCTCCTGGGTGTCCTGGGAAGCTGCACATGGCTGTGATCTCGATGAAATGCAGGAGTGAGTGCCACCAACTCCTGACATCCTCATAACCTTTTTGCTTCAAGTCCTGAGGTTTCCGGGCTCACGTTCCCCTTCACACTTGGACACAGCAATCACCAATCCACTGAACTCCTCCTTCTAGAAGGGGACTGAGAAGATCTCTGGACCAACACTAGCTCAGAGTGGGGCCAACAACAAATATAGACCTGGATGCTCTATGTTGTGGCCACTCGGGACCATCCTTGCCTCCTCTAAAGTTCCTCCAGTGTGTCATCCTCCCTCTTGTCCAGGACCCCACATGGGACACTGTGCCTGGATGAGGCCTGATATGTGCTGACCAGAGGGGATCACGGAGCCCAGAATGCTGGGCAGCAGTGGTGGGGTGTGGGGAGAGCCTGTGGACTTTGTCCTGCAGCCTCCCAGGGAGGTATGAGGTGTAATCCCATGCACTGCTTTGCCACATGTGCCTGGAGTCATGTGCCATGGCCAGAGGGACCAAACGGAGCCCTGAGAAGACATGGCTGAAGCCTCAGTGATTGATGTGAAACATTGACGCTGAGCACAACATAAGAGATGGGAGATGGAGTGGGCAGTGGCATCACGGTGATCCCAGACATGTGTGCTGGGGCCACAACACTGCCAAGGTGAGCACCATGGGCAAGCACAGGCCACAGCGATGTCACCGAACAATGAGTTTTCTTCTCACCTAATGATGGATGCTTCTCAGGTGCCCCTCGTTGCTTCTATCAAGGCATTGACATCCACCCAGCCAGCTCCTGCCCTCACTCCAGCTGAGCAGGCAGCAAGGCTGGAATGCTGAGTTGGTGCTCGTGTCCTCACCGGCGCTTTGCTCCTTGCAGGTCTCTGTGCCTGACACCACCAAAGGATCTTCCTCAGCCCTGCCAGCTACAGGCAGGCAGGGCACCCAGGAAACACGCTCGCAGCAGCAGAGGTGAGCTGTGCGGTGACACCTCCCCCTGGGCAGCTTGGAGGGTCTCCTTTGGGAGGGCCCTGGGCATTTCTTCCACCCCTCCCTGGGACAGCTCATGGCCATTGCCTATCTTCCTTTGCAGCACGACACCCACTGCTGCAGCGCCAAAGGGAGGGAGCTCTTCACCATCCCCAGCTCCCCCAGCCTCCAGAGAGAGCAGAAAGTTATCCAGGAGGTCGGGAACCACTGTCCAATATGCCTGGACACCTGGGACGATGCTGTGCCTACACCAGTTTTGTTACCAGTGCATCCCGCGGGCTGTTGAGCGCAGCACTCAAATGGTGGAACCCCCAGCGCAGCCGACCCAGCCTGTGAAAGGAAAAGCTGCCGATGAGGCACAGCTGAGGGGTTCCTGAGCCAGGGAGAGGCAGAGGACAGCATGAGGGAATCAGATGACCAGAGGGAAACCCACCTGGGCCACCCATATATGGCAAGACATCATTGCCCGAGTAGAGAAGCTGATCATTAGAGTCTGCCAAGTTGATGCACACATGCCCAAAAATCAAGCCAATGAAGAACATCACAACAATGAACAGGCAAACCAAGCTGCACGAGTCAGAGCTGTTCCTGGCTCATGGCTGCTGGACTTCTCAGTCATCAGTGCCAGCATGGGCAACTCCTCCTGCTGCCCCAGAGGCCCAGGCCACAGACCTTTTGTCCCCAGCTGGCCTCAGCAGGATTGCTCCTTGACCAGAGGTACTGGATTGCAGGCTGACAGCCCAGCAGCAAAGCTGGACATCACATCCCCTGTCTGGGAACAACTGAAGGGTGAACCTGCGGCTGCCCTGAGTGAGGATGTGCCTGGGGTGGGTCTGCACTGCCCCCAGCTTATCTTACCAGTTTGGTTAGCAGTGCACCCTGTGGTGAGACAACAGCAAGCCCAAGCGCCTCTTCTGCAAGAGGGCACTTGGTGCAGGGGGACAATGGCTTGGAAGAGGCCATCATCAGAGCACCTGGATGGGCAGCAGTGTCAGCTGGCACCTGCCAGGCAGGAGCACCCAGCCACACACAGCCCCACTGCCCTGTGTCATTCCCAGACACTGGCAGTGGAATCCATGTCCAGGGATGCAGTGGGCAGCCTCCATCCCAGCACCTGGGTGGCTTTTTGACAACCACCTGGCTCTCCTCCAATGTTTTCTGCCCTAGCTGCAACAGCAGCAGGGGCAGATGTTGGCTGAGGAGCCTTCAACAGCAGCCGTGATGGAGGACCTCATGCTGTGCGTCCTGGACCCTTTGGAATGGATGAGGAGCTCTGGGTCCTGCTCAATGCCACCCTGGAGATCTGCACGGTGATGCCCACCATCTGCTGGGCTGTGGGAACACCCACGCTGCTGAGGAGCACAAGGGCAGGCCTACAGCTGGCCCTCACCCTGCTACCTCCTGTGCAGGATCCGCTGCCCCTGCACAGATGACGACAGAGCTCACCATCGTAATACGGCAACTCACCAGTAATAATGGCCTGGGTAGAAGGAGAGGCACCAGTGACGGGAGATGTGGCTGGCCAACTCCTGCAATAAGAAGATAGTCTCTCTTCATCCCTACATGGCTGCATCTCGACTGTGGGAAGATTGTCCAAAAACTCCCAGCTAACACCCTTCGCTCTGGCAAATCCTCTTGCGCAAGCACTGCCTGGAATCATGCCAAAAAGATGCACCGCTGCTTCAGAACAACAGATACGGGGTAAATAGTTTAAAAATAAATGGACCTGTGGAATTCTCTGGTAATTTGTTGGGATGAGGCGCTTAGTGCTCTAGCCTCAATCAAGGGAAAAGCACTGACTCACACATGTTACTTAAAACAAGTGAATTGTTTAGGAAATTGTATGTTAGACAATTACTTTCTCATCTGCTTGAATTTCCTGTGCAGTTACCTGAAGATTTGAATCTCTCCTAATGCCAGTTACCACTAAAGGCTTTTTCGCCACTGCAGTTTCATAAAGGATTCAGCAAGGACATTGTTTTAGGAGACACCTGCAAAGTGTAGCACCACGCAGTGCTGTGAAGACTTGCTGAGATTTAACTGGGTAGAGAACAGGAAAGTCAATGGCCAAATGCACCCAGCCTGAGCTAATCAGCTCTCTACCTCCATCAGCTATGGATCTGTTTTATCAGTCTAACCCAACCAGGCTGCTTTCTGGAGCTCAAAGCAATAACTTTGCTTGGTGCTGCGCTGCACAGCTAAGAGCTCTGGTGGATGCTGTTGGCACCATGCTTGTTGGATGGGATACACCTGCCCACAGCTGTTGTTCCCATCAGAAACAGGCTAATGCATCCTTATCGGAGAGCCCCTCGAGTCACAGACACATCCTCATGGAGGATGCGTTTGAAAACAGCTGGAAAAAAAGATCAATCAGTCTGCAACATAAAAAGTCCTCAAGATTTTATCCAGAGATTTCCCTTTATTTTTGTGGCCCTCATCTTTCTACCCCCAACTCAGCTCCAACACACCCTGCTCCTGAATCACAACTTGCATGGCTAGGCTGAGAACCCCAAGCAGCACAGGGCAAACACATCCCAGGAATGCCCAGCCACCTCAGGCAGCACCTCCTGACTGCTGCCCAGCCTAGAGAGCCACTGAACACAGGGGAGATCTTCTGCCACAAGGGCTGTCTCTGCTGCCTGGCACCCTCTGAAATTCTCTTTGAGTTACCGACACCTTCAGGTCTCAAAATATGCGCTTCCAGTGCCCGAGAGGGTTTTTAAATGGCACTGAGACACCACGTCAGATACGTCCTTTAAAAGTTGTCCCTACAGCATCTTTGTTTCGCACGTTTATATTGTCACACTCACATGGAATAAAGGGATCATTGTACTTAAAGAGCAAAAGCGTTCTTTATATCAAACCCTCTAATGGAAACCAATTGCAAAAGTAAATCCAGAGTATTGTTATAATTACATTTTAATTATAATCCCTAATTATAATTATATAAATTATATAGTAATATAAATTATATTATATACAATATAACTTGATATATGATATACAATATGATATGATATATAATAAGAAATGTCTTAACAGAACAAAACATAACACAACATAAAACATTAAATAACATTACAGAAAACTACATAAAGCTGTGTAACATAGAACATTACACTACATAACATTACATAAACCTTTACATTACGTAAACTTTTACATTACATATATTAACAGAAAATCACATAGCATATATTAGCAGATCATATAGTAACAGAACATAACAGAACATATCATCATATACTTAGAGAAAATAGAACATAATAGAGCATATAGTAACATATATTAAAATAACAGAACATATATTAATATAATATATATTTATAGAACATAACAGAACACATATTAACATCATATATATTTAGGGAACAGACTAGAACACATATTAACAGAATATATATGGGTTTGTGGGACACCGCGGTGTTTTGGGTTCTTCTGGGTTTTGAGTGACAAGCATCAAATTAGGGAACAAAGAAATGACACCTTACCTCAATTTAAGCTTTTCACCATTAAAAGCAATGAAATACCTACCAAAATTACATGCCCTTGCATTCAGAAACTGCTTAGGCGGCTGGTAAGAAGGAGGAGCTTCCCAGGTCAGATGCGGCTGCTGCACCCGAATCTCCGAAATGGGGTTCGGAGTAGCCAGGCTTGTTCCACTATCCAGTGACCACAATGCAAAAATGCAAAGGCATTCTTCTGGCCTTAAAGAAAACAAGTGCATGAGCTAAATGCCAACCTTTAAATGAATGATTTATAGGGATCCTGAAAACAACTTAATAAAAATCTGCCTCAGCAAATCCGGCATTTGAGCATCGTACCAGCGATTAACGCCAAACACACCCACAGAAGTCGATGTTTTTTCCTGGCCACGTGGATTCACTTGCCAACAGAAGGCTGAAACACTGGTGTAGGGAGCTATTACTGTAAAAGACAAGGCATTGATTCTAACTTGCAGAAAATACAAGACGCCTGATATTTTTAAAACACCGCACTCTACTTTGGCTTAAGTCTCTTACACCACTCAGCCAACGCAACGTTCACTTACTAAGAATAATAAAGAGACCTACAGAGAGCAAACCCTCCTCTGACAGCTGCCAGACACACCGCCCCTTCTGCTGGTTCAAATTGTTCTAAACCACATCAAATATAAAATTAGTACCTAATTAGGTTTCTCCATAGAGGAAGAGTTCACCCAGACCTTTACCTAAGTAAACAGTTTAGTTTAAAAAAAAACAAGCTAGCAGCATGGGCACAGCTCCTTTGGGGAAGCATACAAAGCATTACTGGATACACTTGTTTCCCTCAGCTGGCATTAATTATTAGATTTGCCTCAGTTACAAGTTTTTGGAAGAGCTCCTTTCTAGCAGAGGCAGAATGAAAGAACACTATTATCACACAAAATAAGTATAAAAAACCCCAAACTCAAACAAGACCTGTGAATACAGAATTTAACATAAAACATTCACAGTGTTATTCTCTAGTTCTCTCAAGAAGCAGAATGATCTGTCTTCTCTGGAAAGAATGCATTCTCTGCATGTAATCAAAGTATGGAGTGTATCTTTTACCCTCATGGAGTAAGGAAAAGCCTTCTTTTGCTCCAGCAGATTAACAGTCTTATCTGCAAACTGACTGAGGGTGCACTCAGTGCTTTTGTCCAGACCACTGATACAGATATTGAATAGAACCAGGCCTAGTAGGGAGCCCTGAAGAACACCACTTGTGACCAGCCTCCAGCTGAATGCAGATACATGTTGAGTGGGGAATAAAAGATGCAGGTAACATTGCACAGCAATGGAGAGGATGAGCTTATTGTTAAAAGAAGACAGCTGGAGGCATACAATGACTGACAAGCATTATACAGATGACCCCACCATACAATGGCATTGCATGTCAGCAAGCATCAATAAAACCTTGTTTTTTCTCCTAAATGAAGTCCCCACATACCTTAAGCACACTTTTTTTTTTTTTAAAATAAGCCCAACAAGATAGTCTATACAGATACTTAAGACTTCCAGACAGCATTCATTGCTTAAATTCCCAAACCACTTATTTTAGAATAACCCAACACAGACATCAGAACAAACCTTCTTTAGCACCACCCTTTCTATCAACATCATTGTTTAAGTCTTCAGTGATCTGGCAGCTCAGTAATTTAGTGTTGCTTGTGCGCCCTTTCAAGGGAAGAATTCCACCCGTGAGATCTAAACTGAACCTTTCTTGACAGTGTTGCAAACCCTGGGGAAATAAAAAAAGAGAGAAAAGCTCATTTGGAGACAAAAACACACCTTCTACCTCCACAGGAAAAATGTATCTATCTAAGATGCATATTGTGCTGTACATACTTTTCATGAGCTTATTTCTGATGGCAAATAGACAGAGCTCAATAGAGAAACAAGAATGTCAAATCAAAGATCTGAGAGATACCTCTATTTGAGCATATTTTAAGAAGAGAGAGATAGAAGCTTATTCAAGTCTGAAGTGTGGTTAAAAAAGGCTCTTGTATTGTGGGGGTGTGGTTTGTGGTAGCCAACCCCAACCTCAATACAACCTCTTCTCAGGGAGGTGTAGACAGCGGTGAGGTCTCCCCTCAGCCTCCTTCTATTCAGACTCAACAAGCACAGTTCCCTCAGCCGATCCACATAACCCTGGGCTCTACACCATTCACAGCCTCGCTGCTCTTCTCTGCAAAAACTCCAGCCCCTCAGTGTCCTTGTTGAGCTGAGGAGCCAAAACTGATGCCAGGACTCGAGCTGCAGCCTCACCAGCAGCAAGTACAGGGGCACCACCCCTTCCCTGGTCCTGCTGGCCACACCATTTCGGATACAAGCCAGGATGCTGTGGCCACCTGGGCACACTGCTGGTTCACGTTCAGCCACTGTTAAACAGCAGTGTGCCCAGGTCCTTTTCTGTTGAGCGGCTCTCCAGCCACTCTTCCCCAAGCGTTGCATGGAGTTGTTGGGACCCCAATGCAGGAGCTGGCACTGAGCCTTCTTAAACATCATACAATTTACCTCAATCAATCAATCCAGCCTGTCCAGACACCTCTGCAGAGCCTTGTTTCCCTTCAAGCAGATCAACACTCCAACCCAGTTTGGTATCAGCTGCTGGTATTTGGCTACTCTGAAGATTATCATAACATTAAAATCAGTCCTTGGAAAGGAATAGAATACAAATAAGACTTCTGGGAAAATTCACACCTGTGCATGTAAGTAGAAAACATATTCTGTCCCCAGCTCTCGTCTTGTTATGCGTGATGGATGGAAATGTTTCCCTCACACATCCAGCGCTGAAATAAAGGATATTCGCTTTCTAAAACTCCAAAATGAGTCTCAGAGAGTTTATTTGCAGGCATTTTCAGGAAGAGGTCACACTGCTCTCTTCCTCTCCATCTCTTTCCCCCTCCATCCTACTCTATCCTGGCTCCTCATCCCCGTTGTGCCCCCCTGCTCTCCCCTCCCTGTACTCACCTTCGGCCAGGCTGTGGAGCAGAGGGAGGCCCTGCAGCCCGTGCTGAGCCATGGTGTCCAGGGGCTCTGCCAAGAGCCCTGGCACCCCATGCCAAGCACTGGCCTGGGCCAGCTGTCTGGTGATGGTGTGGGCCTGGGCAGGGTCACAAGACAGCCCTGAGGCAGAGGGCAGTGTGGCTGGAATGCTGAAGGCAGCAGACAACTCTGATGCCATCTGCAGCCAGAGAGGGAACCTCTGTGTTGGGGCAAGCAAAGAGGTGTGATGGGGAGAGATACCGGCAGGCAGAGCCAGCTGGGTGTCTCCTGGCAGGCAGGAGGACCACGAGGAGTGGGAGCCTGCTGCTGAACCTGCCCTGGCACTTGGCCACAGTGGGGGTTCCTGAGGCAGCAAAGTCTCCGCCTCCATGGTGACTGTTCTGTCATCATGTGCTTCAGCCAACCCTGTGCTGGTTCCATTCTCTATACCACAACAACTTCCCATCTCAAGGATTTTCCATCCTGCCAATGACTTCCTTACCTCTGTTCTCCTTTCCTATCCTCACCACGGCTTTTCGTCTCAGCAATGCTTTTTTTGTAGAAGGTGATTTTATTGTGAAAGAGGAATGGTTGAGGTGATATCAGTGGCCCTCAGTGCTGTCGTGTTTGAGGTTCACACACTTCCGTGATGCTGGAGATGGGACATGGTTCTTGTGGTGCTTTTAGGTAGTTTTGTTCTTCTCCGGCTCTGGTCTTGACCAGAGGTCAGTCCTGGTCTTGCTGTCCTGGCAGCAAAGCTCTGTGACATTCTTATGTTTTTTCTTGGGCAGTGTCAGTGTGGCCATGCTGGGGGATCTGTCCCAGGAGTGGGGAAGGATTAAGGAGCAGGGGGTGGGCAGGGAACAAGGATACTGGAGAAGGCTGGGCCTGGAACGGGTGAGTGCCGGTCCCTGCCTTTGAATCATAGAATCATGGAATCATCAGGTTGGAAAAGACCTCTGAGATCATCAGTTCCAATACTTGTCCCCTTACTTAGCCATTTCTCTAAGAAACTCATCTACTTGCCTTTTAAGCACCTCCAGGCAAACCAGCGACCTCCCTTTTCATACTTTGGATCTCTCTGTGCGCACCTGCTTCCCACTGCTGTGCTACCTGTTGCGACCCAACCTGGGCAGTCCAAGGGTCGCTGGGGTAAGACCATGATTCTCCCCATAAAATTTATTAATTCAGTTGTCTCTGGGCTAAAATGAGGCAAAACAATGCCAAACAATTGGTCCACAAAGCAATTTATTTGTACAGACATTTTTAGGAACAAGATTGACACTGGCTTGCTAAATCTTTGTTAAGGGAAAAGAAAGAAATAGAGACAAAAGAGGAAAGGGAGAGAGAGAGGAAAGTGCAAGAACACTGCCTCGCCTCTGGGTGCTTTTCTTCTCCCATAATTTCAGGACACTGCCCTACCCTATCTTAGGAGTGCTTTTTTACATTGAGGTCCTAAGGGTCAGGGAATCCCAGTGGACTTGTGCAGTGCTCTCTCTGGAAGGTTCTGGAACTGAGTTTGGCGGGGCTTAGGGGTTCTCTGGGGTCTGAAGTGAGTCCCAGGTATCATTCTGCCCTTGCTTTCTCTGCTGGTAGGATCACAATGTGACCTCTCTGGGCAGCAAAACATTCAGTCTGTGAGAGTGAGATAAGGCGTTGAAGGACACTGCCTCTGCTGCAGTCTTAACATGTGAAAACAAATGACTTAAGGCAAACCATTTGAGTTGCAAAAAATAAGTCTCTGACATTCCCTTCATGACTTAAACAGTTGGTTTTGGGCTTGGGCTTAATGATTTCTCAGATTCTTCTTTGATTCTTCATTTCCTGGGGTGGTAACCCTTGCATAACAAAAAGTGGGAAAAGAGTAAAGAAAGGAAATGGAGAAGATATTGTGCATTATTATCCAGCTAACAACGGTTCACAAAATACAAATCCAAATAATAATTTTAATCCAATTTACATCAATTATTTCCATCTTGCACCCATAAAACCTATGTTGTGGCTCCACTCACTCAAATGTCACCTTAACTAAATAGATTTGGAGATATTCATAGTGAGTGGGCCATCAAAAGAGTGCAAGTTAAATAGACTACTTTCTTCATCATTATTCTGATTCACATTAAGTACTCTTCCCATCTCATCAGTCCTAAACATTACCTGGCTGGATGGACTGAAAGAGGTCTCCTGTTTGATTGGCCTTCATTCTGTGGAGGTGGTAGTGTTGTAGATGGTAGTGCAACATTCTCCTTCTGTGTATTCCTTGTTCCTTAAAGTCATAACATGTCTTGGAAACCTGCTGATTCTGTAGTTTTATTTACCTGAATGCATATTTTGTCCAGTTGGATAATACATGAACCTGCCAGGTTAAGTTTTCCAGTACAGATTGATGTTTCTGATGGAGTACAACAGAGGACAAAATTGTTCCAGTCTTAAGGATACCTGCTGTCCCCAGATATAATAATTAGGGATTTGGAATTACCTTTTGTGTGTGTCCTGAATCATCAAGACATTAAAAGATCTCTTGGTTCATATCTGGAATTTGGAAAACTTGAAAACCGTGTTTGGGTGGAGTGAAAGTAATTTCACTCCACACTGTGGTCCCATATGTTGTTCTAGAGTCAAATAGGAATAAACGTTTCCATTGGAACATGCCCAAGCCAGTTGCAAGGGTGTAAGGTAGAAGCTAGTTTGGCAGGTGCCGGTGTCACTATAGTTTAACAAATATGTTGGTAGTTCAAAGGGAAGGGGATGATAGGTACGTGGAATACCACAATGAATAGTCCAAGTTATGTTATGAGGGACGTTTGGATAAACTTTCACCTAACTGTAGGTTTCATTGCAATATGGAGTGTTCTTGAAATGGTGATCAGCAACCACTGATAAGATATGACAGGCTTTGAGTAAGTAAAATCACATCCTTCAATCCTAACAGAATTGCAAACACAAAGATTCGAGAGGTTATTAGTGTCTGCATTGATATTGCCTTCAAGTATGAAATCACAAAGAGTCCTCATGGAAGCGTAACCTTTACCAGTATACAACAGAATAGTTCCAGGGTTTCATTAGGATAAATTTCAAAATGGCAAATGTGTAGAGACAAATGTTAGACAATTTAATCACACATCTACTTAAAAACAACTTTCTCAACAATATCTAGCTGTTTTCCCAAGTTGCGTTATACTTGGCACACATATTTAACATAACAGTAGACTTTAAATAGGCACAACAAAACAGACAGGACAGACAGAGCAAGTAAACAAGCCTGCACACAAACACACATGCACACACAGACTGCTAAACAACAAACAATAAAAAAGAGAGAAATACTGTCCTTTTCTGTGCAAAATAAAATTTTCCTACCTAATCCCCATTTTTGTTTACTTATGCTATTGTTTTCCTTAATATATTTGGATTTCCAGACCAACTCAGAGAAAAAGTGAAACAGCAAGATTTAGCAAATTAATTAGCAATGATTATGGGACTGACTGCTTTCAGCAGCATGCTGAGTGGGAAGAGAATGTTCAAGAAACATCAGAAAATAGTGAGCGGTCCAAAGGTAAAATTATTGAAGGCTGTTTCTTTCAAAATGATCTCAAAGTAACAGCAGAGGGCTGTCTGAATGATTTGTATGCTTGTCTTTGAAAATCGTGAGACTCACTGAATTACCCGGCTTATCTGACATTACTTTATTGACCAGCTAAAGAAAAGAGTGCTCCTGTGAAGTAGTCAGCGAAGGCAGGGGCTTTCATGGATTTATTTTTCATCTTTACAATTGCAGAAGTATGCTCTGTTCTGATCCAAGTGCTTCTGTGTGATGTCTTTTGGTAAAATGCTACAGATACACAGCTGTTCTCCTGCCTAAATCTTAGCAGACCATAAAATACTTGTTGCCTGTTTGTTGCTAGTAGTCTTTGGCCCGTAATATTTTTTTTAAAACTTCTGTGACAAATGTCATTGGTACCCATATTTAAGAAATAGATCATGGTTCTTAAAATCTTGTCTGAATACAAGCGCATCATTGAAGACAGTGATGTTGCAACAGGTCTATTAGAGAAAAAAGTTATCCAGTGTTTATCTGTGATTTCAAACCTGACGTTATCATGCATAGTGGCAACAGCTATGAAAGACGTCACTTGAAAGCGGTTAGATATGAAGGTTAAAGGGCAGAAATTTCCCCTTACTTCTGTCAAAGACCTTTTGCTTAGGCTTTTTATAATGCCTTGGCAACCATGGTAGGTATATCAGTTTTCTATAGCAACCTTTTAAAACGCAATTGAACATTACATTGCAAGCTCCAGGTTATTTTTTTACTGTATCACTGAATGCTTGTGTGTACGACAGATTGCCATGACTCCCTTGACCTTGATATATCAATGTGTGGAAGGCTTAAAGGCCAGTTAATTTAGTTTCTGTGACACTTTAGCACTTTGTGTCTTTCATTAGTATATATATACAGTAAATTTGTGTGTGTAGAACCTCTTCCTCCATGTGAGTATGAAAAGAAAACAGGAAAACTGAAAATTAGTAACTGTATGTTATTGTTTGGAACAAAAACTCTTATAAAACTAAGGGATGAAGCCTGATCTCAATCTGGTCCAGAAAGAACATGTACAATCTGAGAAGCCACTTTTGAAAGTCAACTTAAGTATCCAAATTCTGATCGTGCAGGGGATGCTGCCTTGAGAGGCACAATGACCTAACAGTTCAAGCATGGAGCCTAAAAGTGTTCTTCCTTGACGTGAAAGAAAACCTTGAATATTCTTCTTTTGTCTTTGGATTCTATTTAACTGTCTTGTGCACTGACGTTTTTCTTTTCTGCTGCTGTGAGTAAAATGGGATTTTTGTAACCTGCAATTCATTCATTTTTTTAATCTGAAGTGTACCTCCAATGGGACACTTGGGATAGAAAGAAAGCTGAAGATTTTTCAGAGTAATACAATATTAGTTTGGTTATGCCACTTAGGCATGGAGAACAAAATGACAGGCAGAATGTAAAGGCTGCTGAAAAGTCAGTATGCTGCATAGTTTGATATATAGATACATCTTATTTTTGAGATTGTTTTCTTTCACAAATTCTTAGATAACACGACACCTGCTCTGCTTGTATTGCCCTCTGTCAATCATAGGTATTCCATTTGATTCTGTATGTCAAAGTAAAAGGAGATATTTTTAATGCTTTAACAGTATAGTTTTATCCAGATAAGTACCTTGATTCAGCTTTGATCTTGTCCTTTTTGTTCTTTCAAATATGCACTGAAAGTAGTACTTGTATTTTCTTCCCACTTCGGTACCTTTGTCTGCTCATCCAAAGCAAGTGGCAGCATAAGCATCTTGCAACTTCCTTTTGAGATGGAACTTTCTCTTTTATCTCTCGCAGCAGAGAAGTCCAAGACACATCAGATAGGAGATATAACCCATTCCATGTGTAAATCTGCAAGCCATTTGTGCTGGGTTATAGACTTGCATCATACTGCAGACTTTGTAGGTAGCTTACCTATCGTGTTAGTTAAAAATTAAAAGTACTGGAGTTTGTATGCATGCTGACATGAGAGAGAAACTGAAAATTTTAGTTGACCTTTCTACTGTCATGGTTGGAGTTATCCTAAGAACTTTAATCTCTTTTTATTGCAGATTCAAAGCCATTGCAGACAATTTTATTTATCCTGTTTTGACAGCAACAAAAATATTATATGCTAGATCTCTGTTCAGTGAGGTATTTTTTGCTAATACTATGAAAAGTGAAGTTTTTGATCAGTAAACCAGTAATTTTTAGCGTCCTTTTCAGAGGGCGTTCTGTACAACTTGGAATCCAAGAGCTAAAGACTTTAAAATGTATTCAGGAACATAAACTTGAGCAGAATGTTTTGAGGATTTGGCTTCAGAGTGTTTTTCTTTATAACTTTGATATGAAAGTTGATTGGAAATAGGTAAAGCTACTCCTAATCTGAACCCTCAGAATGTTCAGTGAAAGTCTGTGGAAGCTTTGCTGTTGATGTTGTTAGACTCAGCATCTGAGTCCATCTTTGTTGTTCATTTTAACCAGCAATTCAACTGTCTTAAGTTTTATTTACAAAAATAAAAGGCTAAAACATATGAAAATACCTAAATGTACAGCTATTGGTTAGTCAGCAAAATTTTCCAGATAAAAAAAAGCTTACGCCAAGCTGTATCTGAGCAGGGAGGGGGAAATTGCTACCTTAAACCTGGTTTCACTTACAATTTGTATTGTGGATTATATTCAGGTGCATTAAAAGCATTATTTTTTATGTGAAAGGAGAGCTTTTGGTGAAATCTACTTTTCTAAGCTAGAGCACCAGGGCATGCCAGAGCGGGAGCTCATAGTATTAAAAGCTGACCAGTAGAAAAACTGTCATCTCTCATTGTGGAGAAGAACTAAAGAATAAGCTTGTGTAAAGAAACCATGTATGTACAACAGGCAAATTGTTGATACCCTTAGTATTTCAACTACAAAATTTTTTCGCTTAATGCAGAAATTTCTATTAGCTGCACTATATTCTCCAAAAAGTAAGTACCATTTTATAAAATTTTGGGAGTTTTTTCAGTTATATTAACAAGACCTATCCAGGAAGTTGGGTGTCTATTTAATAGAGTCTTTGGATAAGGTTAGAATTTTTTTGGTTTTAATGTCCGTAATGTGTAGCAGAGGGCTGGGTTTGTTGTGACCACTGATGGTAAACTGCAACATTAAAGTAAGTTCCATGTAGGACAGCCTTTGTAGCATACTTTAAGGGTATAACTATCAGCCATTGTACAACTACTTTTCAGCCTGTCTTTGATCTTCTGACTGCCATTATCGTAGGGAAAACTTCTTTTGCAAATACTGTTTGGAGTTGCATACTTTATTGGCCAAAGCATGCAAAGGGAAATATGAGATGATACTGAAATTCTCCAGAGTTAAGTTGCTTAATTGCACCCAAGCCTTTTTTTTTTTTCCTTTAATGCTCATCAGATGAGTAAGAAGGTATTTTGTTCTTAAGCTTATATTGAATCCTTTTCAAACTCTTTTTCCATAGAAGGTCTTTTCAAAGTTGTTTCATGCAAATTTACTGAAGAAATTGGGGACAATAATGTAATGATGAAAAAACCTCAACCTATAAACGCATATGTATTTAAAAGTATTTCACAGTATCACAAGGTTGGAAAAGACCTCTCTGAGATCATCGAGTCCAGCCTATGACCCAACACTAGCACCCACTCGTCATTTAAACCATGGCACTAAGCGCCTCATCCAATCTGTTTTTAAACAATGACTCCATCACCTCCCTGGGCAGCACATTCCATTGGCGAATCACCCTTTCAGTGAAAAATTTTTTCCTAATATCAAGCCTAAACCTCCCCTGATGAAGCCTGAGACCATAAATTTACAATTTAAATTTACAAATTTGGAGATTACCTGTTCACATAGATTTGAATCTGCTTGCTGTGCCAAAGCCCTCAAAATGTATTCCATATGCGGCTACAACACTGCTGACCTGCAGACAAGAATTCTAATCATTCTTTTCTATTTGATGGTCTAGTTCTCTCATTAAGATCTGCACAAAGTATACTTGTTTGATGCCTCACCCTTTCCTCAGTGTTGGGAGTTCTTGTCCAAAACTGTCATATTTTTAGGCAGTTGTTAGAGGCACAGACAGAAAGACAACTGAGATCCTAACTTGGTCGCTCAGCACTGATATTTTGCTTTACTGTAGTTGTGTTCTTAGAAGTGTTTATAGTGCTAGTTTTCAACCACTTTTAAAAATGTACACCATATCCAATTGTAAAAGCTGACTTTTACTGTGGTTACCATCAGGTAGATCCACATGACATCTGTAGAATTCTTTCAAGTTTGCAAATGTGTCATTAATGTATACTCAGCTTTCCTTAATAAAGCCAAGGGACATTTGATCTGCACTGTTGGTCAGCTGAGTCTTCATGGATCACAGTTTGAATACCTTAAGTTAGAATATTAACAGGCTGAAATGCTCCTTCCAACTAAGATTTCTCTTTATAAGAGCAGGTGGAGAACCCTGGAATTTGTGTTTGTGCATTCAGAATAATGGAGAGCTGCAGCAGAAGCCTAACTCACCAGCTCTTCAAGGGACATCAAATCAAAGTACTGTAACAAATGAAAAATCTCCAACTGAATTCAAAGATGGAAATATGTTGCTTTGAGTTCACCTTACCCCAATAATTATGTTGTTTTATTTACCTCTGAGTCAGTGCAGTTGTGCAACAAGCAGTTTTCAAAGTCATCGGCAGCTCCATGTAAAAACAGCGGAAGCATTTGGGCCTAGAAGGGTTTTAAGTGTTTGTTGGTTTTAAGAGATGCTGAAGTCAAAAGCTGGGCACTTCTTTACAAAATCAAGCCTTCTTGTTTTAAATGCTGGAACATTTATTTAGATGTACTGTGCTCCATCTCTGACATGAATGCCTTTACAAAATTAGTGAGATAATTTATTTTTTCTTTCAATATTGATTGCTTTACAGATGAAAGAAAAGTGGTTACATTTTATGAATTACATCCAAGGATACTGAATGTGAGTATTTTTAAGAAAATTCCAGATGCAGATTTTAAAATGACTTGGCAGAGTATATCACTGAAGAGTAATTATCATTTTACATGGAACGATTTCACTGTAGCAAAGTCTAATGGCAGGTCTCCTTTTAATGTGACCAAATATATATTTCATTCTTACCATTTATGTCTCTTTAGACCAGACTAAAACATAAACCTGTTTTCAGAGAGCAAGGGTATACATACACATTAATTTTCTTTGTGTGGCAATGCAAGTAAAAAATTAATCGGCCTGTGTGTTTCTTAAGCATGTAGAATTTTATTGACTTCAGCATATCTGTTTCTTAGAAATACTTACGCCTTTGCTGAATATGCAGACTTAATTGTAAAAGATGTAGGATGAAGTCCAATTTTCTTCTATAAACAAGTAATCTAATATTCTCCTTTTGCAGTTCTCTGCAGATTATTTTTCAGAATGTAGTTACAAATTATGCTATAGCTTGGAACAACAGCTAGAAACAGAAATATAGAAGCTCAGTCTTGGCACATTACGTCCCTCTACTAATGGTTTTAATGATACTAAGCATCCAGAATGACTGAAGAATTAAAATGCAGTAGGTAAGTATCTGAACAGCTGCACTGAATTATTTGGACAATTGACTATAAGAATGGCATATGGTGAGCAGGAAGGAGTATACTTTTAATTATAAAAGGACAGGCAGCCTTACATGTTCCACAGATGCAAATTTTCATCCATGCAATATAAAAATCTGAAAAGTGAGGTTGGTTGCAGGTTTGGTAATTTGTTGTTGTAATAATCTTGGTATGAAGCTGTGTATTTTTCACCCTGCTAAAATAACATGTATTAATGTGTTTTGTATATTTCCCACTAGAATGCAAAATGGAATGAAAATGCAAATATTGCAAAATCAGGAAAGTTAAATTTAAATTTAAATTCAAATTCTAAAAAGGTTTTTCTAGAGGTGACTGAAAGCAAAGGTTGGTCACAGAAATGTATTATGTGGTGAACATTTCAGACAAGTTAGCTATAGTAACCTGTTTATTTACAGAAGAAGTAATTTACATTGATCATTCCCTGTCTATATAGATGAATGACAAACTTCCTGAAAGGCAAAACAGATTCTTCAGTGGACACTGAGGTGAAGTTGTAAGTAACATTCCTGTTCCACAGAATTAAAATACAGTTCTAAGGTGCTTTATTTTGGATTGTCCACTATTGTAGTTGGCAAATATTCAAGGAACGGGAAAACAGAAGATGCATTAGGAAGCTGTGCTATTGGAGATTTGAACAAGTTGAACGGGTGATGTTTTTCTCAGTTAGGTGAGCAATTTTTCTTGTATGCCATTCATGGCTAGAAACGCATCTGTGTGCAGGAGACTTCTTTCTCATATATTTCCATGCAACGTCCTGGACTGTGAGACAGAAAATTGAGAGATTTTACTCTAAAAGCCCAAAACGAGATGTTGTAATAAATTAATCTTGACAGTGTCTTGTGCCCAATGTGTTTACTCCCAACATACAGAAGGTTATGTATGAAGAAGGTTTTAGTTGCTCTGTCTCCAAAGAATTCCCTACAATGCGCCTCTGGTAGGAAAAATTATTTTTAAAATTGTGTTGCAGGATTCTGGGTTTAATGTCTTCAGTTACTGTATGAACAACATTATATTTATGCTTATGAAATGCTTTATGAATTTTTGCTTGTTTTTGCTTTAGATTCCTTGCTAATTAGATGGAAAATGATAATCCTTTAATAATTTTAAATTTCTCTGTTTCCAGGTTGAACAAGTTCTGCCAGATTAAGTGTATTTTAGAAAAACTAATATTTGGCCTAATCTCTCTTACATAAAAGGCCCCCCGCCTCGCTTCACACATCCCCTCCTCTCTCTCTCACATGACCCTTCGCTCCCCCCCCCCCCCCCCCCCCCCCCCGCTTCCCTCTCTGGCTTCCCTCTTCGCAACCCCCTCCCTTCGCAACCCCCCATTACCAACCCCCTCCGCCCCCCACCTTCGCAACTCCCCTCCTCTTCGCAACCCTCCCCCCTCCTAGTCTTCGCACCACCCCCTTCGCAAAGCCCCCCCTTCGCACCCCCCTCCCTTTCGCACCCGCCCCTTCGCAACATCTCCCCTTCCTCTTCGCAACCCTCTCTGCCGGTGCGCGCATCCCCAAAGCGGCGCTCCCGCGGCGCTGCGGGCGCGCAGGGGTTAACCCTCGGGGTGCCGCCTCCCCCGCCCGGCGCGGGCGGTGCCGCTGCCGCCGCCGCCGCCGGGAGGCGGCATCGCTGCCCAGGTGAGAGCCCAGCCGCACGCACGGGAGCTGCGGGGCGAGGCGGGGGGTACCGCTGCATCCCACGATTCTTTGGTGCCCGCAGTCTGTTCCTGCCGGGAGGCGAGACCCCCTTCGTGGGGAAAGGGGAAACAGGGTGCGGGTAGCGGGGGGGAACAGGGCGGGGGCACTGTGGTCTCGTCGGGTGAGGGTGGGGGAGTGGGTGGTGCCCTCATCGCGTTTCTGTTACACATTAGGAAGGAATTCTTCACGATGAGGGTGGAGATGCACTGGCACAGGTTGCCCAGGGAAGCTGTAGATGTCCTGTCCGGAGATGTTCAAAGCCAGGTTGAATGGGGTCTTGAGTAACCTGATGGAGTGGGAGGTGTCCCTGCCCACGGGGCTTGAAACGGGATGGTCTTTAAGGTCTCTTCCAACCGAAACCATTCTCTGATTCTATGATCTCCCGAGCTTGAAGGGACAGGAGGTGGCTGCGGGCTGGAGGGAATTGCTGGAAAGGCATGTGCACCGTGATCGAGCCGTGTTTGTTTGTACATTGTCAAAGGGGAAGCTGCAGTGTAAAATATATAAAATACATTTATCTATGTAATATATAAATATATATATTTTTTAATATGTAAAATATATTTGCAGTGACCGTTTTTTCTTATGGGTCAGCATCGAGCTAGAGCTTTTCCTTTAAGATACTGTTAACTGAGTTTTCCTTTATAAGTGACGTGAGGGGATAAAAAGATAAGAGAATCAATCATAAAATGGTTTGGCTGTGAAAGGACCTTAAAGATCATAGACTCGTAGAATGGTTTCGGTTGGAAGCAACCTTAAAGATCATCCCGTTACAAGCCCCCTGATATGGGCAGGGACACCTTCCTTTAGACTGTGTTGCTCATAGCTGTATCCAACCTGGTCTTGAACACTTCCAGAGAGAGATAGTGATGATAATGAATTCTTCTTGGGTTTAAAACACTGATCAGAGGGTTTGCACACGTGTTAAAGTGGACAGTGCCCTTTCTTGATTTGAGTCCTGTTGTAAGCATGTTATTCTTGTATATCAGCTTTAACTTTGTGTGAGGAAGGCAGCTGAAGCTTTTGATGTGGCTATAAAAATTTCATTTTGTTTAGGCAGTGTGAGAATTTTGTGGTTTTATATTAATTGGCTGCCTGTCAGCTAACAAACTGATTGCTGGGTCTGCCATGCATTATGCTCGCATCTTTCTTCTCTTCCTGCCAAGGCATGGCTTGTTGGCCACTGGGTATTCTGGGCCTTTGGACTGTCAGAACTTTGCTCTCAGTTTTCTGAAGAACATCGTTGCTTAGGGGATCACAGAACCAAGGACACTTAAAAATCACATATTTACTTAGTACATTCAGCTGTATATAGCAGCTGAATGAATATATCCTTGGCTTATGTGTAGCCGTTTGTCATCTAGGTACATAAAAATCACTTTGCTGTTTCTTTTTATTACTTTATAACTCCTTGTTATTCCAACTCATGTCACTGCAGTTTTATTGGGAAAAATTATGCATTTTTTTCCTTAATAAACACGGTATGATAGCAATACCCTGTAGTAACTGACTCTAATCATATGACTGTAAGGATGTATAATTAATTCTAAATATGACTTCTATGCTTTATCTCCTTTAAAATAGATTCTATTTGGTTTAGTGCATCTAGTACATGTGAAGTTTATTTCTATTTATAAAGGCTAATTTTTTAAATGAAGAAAACTGATCCTTGTTATGAATTTTAATACATTTCCAGTGTTCAGTGGCTTTTAACAGGAAGACTTCTGAATTATTTCATTTGGTTCTTTAGTTCTTTCGAAATTCATGTGTTACATAACTCTATTGCTAGACTGATTTCTTTCTGTTTCCTTGTATTGTAATCCTGGAGCTTTTAAGGATTGCAAATCCTGTCCCTGTCTATGTGCTTTCAGGCCATTTGTAAGGGAGGGTAGAGCAAAACTTTGTGATTCAGTACTTCCTGTAAGGACATTCCCACAAGTTACCAACTTCAGCACGTATCTTTAGTCGCTTCTGAAAATAATAACAAATGAATCATTCTATAATTGTAATTCTTTCATCGTTTCGGTACCAAAGCCTCAGTAATATATTTACCTATTTAAATGTAAAGGAGGATGCGGAGAGCAGATTTTTTTTTTGTTAACAATCAGAGTGATGGACTAGGCAAAAAAAGGGGGATTGAGATGGATGATAAACTAGAGTGCTGTGACTTTTTGGAGTCATGTTCAGATTAGTCTTCCTCACCCTTAGGCTGGGGCAGATAGAAATGCTCTTAGGGTCAGTAGGAGGAGTTTAATGAAAAGGATATTATGTTTCCAGGAAGCATCTTACTCATGTTTCAGGCATTTGACAGTTTGAAATGAGCTTTGGAGACCTTCTGGAGCCAGAGGTGACAGGGGGCTAAAGCTAGTTCAGCACTCACTGTCACTGCAGGAGGTTATAAAAGAAAGCGGATTAGTTAGTTAGCTATTAGGCTGCTTCTCCCTGGCCTGTGAACCAGACTTTTCGTATACTACAAAACACAAGTAGTGGTAAGATGGGGGTTAAGTTAGCAAGGGATTAGTTAGGGCTTCAGTAGTTTGAAGTGATGATGTTCAGCTGTAAAATATTGGAGATGCTCATTTTGCTACAGTTATAAAGCTGTAATGTGGCTGTATTATTTTGGGGGTTTAATATTCAGAGCACTATCATCTATAGAGAAAGTTTCTACTAGTGTTAATTTTGATAGCTTTACAGATGGGACTATTCTAATGCACTTGTATCTAATTCTTTTAGTATAATTTTAGGTGTAAGCATACATGGCTCCTGGTGTCTCAAATGAGAAGAAAACTGATGATGACCAGTCTTCAAAGTAAGATTCAGAAATGAATTATTTTGTCAAAGTTTATACTTGCCTTCCTCCACAAACTCATTACACACTCATTTAGTTTAAGATAAAGTCTATAATGCAAAGTATCCAGTAGAAACTTTTTTGACAAATGGAGTGTTTATCTGCTTTAACCACACGTACACAGAAGGCATTGATAGCTAGCCATATTCATTTATCACGTCAGTGAATTTTTCCAAGCATAGGTGATATTTTTATTTATTTATTTTTTACTCCAGTGAACTGTTGAAATATTGACTTTGGTTGCTGCATATGGCCAGACATACCTGCTTCAAGAGTTTGAACAAATATTTCAATCTGTTTCTCTAATCCTTACTTTAAGCTTCTTATAGTAAAGCTATACGTGAATGCTCAGTCCTCAAATATCCATGTTTTGTTTAAATCCCCCAGAAGTTGTAGGTGCTTTACAACAGAGTGAATAAACACTGTTTATTCAGGGGAATAAACAGCCTGCTTCTCAGACAGGCCAAAGACTTTTGTCAAGCAAACTTTGTCTCTACTGTAAATCCATGGCATTGGTCCTATGTACACATAGTAATATACTTACTTTTATTGCCCATTGTACCCCAGGGTCTAAGTCTGCAATTAGATCTGAATGGGCAGATAACCAGTACAAGTTACTAACAGCCCCTAGCTGTGGTGAGATGGTGGGTTGAGGACTGTTGCTGGTAAAGTATAAGATGAAAAAGGTGAAATCTAGACACTGCTGAGGAAGGAAACTGTGTTTAGGCCAGGTGCGAGGGCAGTGGTGTTGGCACATGCCACATGAATGTCCCTGCACTTTTAGTAGAGGCCTCACCTTTTCCCAGTTTATTTCCTGGAGGGAAGCCTTTATTGCTGGTACTCTTATAAAGGAGATATTTCTTGCTTGCCAGAGAACAAATTGTGAGGTGGTTTCAAATCATATCCTATTTGTATGTAAAAGCCATTCCAGTAAACATCAGCATAGCCAGTAAGTGACCCATTAAATGTGGGTGGAGAGTCCCACAAACAAACCTCAACAGGAATCATCATAGAATCATCTGGTTGGAAAAGACCTTGGAGATCATCAAGTCCAACCGTACAATGATTTAGAGGAGGCAGTTTTACTCAGAGAAGCTGGCAGACTCCTAGGCTGTCTGCCCTTTTCTGAAGAGCCATAAACCTGCTCTTTATTTCTTCTGGAGTCAAACAGGTCTCTCAGAGGGAAGAAGAAAGGCAACCAAAGCCTTTGGTTCCACCTCAGGTGGGATTTGTATGAAAAGAGGCAAATGGGACCTATGGGGGATGAAAAGGAGTTACTACTGAAGCAGCAAATGAACCACCCACTTTGTTGGGCTGCTTTTTCACTTGCGGAAAGTGGTAGTCTCTGGTGGACAGGGACAAATAAGGTGGATTGGGATGATACCTCCTACTTTGGCTATGTAGCTTGCTACTGGATAGTGAACAGAAACAAATGATATACTTGAATATTGCAGTTGTAACTATTTTCTTTGCTTTCTGTGGAAGAGTTCAGTGGCCTCAGTATGGGCATCTAGGCCACTTGAGGCTTCTTAAGGTAACCTTAAGGTAATCCTGCATGGAATTGACATATAAGACATAGGACCTACAGAAAAGCACTGCCTTTCTGGAGAGGCGTTAGAAGGCAGGCAAGATAACTTATAACATCTAAAATAGTGCTAAGTGCCTGTGTTCGTGATTGAGTTGTTCCTGGAAAGTCCTAATGATTTTTTTTGCATAAACTGCAGGCAAACTCTTTTGTTTGTCTGCTCTGACAAAGCAGTTTGAATTTGCTGATTCATGCTATGACTGTGGTGAGCCTTCATTAAGCTATTAAGTCATCTTCTTGTGTCTGGAAGGTATTTATTGCTTGATTTCATCTCTCAGAAAGTACTTTGAAGTATTGGCCAGTATTTTCCTTAAGCTTGTGATTACTGACTAGTATTTCCTACCTGTTTCAATTGAACTTAAAACATCAAGCACAGAATGCAGAAGTTTTATGAATCATTCAGCTTGCTTAGTTATCCTCCACCAAATTGTCCATGAAGGTGATCCCACATGCTGAGTAGTTTAATTTTCTCTCCTTGCCTTGTTTCTCAGTTCTTCAGAAAGATATATATATATATATTAAGCTATCTCACTTCCTTATAGGAAGCAACTTAAGAGAAGGTGAATTATTTTTACCGCTTCATCTCTTTCCCTTTTTCTTGCTTTTTTTTTCACTTCCATGGTTTTCTGTTTGCTTCAGATTTCCATTTGCTTTTTTCCTCTCCGATTTCATATCCTCCGTGTAATGAATGGAATGTTAAGTATATATGTGATTTATTATGAGAGTTAAGGTGGTAAAGATGTCTAGGATTTCCGTAATGTAATACCCGAGGAACCAAAATAAGGTAGTGCAGGTATACTTAGTTTTGACATTTCCCAGCTTTTACTGATTGGCCTTGCAAACTTAGCCTCTGTTCAATGGAGGGATAGGCATGTATTCCATATGTTTCTCAATGCTGTTGTCGTGGCAGAGAAAATTTTATCCACCTCTGCAACCCTCACCTGGAGAAAATGAAAGAAGACATCCTGTATCATTTTGCTCTTGGGACTGGTACCCATGATTTTCCGGCATTGTTTGGAGATGTAAAGGTAAGATGCTTGATTTCATTCAACAAGCCTAACCTTTTCTGCAGAACTTGGAAGTGTAGCTGTCTTCAAAATAAGACTAAATGTGTAACCATACCACCAATTGAGGAATGAACGGAAAGGGGATAAGATTTTGTGGGTTCTTGTTGCTGTCAATATCAAGCAAAATTAGGGATAATTGTTTCTGCTTGTCGCTTTTTATCCAGTGAAAATGCAAATGCTGCAGTCTCTATTCCGGTAGAACTCCCTTTTGGAGCATCTTCAAATCACTGTCTTTTATTGGTTTAAAGAGGATGAAGGCCTTTGAGTGCTATAGAGAAGGGGATTGCTTCGTCTATAATTTTTCTTCATTGCTTTTTAGAATGATCATGAGAAGAAGCAAGTCTGTGAATAGCTTTGTCTTAACTGAAGGTGTTTGCGTGCTCATGTTGATCTTTCCATGTTCTTTCCTATACTGAGTCATGCAATTGATTTTGTTTTGTTGAATACTGTTTACCTCAGTTTGTATGTGTTGGAGGAAGTCCTTCACGGATGAAAGCTTTTATCGCCTACATAGCTGAAGAACTGGGGCTTGAGAACCCTGGTGGTGACTATCCTAACATCTGCGCGGGAACTGACCGTTACGCAATGTACAAAGTGGGACCTGTTTTGTCAGTCAGTGTAAGTACCTCACCTAATCAGGTATGCGACATGGCTCAGTGATACTATTCAAAGCAGAAAATGTGAATGCAGTTTTCTTTTAAACACTTAATAGATGGAGTCAGATCTTTTAGTGCAGTCAGGTAATTAAGAATTCCTTCTTAGCCCTTTCTTGTGAGAACGCAAATCTCTGAGACCTTCATTCCCTTCTTGCCTCCCCTTTCCTCAGTTTACCACTGAGTTGAGCAGGCTTACTGTTGCCTTGTCCCTGTTCTGTATCTTGAATAATGAATAAAAAAAGGTCACTTGATGTATATAGGGTGCTGGAAAAAGTGGCTGTATCTCACCCAGAGCTCAGTATCTGCAGTGGCATTGTCAATTGTACTAATGTAGCCTAAGAGAAGCATTCCATGGGCCTTGTGCTGCCAACTCATGTATGCATTCTAAAACTTCATACCTTTAATTTGTAGATTACATACTTTAACTGTAGTTGCATAACTGTAGTATCATTCTATGCCTTTTCTTTCGAGTTGTGATTGCTGCATTACCATGCAAGTTAAGGTGGGCTTAAATTTGCTGACCTTTGTGACTAAACCACAATGTCTCTGTTTTGAAAGAATTTACCTTAGCTATTCGCTAGCACTTCAGGTTGGTGAAAAATCACAGTGAGATTTTTTTTGCACTGAAGAAAATTTCTGTGATGAAGTGCATTTATCAACTAATAGGAAAAACACTACTTATACTTTTAAGAATGTAAATATTTTATAATTCATGAATTTTAGAAATATTGTTCTTTATCTATAGTCTACCAAAGCCAGTTTTTCTGCAGTAGCCTTTCGGTAGGCATAGACGTTAGCATTTTTGTGGGAGTCAGTTAATTGATATTTGGGAAAAAAATCAGGAAGGTGATATTGTCTGCCTCCTTATTCCGTATATATTTTGCATTGTCTACGTTAATGACAAATATGAATTTCTGCTTTCATTTCAGCATGGTATGGGCATTCCTTCTATTTCAATCATGTTGCACGAGCTAATCAAACTGTTGTATCATGCAAAGTGCTCCAACATAACCATTATTCGCATTGGCACATCTGGTGGAATAGGTATTTTCCCTTTTGGTTTCTTTTTTTTCTTAAAAGCGTCTTTGTAGGAGAGTAAAGCATCTCTCTGCAATTGATTGATGGTCAGAACAATTTCTCAAAGGGATGGATCATTTTGCTTCTGTAACTTTGAAAGAAAAAGCAATATCTGCCTCTGGATGCACGAAATGCACTTAAGAGTTCTAACAAAGTGAGGGGAAGGATACTGCTGTCCTAGATGAGAAGCATGAGATATGAGATAAGCAAGAATATGGAGTCAAAAGGAAAGACTGTGTTCTTTCAGCAATTATTTGTGATAATAAACTGAAGCAGCTAGGCATGCACAGAAAATACCTCATGGTGAATTCAGAGGCAAAATTGTCACCTTCAAAAGAAAAAGGATTGGGTCAAGATGCATGTTTTATGCCAGTGGAAACAAAGCATTAACTATATTGTGAAGCTATATTTATTTCTTTTTCTCACAGGTCTGGAGCCAGGCTCAGTGGTTATAACTAGGCAGTCTGTAGATGCCACCTTCAAACCTCAGTTTGAACAGGTTGTTCTGGGAAAGTCAGTAATTCGCAGTACAAACCTAGATGAACAGCTAGCTAAGGAACTGATGCAGTGCAGTAAAGAAATCGGTCAATTCAATACGGTAATTGGAAACACGATGTGCACCTTGGATTTCTATGAAGGTAAGGCTGGCGCCAGACTAACAGAAGTATATTGGGAAGCAGCAATAGATATATATTGAATAATGTTTTAACATTAAGGTTACAGTTCATTAAACAGAATACATTCCCTGCTTTGAGTTGTCTTGTCAAATATAATCAGCGTATTTTTTCATGTTTGTAAAGTCAAACATTGTGCTTAGGAGTTTGCTGTATTTAACTTACAATTTTGTGGAGCTTTCTTTCCCCTCAGCTCTAATTGATTCTCTGAAATATGTGTAGTCTACTATACACTTTTCATGTGCTCGTCAGTAGTATATGTTTATCACAAACTTTCTGTGATGTACTGAGGCATCTTAGAAGATTAGAGGAGTGAGAATTATTTGTGGCTATTCTGGAGTTGGTTTTTTTTCACTAGTTAGAAAATATATACTTTAGATACTTAAATGAAGCATTGGAACTTGTTTCCCATGCGCCTTTTAAGCAAAACAGTGATCAGACAACTGAGACAATAACTTGTTGAGATACCTCAGTGCTGCTATGTAGGAGGGACAAACCTCCAAGGCTTACTTTGGATATACATTCTGGTGCTTTTCAAATCTCCCAAGTCTATTCACAAACATCTTTCAAATCTTGCGAGAACACCTGGTACTACTTCCTCTAGCTGCTACTGGGTAGGAACAGAGTGCAGTGTTAAGGGGAACACGTGGTCTTCCTAATAGTGCTCAAGCTTGGTCAGGAGCAAGACACTGTCAGTTTGTGTCTCTCCTCAGACACCAGTCACAGGTGCAAGCTACGCTAAAGAAGAAGCATCAAGAATATTTTTAACTCATGCAGCAAAGACCTAGAACAGGCTGAAGGGCATTAATTTAGGAGTACATCTCCTGAAAATAAAAAAATACTGAGTAAACCACTGTGTAATTTAACTTCACTGTACATAACCTGTTGCCGGTTTATCTTTAGGTGCAAGTCTTGAATAATTTGAATAATTTTCTCAAAAAATGGTAATAATAATAGCTAGTTAACTTAAGAGGCTCTTCATCTTTTACCTTGGTAAGTCTGTAAGTCATAAAATGTTCATCCTTTGAGGTAGCATCAAGAAGGCACTTTCAAGCCTCGCAGTTTTTCTAGACTATAATTATGCATGGAAAAAATGCAGCACTTCCATACAGCTTCAAGTTTGTTGCTGAATTTTAATGCATGTCCCATATGCGGGAGACTAATACTTATATTTTCCCATTTATGAATTTGATAATTTGAGCTGGAGAAAACCAATTAAATTACCATGATTCACATTATAAAAAACATAAGTAATTTGTAGAAGCTACAGCAGTAACTAAGAATAATTTTGTCCTATTTTTATTGTGCATTAGAGTGTAGTAGTAAAAGCTGGACAATGTGTAAGGGAAACTGCAATAATTGGGTGTTTTGGGAATTGAGTTTTTTATGTAATTTCATCATACTGAAAAGTTTTACAAAATTGCATTGTAGGACAGGGCAGGTTGGATGGTGCAATCTGCCTGTATAATGAAGAAGAGAAACTACGATATTTGAAGGAAGCTTATGATTCCGGCGTCAGAAACATAGAGATGGAGTCTTCTGTATTTGCTGCAATGTGTAATCTCAGTGGTGTCAAAGGTAATCTTAACTTAATCTTAAAGTCACTTTGTTCAAGCTTTTGGAATTTTTCTGCATTGCAGGGGATTTGCGGTAATAGTGGTGAATGAGGTATTAACTTACCTTCTAGCTATAGAAAAAACAGTTCTGGTTATAGATCTGTTGCTGTGATTGTTTAATTTCTGTCATATATATTCAAACTTATGCAAGATTCCTCACATATTAGGTTTAGCCTTTTCATTTGCTATCCCAGCCCCTGGCAAACACATAGATCGTGAAAGTTCCTAATTACCCTGTTGCGTTGATCTGTTTTCTTCAGTTAGTTTTTGAAGTTTACAGAAAGGAACTTGTTAGTTTTATCAGTGAAGTGACTCTCCTATCCATAAAACTATAATCACTTCGTATACTTTCATATCGAATTGAAAATAGATGTATTTTGTGTAGACTTATGGCTTTATTTCTTAAAAGATTTTCAGTAGCATTACAAAGTAGCCATTCCTAAACATAAAATGATTTTTAATGTATTTAATGTATTTAATTTTTTTTTTACACAAGCTAACTAATTTTCAGTAGTGATTAGGAAAAAAAAAGCCATTACAAATAAAGTAATACAGTGCCTTTCTGCTTACCATTTTAGCTACAGTCTCTGACTTTCTTTTGCAAGGAATTTGCCAATTTAAAACACTGATAGTCCCCAAACTTCCTTAAACTCAAGGAGAACTAAATGAAGAAAAATAAGCAAAAAAGACCAGCTGTTGTATCAAACGTCCTCAGTTCTTACGGACTTTGAAGTGATTAAAATCCCAACCCAAGCTATCACTGATCCATTAGAGAACCCAGTCCTTTTTTGCTGTCTGTATCGTATAGGTCTGTAAAGTGTATTAGTGCTTGTGCTGTGCAATTGTCACCAGCAGAAACCCCAGATACCCAAGAGTGATGGTAGATCTAAGCTTGACTGAAAAGAGGGATTTGGGGCTTTGATTATCAAAAAGCAGCAGATATGCCTTAGCTGATCCATGAAATCCTCGTGTATTTGCTGTGCTCCCTATCCATGAGTGTCAAAGTGGCTGATCTGCTGGTTCCCAGGGGATGGCATCTACAGCACAGGGGTCTGAGTTAGAAATGAACTGCAGAGATCAAGGACTGTAACTGTATGTGCTGGAACAGTGTCTCTGATCAGTTCCTACCAGTCAAGTACTGGATACTTGTGAAGTGCAATTCCTGTCAAGAAAAATGTAAAAATCATGATATGACAATAAGCATCTGCAGCTGCGTGACGCTCGTGATATTAACGTATCGACTAGTTGTTCTTAAACTGTTTGTAGTTCTTTTATATCATGTGCAGCATACTAGACCTCTAGCAACTGTGCGCTGTTTTGGGGAGTTTGTTTTCTTTCTTATTTTTGATCTTTATGCTTTTGGACTGTAGAAGTGCCAGAATGTCATTCCTAACTTATGCTGTCTTTTAATTTCTAGCTGCCGTTGTGTGTGTGACTCTTCTGAATCGGCTTGAAGGGGATCAGATTAGTAGCTCACATGATGTGCTTGTGGAGTATCAGCAGAGACCGCAGAAGTTAGTGGGATATTTCATTAAGAAAAGTCTTGGGAAAGTGTGAGATATCCATCTGTGTTTTACAGAGGCAAAAGGTTTTTGCACAGCTGAGGTCATGGTCACGACTTTGGTGCATTAGAGGTCTTTTACTTCAGAATAGCTTACAGCATTCTGTGTGCCTGCAGAAGTTAATCATTCGTGTCACTGTGCTTTGGGAACTGAACGTGCTGAATGGTCTTCAGTTAAGTTTTGCTTAGTTATGCGCTGCTGAATATAAGACCCACTTTTCTGTGAATAGGAAGGTGGATGTGTTGTGAAGGACAAGCCTGCTATAATATATGAAAAAGCTTTATTTATCACTGCTGTAGAAGAAAAACTAGGAAGAAAATCAAACTTTATTGCCAAGTACTTGCAAACCACAAAATTAAAATTAACTTAAGAATGCTAATCCCTTTCTCATTGTTTTTAAAAAATTATATAAATTATAATTGTCTTTTTGCTTCACTTGTAAAGAAAACAGAGTGAATGCAGTTTATTTTTAGTAAACTTTGACAAATAAACAATACTATTTTCATATATTAAAATTTCATGAAATTTCGAAGTGTGGGACTGGATTTTCTAAGCATTAATAAGACTTGACACACTGACCTGTTGAAAGTCTGTACTTCCTAGATATTGATCCAACAACAAGGTCTTTCATAGCCCGTTTTAACTATACAATTGAATCAGTACCCAGGAAACTCCTATGTATTAAGTAATTTTGCATTGAAGAACTTGAAACCTTTTGCTGAATAAAGGCCTCTGCTTACTGAAGCCGAACCGGGGCATTCAAGAGATGCACAGTATAGTCACAGGACCGCGTTATGATGGTACATTTTTTTCCCCTTTTACTTTGCTTCTTTTTAAATTTGCTTTCATCTCCATGTCTAACACTCTCTGTTGCAGTCGTTCCCAGTTCTTCAGAACTGGAGAATGCCTATTGACTGTACATGCCATCAAAACCATTTCTGCATTTTTTTCCACAACCAGTGGCCTAGTGCTTGTTCCTTTTTTTTAAATCATACTCGTCGCTGCTTTGCTGCTGTGGTTAGCTGACCACATATTTATATTCTAAAGAAAATGTGTTTGTCTTTTTTTTTTTTTTTTAATACTGCAGTGGATGGTCCAGTCCTAGCAGGAGACACAGGTCAGAAGGGTCTGAATAAACTCTCAGAACAGCTGTCATTCATCCAGCTAAATGATATTTTCTTTTCAATGATTGTGGTCTGCAGCACTCTGTTAACAGGCCTATGAGTTACACCTAAGAGGGTAGTAGTATGCACATTCATCAGGAAGTGGCAGCAACGTGCTGAAAGCATTAAAAAAGAAAGGGATGACTCTTGTGAATGCGAAACTGCCAATGAGGATTAATCTTCCCAAATTTGATGAATTTTCATCTGGAGAACAAATAAAAAGATGGAAATTTTAAAAATTTAATATTTTTTAAGTTAATCTTTGTCTAATTTTAAACCCACATTTTTTTAGTTATACTTGGATATATAATGAGTGAAAGTTTTCAGATAAGGCCTTATTTTCCTCTGAGCACCACATTTTGTTTGAACTGTTCCTCCCTTATTTAAATAAGAAACAAACAAACCCCAAAAGACCCAACCCAAAATAAAAGATCTCAGCTGAACTATGCCTAGTGCTTGCCTGGACATTGCACAAAGCCCTTTACAAATGTTTCCCTTGGGAAACATTTAACAAAGCACATCCTTGCTCTGCAAACTTCTGTTCCCTGAATAGTAGCAAGAAGGTAAAAAGATCACTTAAGAGGAAACGTGTTGCACTCCAGGCTGAAGAAGAGCTTGTGCAGAGTTGTTCAGTGTGGAGTTGGAGGAGGCAGTTTGCTGTTGTGAAAGAAATACTATTAGTTACCTAAAGAGAAGAAGCAATACTTCATTATTAAAAACAAGAAACACAATGTGTTTACTACAGTTATCCTGGAGGTGTGAATCTGAAATTGTGTGGTTTGTATTTTTAAAGGAAAGAAAGCAAGAATCTGGAAACAGGTTAAAAAGGAAAGCTTCTTCATTTAACAGTGTGAACTGTCACTTGAAACTACAGAGCTTTTTTTGTTTATGGTCATGTAAAGTAGGCATTGCTATTTTGATAAGTGATATGAAAGCTCTTTTGTACTGCATGCCCAAATATAACAAGCATTGTGAGCTGGCCCAGTTGGAGGTAAGGTTCAAGCATTCATAGAGTAATGCAACTGTTCTACAAAAACAATACACACAAACTGCTGGAAGACTTTAGCTGTTCACTTTTTGCCGATATGTCCTTTCTTCTTCCTGCTGTTCCTTATGACATTTTACTTTTCTTTCTGCTAAAATGTTTTTTTTTCAGTGCATTCTAAAAGATGGAATAAAGGGATGCATGATAATTTAAAATTAGAATTTAAAGGAGAGCACATATCTTGCTGTTTTCCACTTGTTAACATCCTGTAATGCTGTATGCCTAATGCAAGAGGGTGCTCTATCAACACATCTTGTGTGCAGTAAAATACTTTCCTTAGCTTCAGAGAAAACTTGCCAGAATGTTACCTGATAAGAACAATTGTATTTTCCCTTGGGACTGCAGCTGGACAGAGAGATAAAGAAATGACTCAGCTGTGTGTGTCCGGCAGTGAATTTACCTTCCTGTAGGTTTTACAAACACATCCATTAAGAATTATAAAGCATTTAACAAGCTTTTATATGGAAATCAATTCTTTAATATTACCCATTCTCATTATCTCTATATCAAATAGAGAAACTGCACACACAGGCTGCAGAACATGAATCAGAGGTGGTGATTTTTTTAATGGCAGCTACAATACGATATATATGTTTGATATTGCATAGTGTAGTGTCTCGTGGTAAATCTACAAATCCTGTAAACACCAGAAACTCCAATTTCAAATCAAAGTCGCCCTTCTATTTTTGGCACCGCCCTGCACCTAGCAATACACAACAGAATTGGTTTACTCCAGAGATCAGAAGGGATAAAAGCAAAGAAAGAAGGTAGAAGATAAAAATAGGATGGAAGTACGAAAGAAGAAAATGCTATTTTCTTCCAGTGGCTTGTTCTATGATTCATGGTTGTCTTCTGGCATGTTTCTGCTGTTATGTTAAAGAAACGGTTGACAGCACAGTGAACATAGGCTAGAATACTTCTGTTTCACATTTGGGAGAGACTGAGAAAGTGCAGGAACATAATTGATGACTTGAATTTTATTTTTATTTTTGGGATCTTGGTGTATGTTGAGGCAAGATATTTTTTATGTAAGGAAGGTATGAGAAATCCTGAAAAGAAACATTTTTGAATGACCTATTGCCAGAAGTGCTTACAGTATATATGTTTTTATAGGTCCTTCAAAGAAAGAAGCAAAATAATTTAGTGATGTCAGTATTTCTTGAAAATAGACACAATGCAATATCTTTTTTTAACACTCTTCCTAAGTTTTTGCAAAGGATTTTCAGCATTATGTAATGGAACTGGATTGTCTTCTCAAACCTTGCTGGTTCTCAATGTATTCCTAAATAAAATGTTCATAAAGTGGAATTGGAAATGTCTTTCATTTCCACTGACCAACTAGGTGAAAGAAACCGAAGTGTGAAAGTGTTTGAATTTGCTTATCAGTCAGGGCACACTACAGGGCACTGCATGCAGTAAACTGAGCTTTGGATCAACATGCAACAACCAAATACAAAAACCCCACTGCAGTGTGACAGTATTATGGTTTCCTACAAGAAGTTGAGGTTTGCTTTTCCTGAAAGTTTCTCAGTATTTAAGTTGGAGTGACTTAAATACGTGCTTTCTCTTTCTAAAATAATAACCGTTTAACATGATACTCCAGAGTATGAATTAAATTACAGTTAAAAGTCTTCTGCCTGAAGAGAAAGGAGGTCACTGAATGGAGCAACACTAAATCTGAAGCTCTGTGATACAATAATAGAAGAAAGAGTAATGCTGACAGGAGCAATGCTTTTGCTCAGGCTACAAAACAAAATGCAACAGCCTAAAAAGACAGAGCTGCTTTTACACGACACAGAAACCTGATTCCAGATGCTTCTTGTCAGCGCTGAGCTTGTAACTGTGAGAAAAAATTCATTTTGCTATCTGTTGTACTATAAGAATAAAATCCCTAGAGCTGCCTAGAAGTTCAAACAAACCACTGGCCTCCTTGTGAGACTGGGTCTGCTTTGTTTGTTGAATGCATAGCTCTATTTTAGTCAAGCCTATTATTTGATCTTGCACACATTTTTCATCATATCCTAACTTTGCACACAGGAGTTGTCTCTCAGGGAAGATGCTACTGATTGATGTCATCCTGTAGGCACTTTGTCTGCAAAACAGGTCTGTGCCATGTAAATACAATTAGTACTTTAATATAATGTTGAAGGGAAAGCCTTGTGATCAGGCAGCAAACCTTGTGAAAAAAAATGTGGGTGGTGTTAGGAAAATATACTGGATTCTCAGCCATATTTTCACATGATTTGACTGCATTCCTGTCTACCAAAAAGTATTTTTGGCTCCTGGGCTTTAACCTATTTAACATATAAAACTATGTTTCTTTGAATGTGCTTGCCAATGTACTCTAATTATCCTATATTAAAAACAGTTGGCTAGACCTGCCATGTTGATGGTGTCATGTTATAAAGCAGTCAAGTTTTAAAAACAGAGATGGGTGCTGGCAGAAGATTCTCTGCCTTTTCTGCCCCAGTAGTTTTGGATATCTTGCATATTGTAAGAGTAAACTTTTTGATTATAACCAAGACAAAGCTGTTATAAGCAGAAGCAGAAAACAGCAGCTTGCTATCTTGTCCTCACTTGGAGACCTGATTCTGAGCCTATTATTTTTTTCTGTGCCAGAAGGAATGAGGGAAGCATGTAATGAAATAGATGACCTTCTAATTTGCCCTGTAATAGTCAATATTTTCCTGTTGACTACAGCCACCCTGATAAGGAGCCCTGAAAGCATACAGTTTATTTATTCTACTAGCAACCATGTGGTGTTTGAACCGTTTTAAGCTCTTTGTACTTGCAACTCCTGAACAAAGGTGCTATTTAAGGCTAGTACTTGCACAGTATACAGCTTGATGTGGTGCTGATGAAACCTAGACCACTCAAAAGATCTTCCAGGATACCAGCAATATAGCTGATGTGTCTTTCCAAAAATATTCACAACTCATTGACTTTTTTTGGTCCCTGTGCTTGATTATTAATACTATCGTCTCTTCTGCCAAGGGTTTTTTTGGGGTATGTGGTTTAATTTCATATTTCTCATATTTCCATAATATTGCAAATAATATAATCAGGCTTATACATCCTGTTTCTTCTAAAATCACTTTTAGAAGTAATTTCCCAGAATGCCACTGCAGGGATTGTTCTTGGTTGAATGTTTGCAAAGTATCTTTATTTTTATAAATGTTGTTCTAGAAAAAAACAAGTCTACTGCTGGAGAACACCATACTGGGCAAGAATTAATTTCTTTAGGAAAGGACAATAATGTCTGAGGGCAAATGAAGTTAAAAGAATTTGGTAGTGAAAGGTGTTTGTCTACTGGTGTCTTACGTAGTAAAATGAGGATTCAGCAGTTCATTAGTACTGAATGCTAATTGCATACAAAGTAGCTGTTTCCTCTATCCATGAAAAGCTGTTTAGCATTAAAAAATAGAATGTAACATTTATGAGTGTATAATTATGTAGAGCATAATAAATCACGCACTCGGATGAGCAGAGATTTGGCAGAATTATGTGTTCAAAATAATTTAGCAAATGGTTCATATGAGCTGTATTTAGCTTATGTGCTAGTCAGGAACTGTTTTCTGTATCAGCTGATTTGATAAATAACTGCTTGTAATTCATTATGCTGACTGATTAGTTTATCATTTCCTACAAATCACACACTATAGATTCTGCTTCCCCGCTTTCCAAAATGGTTCGTGAACCCATACGTATATTCACAGTATTCGATTATTGACAAATATATGTTTGAAAATGCTTACTTTGACTGTGCACAGAATTTTCATCTCAGCTATCTCAGAATTTCGCCTTTGGCGGTCCTGGTAAGAAAAATCACTGTACGTACTCTGAAAAAGAAGGGATTTTAGCATTGCTTGGCTAAAAGCGGAAACATCTCTTTATCCAAGTTCCAACCAGCTGTGAAGTTGAGCTTCTTGATGAGGTATGTTCTTCCTTTTGGGTTGTTAGCCCATCTCTGCTCTGCTGCCATTCGGCGTGCCATGATGAGAGCCTCAGAGCAGGAGGACGATGGTAGAGGTGAGACATGGGGGATGTGTCTCTGCTGCACAGCACGGGGGCTGCTCTTCAGCAGGGGAGGAAGCAGACTGATGGTGACATGTTTGATGAGCACTGGAGGTGGGTGTTTTGCCAGTACCACAATGGAGGAGTGGAAGACATGGGTTAGTAGAGAAACAGAAGATGTGCTCAGTAGGCCCGCCTTCATACATAATAATTAGTTCTGCCTTAGAGGTAGAAACATGGCTTAACATTATTCAAGTAAATACTGAGCTACTTAGTTGTTTAGTGCATTGTGAGGACTTCCCCATTTCTATTTAAAGCTAAATGATTGCTTCAGTGATTTTCCAGTCTTGGAAAACAAAAGGAAACCCACCAAATTTGAGGAATAAATGAGTTCAACTAGTTATATTCTACCATGACTGCATCTGTGATTTCTGCTTTGTTGGGAGGTGATTTTTACCAGTATGTAAAAATTTATAAATTCATGGCATCTATATAGATTGTTTTTTCTCTACAACTTGAACCCTTGGAAAATGTAAAAATCAGAATGGAAGTTGCACCTGTTCAAATACAAAGATTTTAACCTATTAGTCAGTCAGTTTAACATGAAGTGAAGTAACTAAACTTCACAACATGTTCTGGAGGGCGAAAACCTGCTGCTGTGCCACTCAAGTCCAAAGCCTGGGAAAGGGAAGCTCAGGCACTGGACATAAGACATGATCTTGAACCTCATCTCATGGAGATTGGCAGAATTCAGCAGACCTAGAAGTGCACAGTTGCTCATTGCAGATCAAGCTCATTAATTTTCAAGATCTCTGTCATAGAACAAATATAGTGGAAACTGGATTTGTCACTGGTGACTGTTGTATCCAAAATGTTTTTTTAGATTTTTGGAGGATTTTACTCTTAATGTGGAAAAATAGCTGTGACTGTTAAGGTGTCTTTTATTCAATAATAACATATTGTGCAGAAAGCAGCATAATGATGCCATTTATTCCTAATGAGGAATAAAGAATATTGGTTCAAGCATCGCACTGTCCTAAAGTGTGTATGTGTGGTTCATGATTCAGGTTTTAGGTGGTTTGAATCACTTTCTATAATGGCTGTATTGTGTGTCTCTATTGATTATAGGGAGAGCTTATGGGGATCAGATCTTCTCTCAGGCAATTCCTTTGAGTAGAACAAAATATATAGAATGTTTACTCCTCTGCTTCAGGCAGCATTCGGTCAGTAGGGCACTTATCCTTAGCCCCGAGTGAAACAGCACAGCTCTGCACCGCCAGCACCTGCTGCATCTCCAGGTGGCCCTGCTGCTACAGGTACATGCAGGCTCCTCTCCTGCAGATCCCTCTGCACAGCTCGAGGATTTGCCCTCCCTCTTTGCTGAAGCAAATGCTGGAAAACTGGTTTTCATCCTGGGTGGCATGTGGCAATTAATGAATACAGTGTCCAGACTCATTGGAATATTCCACCTTAAATTAGGTAATGCATACTGAAAAAGGAGCATGAAATGTCAAACACACACCCTTTATAAGATAAATAGTCATACAATGATGCAGGGGGCCTCCACAGTGCCAGATGTGTGCTCATAAGGGTGTTACGAAAGTAAACTTATAGGGCTATCTGTTTAAAAAGTGTTCATATTATCCTAGTATATTTTTGTTAAAATTCTAAGGATGTTGCATATGCAATATTGCAAAATTACATTAACACTGCAGTGATAAAAAGTCACCAAACTCTGGAAAAAAAGACAAATCTGTTTTTTCTTGTTTGCATTCATTTTTCTTCCAGAAAAGTAAAAACAAGTGCAGAGTATATACTGTGAAGTAAAGCACCCTGAAGGCATTCATATAAACCCATCCCCTCACTGTTCATTGCACTAAGCAAATGGAAAGATGAGATTCCTCAACGAATGCAAAACAAGAAGCAGAAATACAGTCTCATCATTTCTCAGCAAGCAGGCAAATCTGTTGCACTCTTCTCTAGTGCTGGAATTAATCAGCTACTGAATAATATGTTCAGACTTCTTGGTGAGATGAAACTGAGTTAGGAAGTCTTTAAAAAGCCGCTCTGCAAGTAGGTGAAGGAAAGAAGAGACGATATGGGGCATGCTGTACACCAGTTCAAGGCTCTATTTTGGAAGAATTGGCTGTGCCGTGTCAGACAACCGGTGAGTTTTTGGAAATGATAAAGAAAGGAATATTGTAAAGCATCTTTTAATATCTGTGTATCTATCTTGATTTTCCCTTTCATTGAAGATTGTTAAAGATATAGGCTGGCTGCAAGTGGTTCTTGTTTTGCTTTTGGTCTCCTAATTGTTGAAAATACAAGCACAGAACAACAGAGTGTTTTAACTCCCAAATGGGTAAACACAGAAGTGCTCCCCAATGTATAAATGAGGTTGAAAATATCATAAAAATTTTCAAGAGTCACAGCTTATCATTTAATTATCATTGGATACAAACAGTGCTTGTAGTAGTGGTGAGGATGAAAATCAATTTTCTTCATATTACAGGTACTCATTGGTAATGCAATAAAGATTGCACAATTGAGATAAAAATCTAGATACAGGGAATGCATGGGCTGTATATTAAAACTGTATATAGTTCTAAATTTCCTTTTTTTGTCCATTCTGCAAAGCCTAATTTAACTTTTCAAATACCAATATAGCAGAAGAATGTGGCAGCTACTTCAACAGTAGTCAAAATTAGAATAATACTCAAATATGAGATAAAATAGGTGATAAAAGGAAAAGAATTCTCTCAAATGAGATAACAATTTTATGGAAAATATGTCACTACAATTGATAGTTTCTCATTGATTTCCCTTGTCTGTGACAATCTAACGATTTTCAATGATGAGGCACACTGGCTGCTTTGGATAGTATTATATCAATTAAATAAACAACAGCTTTAATTACAGAAATAATTCACATAAATACAGTTGTTATTTAAAGAGAGAAATTCTTCTCTAAATGATTTCAAGTGATGTTCTTAATATGATAGACATTTCTGGGGGAGGGATATTGTTGGTTATAGTCTTCTCCATTCCTAAACACTCTGCATGCTCTCTGTTCCTCTGACTTTAACAAGAGTACATTAAGTGGCTTTCTGATATCTCGTTTTCCTCCATGCTGATCTATTTCTCTTGTTCTGATCTAGTTTTCCCTCGTAAGTATTTTTGACGGACAAAATCTTAATTAATTTGAGTTTTCCTTATTGGTGCCTTTTCTGAATGGAGAACTCATTGAGATGCCGGACTTCCCCAAACCAGGAAATAAAATGAATGAGTAAACTTAAATCTGACTGTTCAGAGCCAGGAGCTGCCCCAGTGAATTTGCAAAACCTCCTTATGTGCTCATTCTGTGAACACTGAGCCTTGAAAACACTCCATTTGCAATTATACAAGAAGCAACCCAGGTGGATCATCTACCTCTGCAAAGGGCAGTTCAGACCCTTGTGAATCTGAAGAGAGATGCATTTCCTGAAAGATCTGGTGTGCTTCAGCTCTCTGTTATATTGTGTAGATTTATCTGTAGAAGGTGATTGTCTTCTCATGGTTATTTACCAGCAGTCAGGGCTAGAAGACAAATGTGGTCTGTTGTACAAATGATGTGTTATGAGTGTCGTATGACATTAGTTGACATCAAACAGTGAAGCATAAAGAGGCTATGAAAGATGTATGTGTTCTGCAAAGAGTAGGTATTTTGATTGAAATTCAGGCAGGCATCAGCACCTCTTATTAACATGGTTAAAAGGCAGCACAGGATGATATCTGTGTCTGGACATCAACTGAAGTTTGAAATTGCTGTTGTGTGTATGACACCTTCTCATTTCTTAGTTTTCAGGAGTTTTTGCTTCTGAGCTATGGCTTCTGGAAGCTTAGGAGATACACACTGCCAGGCAACAGTATTACTGAAGTTTTCTATCACTGCATTTCTTAACTATTGTTTATGTAATATTTACTACCATCCATATTTGCAGATTGGTAAAGATGAAATGTATTTCCCAAATTCCCGTGTTTTAATATCCCAGTTTAGAGGAGAATTTGGATTACAATCATCTTGTGAAAGTCTTGGAGTGGTAGTTGCTAATACAGGTCTTCGGAGAAAACAGAAGCAAAGACTATGCCTTTTTTTAAAAAAAGTTGCTGTTATTATTTTCATTTTGGATTAATGTTAAGCATGAGAAAAAATGCTGGTATAATTCTTGCTCTTCATCTGCCCCTACAATGAGCGTCATCTTTGCCTGGATTCTGTCCTTTGCAGTTCACATGCACTTCTTCCATACTTTAGAAGGTACAAACAAACCTAAAATTGCTTACTGTTGAGTGCCCTGTTTTTCATGTTGTTGTTTTTGTCAGTGAAAAAAACCAAAACAAAAGTGGTTACAAAGTTGTCTGCTTTTATCAGCCAGATCCTAAATCTCCATTACCAAATTCACTATTCTTCTTAGGTGTGACTCACCAGATTTGGCACAAGCAATCATACCCCAGTGACCCTCAGTTCTTGCACAAAGTAGCCGTGGAGGGGCTGCTGTCTTTCAAAAGCCCTTTATTTGGATCTTCTTCTGTTAATACCTTTCCTATTTGGACATAAATATACCTTGTACAACAGCATTACTTCCCACCTTTATCAGGAATAACTTACTCACTGTAATTACTTTTGCTTTCTTAATATCTGATGATTCATTGAGTCCTCCAATCTATTTCCACTTCAGCTCAAGCTGTTGCTTCTGCAACTGTCTTCTCAGTTCTTGTACTTATCCCAAGTTCCTCTATTATTACATGCTCTGTTCTTGCTACTCAGGCCACGGTTGAGATAGTAGTGGGAACAGTTGGAGCAGAACACAGCAGTGTGGACAATGGGATTTTTTCTTAATATTCCTAAGTTCTCTGCAATTGCTATTATCAATATCCAGAGTCCTCATACTCTAACCAAGAAACATTTAAGCATATTAGACTGAGAACTCTACTTCTGATAAGATAGTAACACAAACTGAAATTCTGGAGATAAATGGAAAATGAGGAAATTATTTGTTTTCCTAAAACGTTCTAAACAACAGAAGTTGTTCTAATAGGCCTATACTTGCTTGGCTCGCTGGTATTCTCCAGTCACAAATTCAATATACGTATTAAACCTTGAATTTTACAGGTTCACCAAAATCATTACTATTTACACTATTCTTTAGGTGTAAATGAATACTGCCAAGGAGAATGCAGCCCGTAATGAGAGTAACAATTGTATCATTTCATTTGGTGCCTTTCTCCCCAAGTATCATGTCCATTTTGATCTCTAGGTTTGTGAACAAATAAAATAATACAGAGAATATGCCCATTTTTAAAAATGCTACTGTCGTATTTTTGTACCTTAAGAATCTTTGGCTCATATATCCCAGATTTGGAATGATAACCCTTTTCTTCATGCCAGGTTTTTGGATAATCTGACTAAGCAAATTAATTTTGAAAGAGCTTAAATGAGAGGAGATTTCTTAACTGTAATTTTTCTGTACCTGGTGTACTCTACTATGTTACAGCCTGTGTTACTTTTCTAGCATTTCTAGCCAGATGACACTCAGTTATACACATAAATGTGTTATTTCTTCACATTTCTCTGTTTTGCCTTCTATGTACCATCTGACAATCCAGCAACAATTCTTAGTGGGTGGAACTCTCAAAGTTCAAAATATTTCTAAAATGTAATTGCAGGCAAAAAAAAAAAAACAAAAAAACAACAACCCAGGAACAAGCCAGAACCAATTAACTAAAGCTGGATCAATGGGCCAAGGCCAACATGGATTCTGCACTGGGGTTACAACAACAAGCAGTGCTACAGGCATGGGGATGAATGGCTGGAAGGCTGCCTAGTGGAAAAGAACATGAGGATGCTGTCGACAGCTGGCTTGAATATGAGCCAGCAGGGTGCTCAGGTGACCAAGAAGGCCAAGAGCTTCCTGGCTAGTATCGGAGACAGTGTGGCCAACAGGACTGGGGAAGCGATTGTTCCTCTGTACTCAGAGCTGGTGAGGCTGTACTTTGAATACTGTGCTCCATTTCAGGCCCTTCACTACAAGAAAGACATTGAAGTGCCGAGCATGACCAAAGAAGGGCAACAGAACTGGTTAAGGATCTGGAGCACAAGCTTTATGGGGAGTGGCTTAGGGAACTAGGATTGTTTAATCTGGAGAAAAGGAGGCTGAAGGGAGACCTTATCACTCTTTACATCTACCTGAAATGAGGTTGTAGTGAGGCGGGTAGTGGCCTCTTCTCCCAAGTGACAGGTGATAGGACAAGAGGAAATGGCCTCAAGTTGCACCAGAGGAGGTTTAGATTGGATATTAGAAAATATTACTTCACTGAAAGCGTTGTCAAGCACTGGAACAGCTGCCCAGGGAGGTGGTTGAGGCAGCACCCTGGAGGTATTTAAAAGACTTGTAGATGTTGCACTTAAGGGATGTGGTTTAGTGGGGACTTAGCAGTGTTAGCTTAATGGTTGGAATCAATGATCTTAAAGGTCTTTTCCAATCTAAAAAACATCTGTAATTCTATGATTTTATGGTATACCAAAGCAAGTGTCAATGGATAAAGTCCAATTAATTTCATGGCTACCTTAAATATGAATGATTGGTCCTCAGTGGACCCTAATATTGGAAATAACAAGAAAAAAATGAACGCCCACAATGGAAGTATTTCTATTTGGGTGAACCCATCTAGATTTTCAAGTCAGAAGCTTGCCTTATTCTGAATTTACGGGAAATCTTTTTGTGCATTAGTAGGGTTCTGTTTTGTCTCAGTTAAAGTGAAACACAATACGTTTTCTGCTTTTCTGTTGTGGTAAGCAAGTAGAATCTCTCAGATAACATAACTCCTATAAAGCTGTTTGTACAAACTCATAAGCATCCCACAGTGCTACTACCATTTTCTTCCCTAATTTTAATGATAACATAGTATGATGGTTTTGATCCTAGGTCTACTTGTCCAGAGGCATTAATAACATAAATTCTGTTGCTCTGGGAAGGTCTTTGTAATGATTAAAAGTTTTCATGTCTATCCCTCCTTTGTATTGTAGCACAAATAAATCCCTCCTATGAACATATTTAATCCCCTGCATTTTTTTCTTGAAACCTTCTTACTAATTACAAATAATGTGTTAGATTTCCTTGACCAAAGAACTAGTGTCACCAACAAGTATCCTAGTGAAATGCTGCTCCAAATTCACATTTTTTTTAGTAAGGCCTAGATTTAGTTCGATAAAATAAGACTAGCGTTTTTACTAACAAACAGTTTGGATACTAGTGACTGAGCACATCAGTAAAACCTTTCCTGTTCGTTCCACATCATAAGTTCTTCTCAAATATAACCAAGAACCTCAAGGATTTTCAATTGGTAGATGACAACATATGACTTGTTTAGGCCATGAGCCCAGTCCTGGGCTTTCAGAGGTGGAGTTGCCTGGAATTAGCTGTGGTGGCTCCTCATCATGGTTTCATTTATATGGCTTTGTGTTTTGCTCTGATTGTTGAACTGAAAGAACATAAAGCTGGCACAGTTGCTTTAGTGCCCAGGACTCATAAGTATGATTCTGGATGTTGTGCAATGGACCTGGAAGCTATTGAGTCAACTGCACTTTCAATTTATTTGTTTATGTTTGACCTACTTGGAAGAATTAAAGTAAGTTCCTGGTAAAAGTACAGCACAGTAAGACAGAGTACACAACAACAGGCTGGAAATCAGATGGCTTTGGTTAGGCCACAAGTTTCCCAGAAATGGCCCCCATGATGCAGAATTCCTAGAGGCTTTCGCAGCTTACAAAAAGATGAGTAGGAGCAAAGAAGAACAGAAAATAAGTAACTCTATCCTACTTAAAGGGCATTGTCAAGTGAATACCTAAATATGCCTACAGCTCTGCTCACAGGTGTCAGGGCCCTTAGGGCACTGGTAGGTCTTTATGGTCCTGAACAGGCTCACCTGGGGCCACCAGCCACAAACCCAGCTCTATTTAAGCTCAGTCTGGGGTCTTCAATAGGAATGTTAGTTCCTGGCTTAGATGTACCTTTTCAGGGACTTGGCTGGTAGTTGCAGAGCTGTGTTTAACCCTGTCTGCTCTCGCTAGGTGTGATCATAGAAAAGAAGGATAGCTGCTTCTTATGATCTTAGGACTGTTTTATCACTGCAGATTTTCCTGGAGATCCAGACTCCCAGCTGAATCTTGCTGCTGTTACCCAGCCCACTTGCACTGCTAGGATATTGCAGGACAGGTCCTGCCTGGCATCCCCTTTGGCTCCCTGTCCTTTAGGAAGCAGCTGGCTGATGCTGTGTCCTGACGGTCGGTTTAGCCTGCCTTGATCCCTGAGGTGAGCACCAGACAGCCCAGCCTATGGCTTTCCAGGGCTTTTACCCCCATAAATCTCCCCCATAACCTCTGCATTTCTACAGCCCTGATCCTCTGCTTGGTCTTCTCATGGGATCTTTCCCCAGGATTGACCAGATGTGAGTGGTGGTGGTGGTGGTCGTGTGCATCTCCAAGGCTAGCCTTGACACTTTCCAGACCCTTATAGACAGCATGGTGACACCTTCTCCTGGCTTCTTCTGCAGTGCCTCTTATCTGTTGTATCTGGTTCTACCCCCATTCCCCCAAATGAGTCCACTGATGCCCTGAAGCAATGGCACCACTCCACAACAAGGCTCCTCAGATCCCAGATAGGAGGCATGAGGATGAATATGCAAAGAAGTGGAGGCTGCTGCCAGGGCTCAGGGGAGCACTGCTAAGCCTTGATGGCCCTGACTGTCTTCACCTGGGGCTGCATCTGGGCCCAGGGCTCAGCTGAAATGGGGCTTCTGGGACTTCAGCTCCTGCCTGGGTGAAGTCTGAGGAGCCTTGCCCCCCAGCTGAGTTCTTGTGCTTGGCCATTTTCTTTTGGGTGTTACTGTGGTCCTCACTTGTCACCATGAACTTGCCTGAGGACCTGGACTCCTGGTTGAAGCTGGTAGTGATGGCTGGTCCTGCCCTGCTCATTTCATGGGGTCCTGAAGGATGTCCCAGCAGGACAGTGGATGCAGTGCGTGGCTCTTGCTGGTCTCTGGAAATACTAAAGCACCAAGCCTCACTTTTTTTTTTTTTCTGATTGGCTCCTATTACATTTGGAGTGTGTTCAGTTTAGATAAATGGCAACTTCCCTAAATTACACGAAGCCATTAGTTCTTTGCCTTGTTTTTGGCAGAGTAGGCTTCTTCCATAGGGAGAACTCTGCTGTTGAATTTTTTTCTCCAGGCAATATGGTGCTTTTCTCAGGTGCTTTTCTAACATATCCAAGTCCATTGCTCCCCCAGTGGGGTTTGATTAAATTCTGACAGTTTAGAAATAAAAAATCTTCAATACGCTTTGGACAAGTCAGTGGGAGATCTTTAGTGTTGTTCTTTGTCATTTCTACCACATTTCTGTTACTGAGTTTGGTATTTGCACTTCCCTAGTGCTTTTATAAGTGAATCTAGAAGTCTCTTGAAACTTGGCTGAATGGTAATTTTTTTCCTTTTTGCTTCTGAAAATCAAGACAACTGTGTTTGGTTTTTTTTTTTTTTGGCTCCATGAAATCCATTTGGGGATTTTGAGCTTCCCTGCAGAGGTACAAGCACAATGTGCAGTTTGCTTGAAGGAGACATGCTCAAATCCTCTGAGCCCTGCAGTGCACCACCTTGGGTGCCTTTACGTTCTAGCTCTGAAAAGGGGAAGTCAGGGAAATGAAAAGGGTTGCAGTGGGCAGCCTCAGGCCCATTAGCTTTTAAAACACCCTGCTGCTGGAGGTGATGAAGACAGATTTTGAAGAGAGGTGACTTCAGCTGAAAGAAAGGGTGTGATGGCAGCAGTCAGGGAGCCAAGGAGGTACAAGGAGGTATGCTGCTTTGAAGGGTTCAGAGAAGCATGAGGAGTTGCAGTACAGTGCAGAATGCTGCTGGCTTCTTAAGAGGTTCATGTATGGGAGACCTGGATGTTAATGTCATCATGTTGTCAGGGTCACTTTGTATTCACCAAAGAGAAATATCTACAAACACTATAAATAGAAAAAATGGAAACTGCTTTTGTACTCTGAAAGCAGAGTGTTTCGCAAAGTTGTCAGGATTTTTCAATAGAAGTGTTTGTTACTAATTTGCTTTTAATGATCTTATTTTACCTTAAGTAGTTGTACTTTTTGATTAAAAGATGTATAATTTCTAAATGATTATTTCCCAAATCCTGCTTTGTACAGTATTAATGACGTTTTGATTTCCCTTCTCAGGTCCTGTCTCTCACTGAAATACTCTGGCCATGTGTACTTTTCTTGATTCTGGCTGCAATCCGCTTCCAGGAGCCCCCAAAATACAAGGAAAACTGTATGTTTTCATTCACCTGTGTTCTCTTTTGGTCATCTCTGCTTGTAGAAGTACTTAGGAAAGTGTAACAATCCCTAGAAATAGTGGTTTAAATGTAGTGGAGTCAATGGAAAGAATCAAACAGCGGGATTCATCTTGTCTAACTGTGGATCTGAACAATTTATATTTCAGTGGGAAAGAGCTACAAAGTTTAAGGTCTGATTTGTCAGACCAGTTTTAGACATCTACTTTGCAATAAAGTGGATTAGTTGGAATTTTAATAGTATTATTTTCTTTCTGTTAACAAAAGGATTTTAAACGACTGGCTTGAAGGTAGATAATTATGCATTTAGACAACATGAATCTTACCCTTGCCTACTTGCTGGGATTTAGAATGAACTTTCATAAAAGGGAAATTCTTCCATTTCCATCAGTACTTCAAAACTACTTCCATCCTACAAAATTCTTATTGTTTTATCTTGTCAAACATAAACTTTGTTTGAAAAGGATGATTTGTGATATTGTAGACGGTTGAGTTTATTATTCTGTTATCCATAGATGTCAGTAAGCTAGGGATAAAACAGCTTTAGCTACATAAAACAATAATTCAGTAAAGCAGAATTGCAGAACTGTGGAGTGAAACATCTGGTCAGAATCTAGTGTGTGTTATATATATCTACTTTAGACTATCTCTAGACCCAAGGATGCAAGGCAAGCTAGCAGTTTGAGAACATTAGGTTTGTTCTTGGATCACATCTGCTTTTTTAGGAATCCTAAAGCTATTCCTTATGTTTCAAAATAAGCAAAAAGTTGCTTTATGTTTTGAAGTTTAAAATCTGAGGGCTGCTCTTTAGACAGTCTTGATGGAAATAAATTCAGACAATGCTGAATATCAGTTCTTTCATCTCATGAAAGCCTGGAATAAAAACAAAAATACTGTCTCATGAAGAACTCTGTATTCTAATATAGGTCACAAGACATTTTGTGTAGAGTGGCTAGCAAGCCTATGATGTTGCAGTGGCATTAGGACTGTGAAAATCGGCTTTCCAAAGACCACTTTCAAACGTTACTTTGTCTTCATAGTCTGACACAGATCTTAGCCATTTTCTGTGGTGGATCAGTTTTTCCTAAATGGAACACCTGCTGTCAATACTTCATTGTTTGCAGATGAAAAAGTGAATTTCTAGGAAAAGGGATCACAATGTGATGGTACAGGTTCATAACTGCAATGTTACTGGTTTTATTTCTGCTGCTGTTTGGTTATAGGTTACTTAGAAGCTCGAGATTTGCCAAGTCGGGGCCTTTATCCTTTCATGCGGACTCTTTTCTGTAATGTTGGTTCAAGATGCAAGAATACTAGTTACACAAGGCAGAAAACCAACCGCTTAAGGTAAGATATACGAATTTCACAGAATTGTCAGTATCACAGTGTATTGTTTTCAGCAGCAAAGGTTCTTATTCTTTGTAGACTGGTAGAATAGAATCTTCATTTCTCGGTACTAAAACTTTCCTTCGGTGTCTTTAGAAGTGCAAAGGTATAGAGTTTTGGATTAGTTTAGGGGTTTATTTAGTTTTCCTAATTTTTCTTTGCCTTTCACAGGCATTTCATACTCTTACTTGACTCTAAAAACTGATTTTGGAGAAAACTGGAGAGGTACCTAGTGATATTCTTTTCCTTCACTGCTGCCTTGTGAAAGTATACCTCTGTCCTTCACTAGAGGGTATTTTATTCCATGATGGGGCGTTGGAGCAACAAGAAGTGCAACATACATAGATTTAGACTGAATAGTTTGGGAGCATGCATGGTGGCAGGAGTAAACAGAAAAATAAAACAAGAATAATCCTTGAGTAAGAAGATACACAGACAAAAAGTAGCAGCAGAAGCTCTGCAATGAACCTGAAAAAGTGGCCTGTAAGAGAGCCTTGTTAGAGGATCATGGAATGCAGAAAGGAAAAAGGTGAACTTGAAGTTGCCTTTTTCTTTAAGAAATGTGGTAATTTCATTTACTTTAAAATGTTGAAAAGCAGAGATGCAAAAACACTTACGAAAATTACATGAAGGATGTAAGCAGCCTTTGAAAACATATAATTGCTGTGCTTTAACCCCCACTGACAACTAAGCCCCACACAGCCCCTTGATCCCTCCCCTGGCAGTGGGATGGGGGAAAGAATCGGAAGAGGAACCTCATAGTTTAGATAAAGACAGTTTAATAGGGAAAGCAAAAGCCCTGCACACAAGCAGAGCAAAACATGGTATTCATTCAATGCTTCACATTGCCAGGCATCTCCACCATTCAGCCATTACTAGCTAATCAAGGCTTCGTCTCATGTAGCAGTTACTTGGGAAGACAAAATGCCATCACTCCAAATATTCCCCTTTCTTCATCTTCCCCAGCTTTTTATTGCTGATCATGATGTCATATCGTCTGGAATATCCTGTTGGGTAGTTGGGGTCAGCTGTGTCCCCTCCCAGCTTCTTGCGTACCCCCAGCCCACTTGCTGGTAGGGTATTGTGTGAGGCAGATCAAGGCTTGGAACTGTAAGCACTGCTTAGTAGTACCTAGAACATCTCTGTTATCAACACTGTGTCCAGCACAAATCCAAAACATAGCCCCACATTAGCTACTGTGAAAAAAACCCCACCTCTGTCCCAGGCAAAAGCAGCACAACCTATCAAACAATGCAAATTAAAGTCAACTAATCAGAATATGCATATGTGAATATATGCATATTTATTCTCTGAAAATTGAGATTATATGCCAAGAAAACCTTAGAGGTTGGAGCCGGGTGGGAAAGAGCATATTGTTTTTATGATTTATTATTGCAGTTCATAGATGTTAATAAATTCATCATGCAGCAAGTCAGAAAGCTTCAGTATGACAGTAATAGGCCATAATACTGTCTGATATAGACTGTCTGCTCTGGTTATTTACATTATGTAGAGAGCTGTTGATTGAGCGTAAGACCATGTAGAATAAATCTTGTTTACGGGCAAATACTTCTTACATAAAGCAAAAAATGTATTGGTAGAATTGAAAACGCGATAGTTAAAACCATGAATCATGACTAGTCCAGATCTGTTATTACACAAAACACTCATATACAGAAATAACAGTATTACAGTAATATCCCTAAATAAAAATTCTAATCATATTAATGCAGATAAAATTGTTATATGAGCAATTAGCTTCTAATGTCTTTCCTGGGGTTATGCTCATCTTTCCAGTGCTACTGTGGGTCATAAGGTGAGTGACTGCTGTCTAGGGGTGTTCGGGTTGTTAGGGCAAGTCATGATCGGGAGCCCTCTACCTAGAGGATTGTGGTGTTAATGGCTTCTTTTTCACTCAGGGTGTACTACGGGTTACTTATGTTTACTAATGTGCTTTTATACCTTGCTTGTTCTTCATTGATCTGCAGCTCTGTGATACACCTGAATTTATACAGTATCTTTTACGTATGTAAGATACCTGTTCTTTTTTTTTGATGCTTAGAAATGAGCATTGTCCAGCTAGAGTTCTGCATTTTAACTGACTACTGGTGAGTAGTTTATAGCCATGGGGTCCTCAGTGCCAGCCTCTGCTCCATTTCTTTTCATCCTGGACTTGTACTTCAGTACAGTGCATCCTGTGTCCCCATTTCTCAAGGCCTCTACTATTATACTAGGCCTGTGTTCTTATGCACTGCTTTCCTGTGTTAATCATAAATATCTCATTTGGCACTGAATGATCTCTGGCTACTACTACCTGTATAAAACATATGGTACATATGTTATCATACAATGACCAGTGAAAACAAAGCAAATGGCCATTGTCATCCAGCCAGAAATAAAAAAATTAAAAAGTTAAAACCAAATAAAAAAAAAGAAACTGTAAGCATATTAAGACAAGTTCAGACCAAGCAAAGTTGACAAGCCTCTGTGCCATGGTCTTGCAAATGCAGTACAAAGCCTGTAGCCTGTTACTTGCCGTGACAATATTACATTACTGGATTGTAGAGTTACAATAGCTGATGGCCTTTTTAAAATGGTTTCCTAAAAGAGTAGTTTTTATTCATATCACTAGTCCAGATTCCATCTAAGTACATTAAACCTCTAGAAACTATGAACTATATTGACTGCTCTGCATGATTATTTACACTGCTTTGACTGAGCAAGCCCAAATTGTATTCCAGCTCAAAAGAAAAGCAGGAAACAATTTCCTGGAGGCAGTCTTAGACCTACTTAAGAATTGAGGAAATGATTCAGTCGCTTTCAATTTTTCAACTAAAAATTAAAATGCATGCATGTATACATATTTATACGCTAAGTAGGCCACACTGAGTAGCATGTAGCCTAGGTAAGGAAAATGGGTAAAAAGGTAGGATGAAGTTCATTCTGAGGTCAGTCTTTTCCAGCAGGTCTGTCAGTACAAATTAAATCAACCTGACAACTGCTCTGACTTATGCTGGCTGCCAACAGCCTTAGGAATACGGACTGTCAGCTTGATCAGCCAAACATAACTGAATCCTACAATGTCCCTGTGCTGACTGGAGAGAAGGAGTGGCAGAGGAACAGTAATACCAGTTATCTTCCCTTTCAGAATTTATATCAAACCATAGGTGGTTCTTTATAATAATTTTCAGGGAAGTTTTTCTGTCAACGATGTTGTTTTTTCTAAGGGTAAATAAAAGACTGCATAGTTTACGTGGACATTTAACACATTTGTTTTCACAGTATCTACCACATCAGTACAATCATTTTGAGATATAGCTGTCTTTTGGAAAATGTAATTATATAACTTCTGTTTTGAAACCTCCACTATGAAAGCAATAAAGTATCCAAATAACTATTTGTCAGTAAGCAGCCTGAGCGGGGCTGAGCCAGGGGTTGAAGTCATCCTGGTGCAGGCGATGCCCTCACAGATGTAGTGCCATCTCCCCAGGCAATGAGCTCCATTAACAGACTCTGACAAGGTAAGAATATAAGCCAGGTGAAGGCTGCAACTACCTCATTCGCTTTGATTTGTAGCAATATTTGCCACATCCTATGATGCCTTGGAAAGCATCCATTTTTCAACAGCTCTAAGGTTTTGCTCCTTGCTCTTCTCTTCAGCCACTGCAAAAGCTGCTGGCTTGCAGACCTTTGACGTGATTCCTTGACCTGATACAGTCCTCTCAGAGCAGAGGACTAAGTAAATATTTGAGGTATGTTTAGGAGCTCCCATGGCAAAGGACCTTTTTCACGGCTCTTTCCAGAATGTTCCACACACCCTCACCTCATCTTAATGGAGCACAGAGTAAAATTGAGAATATGCAAATGTAACAAATAACATGCGGCACAGTGTGCTATGACCTTACACCCACACTCACAAATGAAAATGCATGCGCATGGTTACATAATGTATTCCCAGTACTCTTAATTCCACTACAAATCTTGCAGAATATACTGGGGTTTTTGCTTTCCAGCTCAGACTCTTAGATCTATGTTTGGTAGACTTCTTAATAATTAAAAAAAACCAAACAACAAATCTTAGGTTTTCTTGGACTTAGAACTACAAAGATAATTAAACCAAGACTTTAAATTGTTATTTCTTAGCACATTAGTTTATTTTTTATTTGGCTGCGAGTAGTAGCAGTCTGAACAGCCTCACCCTGTAGGTGTGTAGGAGTCCCAGGTTTATTTCTGGCACATTCTCTGGGATGGACCCCTTGGACCCATGTGGTAATTTTGTCTCCTTTGGCACCTGGCTGGACCACTGGGCTCAGCCCACATTGTTGGGGCTGTTGTTGGAGCCTGTGACCCACTCCTGGCTCTGCTTGCTGGCTAGGATCCTGGGGGACAGTGTCCCATTGGTAAGGGCATGGCCTCCTCCAGAGTTGCCTCAGCTTGAAGCTTGCTCCTCCATCCTGGAGCAGCCCCAGTCATGCTGGTCCTTTTCTTTTTATTGGTTTTATCAATACGTGGGCCTCTGTGGCTCTCTACTGGAGAGCAGAATCAGAAGAGCTCATGTACAACAGCAGGTGTGAGAAAACTAAATCAAGGAATGTCTAAGCAAAAATGATGGCACTTGTTTAAGAATTGCTTAGAGAGTCAAATTTTTCCTCAACGATGTGTGCCTTCAAATGAAAAAAGGAAACAATTCTGCAAGACAGTTGTACATCTGCAGCAATTTGAATAATAACCCTATGTGATCTGGGCCACTTTTGTAGTCTTGTGCTATGTGACTGGAAAAACAGAAACCTAAGCAATTTTTGTGATTTTTCTTGTAGATTGTCAGAGATTTGGGGGGAAAAGGATTTTTTCTCCATTTTAGAGCTAATTAAGAACGATACATTTGGTTCTATATTTTTTTGGTCCACTGCAATTTAGAAGGGTTATAATGGTATGTAACATGGAAGGGAAAGATCTTTCTGAGACAGATTCAAAGCCATCTATTGTCCAGCATGTATATTGGTGTTGATGGACATGTTGTGTCATCAGGCTATCCTGAGATGGTGCAGAACAGGAGGCAGCACAGCTGGGACTTAGCAAATTTATAGAGAAATTTTTAATGTGGTGACAGGGGTGAGGTTGAGGTGAGTTTGCCAAGAGGCTTATGAAAATCACCAGACTAAATGGCATCGGGCATCATAGCTGAAGATGAAGATGAGCTCCAAAACATTTTTATTGTCATTCTGGGTGACTGGGTAATTGGAGAGAATTAGCATGTCTGAGTCATGGGTTTAGAAATGCCAGTTTCTTTTACATGTTCAAAGAGATGCAACCTTTTTGCTCTTTTGCAGTGTTTCATGATAGTTAAATGTGTGGTATGAATGTATGTCTTTATTTTGATTTCTGACCTCAGGCAAGTCTTTCTGGAAATGGACAATTAAAGCAAGAGTTACCATAGATAGGAATGCAGTTCTAATTACGTATGTCCTCTCCTACTAATCATTGGCTCCTTTCTTTTGTTGTTTTTGTCATCCCTTGCTTCTCCTCTTTATAATCCCTATGTCTGCTGCTGTTGTGTTCCTTTACTCATACACAAGTAAGTTAATGCCTTCTGCCCCAGAAAGCATGCACTGAAGACTCTTTGGGAGAGTAGCAGTACAACATTTAAGAATTTTTGCTGGCACACTGTCTGAATATTGCTTATCTCAGCTGGCCCTACAGCTAGTTTTGAGGCTGAGTTTCTTATCTTTTTGGCAAGATCATGACATCTTCCTGTAATTTTGTGTAACTTGTGCTGAATTAAGTATCTTGTAGCATTCTTACCAGGAGATAAATATGATCTCCTATTACCACCTGAAGATATATAAAATCCTTTTATATTTAGCATGGATATTAAGGAAATGAAACCTCTATAACATTTTAATCAGTTTCATAAAACTGATCAATAACTAGTATGATGCCTGTTGCCATTTCTTCTTATAAAGGAGGTTGCACTCAGCTCCAAGAGTGTCTAGAAGAAGAGCTGTGACAATGACAGCAAAAGACGGGCATGAATTGCAACAGGCTGACAGTGCTCCTGCCCTGGAAATCCCCATAAAGCTAATAGTTCAGAAGGAGCATGTCTGAACAGCTGCTCTTGTTCTGCTGAAAGGCTTGTGTTTGGGAGTCTGGTGTTTCTATGAGTTTTTCAGGTTACACTTGCTGCCTTCTTTTCTGTAATAGCTGGGCCTTATGCCTGGTTTTTGGTCTTTCTTCCATGCCCCAAATATCTACATCCCCCTACTGGTTGCCAGCTCCCCCTACAGTTTCACCACCAACTTGTTTTTTTCCCAACACTTCTCCCTGGAGCTCTTCAGAGCCACCACTCTCCAAGTACTTCCACCTACTTCCTTTAACATTTCTAGTCTGTGTATCTTCCCTGTTCCCCCTTCCCGTGTACTCTGTGGGACCCCTTTCAGGGCAGAGGGACCCCTTTCAAGCCTGGATACACTGAAGGGACAGCCTAGCTCATCCTGCTGTCCTGCTTGGGCAAGGGGCAGAGTAGGATAACTTAAGGCTGCTGCTGCCTTGCACAATGCTTAGGGCAGTGTGACCTAAAGCCTTTGCCCAGCTTCTTATTCAAAGGAAGCTTTACAACTAACAATGAAACATTTTGAAGTTAGATGATGACGAGCAGACAGCATTTTTCTTTGCTCAAATTGGAGGGGTGTGGGAGTTCAGTTTTCCCCTTGTTTGAAAAGCAATTGCTGAGTGGACCCTGCCTATCTACCTATTTACCTGCTCTGAGAATTACTTGCTGCTCTGATCCTGTAGTATGAGGCTGAATAGCTCAGGGGCTGGGATTTGTCACAGGAGATGCAGATTAACAGAGGTGATTAATATTTGCACAATTCAGCCTGTGTTATCAGGTATGCTTTTTCTGTTATGTATATTGGACAGATATCTATAGCACATAAAATTAGATTCCAAGAGAGGTTTTTTGATTCCCCTGTTCTTTACCAGCCCGGCCTTTATGGATTCAAGGTGCAGCAGAGTCAGCAATGAGAACCGAGGATAGACAGTTATTAACTTCCCCTGTCATTGTCATCTGTGTAACCTGCTGCTGGCAGGGAGACAGGGCAGCAGCAGCAGCCGTGGTGCCAGCGATGAGCCCAGCTGTATGCTCCTGCTGGTAAAAAAAAGAGTGATATATTTACTAATTTTTTATGATAGACAGACAGGCGGGAGATTTACACAAGATGAATGCCAGCTAATACAAATGTCTTGTAATTTTTTGTGGTATAGGTCTAAAGTTTGTTCAGCTGTACGGTTAAATAATAGCACAATTTATTAGCATGACTTTTCAGTGGGGAACTGGAAACCTAAGTAAATTAAAAAGTTCCAAGGCAGAAATTTGGATGTACTGAACAAATAATTAGGAAGATAATGGGACAAGATTTGGGGAGTTGACTAATAGGTAATCTTGGAAGGTAATTTTTGGGGTGATGACAACCAGGCACCCCTAAACACCCTCGTGGAACATGTACAGAAGGTGCAAGGAATGACTTGATATTTATTGTGATTACATGTAGATATGTGATTACATACTTGATGAATAGTTATGGCTTTGTGTTAACTGTGCATACATGAAGGCTATAAACCCCTTGAGATGTGCTTGGATTTCAGGAAAACCTCCAAGCACCTGGGATTTGCACAAACCTGAATAAAACAATGTCTCACTTGGCTGTATAGTTATTGGCTTATTACACACCAGATAATGGATCCATAATTTGGGCCACACTCCCTGCAAGTAAAAGTGTCCTCCTCCAGAGCATTATTGTTTGCAATGTTTCTAAAACAGGGAGATTTGTACATGGAGATGCAAGGCTTTTGTCTAGTTCGAAGGGAAAACCACGTGGGTTGAAATAGTACCTTTATTTTCCATCTATCTGAATACTTGTGATTATTTTGAGTGACCTTGTTTTGTGAGTGTAGTTATCAAGTTAAAGTTCAGCAAGTATTTAAAACTAACCAAACCCCCAAAACCTGTGGAAAATCCTGTGGAAACTGAGCCAGAGTATTGCTTTTTAAAAATTCTGACTGGATTTGTGTTTTAACTAATGTAGTGGTAGTTATTTTGGTCAAGTGTTGGTCACTTGTTCATGCTTAAAAAGCACAGCACTGGAAAGTTTTCAGTATGTAGTTAAGATTACTGTTCATTTTTACTAAACCCCAGTGCTTCTAGCGGTCTGAAATATCAGGTAGCGGGTGTGTTTGTAATATTGGAATTTATGTGGTAGTTTTCAAAAGAAATAGCTAAAGTTCAGCTATTAACACTCTGAAAGCTGTTGTCTGAACAACAGACACCTGCTTTTTAAAATTCCATTTAAAAGGAGAAAAAAAATGTGGCGAGCAATTGTTCTGTCTTTAATGCATTGCAGTTCAGGGCTGGTGAAAGACTTTTTTCCAAAATCCTACTGGCTGTCAGCCAAATTGGGATCAAAATAAACTGCACTGAAATAATCAAGGACTCGATTGTTTTAAGATTAAATGTTCTTCTCGTCCCTTAGTCTAAAGTTGCAGGCAGCTGTGCAGGTGTCTGAACAGATGAGGATCAGGAAGGGAAAGAAAGAGAAGCAAGAGAATGAGAAAGCAATGGCTGATATTTTTTTCTTCAGTTTGTGAATCTATCTCATTAGGTTATTATTCATCAATAAGTAAGAATTGTGCTGAAAACTAGTATTCACATACAAGTTTGACAAGAAAGGACGATACTTTATTATGTTTTTGTAGTGGGTATTATGTGACAGTTGATTTTGTTTCGAATGAAAAATAGCAATATTTTTGCTACACAGAATTTTACCGTAAGATAGTTTAAACTTCCTCTAAAATAAAACAGAGTTCAATTGCTTAGTAAAAGATGATTATTCCCAGCTAAATATGATTATTCTGTTATTTATGGTGCCTTGGGAGACTCAAAGTTATTTTGTCCTGTATAGGGATGTTTAAATTAGACTGGCTTATGATATCTTGAAAATATGGTTAGAAAATGGTTATGCTATTGAGTAGCCACCAGATGGTAGTGTGATAGCGATAATAGAAAGAACGTGTTCCTGGAGGTAAATTGTAAGCTGAAATCAGGGGAAAGCCAGTAATGTTGAAAGGATAGTATTTTTATAGTATGACATATGGTTTATAGGGGCTGTGATGTGTATTTGGAAAAAGAAATCTATACATAATGTATAGATTTTCTGAGGAACAAATGCTTCTTGTGTGTTAAGTCAGCATAAGGCAAAAATATACAGCCAGAGACATCACTGTTCTTTCTTTTCAAGTAGAAGGGTACTTTGAGGATCGCATCATCTGGAATTGACATAAGTTTGTTAGTATGGGTGCTTTTTTTGTTAAGGTGGTAGAACTGTTGTTATAGTTCTGTTCCTTAGTAAACTAGCTAAAGAGGAAGAACCAACTTTCTTCATTGCCCAGAAAGAGAGACTTTCCTGTATTTCACTTAGTGACATTGACTAACTTACCTAGTCTTGTTGCAGCATTGTCTTTGATGCAATAGGAAAGCCTGAACCTCTGGGTATAGGTTATCATAGAACCATCATCTGGACTCATGATCAACCTGGGGAGAAATTTGAGTGTGTTCGGACCTCTTTGGATGTGTCTGTCTTTGGCTGCTGCCAGAATTGGGTTACTGGTGTAAGAGAGCTTCTTACAGCTCAGCAATTTTTCATTGTCCTCTTTCCAGAGGTTTTATGGCGTAGTGCTGCAACTTTGATGCTAATGAGCTACAATAAATAAAAGCTGTGTAAATGCGTGCCAGTTTATAATAATAAAAAAAAATACTGCTGTATGTACACATTGTTCAGCTGCTTGCTTCCAGTTTGTAATTATTTCTTGTCCTATTTTTTTCCTGTGAAAAAGGACTTCAGGCATCCAAAATGGTGCAGAGAGCTTCACAGGACCTGATTTAGACTTCATGAAAGAGATAGAAGAACTTGCAAGGGCATTTACTGAGACCACAGAGAAAACCATGGCTTTAGAAAAGCTATGGGAGGAAAAATCGAAATTCTCGGGTAAGCTGCGATCTTTCTAGTAATGAATTGCTTTGTCTATCAGGTAGTGATAGCCATCAAACAAATGAATGCTCTTATCTTAAAAATGAAATGAACTAAAATTTTAGCTGATCTGAAAAGAAGCCATTTTTATGTTTACTATTACTGTGGCCTTAACTGGACTTTACTACAAAACTATCAGAACAACAGTTAACTTTCTAAAACTGTGCCTTTGTTTTACTACTTGATAGTTCACAAAATACTTTGAGGGGAAATGTTTAAAGGTAAGGATTAATAATCCGAGCACATGGTTACTTGGTCTAACGTATATTCAAAAGTAAGTTGCCAGGATTTAAATATTTCTCCTCAGTTTTTTCTGTTGTACTAGAGAGTACAGGGATAGAAAGCCTCAGTAGCTCACACCTGGCAACCTTTACCCAAAAAAGTCTGTCTTGCACTAAATAAGTGAGACTGGAAAAGCCAAGTTCTGACACTCCTGCTCTGTTCCCATCCATACTGTGCCACCTTGCTGCTGCAGTAGTGGGCGTGTATGGCCTACTACTACTACCCTGCCTTTCTGGCTGAATTTTGAAGCAGAAAGATTCAGGCAAAAGAGTAATTTTCATGCCTGGTTCTCTGGGAGCTAGCACTTTCATCTAGCATTGTTGTGATGATTTTGCTCTACTGAAAAATGAATGGTAAATGATTGCTTTTAAATTGTTTTTGTGATAATAGGAAAGCCATTGGAAAGCACAGAAAATCAAGTGCATCACTATCCTTTCTAGGGTAGTAGTTGTTTCACATGCCTTTACTCCTGTAGAAATAACTTTTGTGTACTACTTGCTATTCCTTATAAAATTGATTCTTCTGAAGTTAATAATGCCTCTCTGTAAAGAAAAATATTTGATCTTACAGGCCTCCAAAACATCACTGATTTCCTTACTGTAAGTATTTTTACAGTCTATTTTTAAATTATGCTTCTGGATTTTGAGGTATCTTTATTATAATGGTTAGAAATTTGTATCATTAAGTTTTAGTGAATTATCTGTAAAAAAAATCGGTATGCTGTTGAAGGAAAAATTGTAAATCTGATAGAGCTTCAATGGCTTCTAGGTTACTGGTTTAAACTAGGTTGTTAGTAGCTATTTGAATATTAATTGGTCATTAGGAACAATTTAAAAGTGTATCTTATAGACCTTGTGTAGTTGTATAAAATCAAATTACAAAATGTCTTGTAAAGATCTTATTAAAAAACCCACAACAAACCAAAACCAAATAAAACCAACCAAAGAGAAAAGATGTAAAACTTAAAAACTGGACTACAGTGAGATTGAAAAGATGGGGCTCTTGCTTGAGTGATATTGCTTTGAATTCAGATTTGTGATCCAGTAAATATTGTAAGCAGATTAAAATGATGGTGAGGGAAGACAGATTTGCAATATGTAACATAATTCCTTCCAGACTCAATCTGGCAGTTTATGTGAGACAAGTTTGGTTTTTGTGCTTTAGTCTTTTACCCTTGCAGTCTCTAAGAAAAGATGGCTTAATGGACACAATAGTGGGTCTCCATTATTATCAGTTTTGTATCTTTCACAGATCACTGGTTTCACTTTAAAAGTATTTTAAAATGGATTTTCTTAGTGCTATTGATTGTAACTGCTACTCTGAAACAGGTTACCAATCTGTAAATCGAAACTAGATGGTGTTTTTATAGTAACATTTTTAAATTGCTCATGCGATACTTGATTGAAAGGAAATGAATCAATGTGAAATTTCATTTCTGGAATGGAATACAAAATAGAAAGAAAGTATTTATCAACATTAAGAAAACATTTGGTTGTAAGGAGCCAGTAGTATTTAGTAACACATTAACAAGATTCTTTTTGTATAAAACATACCCATGTTTCTGTTACCCAAAAGAGCCCTACTGAAACATTCATTTAGGGCAAGGAAGTCCACATAAATGACAGTTTTGCTAGATTCTAGTTTTTGCATAGGTATCTGATAGCATAGTCTATAAAAAGAAGTAGTTTTACCCCAGTACATAATTAAAGAGCCATTCTTATCAGTTGTTATTTCACACTCCCACACACTCCCTAAGGAGATGTGAAAAAAGGATGGAATGTTCCTGGCAGTCCCTTGGTCTTGATACCCTTAGAAATTCATTGCAGGGACAAAGAGCTCCTTATTCGATATATTGACATCTCGAAGATGATCCTTCTCTTTGGGAGAGAGTTACAGTTCTGAGCAGAAAGATTGCTTCACTTTTCTCTCAGCTCCCTTTCCACCAGAGCAGAGAAAGACATCTGAGGCAAAGCTGCCATAAGTTCAAAGTACCACCAAAGTGATGTGGTGAGCTATCAAAGCTAGAGGTATGCTTCCACTTTAATAGAATATTTTAATTGGTTGAAAATTCAAGAGGGCAGAGATAGGTAAAGAAACAGGCGCTTGATATTTTTTTTTCTGTTAATGAAATGCTGCATGTAAATGTTTTCTTTGCATAAAGATGGATTTGAATGAAGTGGAGGAAATGATTTCTAGAGCAGAAAACCTGTACAAGCAACCGTATTTCTGGAACCTTCTGCATTCACTCCCTCACCTTGAATTGAACAGTTTTCATACAGAAGATGGGTTAGCTGCCATAGCACAGTTTCTAAAAGTTATTCAAAAGTAAGTGATATTACATGCTTGAATATGCTCTGGTTTAATATTTTACCTGCAATTCTTATTCTTCTCACTGGCTTTTTTAATAAAATAAGCATCTTTATTGGTTTAAAGAGGCTGAAATTTTCTTCTGTTTATAGAGGTGAGTTAGGAGTTTTACCCTTTCTGATTCCTTCCTAATGGTTTTTCCATCTCTGTCCAGCTCAGCAGAGATTCCATAGCAGTCTCACCTTAACAATAGTTAAAATTAGCCCATCACATTATATGGTTGAACTTTATAACGTGCTTTTGGGACTCTTTGAAAGAAAGAATATTTACATATGAATATAAGACAGTCATAGTTTGAATTCTAATCAACTTAATATGTCTGTAGCACTTGGTTAATATTAGGAAAATGACTCCATTTTTTTTTCTCAAACTTCTTGTTATCAAAATAGCTTTGGCTATTCTCTTGCAAGAAAAAAAACAGTAAGAAAAAACCCCAGAGAGACTTTATCTGAATATGAAAGTTTTCTACTTCAGATAAAGAACAGCGAGGTTCAGAGGAAGGCATGGTATCAAAATCACAGACTAAAACAAGTATCTAGAAAAATTTTCAGTGAAATAAGGAAATTATTTAAAAAAAGGAAAAAAAATATGTTTGACAAAGTAGATAGTTTTAACACATTCATAGGAAATTGTCATTGTAGTTGATTAACACATTTATGAGGCTAGAGGAAACCGCTGAACCTGGCTGCCTGTGCAAGACTGGCCGTGAATTTTATCAGCTTTACCCAACCGGGAGAAAGGGCCCCAAAGGCTTTGAATAGGAAATTACTGTGCTGATTTTGTTAACCTCTTATCATCCAGTGTCTTTTTCCTAATAAAAAGGATATGAAGAACACAATGGCATGATTTTTTTTTTTTGAAACTGTGCAATAATTCTCTTTCAATTACAATACATGTATCAAAACTGTGGTTTTTTTCCCCACCCCTCCAACCTTTCTGCTTGATTCGTTTGTAACGTATTTCCAGCTTGTTCTCTGAACTACTAACATGAAAGCTGTATTAGTCATGCTTGTAGCGCTTATATTCCAAAAGCAGAAGTCTTTTCTGAAAGGTTGGCAGACTTTCAGAGTCTGAGTGTTCCCGAGGTCAGATAGAAACTTGATGGTAAGTTTATAGTTATTGTTTTCTTCTTCAGCAGCAGCAAGCAAAGGTAGCAGTAACTACTGGCTGCTGTGCCATGTGAAGTTATTAATCTCTTAAAATAATCTCAGCAGCAATTTCTCTACCCTGAGACTACACCTGCTCTCCAAAGAACTGGCTGGGCATTTGCCTATTGGAGGGAATCAGTGAATAAATGGTTATTTGGGAAGACAAATGCCATAACTCCAAACATGTCCCCTTCCTCCTTCTTCCCTCAGATTTATGTACTGAGCATGTCTTATGTCTGGAATATCCCTTGAGTCAGCTGGTGTCAGCCGTCCCAGCCATGTCCCCTCCCAACTTCTTGAGCAACTCCATTCTTGAGCTGGTGGGGAGGCGTGAGAGGCAGAAAAGGGTTGAATCTGCATAAGCACTGCTCGGCTGTAGCTAAAACATCCCTGTGTTAAGACAGTTTCCAAAAATGTAGCCCCATAGCAGCTACTATGAAGAAAACTAATTCTATCCCAGCTAAAACCAGTATAAACTATTAAGTATTATTTATTTTGATCTATGAATATTTTCACCTCCCTTTTGTTTTCTTCCTGGTCCCTTAAAAGAAGAAAGTGAATGAGTAGCTTTTTAGATGCTTGGCTGCCAGCTGGGGACAACCCACAAATGATTAATAAGAGGAAACAGAGGTGTCTGGACTTGAGTTGGGATTTTTTTCTGAGACTTTAGTGCCCTTCATTGACTAAATTTTCCATAATTAATGCTACCACAAAAAAGCAATGCTAATTTCTTGACTAGCTTTGTATTACTGCTATACATTTCTAGAGGTCTTAAGTCAAGCAGAATTTAGTCAGCAGAAAGGACCCTAAATTTATAACTTCTCCCATTTCCTGGGCTGTACCATCTTTGCTGTGTCTCTTAGAGGTATGTAATGTATGTAATAGAGTATTCTCACACCTACTTGACAAAGTTAAATAGAGTTGGTTGGTTGGTTTATTTTTCCCTCTTCTTGCATAAGTTAGAAACTGCTGTTCTACTGTAACAAAACTAAATTCTTATTTTCATAATAACAAAGGAATACTCTATAGGAAATAGTTGGTAAATTTCATGTAAACTTTAAATAGTAAATTACAGCTACATTAACAAAGAAATTTGTTTTGCAGCTAAAGTGGTTGAGGCTGGTACTTGTATGAAATTCAATGAATATATTTTTATCAATACCTCCCTAATGTGCTTTGTTTAATTTGTTGTGAGAATAAGTGTTCTGTCACTTTAAAGATTCTTTTTTTTTCCTGCAGATTGATTGGAAGTGAAATATAATTCTGTGTTTATCCTGCCTTGTGCTAATAACTGGGAGAACTTTTTTGATGGTTTTGCTGTCATTTTTACTCTTGCTTTTAAATCTTTTTATCTCGTGTTTTTTTTTTAAGAGGACATTTCTCTTCTTAGGAGACATTTCCTTAATGAAAAATGAGTGAAACTAACTGTGAAATATCAAATTAAGTTTTTTTTTTTAATGAAAAGTCTAATTTGACAAAACTTCAGTTCTTCAAAAATAAAGAAATTATTTTAATATTCAATTGTTTGGATGTCATCTTTTTCCAGCAAGCCCTTTCATTTTTTTTCTGGGTGTACAGTGTATTTGATTTTTGTTTTGTTTCTTATTTTCAGTACCTTAGAGTCGTTGAAGGATTTAGCTCTGATGCCATTGGGTGAAAGTTTCTATGAAGTGCTGAAAACAGCACTGAATTTAACTGCTGCATCAATTCAGGACAGGAGTTTAGATGGTAAGCAGTTTACTTCAGATTTTTTTTTAAGTACTTTGTAAGCATTCTGGGAATATGCAATAGCAATAACTGTCTGGGCTCCTGCTAAATTTCTAATGTAAAAGTCTAAGAATTGAACTATATTGCTTTAGATTTAACTCATTTCTTTATTGACCTGGTGTTTAAATACTAATAACTAAATTTCATCAGATTCTGGCATGTATCTGATAAACAAAGCACATTGGTCTAATATACCATGTTTAGAATGGTCTTCAGTGGTGAATTTTAGAGAAAGAATAAATCACTGTGAAGAATCATTTCTTCCACTTGCAAGAAGAATTGGCTCTAGTTTTGGACATGCCTGTTGAGCATTACAGCTTTTTAACTTCTAGCTTCATTCTTCCTTTATCATAAATCTTGGTCACAGTTGAAATGTTATGTTTCCCCATCTGCTGATTGAGTATGGGAGAGGAGTTTTACTGGAGAAGGTAGGCTGGACGCAGGACAACTCCTCAAGAAAAGGTCAGGAACAAGCTTCATTGCCAAACTGTCTGGTGGCACACAATTAGATTCTAGGTACAGCTGTCTGCTCTGCATAGAAGGTCAAACTAAGAATTATATGTGGTCTAAATCCCACTTCAGCTGTCAAAACTAAGACTGAAGTGGTACAGAGGTGATATGCTGGAGCCCTTGTGCAGAGGGTGAGCTTTACTTTTGCAGATCTTCAGGCACTCTCTTACTGTTCTTCCTCTCAGCAATGGTTCATATCCAACCCATACGCACGCGTGCATGACTGCATCCAGAATTAGATGCACACTTCAGAATGACACCCTGCAGCTGTCGGAATGCCACCGGAGTAATTGAATTTACCATATTACTAGGACAATCATGGATTTTATTCTAGTGAAATTAATATTCAGGTGCACACATTATATTTTTTCTTTGCAAAAAGCTGGAAATGTGACACTCATTAGATATGAATCATCAAGAAACAGCATGAACAAAAATCAGAAATGATGTAAATGGAAGGTTTTTTTTTCCTCTCAGGTTTTCAGTATAATCTTTCTCTTGGAAATGTTTTATGGAATCCACATGCTGTGAGATCACAACTTCAATCCAGGTTTGGTTTTGATCATATTCACGCTGAGAAGCTGCTAAGTTACACAGCACAATTAACAAAGGTAAACCACTTGAATATTTCAGTATTTCTCTCATTCATCTTTATTTTTGTTTGTACCGTGATGAGTTTTTTATGGCTTACAGAAGCACATGAAGATGTTGATAGGTCTAGTTGTGTACATTAATGAATTTATGGTTCTCTGAAGTAACCACTGGATATGGCAAAGTCCTGAGCTTATTATCCAATCCTGTAAAGAATTCTGGGGTTTACTCCACTAAGCTTTTAACTTAATCCTAGATATGAAGCTGCCTATATTAATTTGGCAGGTAGTATTATTCATCCGGTTGCTGGACAAAGAATATCGGTTCCTTATATGCAAAAATTAAGGCACATCAACACCCTGTCTTCTCCGTTATGCAGTCTTGATTTGCATATAGTTGAATGATGAGTTGTCTCAGTGGGGTTATTTAAATATACGGACAATGTGTCAAATTTGGAAGAAAATATCTTAGAGTTTTCTAAACTCTATTCTAGACCAAAATGTTCTGTTGCGATGGTCTGGTTGCAACTGCAGAAAACTTGAAACTTCTTTTGAATTCTATTAAAGTTCACAGTTTTTTAATAGACAACTGTTATTTATCTGAAATCTATTTACTCTTTGCCAGGTACAGTCTAGAGTTCCAGAAGAGCTCATTATAAAAAGAGCTGATTTATACAAAGGGATAAATTATAAAAATACTTGACTTCTGAATGGCCTTTTAATAAAATATCCATGAAGGCTGGTTTTATCAAATCAACTAAATTTGTTCACAACCTGTTAGATATGATTGGCTGTGTAATCCCAGGAAATTATCTTTCTAGCTATTTATAGATTGAAGTAATAGCTTGATATCGTGTGCTTGTGTTACGGCATTGAAGACCTTCAAAAAGTGTGAAAGTCAATATGGAAATCTGGATAATACCTGTTCTGAGCACTTCAATTCTGTATTTAATGCCCCAACTCATTTGATATCAAAACATCTGCAAAACTTTTAATAAATTTTCTAGTTACAATTGAAAAGAGTTGGGATGAGAAGTGTCTCAGAAAAATATTAACAGGGAGAATTGAAATCTGCTATTTTATATTTCTTAATAAAATTTATATGATTCGGAATAATGAATCATTCAACGTGAATGTATAAGTGAGGCTATGAGGGGAAAAAAAAACTTGCCTCTTGTCCACACTGCTGAAACCTGCCAATTTCAATTTAAAACTGGTCTGCTGCATGTAGTCATTGGTTGAGATGTACCATTACACTGAATGATTTTTACATCAGTAATTTTTATTCTTGGGATGCGGTTTCAGTACAGTTATTCTAGTGCAAATTTCTAGTGTAGGTGTACTGTATCATTGCCAGGTTAGTTCAGCATTGGCCTGAAAATGGCTGTAGAAGTAGCAAAACCAGTGTAACTACAAAGTGAAAAAGTTCCTTGCATATGTATGTATCATCACTCTGCCTGGCATATATAAACCCTAATGGGGCCACTGATACTTTATACAGCATTCTGCATGTGGAGTGCTTTGAAGTATGTGACCCAAAATATGAGGCTGGATTAAATGGACCTTGTTCTCACTGGAGGAGGGTATGTGATAAGTAAGTTGACAGCAGAGAGAATGCTCAGCAGCTCTCTTGAGATGCTCAACAATTTCTTATGTCTCTGCCAGATTCCCACAGGAGAGACACTGGAGCAGTTTGTGTGCTCTGCTCTGTCCAGTGTGCCAGAAGATGAAGCAAACAAAGGGAATTATAAAGAGGGCTGTATTTCTGCATGGCATGAGGCCAAACTCTATCTTGTTCACAGTGTCAGCAAGCTCAGACTCTATGCGCAGGTATATTTGAATAAATTAATAGATTAAATTCTTAGTGATTGCGTGAAGACTGTCAACAATAACTCAGTTAAAAGATCTGAATTAGTTATTAAATTTTATTGTCATGAACTCTTTTCATCGTGCCAATAAAACAAAGTAATCCTTATAAAGAATCTCTACCGTGGAAGTATAATCTATCACCATGTGTCCACTTAATCAAATTTTCTCGTTAACTCAAACACAGATTTGAAATCTAATAGGGAATATTGTGAAATATACTGCACTGCAGAGGCCTGACAGAAGGAAGACACCTTTATTGTCCCAGCTGAAACTGAATTTTGGGCAAAACGGAAAGCAGACAACATGCCTACATTGATATATTATATAAATAATTTGCTTTTAATTTCCCTCCACTATCTCTGGCAATAGTGGCTGAGGAATGCTGAAGGGGATGAGAGTAAAGCTCCAATATAGCATCTTAAAATTCTGCTCTGGTAGAACAGCTTCTATGCTTCAGCCTCTATGAAGACATACATGTAGCTATGTAGAGAAAAGGATAAGCCTTTCTGATGTTTCCTAAGGAAAACACATACTTACCTGCCTTAATTCTGGTGTTTGTTTTTCAACTGAAATATCTTTTTTTTTTTTTTATTAAGTAATACGAGCTGTGTATCAAGCTGCTCTGGAGACGTTCACAATACCATGTAAAGAAAGTGTATAGAGCTTATCTTTGTATTTCCTCAAAAATGTAGCCTTTTATTTCTCTCTTGATAAAGGTTTCACTGATATATGATGACTTGAAGTAATAATTTAGTGCCAAAACCAATGCAGTAATTCATATTGTAGGCATAGGAAAATACAGTAATAATTTCAGTCATGATTTTAAAACTCTTCATAAGAGTTGACATCCTTGTAATGACAGCTTGAAGTACTGTAAGATGCTGGCCAATGGGAATGCCCTTGGTGAACACAATGTCGCTTACAGTAAAAATGTGTTATGACCACTTGGAATTAAAAAACTGTAATGGTGGAGGAAAGGAGACTAGTCAGTGTGTTTGACCAGTCTTATTCTAGGCTACACAATGAGAGCGTGCAGGCTCCTTCTACACCTCTTTGTGTAATGGGACCCCCAAAACATTGAGGCTGCTATCTTCTATTGTGTCGATAGTGTAGGCAGAAGTCCTGTATGGGAAAGCAAGCCTGAGAAATTTTGGAGGTCTGCTTTTAGCTGGGTTCAGTCTCAGGCAGTCTTTTTACCATTCCTGGATCTTTGGGATGTTAGTTACTCTCTCTGTGATTGTAGCACGTTATATTGACAGCTTGCAGGCCAGTCCAAACTGTAAAATCAGCTTTTGTGAGGCTGGTCATTTCAGTCTACACACATAGTTAGAGAGACCTTTTACTATCTTTGTTAATTGTGTTGTTTATGGGGGGTGTAGTTGTTTTTTTTTTTTTTTAAGACATGCAAATTCTGTGCATTGTCTAGATAAGAAAGCTTTGATTCTCTAACAAGGTGCATTCTGTTTTGCCTTCAATCTGCTAGGTATTTGAGCAATGGTTTAGCAACAACAGGCCTTTTCAGAAACTCCTTTTGGAACTTGAAAGAATCATAGCTGATTTAACATCTCAGTTTCTAGATGACAGGGAAGCCAGGCAACTTTTTTCAGAGATAAATACCCTCATCCAGCAATGGAATGAGATATCAGATGCCTACTTTTCAGAAGGATATTCTGCATCTCATGATCTGTAAGTTATGCTTATCTTTCTGCAACTTGTGTTATATAGTTCAGATTTATTTTCACATTGCATTTAATTGATTTCTGATTTGTGGTTTTATTTTTCATTCTGTAATTCAAAACCTCATACAGTCAAATATTTGTGTTGATGGATATGCATTCTGAAAAAGAAATTGAATCTGTGATTCAGAGCACAAACGCTTACAAGTTCAGCAGAGGACCTGAGTACATGATGAGGACTCATAGGAATCAGCAGCTGTATATAATCAAGCATTTTGAACTAGGACCTGTATTCTTGTTCTGAAAAAAAGTGTAATTCCCCAAAATAGTTGCTGTGATTTGGTTACATTTTTCATGAATGTATGTTACAGGATCAATCCACTCCTGTACACCAGGTCCAGTGCATCTGAAAACTTTTTGATTTTTTTTTTGTTGTGGAAGTCATACTCGTTAGTTTGTGCAGGAGAGAACAGAATTACAGTGTAATGCTATGTGATTATATATAGATGCAGCTATCTGTTTTTTAGGGCAATCTCAGGTTAAGATTTAACTAGTCAGCGTGATTTCTTTTTTAGTCACTTTCTAGAAATCCTTTATTCCACCTCCACTTTGGACTTTTGTAGTTCTTGAACATAACTACCCTGCTTTCCACCAAATGTCTAGTGTTTGCCAGTATTAGCGGGAAGAAATAGAATCTTGCAGTGAAAGTTCTATCCTTGTGGCTGTCATTTAAAAACATTAAAAGTCATCGGTAGCAGCCAAAGTGGTGGACTCCTGATGGAGTCAGGATGTGTTGCTACAAGGGCTTCTTGTCGCTAAGCTACTTGCATCATATCCTGGGTAATGTCTAGATGAACAGTGAAACAGAAGATATTTAATCATCCCTCAGTTTAAAAAAAAAAAGAAAAAATAGGCCTCATGGAACAGCTTCAGTTTTATTGTTGAGTGCTGCCTCTGCTATCAAGTGCTATGACTTATTTATCATGTGATGCTGGTTATCACAGATGTTAATAGATAAGAACACTTTCTAAATTACATTTCTGGACTTTGAACTTTGTTTCATTATGCTGCTATTTACCTTTCTACTAAATCAATCCCTTGTTTAACCTACAAAAAGGAAATAACCACTATCATTGCAATGAAAGATGAAGAATCAAAATTTTATAAATGCCAAATTTTAGTATTTCATCCACTGTTAGACAGGTCATGCCCTGCTTTTCATTCAATCAGAACTTGACAGGGACTCCAAGAAATTGATTTAGCAGCTAGAAGCAAAGAAATCGTGGTTTGGGTTTTCAAAATCTTAGATATTCTTGATGTCTACAGTAAAAACAAAATGCAAGTTGAGGAGTAGAATGCAAATTGATATCTTGAACGTTCAACCACTTTTCTTGTGTGCTCTTTTCCAACTTTGACATACAGATCAATGCAGTCGCTTTGCAAGGATAAGTACACAAATTTGGTCTTAAATATTGTTTCTAGAGGATGTACTGTTTTCTGCACACAGTACCACTAACAAAATCACCTGGCTTGTTTTGGTTTTCTTTGCTATGATGCAGAGGTATTCTTTGAATTGAATAGGTCTAGGAATGCGATTCCACATGGGGAAAACTTTTTTCTCACTGCTTGACAACTTGGTTTCTCTCCTGTAGAAGCCATTCCAGTAACAGACACAAATTCCCTCGCAAACCCTTTTGATAGTGTGTGGTGTTCTGCTTTTTAATCAAAAGAAAATGTTTTTAAGGAGAATGTATTTTTCAGTTTCACCTTTGCATTGGAATGCTTCTTTATCCAAGCACCTCAGTCTTGGCTAGTCTTACAGAGCTAGTAAGCAGTTTTCCTTTTGATATATAGTATTGTCACAACAGAAGCATCAGTTGGAACATTCCAGTTTTCACTGTGATTTTATTTTATATGGTTTCATTTTATGTAGGTTTTTTGCTTTTCTTTTTTTTAGATATTAAAATAGCAGTGTTCAGCTATCAATCAATCAACTGGAATGTTTTGACTTTAAATAATTATAATAAACAAAATAAATCTTCACAATACACTGAAAATTAGGGGTTTTGACTGATTTTTTGAAAAGTTTATTTTTATAAAATAATTTGTCTGTGGAGAATAAAAGGTTTACTTTTTTTAGCAGCTGAAAATCTGACATACTTTAAGTTATTTGACTCTTTGTGCCTTACAAACTTGATTATAATTACTGATAAATGCACACTTCTTTAACCTAGCTGCCTATATTCAGGTACTGATTTGAATGGGTCTGTGACTTTTCAGTAAGTTTTTTCACATCTTTCAAAACCAAAGTAATTTTCATTTGTACTATTTCAGGTCTTGTGGTGATTAACTTATGACTACTGTTTAAATGGTATTTGAACTCTCTTTGAGTTAAGGAAATAAAACTATATTCTAAAATTATAAAATGTATATATATATAATTCTTGTCTGCCTGCTAGGTAACTAATAAGAGGAAACCTTGTCCTTAATTTTTCAGGATTTTCACATCTTTTGGAGAATTTTTGAAGAGAGAACAAAATTTATGGATTTCTGCTGAGGAGGAAATGGATAATCTTTTTCATCTTGTAGAAGTCATAGAAGAAATTAAAATGCTTAATTTCTCGACTTCTTTAAACCAGTCTCTAATTGAAACTGTCTTAAATAATAAAATTATAAAGATGGAAAATTTTGCTGAGGAGAAGGAATCTGCCACCGACTTCTCGCTTGCAGTTTCTGAGCTCCATAATAAGATACAAAAAATTTTTCAACCTCTTCAGATATTCTGGACAAAAGAGGAGATGCACGTTTTCTGGCATTTAGTGAAAATTATATTCTATGAACTTAATCCTAGGCTCTCTCATTTGACTCAAGTAGAAGAGGGGGAGATATTGGAGACCTTATCTAGAACTTTATTTTCCATTACAGAAAATAAAATCCTTAAGAGAAATATGCTTTTGCTCCAAAATATCATGACTGATTGGCCAGAGTTAGATACTGGTGCTTTGAACGATTTAAAACACTTAAGTGAATACTTCCTAAAGAACCTCTATGAGGTCGAATCATTAACTGATGATCATGTCAATGTGTCTTTCAGCACAATTCGTGGAGTGAGTAATGCCTCCTCTTCATTACTCTCGAATGCAACTTTTATAAATAGAGTACAAGAATTAGGAGAAATTGTACAGAATTTCTTAAAAAACATCGAAAAAGTCGACAGTTCTAGTGTGACCTCACTTGTTCCAGTATTTTTTTCTCTGTATCAGAATAATGATCTGGTCTTAAATATTGAAAGCAATAGCACTCTGTTAACATTTCTTTATGAGATTTCAAGAGATATTTCATCTTTTCAAGTACGGCAAGATTTTCAAGATAGGGATCAAGTCTTTGATTTTCTGTCTGAAACTTTCTGCCTTCTCTGGAATATCACCAGTGAGTCTCTCTGTGAAAAGTTACTAATCATTTACAACTACACAGAGTTTCAGACCCAGTCTCTTGCACTGAAAGGAAATAAAGAGATGCAAATTGTCTATAGCACTCTCAGCAGCCTTAAAACTTTGTTTGTAGATGAAGAGCTCCAGACAGCTGCCTTTTGTTATTTGGAACAGTTTCTTGATATCTCCCTGGAATGCCTGGCAAATGAATGCAATGATTTTTATCTACCAAACATAACTTCTGTAGATCATTCAGCAGAAGTTTACAACTTACTTCTGCTTCCATTGGACAGCATTCTATCTAATGTAACAAACTTGGGAGATAAGGTAAGTTTGCCTTCTGCTTTACACTGTACTTTTACATGGCTTCAAACTTGGACAGAGATTTTTGAAGAAACATCCAATATCTTAAATTTGAATTCAACCTTCTTTGGCTGTCTAAGAAACGATTTGGCAAATATCTCTGCAAGTCTTTTAAATACAACTCATGACAAACTGTGCAATGATACAGCAATATTTTTTGTTGAAACTGCAGCTGCAGCAATGAATCTACTAAAAATCATATTTGAAGGAGGTGGTGATTTAAATGTCTGGAAAGATTTTGAAGCTTTTCTGGCTAATCTTCAAGGTGTATTTAACAACACAACTGATATCACAAGCTCTCTTGAAGGTAACAGTTTAGAAAGTGATATAGAAATTATGGGAGTCATTATAACTGAACTGCAAAAATCTATTCTGAAAATTGTCAATGTAGAGTTTTTGAATTCTTGGCTTGATACTTTCATCTCCGGAGGATCTGAGGCAGAAGATAGGGCTACTGGTATATTTTCCGTTGGAAATTCCATTTCTACTTTTCTTAGGCTCTCCCCAAAAGAACTTGGAATTATTCTCACTGAGATAAAAGATACAATTGCTTTCTTTGAAAGTGTAGCTCAAGGCAAATATATGGTTTGTATCAGCATTTTCCAGAATATTACCAAACTAATTTTGGACAATAATCTGAAAGACATAACCCATTCACAAACTGATTTTTCATCTATTTTTAATTCCTTTCTAAATTTTTTTAATACTGTGGATGAAGCAGAGGATTGTAACAGCTGGATACGTGGATTAAGTAATCTCAGCGAAAAATACAAGTCACCTTCGCACCCTGAAAATGCAAAACACATTTTATTTCTACTGAAATCTCTGGGAAACATTGAGGCAGATGCTAAACTAATGAATGTGATGGAATTTGTTAATTTGATTTTTAATTTGATATTCCCTGAATGTTCCCCAGCTGGTTCCGACGTGGTTTGTGTAAATGTTTATTTTAATATTATTACAAAAGCTTTAAAATTTATTCACCCTGAATTTTATGTAAAAGATTACATTAGTGTGCTTGAGTTTATTTTTACACTTTTAAACAACTCTGAAAGTCAAGCACAAATGTCTGTCGATTTAGTGGGGCACTCACAGTATACATCAAATGAGACCTATTTTAGTCAGTCAGTCCATGGATTTAACAGGGCGTCAAGGATGTTCCTTAATCCTTTTCACCATGTTCAGCTTCCATCAGTAGAACTTTTGGGAGAAATTCAAACTCTTCTGAGAAATAAAACTTCCAAAATCCAAGAAAACATCACCTCACATTTGGATATAGAGATTGAACATTTTCTGCATGAGAAAAACACCAGTTTGTTGATGGAGTGGTTTCAATATGTGATTAGTAAACTTGACTCAGAATTTCAGGGTGAACACAAAGCATTTCTCCAGCAACTGATAGAAACAGCAGCTCTGAATATCGAACTTTTAAGGAAGGCACTTAAAATTTTCAAGTCTTCTAGTTTTAATGGCTTTTCATTAGGAGATCATAAAGAGTTTCTGAAGCATATGGTAGCCTTGATGCAAAATATGGGGAACATGGATATTGAGTTCTTGTTAAGTCAATTCACACAAATTCAGAGGAACCTAGATAATTTCTTTAAAAGTATCAAATCTTTGTATACAGAGAACCCTGAGTTAGGAATGCTAACAAACTTGTTGGGTGCCTTTGAGAACAATTCGTGTAATTGGAACCTGACTGGCTTATGGCAAATAACACGGCTCTTTGAACAGGATGATCTCTATGATACAGAAGAGGTGTTCCATCTCCTCTTCGATGTCATCAGCCTTACAGAAAGATTAGCTCATGCAAACATCACAGAAGCATTAGCTGAAATATACACTTTCATACTGACTCAGGAAGAAAAAATGTCATTGTTTACTGAAGAGGAGTTCTCTAATCAAGTAGACAGTATTCTAATGTTACTGGAGATGCTGAAAGATATGTCTGAGTCTGCAGAGGCCTCAATTTGTTTTTCTGCATCGTTCTGCTGGACTTTTACAACTGCAACACCTCAGAGTGATCCCAATTTTAAACTGTGTGACTTTATGCATAGCAATTCTACTCTTAGTTACAGTGCTGTCATTGAAGCCATTAAGGAGCTAAAACTCATCACTCTGGAGGACAATTCCTCATGTACTATGGAAGACTTTCATATGGATATTGTTCGCAACCTGACTTGCTTTTTTAATCAGATCAAAGAATGGAACTCTATTCTTTGGAAGTTTTCTGAGCTCCATCACATAAATGGATCAGTTCTCAAAAACCTGCTGGATTTTTGGAATGCTGTGCCTCTCCAGCTGAATAATACATACTCATTCAATTGTTCCTCCACACCCAAGAGAAAAGTGGCTTTACAGATCATAGAAGCACTGGGCCATATGCAAGCTGTAGAGATTGAAATGGCCCAAAGTGTTCTTGAACAACTGCATGTTCTTTATGGTGGTGTAAGTTGGAACAGATATTCAAGAACATTATTTATAAAGAGTGTTCTTACTAATGTTAAGAATATGACCAGTGAAGTTTCTGGACTCCTGGACACAGAAGCTGTCCTTTCTTTTCTTTCTGTAATTCAGCCTTTAATGGCACTCTCTTCTGTTGGAAACCAGACATACACGGTGCTTATGATATTGTCAGCTTTAAATGGAAATAGTGATATATTGGATAATTTTGAGAACTTCTGGTTTTCTCTAGTTGCAAATATAGAAGGTTTATTACTGAATTTTAATGTTAGACACTTACTTGCCGTGATAGACCAAGAGTTTGAATTAATAACGTTAGCCACTGGACAGTCCTCTTCAAAGGCTCTCGATTTTTTAATACAGCAGTTTAATATATCATCTGTAGATGCTATGTTAAGAAATTTTGAAGACATACAAGAGATTGTGAACAGCTTTCTATGTGAGTGTAACAATAGGAATTATTCTAAAATAATGCATGTTCTAATTCTCCTTATGGCTAATGAAAATTCATCAAATGACCTGCTGCTGGTTGTCAAAGGCATTATTGATGTTCTGGAAATATTCCAAGATAAGTCTACATCTGGTATATTGTTTGCTGATGGCAGAGAAAAGTTGAATAATACTGGTACTGTTGATTCAGTGTTGCTAAACAGTCTCCTTCACATAATTGCTGATCTTGCTGTTATAGAGGAAGGTCTTCATGCAAACCATGTTGAACTTCAGATAGCTGACTTTATTAATTTATTTTTTGATAATGTAAAATACAGAGGAGTTTCTACTCAGTCTCAAAAAAGGACTCTGGAGGACATCTTGCAAATGATATTTCAGTCTACCACAGAACATAACAGGAACAAAATAACTTTCTTACTGAAGCATTTGCATAAGGATATAATGGCAGAAATGAGGTGAGCATTTTCTATGTACTGGTATTGACAGTATGCTGACAGAAGGGGTCTTCAGAAAGAGCTCAATCAAAACTTTTATAAAGACAATTACTGTTTCATTTCAGTTTTGTGCCTTTGAGTAAAACATTATGTATAAAATTTTACTGTGCAGACCCGCCATGTTTAGTATCACCTTATATTGTGTGGACCAGCTTATTGATGTGTTTTTTCATCTGTATTGACACTTGAAGTGGATTCTTTGAAATTATTGTAGAACAAGATGTTTGAAGATACCAGTGTTCTAAAATCCTTGCAGGTGTGAATACTGGACCAAGGTTTTTTTGTGGACAAAAGTAATTTTTTTGGCTATAGAGATAAATATTAGGGAATCTTTGGAACTAATGGTTTGTGGTGTTTTTTGATGATTTGTTTGTTTGCTGTTGTCCTTTTCTGTATCCAAATGTGAATATACTGTATATGAAATGTCTTCAACTTAAATTTGCTGATGACTTAAGCAAACAAGATGACTATTTTGGGGCTATGCTTATGAGTTAAGTTGTTCAGCTTAACAGATAGAGTTTCAGAAGGAATCTTGAGGCCAAGATAATTTTTGCCACATTACTCAAATCAAACATAACCCAGAAGCAGAGGAAACTGCTTCAAAAAATGCTTTCTGACAACTTAATAAAGAAAAGTATTTCTAGACTGGAATTGCTGCATTTAAGTTATCAAATGAATCCCACAAAATAGTTGCTCCAAACACCTCCAGGATGTCTTGCTTATGGAGCTACTGATCTTACTAACAAGACCAGCTGAGAAGTGACGTACTGAAGTTGCTGCAAGACTCTGATGTGGTATTTAGATATTTATGATTAATTTTATGCAAATATGTCAAACTAGCAGTCAACAGGGCCAGGTATGGGCCAAATCTGATGAAAAACACCTGAAGAAAATAAAAGTGGTTTTTTTTCCCCAAATCCTGATTATCAGAGATTTTGAGTATTCTCCTCTTTGCTATCAAAGCAATACATGCTGTGGGGCTATCAGTATTTCTGAATCCATAATGATTTTCCTTCTTTTGCTAAGGTACTTTTCAGCACTCTTCAGGGCTTAAGAAAGCTGATATCTTTCTACCTTGATGAAAACCTATTCAGTTTTGGTTTTTTTTTTACATAGAAATAGTTCAGACAAATATCTGTTAATACTGAAATACTTCTATGGTCCATTGAAGGTGTTAATGACATACAGCCACTTGATGAAAATTTTCTATGTTACCCTTGTTATGAAAATAATGCTTTCTTATTCATCTTTCTACAGAGCATCTAAAATTTGCAAGATACTTCAGAAACATTTACACCCTTCTAGTGTCGTTCTGTTGCAGAAGTTGCAGTTTGCCATTTTGAATTTTCTTAAAATCTTTACAGGTTGGTTACTACAGTGGTGACTGTATGGGTTACCATACGTATTAGTAATATAATGTTAAGACTTTACTCTGAGCAACCTTTTGTAAAAAGAAGTTAATTTGGATAACGTCAAACAAGGCAAGCATACTGATACCTGGAAATTACACCAAGAGAGGCACAGAAAAAAATTGATGCAGATCACATAAAGGGGTGATTTCTTTCTTGAGTGATGATGATTCAAAATCTTAATGGAAGCAGGAAGTTTTGCAACCTGTCTTCTCATTTTTTAGCTGCAAGATTGGGTAGAAACTTCTTCTGTGGATGGTCAGGTGATAAATATCCCCTATATGGATTCTTGATACACAAAGCGTTTCTGTAATGCTGTTTTGCTCACTTTACAGCTAAGGTTTGAAATTTGCTACTCACTAGAGGGTTAGTAACATCCTGATGTCTCCACAAGCAAACAGGTTCAGGGTAGCCTGCTAGAGGAGGAGGTAGATATCGTTGATATACACAGCTTCTTAGGGTTATGCTTCTTGTTCACACAGAGTAAAAATGAAGTTTTGTTCTCTGGTACTGCATCAGGTATTTCTGTTCTTATTATTGATCAGGAAAGTAATGGAGGAAAGTAATGGAAATGGAATCAAACTAGCCCCTCTTGCCCTATCTAACAATGAATGAATTTAGCAGACACATTTCTCAGAGCCTTAACACATCAGCCTCTTTTTTCTTTTAAAAAGTATTTAATCACCTGTTATTTGGTTAATTTTTCATCTGTTTACAGTAATTTATTTATTTTTTTTAACTGATTAAGTCTGGACATTTTCTCTTACAGAAGAACCGGTTCTTACTGACAACATTTTCTGTGTTGTTACAAAGTGTAAAGATGGATTAAAAAATCACTTACTCCTCTCTGTCATTGAAGGAATCACTCTGGTTCGAGATCGCTATCAGGTTTGAGTGGTTTCCACGTCTACAAGTGTTCTTTACAACGTGCATTAAACTTTGGAAGCTAATATATTTTCTTCTTTTTTTTTCCTCCTGTCTGAATCATAAGTGCCCATGGTGGTTATATGAACCTGAGTTTTCTATAGGTGTAACTCTGATGGTTTTTATAGTGATACCCAGAAGGAGTTCCACATTAGTAAGCTTTGAAAGAAGTAAATATAAATAGAATTACTAGAATTCCTATAACTAGAATACCTAGATTACCATTCAATACCAAAGAGCAGTCTATTTTTAATTCCTTTAAATTTTATGATACTGTTAATTTCATGGGTCAGAGTACATTTCTACTTTTAAATGTCACAGGAATAGCTGTGAAATCAAGCTTGATACAAATAAACTTCTTGCTCAGAGTAATACAAGCTAAAATTAGCAATTGTTGTTACTAATTGGCGTCTGGGTTTTTTTCAGCAGTGAATGAAGTTATCAGCAGAAGTGAGTAACAATTGACAAAATATTAACATCAAGCTTTTAGTATGGAATTTATCCTCTCTATATAAACTAACTCTGTTAGTTCGACTACCTGGAAATTTTGGTAATAGAAACAGAAATATTTAAGACAAACCGAGGTCAGAGGCTTGACTCGTATCTCAAAGTAGAATTTGCAGAAAAAATGCATTTCTTTAGTCACTGCCATTCTGTGACCTAATTCTTCAAATTTAAAAAGAGATTTGCAAAACCAGAAATTTAAATATTCTGGAGAAAAGATGAAAGTTAATACTACCCAAAGTATAATGCAAAAAAAACTTTGACTGTAAGCATCCAGATATTTTGGTTTGCTGAATGGAAACTGATGTTGTTTAGAACATTTTGGGGGGGGAAGTAAAAAATGGTTGGCCTAAAATAAAACAAAAAGAGAAAGTCTCATTTAATTTAGGAATTAAATTTCAGATTAAAACCTTGATATTTCTGATAACGGATGAAACTCCTTGATAGACTAGATAAAATTCACAAATATTTTTGGTTGTTTCCAAGCCTCAAATCTTTGAAAATTCCTTCGTTCTTGAAAAATGCTCACCTATTTTCAGTTGCAAATACAATAAGTAAAAGAGTATTACCTTGCCCACATTCTCACTTGAAAATATGCATTATCTGGTCGCCAAGACCTGCTATTTCAAACAATAAGATAAACTGATGAATTTGCTAACCACATGATCACTGTGTTTTGCAGGATATTGAAAGAATGTGGCCTGATTTCAACAAGGAGGATTGTGAGAGAATGGCACATAGAAACCAAAACCTTTCCAATACATTGGAGAGCTTCCTGAAAGACTTGCAGAATACAAGCAATGGCAGATGTGAATGTCAACTAATCTTGGGGAACATACAGAGACGACTGCAAATGTAAAACCTTTTACATTTTGGTACCCCTACGCGCTTCCTATTAGTGATGTTATTTTGTGCTTGCTTCTGCAGTATTAATTATGTAATTGTAGGAGAAATACTGTTTATCAAAATCTCTTTGTGCTTTCTTCATTTAATTGAAAATTGAGCTCATAAAATGCACAAATTATTGAAGTAATTTAGCAAAACTCTGGATATTTCTAAAAAGTCCTTACATGTTTGCTAAGCACTTGCAGGACATCTTGCTGCTCCACAAGGATAGTGCTTTACATCACAACTAAGAAAATTTTTAGTTTTCCATGACCTCAGTTAGGTCAAAATTTTGATATCTTAATTTTTCATTTAAAGATTTTCTGTATGACTTTGTCCTCCCAGCAGCTGGATATCTTTTGCAAAATATTAAATATTCAGAGAAGTTCAAACAGAAACACAGGATAATTCTTGTAAACTGACAGGCTTGAACTCCAAATAGTTTCAGGAAAATTAATATTTTTTAAGTAAATGAATAAGACTCTTACTGCAGAGTATTCAAAACTTGCTGTCAGTTAGAAGTTGTCCTTGTTATAATTGTTGCTGTAGTAGTTTGACTTGCATTTTTTTCATAATGGACTTGAATGGTGCCTGAACCACAGCAACAAAACAGCAGAACTTGCGCTTAGTTCCAGCTCTTGTGGACAATAGACTTATGTCCAATTTTTGAATGATAAATAATATTTCATATGTATATAATCTTTCTTACTTAAATAACAATTAGATAGAGTTGATTTATCCTGAACTGCAGTGCTTTGTGTATCTTTAGGTTTAAAAAATGAGAGTTCTTTAAGAAACATGGAAAGTGAGACATTATTAGACCTGTGTTTCTCTGTAAGCTACTGTTTACTAGAGCACTTATCAATCATGTGATGATCCCTACATATACAAACTCATTTAAGTATGAAATATAATGATACCTGCACCATATAAATATAACATGGGAGGCCTGTAGGCTTGTTTACTGCATGTACAGAGTGTGCACAAAGAGCATTATTCAACACTTTTTCCTCATTTAGTGGCTGTCTCACTGTTCATAGCGATGTCAGTGACTTGGTTCTGATAATGTGTGAAATGAAGGCTATCATTGCAGGGTGGCTGAAAATTTGGAGCTACAGTTGTCAGAAAATCCAGAGACAGCTTTTCTCAGCAATTTTAATCTTTTGAATGGTAGGTTCCAGTATTCCTCACTTATTTTAAAAGTCACTGCTGTGTAATTTTGCAGGAAAGGAACTTTTTCCATTGTTAAAATTTGAAAGGGATACTGCTTACAGAGACTACTGTCTTAATGTAATGTATTTTTATTGTATACATGTACACATATATGCACTTGAGTTGGCACAGAACAGCATAATTTACCCTGTCAAAGACTGTGCAGTAAGATGCAAGGATTCATTAGAAAGAACAGGGGACTTAAGTTAGTGGAGAGGAAAATCTTAAAGGACTAAAGTCTGCTTCACTAATTTCAGACGATTTCATAATACAGGGATGTGACATAGCCTATGCTCTTACAGGTTAATGCAAATAGATGCACGAGACCTACAGTCTGCCAGAAGAGCGACCATTACATTTTAAGTAGAAATTAATTTCATAATATGAAGCCTTTGTGTCCTTTATCACCCCTCGAATAGATCTAACAAAAGGGACAGTCTGTGGGCAATTTAATTAAGCATATGTCTACTGTTGGTGCTGCTTTTCTTCTCTTCCAGATGTGAAAGTCAAAGAGTGTGTGCAGAATCTTACTCAGTTGAGGATAGACATCAGTTCTTCTGTCAATGTTTCTGAAGAAACTCTCAGAACCATCTTGGAAGCCAGTGTCTCTCATTCAAAGGTAAAATAATCTATAAGAAGTGTTCAATGAATGGGTCAACCTATAGTCTGATGTGCCAACTGAAACAAACTAAACCAACTTGTTTGTGTGGAATCTTACATTTTCGCTTGTTGCTTCTGTGTGGAATATTTTGTCAGATTTGGGACTTCAAAATAATAATGTGAAGCATTAAGAGATCAATTTATAGTAGCAGTAGTCTTCCAGTCCACACAACACTGCTTCATGACTTCTAGCACTGTTTCACCCATTTTGCTGACTCAGAATTTGAGCTTTGCTGTCTTGGAACTGTAGAAAACTTCTGGAGAAATGATTTTTTTATCTTCGCACGTCTGATCTTTGCAGTCCAGAGCAGTCTAACTTTTTATATATTCCTTTATATGCTCCTCATTGTTCTTACACTAAAGTACCAGTACTTTGCCTTACCTCAATTTTATTTACCTGCTGTCTCTTGAGTGTTGTCTGAAGTGTGAATTTAGGTTTTTGAATGAAGGACTGTGTGTGCTATCGTTGCTGCTGCTTCCTGTGATCCCAGTGGTTAGCCGAAATCATGAAAAATGCCACCTAACTTACAGATTCTCTCTCCTGTTAACGTTTGTATGACTGAAGAGAACTGAGGGTACATTTGGTACAAACTAATCAGGTCGATCAAGCAGCCACTGGGTGTCGCTGATGTTCTGCTTGAAGAAACAGTTGCCAGTTTTGTTTACGAAAAGTGGCTATTAAAAAGGCAGTACAGACCATCATAACTACTTATAGGTGATTTGTTCTTCTGCTTCTTTGGCACTGTGACTGCCTTTATTGTTAGCTTATTATTTTGATACTAGTAAATGGTAACGAGAGAAGTCATCTTGAAGCGATTCAGTTAAATGGGATTCGGTGCACCTTTGATCTTTTTGAATAATAATCTAATGGACTGAATTTTAAAATTACTTTCTATCTTTATTTTATTTACAAAGTCCTATGTAGAGTTTACATATATGCACATATCCCACATTTGCATGTCTATACAGAATCTTTTGTTTGCTTAAGTGCCTTAATCCTCTCCCAGTCCAGCCTTAGCATTAAAGCATATGTCTCTTACTGATTATGCAAGATGCACAAGTACTTTCTAAGCTATAGTTTAGACATGCCCATTATGTTTATAGTCTATATAGCCACTATCTGATAACCCTAATGATAGCTGTAGGCCCCTTGCCGTCCGATATTTTTGTGATTGTATACTGCTACTGTGCTTCCCTCTGGAACAGTAAGAGTAAGCCTGCAAGTTGTTTGTGCTTATTGCACTTACTCTTAATTTCTACCACAATATTATGTTTTGGCCATGCTCATTGCCACGTCATTAAGTGTTTTGAAACTGCTCAAAACCTGTAATCTCAAGAATATAAGCATTCATTACTGAATATAGGAGTTTAGATTAGCTCTGTTATTCACAAAGCTGCAAGAAAAGTTCAGAAGGACTTAATCCAGTGGATAAAATTCTGAGTGGACTGAAACTGGACTAAAATCATTATATTCATGTGGGGCATGAAGGAATAAATCTAAAATGTTACCACAAAGTAGATTTTTCTCCACAAGAAGTTCGAATCAGTTTCCTTTTATGCTGCTAGCAGAATTATATCTATACTCTTACTCTGTTCCTTGTACGTACACAAAAATTTGAATATTTAAATTAACATAGGAAATCCTTTAGAATCAAAACCACAAAATTCTATTCCAGAACAAAAATATAAAACTCAAATTAATAAATTGGATATTAAAATATTCAACAAGAATTAAAGAGTTAAATAGCGTACCTTGACCAGCTTTGGCTCCTAATCTGATCTTGGGCATCCTTTACCTCCTTGAATACTCTTTCTAGCTACGGACACATTCAGTGGCGGCCCTACAGGCAGTTTTTGTCCTACAGAGTACAGGGGTGCCCCAAGTATCGTACTTGGGTTCTTACAGTCTCCAAACTTGTAATTTTTCTGGTCTTGCTGTCATTTTCTTTCTTTCAGGCATTTTAGAAGAAAGGGTAGCTAAGAACTCCTGAGATCTGGCCTGCAAGCATTTTGCCTTTTGATGTGACATTTCTGTAGGAATAAACAAGCCATCATTATGCAAGGAGTTTTTGTTGTAATCTCACCCCAGGTCTGCTTAGGCATTTGTCCATTCATCCACTATTAAGTAATGACACTTCAAAGGACTATTGAACTGAGAGATGTGAGCACAGGGTGAATATTGTGCCATATAGGCATCCCTAAGTGTTAAATTTGTGTGTCCTCTGAAAGAAAGGAAGTCTATATTGTTTGATTTCAGTGATTTGTACATCTAATTTTGATCTTTAGATATTTTGGAAGGGAATGTGTATATCCTCCAGAATGTGTGTGTTCCGCATTGTAAATATACCTGCTTATGGTATGAATGATAAACCTGTTCACAAATGAATCTTTATGAGAAATATGCTTCCTCTCTTTACATGTATTTAGAATACAAAGTAAGAACATACCAATCTGATATAGAGCTTTATAGTTCATTATTTCAGGTCTGTTGATGACTGCAAATTGCCATGTTACTTGTGACACAAATGCTCACCTTATTAACTATAAAAAAGGTGATGCATTTCAGGGAGAAAATATTTAATACGCATATGTTATGATAGTTTTTTTACAGTGCCTTTGCAGTAGCTTTAACAGGAAGATGTGATGAAGAACTACTTAGCCTGCTGCTAAAGTTACCTGAAAACAGTAAAACTTCCCTAGTAGTGGAAGAATTATGTTCTTTACCAGCACTGGACATGTATACCATGTTTATACTGATTATACAGAATTTGAACCCACGCCTTATCATTTACAAGGTGAGATGGGAAAAAACTCGCTCAGTTCCTATGTTTTTCTTTTGAAGGTGGTCTAAAGCATGCAGGTTAATTAATCAATTCTGTTATTTGTTCAAGTGTTCTTCCTCTATTTAAGCAAACACTGAACTTATGGCTTTTTTTTGGTCATCATTTACCTCTTCAAAGAAACACTACAGTTGAAGAATGGGATTGGTAGATGCTACTGTGTTTCATTTCTTCCTCGTGAAAATTATCACTGAGAAACAAATTGTTAAAACTTCAGAGAAAACATGGGAGGTCTGAGACATGGTTTTAGTAAGCTTAGCAGAGTTCACAGTTCATGCAATTAGTCACTTTTTAATTTGTAAGTGTGAAAGACTGATCTGACATAACTGGAACTAAAGCAGAGGAGCTCATATTACAAGAATTGCAAAATTATTTTCTTCAGAAAATTTCATAACACTCTGGAAAGCATTTTATTTACTGTAGAAATTATGTTGGCCATTCGGTTTGGCTTCTTCAGGAAGGATCTTTTCCAACTCTTGGGATGAAGCTCTCTATAAGGGCAAACCTCCTATGTTTTACATGAACCAAGTCAAACCACTTTGACAAGAATAATTCAGTGCCAAACCTATAATGAAGAGTATACAAAAGTCTGTAGCAGAATTGTATTACTTGTGCATCTGTAGATGATCTAGAATATAGCGTGGGTTTTCACTGAGATAATATTTTTACTTGTAACAGTAAAATTATTGGATGCAATTTCTGATAGCAGATGTTTATTTCAGTTCTTTTGGGGCAACTGATAGAAGAGAAAATGTTGTAAGTATAAATAGTTCAGAAAAAAGGTATGATGTTAGAAGGAAGAGTTCTAAAGTTTTGTTCTAAAGTTGTAGATGTTGGGTTATATTCTGAATGCTGCATACACAGTTAAACAGGCTGCCACCACACAATTTTAAAAACAAGGCAATTTCCCAGAATAGTTTAAGATACCAGAGGGAAAAGTTTTCTACTTTCTGAATCATCTGCCAACCTAGAGGGAAAAAAGAAAAGAAAAAAAATCTAGAGCTTATTCTGATGGGCTTTTCTACTGAAGCATAATGAATTCTTAGCCAAGGTTAAAAAATGTCAGCTCATCATAATTTTTTTTAGGATTTTGCTATTTTTTTTCAACTGAACAAGGTTTTTTAATAGTTTCTTTTTATTTAATGTCTAAAAGCAGGTGAAAACTGAGAAGAAAATTCAGCACATTTAGTAGAAAGTCAAATAGACATGGATAAAATACAGATAATAAAAGGAAAAATAAGAAAATATATAATGAGATTATAGTGCTTTTATTATCATGTATGGGCAGATAACAGCGTGTAATACTATATCATCTAAATAAACTATAAAAGCAAAAGAAACAGAGAAAATTCATGCCAAAACTTGCATGATGGAAACAGCAAACAGCCAATTGAACTTTAGTCAAATAGAGATTGAATTGTACACAATTATTTTAGGTAAAAGGCAGTGCATATGAAAAATGCAAATGGAGGAAAAGTGCAACAGGAAAATTTGTTATCTGATATGACTCATAAAGCAACGAATAATTTGCTAGATTTAATTTAACTTAAGAATTATATTTTAAGTATTAAACTGTTGCATTGGTCGTCTTAAACCTTTTGAAAGGAAAGATCTCGTTTACACTGAATTCCAAGGGGGCAGGACGTTGCAGATCCCATTAATGTCCTGGACAGGAGAGCTCGCTTCAGTTTGGTAGATGTAAACATGTTCTCTGGATTTTAGTGCCTGATTTGTCATAGACCAGTTGTGACATTACCAGCGAATTTTCCTTTAGCCGAATTTGGGAGTAACTGGGGAGTTAGACTAAAAAGTTTTGATAAATGTGGTTTGCAGGAATATTATATAATCAGTTTCAGAAGATTGAATAATTTTGAATATTTCATTGAAAGGTTAAAATTTGTTTCTAATTGTAATTTGTTGTTGTGATTTTTCCTCCTTTTCCAAGATTAAGATACCATCTGAGACAGGTAATGTACTAAATATGCTACTGGATGTGGTTTCTAGTATCAGCGCTCTTCTTGATAAAGCCCACTATGTCATGGAAAACCTTCCAGTGTTCCTCCAAGATATTGAAAATATTGGTGAGCTTGACATCTCTGCATTGCAACAGGTACATTTCTGATTTCTATATGCAAACTTAATTCTCACCGTGAAGTGCTTTGCTAGGGATGTGTGCTTAGTAAGGAAGAACGCTTACAGAAATTGCACCCTAGAAAGTCAGGAACTTGGAAAGAAGAGAACCATAGGTCCGTAGAAGGTAGTAAGATTCATTTAGTCTCTTTCAAGCAATTTTGAGACTCTCAAAGTGTCGTTTCTGTCATCTCTTTTTTTCGTCAACTTATGAGGTCATAGCCCAAATTGTTATCGTGTTAGTCTACTGATTAAAAATATCATGTGTTATCTGTGATTTGGAGATAACCATGCATTTTCTGCTAATGCTGTATGTTTTTCTAATGAGCAAACTATTACTTTGTTTATACAAAATAACTTTGCTGTTTTAAAGGATATGATTTAAATACAGCATGTGCGGTTCTTGTATCTGCCGTGGATTTATGTTTGCGTCGCCTAAGGTTTTTATGTGATAGTTCTACTTGACATTTAAAAAAATGTGGTATGAACTCTGAGTGAGGATATTTTTTTTTCCCCTGCCTTTAAGGGCATTTATTCCCTGCTCTTCTGTACAGCTAGTACAGTAGTGGATCTAGTATTAAATAAATCAGAAAAATGTTTTCTTTTTCTAAGCAGGGTACAATTCCATAAGAAGACCTTCTGACCCCTATGGCACTACCTTCTGGATTTGCTGTTATGTGTGGAAAGTTTAGGATTGAATCTGGTTCTAAAATTGCAAATCTCTAAAATGTCCCTCAGTGGTAAACAGTGCAAACTGATATCTGACTGCGGTACAGAATAAATGTTGCCTTTAATACTGTTTTCCCTAGTGATAAGAATCTTTCTCAAGATCTTCTAATCTGTGTGACAGTGTCTTAAGACACTGTTCTGTGCACATTAGTTTGGATCTGGAGCCTTCTTGGGGTAACTGGCTGCCTCAATGAAAGGTGGCTATCATCAGATGCTTGCATATTTTCTGCTTTCCTTAGACTAGTTCTGTTTGTGTCAGACTTTCCTTCAAATATGTGAAGTATTCTTTTTTGGATGAAATTCTGAAGTTTTTTGTTTGATAGAAGAACCTCTCAAAAGGCCTTTTCCAAAAAAACTTTTGCAAAAGAACACATGGAACAGCAGAGGGCCATCTGTTCACAGTTTTAATCTTTGCTCCATGGCAACCTATGTTATCTTCTAATACAGCACAGATTTAACCTTGGAATTTTTGGTCCTTATTGAAATTTACTTTTTTGGTCACTTTTTCTGACACAATATTAATATTTTTAGGGTTTTTTTTTTTAAATTATTTTTTTCTTGAGAAATTCCTGCTTTTTTGTCACTGAATAATTTGTGGAGGATTGAAAAATCAGCATCTGTTACTTTGTTATTAAGATGTTTGATGAAGGGCTCTTGTATCTCTGTAACATTTTTTTATTTTGTAGACTAGTAGAAGTTATTTGCTGTTAAGTAACTTTTCCTTTTCAGGTTTAACTTGATTTTTTTTTTCTATTTTCCATAATGCTTTTAATTATTGATTAGCTTGCTACCCAAACATGTGCTACTGAATAAATATGCTACTAAAGTGAAATATTGCTTATACACTTTCCTCCTTAAATATTTTATTTTATTTCTAAAAGAGTCCGTTATCTGGTTTTTTTATTATTATTTTCATAATAATCAACAGTGAAGTAGTTCAATGAAGGCTACCAAATAAAGTAAGTAAAGCTTTTTAAAGTAAAAGTATGTGAACCCTCAGCATAGAGACAGATCATATCCTTCATTAAATTCTAAGTGAAGAAGTTATTTTTAAGTGGATTTAAAAAAAAATTTACTTCTATAATGAAAGTGGTGTTAAAGTAATTGTCAATTATGCATGTGGATTTTTGCTTGAAAAACAAAATGAAAAGCAACAAATCCCTTTAAAATAGCTGCAAAGTGTGAAGGTGATTTGGTGTGCTATGTAATGTTTAATAAAAGGTGACGTAAAAACTCAGTATCTGCCAATCAGCAGTAGTTGGAATACAGAGTCACATTCTACTCTTAACAACATTAAGTGAACGGATAACTCTCTAAGGAAAAACACTGCTGATTTAGATCATGATTTTTTGCTTGTTTGTTCACTATTTGCAATTATTCACTTTTATTTCCATGGATAATTTTTGACATATTTGTCACTCGTGAATAGATAAACAAGAGGGGACTTACTGAGCTACTGAATGATGTCAGTTGTGAAAGGTGGCCTCGTTCTCTAATCCCTTTACAAACTTGAACAAGTTCTCTGAAAACTGTCTTTACCGAAAAGCCTCTTGTTGCTATAAATGTATAAAATCCTGAATCCAAGTATATTGTCTCGTATCAAAAATGATCTGTACCTTTTATAACTTCTCTTTCTTGCCCATGTGTTTGTAGAAGACCAGTCACAGTGTTCTCTGTTTTTATGGGTTAAGTAGATTTATTTTATTATTTGTTTTGCTTGCCTTAGTTTTTTTCTTTTAAAACAGGCTCTCCGTTATCTCAGACATCCTAGTGTCATCTTTGCATACTGTGTTAAGGCTAATATTGAACACTTGGGGAAAAGAAATGTGTACAGTCTTTGAAGGGGATTATGGATTATGACTCTTTTAGTTCTGCTCATTCATGTCTATAACTACTATAATGACTTTCTTAATCTTGCATTCAGCTTTTTCGTAAGCTGCACAAATTTTTGTCTCTTACTTGATCAAGGATAAGTGATATACCCAGGTAAGTGCCATTTTAGAACAGCATCTCATGATTTCGGTTGCTTAATAATGTTTTGCGCTGGTTATTTTTATATTTCAATTACTTTCAGTTTCAATTACTTGAATTTACTTTAAATTAGGTAATTGGTTTCTTTCCATATCACATTCTGATCTTTTCTTCTGGAATGACTTCTGGTATTAAATTATAGGATAATTTCAGTAATTTTCTTCTTTCAGGGCTAAAAGCCTTATCACAGTGAACCTAGGAACAGTCTCACAGGAATAACACCAGTAACTTCTCTGTGATGCAGAGTTTTCTTTTGTTTTAATGGTGCCCCTGAGATATTTTTTTAAACATGATTTTTTTACCCACCACGTATTTGTTGTATAAATGCTGATATTTTATTGGACAAGGACATTAATTGGTTGTTAGAATTGACTTAGTTTAGAGATAGCACATGAAAAAGCTCTTGTTTTCCCACATAAATATATTGTATTGGTTTGGAATGATAATTTGATAATCCATTAAATTTGGCTCCTCACATTATGTCTTTAATGCTTTAAAATTTATTGTATAGCTTGCCCTATTAAAGATCACAGTGAGATAGCCATTATTTCCTTTAGAATTATTCTCGAGTATAAGGGAATTTTCTACTTTTCATTCAAATATTGCCATTTAAATTCGACAGGCTTCTGAAAAATTGTTTAACCAAATCAACAATTTTGCCATTTTTTCCTCTGATTCTGTCAAATTCAGTACAATAAAGACTTTGTTTTATTTGAGTCCACCCAGAATTAGAAATATGTATTTCTCCATTTTTTTTCTCTTAGCCCTTTAGTTTCACCAAATTTTGAATTATCTTTAACCTCCTTGTAGTTTTCCAGGAAAACTGCCTTCCCCACCGTCCCCCCCAAAATGTAATTATTCTGAATTTATTTTAGTTTTATGTGTAAGTTGTAACATGATTTGACTTTTAGGTTTCTTTTGTTGAATAGCTGTTATTTCTGTTCCACATAAATTTGTATATATCCATACTATTTTCTTTAAGCACACACCTGTCCATTGAGGTCAGAATGGCCTAATGACCTATGCTATGAGATTTTTGCTCCCATTTGAGAATTCAGTTCCAGAGAATTTTTGGCATTCAGTACCAGTTCTCTTCCATGAAGCAGAGACTGGTGTGACTCATTACTTTGTTAGTAGCAGGCTGCTTGTTTGGGTTCATCTGCCTTGAAGTAGAACAAGTGGATCAAAGATTACTTTTTGTGAACATCCATCCTATATAGTTCTCCCAGTATATCAAAGCTAAGTTTTAGGGAACATATCTTATTGAGTCAGTGGATATTTTCTTGAAAGACAGTAAGCAGATTCAGTCTGTTGGTGGTAGCTTACTGCATAAATATTCATTATTTGAATTTCAAGTTATTTTGATTTGAACTGGAATTAATGAACAAGTTTGTGTTCTTTGACTGAAACAAGACTCATTTATCCTTCTAGTGCAAATAGTCACTCATAAGGATTCAAAACCACATTTATTTAGTGTTGTGCATAAGTACAGTTTATTCCTCAAGTGAAGTCCAAGCCAGCAGATTCATTCAAGAGCTGTAGATGATGATATTAGGAAATCTCAATAGTGTTTGTTTGCTATGCTGTATGCTGAAACTGTGCAAAAACTCAGGTTTTGAGAGGAGCCAATGCTGAGTTTTAAATAACACTTCCTAATATTCCTCTGGGATTACTAAAGAAGCACCTGGCACTTCAGTAAATACATTGATCAGAATAAACTGTTTCTAACAGCACAATCTCTAAACTATCTGTGATTTATTCTTTATATAAGTGCTGTACTACTTTGAAAATTGACTCTTTCTTTTAAAAAAAATCCAATGACAAAATGCTAATTTATTTCTGTGTCAAATGTTTGATCTTTTTTTCTATTTGCCGGTTCTGCAGTCTTCAAATGATATCTAATAATCTAGTTATGATTTCCTTGACAAACATCTGCAACAGCAATGAGTATCAGGCAGACCAATGTATCCTTCAGTTACACTCTAGCAGCACGTTGTAGCCTAAGAACTGTGCACCTGTATAGCCTTTGATGAGTTACCAGTTACCACTGAGAAATTTTTTCATTAGAAAAATGAAGCTGCACCGAGAAGGCTGGGGATTTTGTTTTTGTTTATTTTTTTTTTTTTTTTTTGTTCTGGATGTGGTGAATGATAGTGCTTAAGCGATAAAACCAGATTGCTCTCCTCTTTAGATATATGCTAGTCATGAGCAAATGGCAATAATAAATGCTTGTATGAGTCAAGATGTGCAAAAATTTGAAGCACATCTAAAAAGTTAAAAGATGTACTTGAAAAATAGACTTTTAGAGCACGTGTACTTGAGTATTTTTTTCTGCTTAGCAAATGTTTTCATTGCAATCATTCATGTGCAAAGCATTTTTGGCTGCTTCTGCGGTCTTTGTGACCCAGGAACAATCTACTAGAAGAGCAGACTTCGTGAAAACTGACATTATAATCAAGGAATCTGTAGTTCAGTTCTCTTTATTTTCCTTCCTCTTCTGTCTGACCGATACACAGCATTTTCAAAGTATAATGTAGTTCATTATACTACTGTCATTTACCAGGTGTTCTGGCAATTGAAACTGCCTTACCACCCCAGCACACCCCCTCGATAATGTTGAACAGCAGAACAGAAAAGAACATGGCAGGCCTTCATTCTCGTAGGTAGTTTCAGTAGCCTAATTATGTCAATCTCCTTGCCAATACTAAGGGAACACCAGGGCTATTCCCTTAAGCTATAAAAGCAGCTTTAATTCATGTGTATTTATATTTGTTTGTTCTAGTTCTTGCAAGTTGGGCAGTTCAGAAGTTCAGCTGTTGCATCCATGGACTCCGTAATCAAGGCAGTGTGTAAAGAAGAATCTTCATCTTTCAGCAATGCAAACTTGTTCATTGACATGCCCAGAATCATGGGACTCTTGGAGGATAATATGGCAAAATATGGCATTCCTGAAGACTCAAGTAAGAAATACTATCAATGACAACTTGCATATATGTTTTCAGAGTTTAGAGAAGTTTTTCCCTCTTTAATGGAAGTGGATTTATACCAGCTGACATCTCAACTAACACTGTAATCCTGAGCACAAGGGCTGATCAATAAAATTTTTATGGCTACAAGATAATTGTGGATGGAACACAAACGATTCTGGTTATATTCTATCTTTGCAAATGATAAATAAGAATATTTCTGTCTTAGAGACAATTTTTTTTAGAATGTTTAAAGCATTTGGTATTAAAACTATATCTTTGAGATACAAGATTGAGAAATTATTCCTGCATGTCTGTCTTCTGTGAACACAAAACTGTAGTATTATTGTGCGGTAAAATATGCAATCTTCTGGGTAAAATGATTTATTTAATAGCTGATACTCCTATTCTCTTTATCAAGTGCTCAGAAAATCCCTTACCTCATATAATTTCACTTTTTCTCCCTTTCCTCGATATATATTTGACTTACCCTGATTAATTTTAACATTCTTAATAACCTTGTTAGTTCCTCAGAGGCCCTGTGTAAGAGAAGAATACGGAGATAAAGTTCCACTGGGGAAGCATCTATGACTGAATCATGGGTCTAACATCTATCAGTTTCTACAGCCAGAAACTGACTCTGTATTGGCTGGATCCCTTGGGAGGGAACAGAGCTCTGCCCTAGATTTCTTCTCTTCCATGTAGGGTAGCAGGAAGCAGCTATCTATGCTTTTCCTTTGCATTTGAAGAATGGATTTAGTACATGGCTGATTACAGAGATTGTTTGAGACTTAATGTCTTTCAAAGCTCTTTAGTAAGAAGGATTATTTTCTTCTTGATGGGCCATTTCTTTGGGTTTTCTTTTTTTTTTTTAAAATATTGTCACAATTATAGAATGCTGTAAGACTTGTTTTAAGACCTTTTACCTTAGCATATTGAAATATCTTTAAAGCATCAGTTATTTGCAGCACCTCTATGAATGCATTAAATTCTGTTTCTCATATTTTACAAATCGGTAAATGAACCAGTGAAAAATAAATATTTAAAATATTTATATAAAGCCATAGAAACTTGATTTGTACTATCTCACAGTGATTGATTTGTATATATTTTGTGTACCAGACACTTCCCAATAACCTTCTGAAAACCACAGCAAACTTGGATTACTTGGATTACTTCTTGGTCTTTAACATATCAGTGTTTCTAACAGGCCAGGTGAATTCTTTGCTGTCATTTATCAATGATTGTGTTTAGTAATGATTTTTTCCTTGAAAGGAAAAGTAAAAATCTGGGCAAAGAACTAGGTATTCTTAATGATACATTTCTGACACTTTTTACTTTCAGTAGAAATTTAATATTTTTTTTGGCCTAGTTTACTGTTATGTACAATAGTTTGTCTTCCTTGAGGAGTTAATTATGTTATTTAATATTTCCCTACAGCGCTGGAAATAGGATATTTCTAAATCCGTTCAAATAACAACAATAACAAAACCCCAAACACATGAGCTGGGCATAAAAGTCTAAAAGTTTCTCACAGGAAAATCATTACCTTTGCTTGAGTGAAGTGGAATGTCTTGGAAGCTATTCCCCTGTTCTTATTTCTGAAAGACATGCACTCTGAGCATTAATAGCCCCATCTGATGTAGGAACATGTTTTTTTTTTGTTTAAGGAATGGAAAAGTAAATTGATTAGATTTTTTCAAATCAAGAAATGAAGTGTCGTGCCAATATTTATCCTGTATTTTGGTAGGTTATTATGAAATTATACAAATATAGTCTCTATTTGTGAAGGAATTCGTGTTTTGAAACTTCTCTTCTAAGTAGGAATAGAAAACTGCAGAGCAACCGAGTGCATGCAATGAGTCTGTTTTTTTTTGTAAAGTTATTCTTCTCTCAGCATTCATATTGTGGGCAGAGGTCCTGTGTGCATCCTTCTACTCTAAAATGCACTAGTGTGACTTTTAGGATAGATGGGGTTCATAGGCTGCTTTTCACAAATGTGAGAAGCTCTTTCCATTCTATTTCTTTTTTTTTTTTCTTGTGTAATGCTTTGAGTTCAGCATCCTCAGCACTTTCATAGACCATACTTAAACAATTTCTGTTCGGGCACCTGTAATGATTGCTCAGTGGAGACTGGATGATATTTGGCATAGTGCTGTCACAGATCCTAAAATAAGATTCAAGATTTTTTTGAATTAAAAAAGTTAAAAATAATTCAACCTCACCTGTGTAGTGTGTCTTAACTGTGAATCTGTCTCTGTTTTTTACAGCTCCATTTTGCTTGAAGCTTTATCAGGAGATTTTGCAGTCTTCTAATGGGGCTTTGCTATGGACTTTCCTGAAACCTTTATTACACGGGAAGATACTGTACAATTCAAACGTCAGTATGATTGACTTGGTGATGGAGAAGGTGAGTATCAAAAGAAGCACTATTTCTGCTTATTGGTTTAGTCTTTGCACTTCATTTTAAAGGTCCATTTCTTTCAGAGTAGGTAGAAACAGTTGGATAATCACCTTTCAGAAAACTAGATCCACCCTGCCCCTCGAGTTCTCACCTTGTTCCCACTTTAAGCTTACTATTTATTTTAACTTTTATCCTACCTTTAAAATTCTTTCACTTCGGTGTGAAAAGCAGAATTTTGTTCAAAGTCCTTTAAACCTTGTATTTAAAGATCAAAAAGAAGACATTAACAGAACTGTCATGTGAAACATACTGTATCAAGGTGGAGGATTGTAAGCTTTTACTCTTGACATTTTCTTTTGATTGGAACTCTAATAGGGTAGCATAAGGAGCTGGTGGGGAAATTACTCCACAGGAATGAAAACCTGTTCTGAGGGAGTAACTGAACTCCATTTATGAAAAAAGAAACCTACAGTGCATCCTTCCTGATTACACTTCTAACACTAGTAGTATGAATTATCACTAGTAGCTGAGCTGCCATACGTGTGGACACTGATGGCTTCGTATTATTCAACAGTTTTGCTGTCTCTCCAATTTTGGCATGGTAGGTGCTCTGTTTTGAGCATGATTGTCTACAATGATATATTTGTTCATTACTACCTTTGAGGCAATTCTGTTGGAGGAAGGATGATAATTTATTTTAAATACACGTTAGTGTTATCATAGAATCATAGAATGTCCTGAGGTGGAAGGAACCCACAAGGATCAGGTTGTCCCTGAACAGGACAACCCCAACATTGACAGCGTGTGTCTAAGGTCATTGTCCAAATGCTTTTTGAATATTGTCAGGCTTGGTGCCATGACTACTACCCTGGGGAGCCTGTTCCAGTGCTCCGCTATTCTCTGAGTGGTACCCAACCTAAATCTCCCTGGTACATCTTCCTGCCATTCCCTTGGGTCCTATTGTTGGTCACCAGAGAGAAGAGATCAGCAACCGCTCCTCTTCCTTCCCTTGTGAGGAAACTGTAGACTGTGATGAGGTTTCTCCTCAGTCTCCTATTTACACTGGAATACTATGTTAATATAAAATCTAGAAAAAAGCATTTCTGTTTTAAGTGGTATACAGAAAAAGTAGTAACTTTAAGTGCAATGGTAACTATTTTCCATGTAACAGAGTACAGTGTGGTATTCTGATTCATACTCTAAAAGATAGCATTAAAAAAAGCTAAACCAAAACCCACATACTAGATAGTGGTACTAGGAAACTTTATAGTTTCTGCTGTGAACTGGAAGCAAGGTTTCAGTGATTTCACGTTTTGCGTTTAAATAATTTAGTCCGGGCAACAGACCATCTCTCTGGAGTTGAGCATAATTAATTTTAAATTTTTTAGTCAGATAAAAATGAAACTTCTCTTGGAGTTTATGGATGGAAATTCTATAAAGAATGAGTTGTAAAAAATTATGAAGGTTCCAAATAGTTTTGAATATTTAATTATGTTCTATGTTACAGTGACATTTGGAATAATGCACTTAAGACATTTGTATTTTTTTTGCCAATTATTATCCCAAAACCACATACTTAAAAGCCTCTGTAAGAAAGATAAATCTATTGACATAAGTTTTGTTCCCCTGTAGATCTTTTAGTGAAGTCAAGACTGAATAATACAGTTCAGAATGAAGTCTGCTTGTATTCTTAAAATAATCTCTCATTCTCATTATATACTCTCAGGCTCAAAAAAAGTTCTATCAGCTTATTCAGGAATCTGTGTGAACACACACCCACCTTTCCCCAAAACCTCTAGATCTAAAAAGGAATTTTGCATGTGTATCTCTTTATGTGTAACTTTGAATACAGTAGGAAAGTTTCTTCAATATTTTTGTTCATTTGTTTTACTACAGAAGCCTACCAGCTGGAACAGTAAAAAAAATCAAATGCAGAATATTGTCCCAGATATCTCATACACAGCTACTGAAACCCAACCTTCTACCCTTACACAGCCAAATCTCCTACTGAAACTGGAACAGAAGTTCTAACTTCCTTTAGGCTACATGCCCACGTGGTAGCTATATACTGGAAGAAAAAAGAAGTGTATTAAAGCTACATAGAACATAGATATTTGGATAGTAAGATTTACTAAGTTGTTCAGAATGTGTAATTTACTATTATTCAATAAGCTGTCAGATTGCTGGTTTTACTTTCTTAAAAGTCAACAGTTCTACTGTATAGAATAACAGTGACCATTACAGATACAGTCTACAGTGCTCACAGAGAGCAAAAATAGTTCAGTGACAACTGGCATCCAGGAGTTCAAAGAATATGTGTGATGTCTTTGATCTTTGCTTTTGCACCTGAACTTCTTACCAGTGATGAGCTGATCTTATTAAATTATTTCTTATTTCTAAAGATTCTCAGAGTTGATCTCATATTCAGACAATCACATTAGGACAACTTTGTGCTATTTGTTTGTAACTGGAACAGTCAGAATATATATGTATAAAAAATATAAAGGTAACAAGAGAACTGAGAAACGATGAGCCATCTAGCAAATTCATTAATTTCAGTTTCTTGCTTTTTGTGTATAGTATAATTAGAAAATTATAATGAGCTGAGTAAGTTCTTATTCTAAACTTACATATGCTGTCTGGTTTCACTTAAGCACACTTGACTTGTCAGGCTGTAAAAAGCTGTCATTATAAAAGGAGTTCAGATAAGATTAAAAATACCATTTTTATTTTTTCTTGCATCAGGAAAAGGCTTAAACATACTCAATCCAGACAGGCCCATAGTTGATATTGAAGATCGAAGTTGATATTTTAATCAAAGGCAATATCCAGCTTCGGTGTTTGCAAAGAATATGTATTTTAAATGGAACTTCATTGATAAAGAAGAAGAGAACTTGAAGCGAATTCCTATTAAACTTCAAAGTTCAGCTAGCAATTAGCACAGAAATTTTCATGAGTCGCTTTATCGTGTAAAATTAAGCATTCATCTTGCCCTAGGTTCTCGCTCCTACTGTAATCTGTAAAGGCTGAATAGGGAAGAGCTGAAACACATCCCAGTGAAGTGATATTCCCCTCAAATACTGTCCCAACTTCCAAAAGCTTTAGGGTCAGGTTTGGCAGGACTTTACAGCTAGAATTTCTCTGGTTGCCTTTTGGGCTTATATAAACTCTGATATCCATAGTGCTCACAATGAGAGGTTCTGCGTCAACAACTACTTCCTCACTTGCTTGTTCTTCAGCTTCAACAGAATCAACTTCTTTTTTTAAAATCCTGTGTTTATATCTGCCAGCTATATTTATTTCTATTCTCAATTTCCACTATTGAACTTTATTGTAAATTATTATTACTAAAGCAATATTAAAATTTGCTTAGTATAGATTCCAGGATTATTATTCTGTAGTTCCCTGTATCCCCTAGCATCTTTTTTTATGAATAGCATTGCATTTGTGGTTTTCCAGTTCTGTGATATCAAGGGAATTTTAATTAAGAAAGTTACATTACAGTGAGTACTTCAACTATTTAATCCTTAAGCACTCTTGGAATTCTTGGCTGAATGTTATCTTCTCCTGGAAACTACTTACTGGTCACTTTATTAATTTGTATGACCATTTTTACTTCAATTTTTCACTTTACTTTTTTGCTTTGATTTGAGATGGATTTGCTTAAGTCTGTTCTCCATGTAGAAGGCTTCTAACATAGGAACTTCCCAAAGGCCGACAGTAGTGAAAGAAAAAACAAAATGTTAAACAAACCCCTTTTTCCCCCTCATCTTTCTTTTCTTATTTGCATGTAGCTTCATTTTTTTTAAAAGCATGTTTTCTAACAGTTTCCTGCTGTGTAGTGTGTGCATGCATATGGTCTTTCTCAAGCCTTTCTCATATCTTTTCTTGATAGGCATTACATATTTGTTCAGTTTCCTCTATGCCGCCTTAAATTGTCTCTATACCTCCCGGACACAGCTTACCCTTTTGCTGCTTTTATTATCTTTCAAATAAGCTTCATCATTACATAAAGTTCATCTCTTCCAAAAATCTGTATTTCTGCAGTGATTTTTTTTTTTATTGTTTGTATAAGGAGGTTGAATATAAGAACATTATTGTTACTGTAGATATTTGAAAGTGACTTCAACCAAAAAAGAAAAATCTTTTGTGCTATTCAGAGTCAAACCAAGCAGCACTCAGTAGAGCTCAGATCTTATGAGCTGCTTGATGTTACAATTTCTAATGATGTCTGAAAATTTGGTTTCCTTGTGTTCTACTATGACCTGTGCTTACTCTAGACTGGGGAAATAGCAATCTTCCATTTTGGCTGTTTGCTACCCTTGCAGCTTTTCTGGTCACTCTCATGCCTGGAGAGTGGGTTGCATGATCCAGGTATTCAGGCCTGGGATTTCAGTCCATAAGATCTCTGTTGCCGGTTAACAGAACTTGTTTAGCTGATTTGACGCTAAACTTTGGTTTAATATTTAGAATTACTCTCTGTTTGAAAGTAGTATTAGGAATCTCATAGAAGGCAAATGCATAAATTATTTCAGAAAATGAAATGATCTGCAAGGGTCTCTTTGGGGCCTTCTGTGGTACAAATGGGAAGAAAGATCGCAACTTGTTTGCTTGTGTTGTGTTAGAGGTAGAATTTTGCGAAAGACACTTAAAATACAATGGCAAAAATTATATACTTTCAACAGGAATTATTGCAAAAAAGCGTCCCAAATTGGAGCTTGCAACTCATTGCAGACACTTTTTGCTGGGAAATGTCACGATCTCTACCATAATAACAATGTTGGATTGTTCTTAAATACACTTCTGTGACTGATAACACCAATTTAAACAAAAAGATACTGCAATATTTTCTAATCTTGAGTACACTTGTGATCTGTTTTAAAAGAGAAAAAAAAGTATGGCTGTTTGTTAGTGGTTAAGATTTAAATTGTAGCTTATGTTCTATTGGGCAGAGATTATCTTGCTATACTCGAGTCTTCCTCTATGAGAATATTTCAAAATAGATTGATTGGTCAGTTGAATTTATAGTCCAGTCCATGCTTCCAACTTTTATTATATATTCAGTCAAAGTAGTTTGAATAAAAGACAAACAAGTTCTAAAAAGGATTTTTTAAAATATATTGTAACTGTATTTTTTCTGCCTTTCTGAAGCATCTTTGTGATTCTCTGTATGAAAGAGACATTATAATATAAAGAGGTTTGTATGATACTTCAGGTAGGAAATATAAAAGCTACAGGAAGACTTTTCTTTGACTTGCTTGGTATTCAGAGACTCCAAAAAATACTTTTCATTTCTTAAATGGGAAAAAAGAAAACATGGATACTGTTTGATTGGCAAAGTGAAATGGGAAGGAGTTGCAGAAAATAGGAAGTATGCCAGTTTTTCCTGTTTCTTTACGTTTTCTATACATGGGTTTTACTTCATTTGTCTCCATGTATTCTTTTTCACAGGCTAATTTCACCTTTGTTTTTGTGGAAAACTTGAAGACTTATTCTGAGACGTGGCTTAGGATGTCTGAAGTTTTTAAAACCAGTGGAAATGTCCTCACTGTCTCAAGACTGCAGGTTGGAGAACTGCTGGGGGGCTTCCTATTTTCCAGTTAATTGTTAAGTGATCTAGACCGAATTTCTGTACATACAAAACCACCCATGTATCTGGCTTCTGGTTTAGAAAGAACTGAAATGGAGGCAGATTAGCTTAGAGGTTGCAAGCCTACAATGTGATACTGAGAAACTGCTGAGGTGAAAATACCTAAAGGCAGTGTTGCCTCACTGTGTCCAGTATTCCTAGACAACAGGGGAAATAAAAAAAAAATTAGGTACATCTACTGTAAGTTTGTAGGAAATAAAATATATCCTGAAATTTGCTTGTTTACCACTTGCTTTTTCCAACAATGTGCACAACTTATAAAAGTTATGTGGGAAGTATTGACTAAAAAAAAAAAAGCATTGCTGTTACTGGGATTTTTTCCAATCTGTATATTTGTGTCCCTTTTTTCCCCCTTAATAAAATTCAGTTTTGCAAAGTTTGACTTGTCAAAACATGCATGGCTCTTACAGTTTGGGAAAATAAGCAGAATCTTGTTGTGACGCATACATATTAATTGAACTGATATTTTAAGTTCAATTAAGGAATGATGCTAGTAATCAAGTATTAGACTTGCAGATCTCAGGATGCTTTAGTACAGCTAATAATTTCTTTTCCCCTTAAAACTTGGCAAATGTGATAAAAAAGTTAAAATAATGTAAAAGGAATTCCCAAATGCCAGTTTTGAAATTATATTTATTTTACAACTGCCAGTGTTGATAGTCTAAAGGCCCAAAAGTCTTACAGGAAAAGGAAAATGTGTTTCTGTCCCAGCAGACTTGCAGGGATGTTGGAATTCACTCATAGTTAAAATACTTGCAGTAAAGGAGGACAGTGATGTACAGCAATGGGGACTGTATGTTCTGTTGTTCATTTGAAATGTGCGGACCTCACCTGTTAAGAGGGGAAGACTGGGAGAGGCTAAGTGACTTCTCCAGTGTTAGGGAGGAAATCTTGGCAATGGAATTGGCAATGCATATATATATATATTATATTTCTTTAGAGAAGATAAACCTGATGTAACATCTAACACTTTTCATTTTAGGAAGCATTGCAAAGCACTTTTATGAAGCGCTTTATAGAAAGTAATTTGGATATTGACATGGAAGAACTCTTCAAAAAAATGGAAGTATATGGTATGTACATAAAAGTGCAAATAGCGATTACCCATATTAGATTTTAACTTGTACTTAGAATTATGTTGAGTTGAAATGGAGTATTCCACCTACTTAAATGATACTAAAACACCAGAATTAAAATTCTTCTGTTTAATAGTCTTAAATATTTCTAAATGTCTTTTTTTTCCTTTGAAAGAAACTGGAACAGTTCAAAACTTTGAAAGACTAAAAATCTGTTAACAAATTAGAAATGACAAGCTGTCATGGAAGAGTTAAAAATACCAGACCTATACTTAAAAGGAGGGAAGGGAGAAGTAATCCCAGTAGCCACAGTTTCATTACATAGCCATAGATTTTTTTGTAGTAAATTTTGAAGGAAATCTTTTTACTTTAATTGGAAACAAATAGAAAATTATTCTGGCTACAGAGTGTTTAATCAAAAACTGTATGTATTTTTTTCGTTTCATTAAAAATTAGTTGCATGTTCTCTCCTTAAGCCTTTGAAAAACCTGAAATATGGTTATAATCTGGGAGCAGTAAAGTTGGACTCGGGTCAGTAGACAATTACCAGGGTCGGATCCAGCCCTGAGGTGGTCAGTCAAGGCCATGGGGATGATGCTGAGATCAGGCTAGAATGTCATCCCATGGGCAAGGGGTCTGGGCCCAGTTCAATAGGTCCGTAGCCAGGTCCAGAATGTAATACGGTGGGAGCTGCAACCTGGGGAAGGTCCTGCCACAGCTCTGTACAGCTTTGATGGAAAGGAGTGGCCTTGGCTCAGGTGTCTGATCCTTGGCTGCACCCTTTCTGTATTTGTACTGAGCCCTGGCAACCAGACTTCCAGTAGTAAAGAGTATGCCCAGAAAGATATCCCAAGGTGAAAAGCTATATGGATGCTATGGGGATTATTGTAATTTCGGTATACAGGGATTTAAGGAAGAAAAAAGAGTGCATTATGCTGGAAATTCAAGTTACTTAAAATTTTTAACAATTTGATAATTGAAAAATTTATACATCCCACCACGAGAGGGTAGGTGTATGATAATTAAAATGGTTGCTGACAAGTGCCAGAAGGAATCATCCCTACCAAAGAAGAGTTTAATGTCATTTAAGTAAAGTTTATGATTTTGAGGACCAGAAAGAGAGAACGGTGGGATAAAATGCAATATCATATAGCATGACATCATGTACAAAGGGAGCAGGGTGCTTCCTAGAGGAGCGCTGTGGTAGAGAGGACAGACCTGTGTGTTTTGTTATCAGTGAGTGTTAGGACAATTATGAGTCAGATATAAGTCGGTTCCAGTTGTTTGTAATGAGCTCTCGTATGTCTCCATGAAGGGGCTGTGTGGCCCTCACTGCTGGAAAAAATCAACTTTACAGCAATACAGATTAAATTTTCTCTACAAAGACCTAAGTCTAGAATTAAAACAAATAAATAAATGTGCCTAAAGTGCAACTTTTGCTGGATTTCAGTATCTACCTCTAGCAGGAGGTGAGCAAAATCCTCTGATGCTCATGAGAGCGAGTGGGTGATGAAGTGTATTCTCAGACTTAAGTTATACTACTGTTCTGAGCTGGTGCTGTCATGGTTGGTGTGAACTGAAGTTCTTGACTTTTGAAACTGGCCCTACTTTGAAGGTTATGTTTGAAGGGTAGGACTAGCTGAGCAATTTTCACTAAGAAAAATGGCAAATGGTATCCAAAATTCAGTACAGAAAGTGAGAATGTGTGCTCAGTATCCTACTTAGGTGAGGTACACAAACTTGAATCCACTATCTCTTAGGAAGATGTTCTTAATCAGTGAACTGTGGTCTAGTCTGAGTCAGGCAAAGCTCACCCCTCATGGTGAAGGGAGACCACAATACAATTAAACACCCACAGAATCACACAGTTGAAAAGATAGGAGGAACAGGAGGGAGAAAAGAGCAAGTCTCCTAACCCACAAGGTCTGATGGAAACATAGCTGTCTCAATATATTCGTTGAGTTAGAGATAGATTTTGTTTCTTGGGAACTAACACTGGAAACTACATGATAAGTTATAGGCAAAAATCATTTCATTAAGTAGATATCAAGATCTCTGCAGGTATCACATTTGTTTTCTCTGTTGCTGACAGCTTCAAAAAAACCTATGCATGTTTCTCAAATTTCAGCTTTTTAACAGATCTAGGGACATTTGGCAATATGTAACAAATCATTAAAAGTCTTGGATGGTGAATACAGGAGATCATTTAAGTAGAATGGCTTATGAAACTAGAATTTCTTTATTATAATGGAATACAGTAATAAAGTTAACATCACATGAAATGTGAAAAACAATATGGGCTATAGATCACAATAGCATTTATGCCTTTGTGAAACTGATATTGCTAGAGCACTATTCTGCATTTATGCTTTCATTATACTTATTTTTATGCATTCACTTTTCTGTTTTGTTTTTTGAAAAATGACTATGCCTTCTTATTTTATGTTTAGTTTGTATATTTTTTCATTTTATTAGTCTACAATCATCTGCAGCTGTTACTGTACGCTGTAAAGCTCTGTTCTTACGGAGTTTTTTTGAATTTGTTATTCCTATACTACATCAGCTTTTTAGTCCTGTAATTATCTTGCTTGGATCCAATTAAAGTCTTAATTGTATCCATATATGTTCTTGGTTTTACCATCACAATGTGTTTATTTCCATCAAAAGCTCAAGTTTTCTAAAATCAAATATTCTGTGTGATTATGTTTTCTGTCTCCTAACTAAAGCAGATATTCTTTTGGTTTATTACAGCTACACTCATGTCAAGCTGACTTCTAATTATGTTCCAATCCACAGTACTTGTGTTTGTATCATTTTTACTTCTCTATAAGGTTATAAAAATTGTTAGTGACATGTTATTCACCCTGCTACTCCTGCTGGAAAATGTTATGGACATAGGTTGGATTGATATAGAGAGATTGGAAAAGCTTTATAAGACCTTGCAGAGTTATTAATTTCTAAAACTGTTTTATGGCATTACTCTGTCAGGTTTACTCAAATGGAGCAAAGTAAATATTTAACTGAGGGTGGAAAAGTTGGTGGTTTTCTTCTCAAACCCTTTTTTATTTTCTAAACTAGTTAAGTGTGGTCAAGGAAACAATATTCTTCTATACTTCACCCAGTAAGTTGTAATAATTTGCAGAGTGTAACTGGTTTTGTATGAGCCTTGTCCCACTACAACTATTGAGCTACTTGCTGGGTGCTGTCCTCAAGAACCTCTCAAGAGGCACTGGGAAGCATTTGTGCTGCAGGATCTTATTTTAGATTCTTGCTTGCTGAGTCCCTTTTTTGTCCTTCTGTAATTTCTCATAGATATGTTTTTTTAACTACCAAGCCACCCTTATGGAGGTGATCTGTGATGTAACAACCAGGGTTAAAAAAAAGAAAAAAAGCAAGCAGCTTTATTCTATGCTACCCCTCTGTTGCCCTTATTGTAATCAAATAATTTTATGTGATATAGAAAGCTGGAAGCAATTAGCTCTAACACCGTCACTGAAAACTGTGCCACCACCAAAACCACCTGATAACTAGAAACTTTCTCCTAATTTCGAACTGAAATTAATTTATTGTTGGTTCATTTCAGTTTTTTTCTTGCAATCTTTTACTTAAATAGCACTTCCACCAGGTTGATTTACATAAAACAGTTATATTTCTCCCTAGTTACTTAATGATAGGCTAAAGAAACTGAGGATGATGAACATGAAGGCTGAGTTGGCATGTATAAAAGTGTGAACATAATAGGAAAAGCAGATTTGCCAATATTTTATTCATAATTGCTACATTTATAAATGGGAAAAATACAATACAGGTAGTTTCATACATTTAATTCTAAAATCATACTCTGGATTGTATCTGCTCATATACATGTGTTATTTCTATGCTAGAGTACAGAAGTTCATGCACATTGTGAAAGATGATATTTTGCTTCCAGAAACATTAAAATATGCCGTACTCAAACCAAGCATCAAGCTAGCCAGTATTTCTTATGTTAAAATATTCAATACTTTATAAAAGAGGAGGTCTTTTAGTAAATTATTGATTGCAAATTAAAGTCTTTCAAAGATCAGCTGATGAGATCTCTGGTGATTTTCTTTGTTTGTGTGTATATACATATATAGGACTACATATAATTACATACATTTATAATATAAAAATGTATACAAAAGCTTAACCATACTGCTTGGCCTTAATGTTAGGAATATTCTTTTCTTTATTGCCACAAAGCAAATAGCAGCATGGGTATTTTTTTTGTTGTCCTCCTCAAGGATAGCAGTAAATAAGACATATCGTATCTATCTATAGCTGTTTCCTCTCAACCCATTAATTCGCTTTGTCATTGCTTGCCTGTCTTCTGAGTTCTAGACTATCAGTTCTTCTACATTTTCTCCTTGTGAATTTTATCCTTTCTTATTGGTAATCATGTCTCTTCTTCAGACTAATCTACACATTTTTCCACTTATCTGTCTTTGTATTGTAATATTTCCTGTGCTGCTGCTGAATAACATCAGTGATCCAGGGTTTGTCTGTCACCAATGTTATCAAATGAGGTCATCACCTATCCTTTCTAAAGCCTATATCTACAATGAATCTTGAAAAAAATTAAGATGGAAACTTGTGATGGATATTTGATAACATTATTACCTGAGCAATTCAGATGTTTCCTTTAAATCCAGATCAGTTAAGATTGTTTCTAGATGATGGTGCTCTCCTTTATGGTTGGTCTCTGAAACATAAGGATTTCTGAAACACTATTTCTCCGTTCTCTACTAATGGGTAAACATCCAAATTCCTCCAGAATTTCATTATTTTTGGTAACCAGGCTTTGGTGGAGGTATACATGCATCCTAGATCCATAGATCAAATCAAAGTCAAAATGGAGGATTTTTAGGCTTCTTTTCAGATGTTTTTTTAAATGTAGGATTTCAAACAAAATGCTTATGCTCTGTATAACAAGCTGCCTGAAATATTTACAGCATCAAGAAAAGAATGACTGCCAATACATTACTGGATGAAAGAGGTAGGTCTCTGTTGTGATGTTTGAAGTACAGTAACTCACTTGAACTTATGGGAGTACTTATGGAAAGATAAGGAAACAATAAAACTTCTATATCTTCTAGCAAATGATCTTTTCCTAGAACTTTGCTAGAACTTCTTACATTTTTGTTGCTCTGAACTTGAAGGAAAACATAGCTGAGGATTTGTAAAAGCCGCTGAAACATGAACCCTACTACCATGTGTTCACACTAAAATTCCTACGTTTATAATTTCTTTTTTTTTTTTAATACAAAGAGTATTTACTCTTATAGCATGTGTGAGTGAGAACGTGCCTTTCTAACTTGGTCATTAAAACTAAGGAAGTCCAATTTATTTTCTTATCTTAGAAACTATGATGAACAAGATACTTAACAGCTCTGCAAGTAAACAGATTGACCTGTTGTCACAGCTTGTAGTAAATATATCTTCCTGTGTGTTACTGGACCGTTTCCAGCCTTTTGACTCTGTTGAGGAATTGGAGGAGAAGGCTCAAGAACTCATGCAGCAAAATAATTTTTTGGCTAGTAAGTACATTTTGAGAAATGTGTATTGACAGAAAACATCAGACTTTGTAGTTGTCTGTGTTTGTTGAGAGGGCAGGTTAAGCTTACGCAGATTCAAAGTGTGTATTTAAACACACATAATACAGGCAAAATAAAGCACATTTACCTTAGAGGTATTACCCAACATTTGAAAGCTGTAACGTGTGTTGTAAAGACTAATTTTATTATTGTTTTTAACTGTGGAACTGCCAAATGAATCCTTAGTCTGTTATTTCTAACAAAATATTGAAAGGAATAGCCATAAATATTTGAAGTAGGATAAAAAAGGCTGAAAAATGCATATTACCGAGGAAATCTGAATACTACTTATGACAAGATAATCTGGTCTGCATCCTTTTGAATTTTAATTTTTGCTTCTTTGGCTTTGCCAAAAATGAGGAAAGAATGGGGTTTGGGGGAAGTTTTATTCTTAAAGCAGCATCTCAGAGAAATCAACTTATTTATTCAGAATAAATAAATTCTTAAGCAATCTATGGATTTCTTTTCTTCCTTGGGATTATATTCTCTATCCTTTTCCTGCATTATATCTTCATTGCTGACAATCAATTAATCGTGCAAAAGAGTTTAAAAGAAAAGGTGTTTTTCCTATTACATGCATTTTCCCTTCTTGCACAAAATGCTTTAAGTTCCATGTAGCATTTCCAAAAGAGAGCCCCATTTAGGTCTACACAAAATGGGCAACGTCTTATTCCCCCTGTTTTTTTTGTTTTTATTGTCTCCCTGGACTCCTATAAGTACACAAGAAGAGAGATGTCAGAGCAGTTCTAGAGAATAAAACTACTCAATCTGGAATTGTGTGCTTGTTTTGTAACCTTTATGGTACCCCTGTTTCCAGACTGTGGAAATAACCGTCCTCCACCAACATAAAACCAACAGAACATACAATGAGACAAGGAAAATTTCTTAGGACTACTTTTTAGGGAGTGAAATAATTTGCTCCTGCAAGGGAAGAAACAGATATATAGATCTTGGCCTGTGAAAAACTGAATTGTCAAGATCTGATTAATTTTTCTTCCACTTACATAGGGAAAGGTCATATGCTAACATAAACCAAGATTTTTCTTCAGAGTTTTTTTTGTTGGCACTGTGGCCTTATAATGTCTTCACATAATTAAAGAAGGAAGATGGCATTTTAAGGATCCAATTGTGTACTTTCCATAGTAAGCTATGAAACTAGTGTGGAATTCTCATTTTTTTTGTGTCTGTAGTCTTCAAAGCCTTCATACCCTCAGGAAATGTGTTAGGAAATTGAATATTTGCCTAAATGAGAAAATGACATCAGCCAGTTGAAAAATTAAGTTTTACAGCAGAGTTAAGTATTCTACATCACGTATCTTTCATAGAGCCATACAATGGGTAAGACATCTCTCTGCTTTCCTTATGAAAAAGGGTCAGCATTTCACGTTCATCAAGAAGTCCTAAAAACTCTGGGTCATACAGAATGAAAATACAACCAATTTTCTATATTTGACTTCATCTTTCTAGCTGCAGATTAAGCTTCTATCTGCTTTTTTTAAAAATACCGAGCTAGAGAAAACAAACATGCAAATTTGATGTGTTAAAACAGAAGTTTTGTAATTGATTCAGAAATTAAAAATCAGAGTAAATTTTAGTGAGTTCATAATGTTTACTTTGTGACCAACTTCCCAGATGGTTTATCCTTTGATGGAAAATTTTGTGACTGCTGCTTTCACTGTGGAATTGAGGTCAGTTCCTGAAAAAGGGTTAAATCTGGATACAAAGAGAATTATCTATAACTAAAAAAATATATATACAGAATTTTGACCAGACAAAAATGACTTTTGCAAACCCATTTTTCATGTGAGTAAGTTTTTACATTTCATATTCATGAATGTAAAAAAATGTAAGCCTTGATGAAGCCTACCATTCTTGTGTCAAGAAACTTTAGGTGTCTGCCTTGACAGGTGTTTCCTACTATCATATGATAATTAACCATGAGTTATCTACATAAATAGCATAAATCATATAAGCTGGGTATGTAGCTCCTTTTCTTCTTGTGTCAGGTATCATCTTTGATATGCCAAAGAACAAGACACAAGATTCTAACAATCTCCTTCCACGACACATTTCATATACAATCCGAACCAGTGTTCTCTATAGCATGAGAACAGATTTGATTAACAATCCAGCATGGAAATCCCATCCCCAGAAGTTGCCAGCTGATGGGTTTAAATACAACCACATCTTTATTCCTCTTCAAGACATGATTGAAAGGGCAATTGTTTCAGCACAGACTGGGACGGATATCTCAGAGCCAGCCATTCAAGTGCAAGCCATGCCTTACCCTTGTCATACCAGTGATCTGTGAGTAAACTTTCATCTTTTTATTTCAATGTGTTACTCTTATTCAGTTCGTACTAGTAGGCTTAGGAAGCTACAACGTCTCTGTAGGGGGTGAGCATATATCTTAGCACAGGACTTAACCGGTATGTCCAATAGCAGTATATTACTGCATAGCAAATGTTTAACAACTGTAACCACAACAGATTATGCAACTTCTTTCTTAGAAATGACCCCTTATGAGCTGTTTGCAGCTGTACTGTGGGGAATGGTCTACTGGGAAGACACTGTACCAGCATATTTTATAACTAACTTAGATTATGGTAGGAAACCCACTTTCTGTCCTTAGTTGTCCTGTACACAAACTATAAATTGTTTTCTGGTGTGTGTTGAAATACAATGTGAGGTTGATAAAGCAAGAGAAAAAGTATAGCATTGTTCTTTGTAAAACCATCAAACCATCCTGAGTATGAGAATTTAAAATCAGTCAGTCGTAATAAATCTGTTAAAGTGGAGCAAAAGTTGAGTGGCTCATGTTATTCCCTACTTTACTATAGACACAAATCTGAATTCTGTTTGACTTTTAATGGAGCCTTTAAGAGTAATTGCATTGGTTATATTGTTGGCAAATACTAATATATTATGCTACCGATTCATATATTTAGCTGGTTACTTGAAAAATAAGTATTTCCAACCAGAACAAGTCTTGCTCATTGGATCTTATTTTGTGCTTACAGTGAGATTAGTTCCAGCATTATCCTATTAACATTCTGTTGAAAAATATTTTACTTTTGGGGGCTAACAGGGATGCATATATGTCTTTCATAGGTTCTTGAACAATATAGGTTTTTTTTTCCCACTTATGATGATGCTAACCTGGATGGTTTCAGTCGCTAGCATGGTTCGAAAGCTGGTTTATGAAAAAGAAATTCATCTTGAAGAGGTAAGAGACAGAGTAGCCTCTGAAAACAAACTTCATTTACTAAAATATACTAAAATAAAAACTTAAAATTTGAGGTGCTTTTATAGGCTCATAATCCAGCTGGCTTTGTTTTCATTTGTTTCCTCTGGGCAATAGGTTCTAGTTCTAGCTGCCAACTCAGATTCACAACATTGTTTGAGCATCAGTCCTCTTAGTATGCAGATTTTATCCCTGAGACAAAAAGAAACAAGCAAAAAATTCTATAGAAGTTGAAGTTGAAAACTGTTGTTTGGAAAAAGTCCTTTTGATTAGAATGGTTTTGATTTTGGTTTTTTTTTTTTTTTTCATATTTTACTGAAAATTGTCCAAAATCATAACATTTCCTAAACCAAGTTAAAGATCTGCCATGCACTGTGTAATTATCACAAATAAAGGGGAGGATGACATAGAGAAAATGAGACACTTATTTTCTTGTATCAATTTTTAGTCTTAGCAGGTACTAAGCGTATGGAAAGGAGTGAGTGGGGTTTTATGATACCTTTACTGTATGAATAAATATACTTTTTTAAAAGAAGTAATTTTTTTTTTTAATTTCGGAGGTTATGTAATTTCTCTAAAATCTTTTTTGTAAGATAGGTCTTTTTTTAAATAATGCTTTAAAATATTAAATCAATATAGTAAAGTTAATTTTGGTCATCTTATGAAAAGTGTTTCAGAAATAGTATTAGCTTGTTTCCAAAAGCATTTTTTTTAAAAAAGAGGGGTGATTCCTCATACATGGCTCAATTATTTTTTGCATGCTAATACATAAAGATTTACAAATATATCCATATATTTCTTTAAGTTCAGAAGCAGGCTGGGAGATAAAACCTATTTGTTTGTTCAGCACTGTAGATATCCTCTGTACTTTTAAGAGCATAGAAAGGCAAACTCCTCACTGGAGGACACATTAATCTGACATCTGGTCCTGTACGCCTACGCAGAAGAGTTTTGCCTGAGTGCTGGGATTCCTTATGTTAGTATGTGATAAACTCAAGAGTAGCCCTGTTCAGAACTGCATTTGATCTAGGGGAGAGCAGCGTAGAGCGTAGCACAAAAAAAAAAAATTAGATGAATAATTTGATGGGAAGAAGACATCCTCTGGGGAGCCAGTAGTGCCTTGTTGGCAACATGGTTTGCTTAAAAGAAGGAAAAGGGAAGAAAAAACAGAGAGAGAAGAAAATTTGTTTTCTAATTTTAACTCTCTTTTAACTCCCTGTTGTCTTGCAGTACATGAAGACAATGGGTGTACATCCAGCCATTCATTTCTTTGCTTGGTTTCTGGAGAATGCAATTGTCCTCACAATAAGCAGCTGTTCTCTGACCATCATTTTAAAAGCGAGTGGTATCTTTGCTTATAGCAACGGCTTCCTCATCTTCCTCTTTCTCCTGGATTTTGGAGTTACAGTTATTATGTTAAGTTATTTTTTGGGAGCGTTTTTCAGCAGTGCAAATACTGCAGCTGTGTGTGCCAGCCTTGTGTATATGACCAGTTTTTTACCCTACATAGTTTTGTTTGTCTTGCAGAACCAGTTGAGTTTCATCAACCAGATTATAATGGTAAATATTTCTTTTCCTTTTCTGGTTTTTCTCCTCCAACCATGCTGTGGATTTCTGTAGTTTTGAAACTTCTGATTCTAGTTTACTTGTTTTTTTCCAAAGTTTCTGATTAATTTTGTGTTTCTCTAGAAATGAGTCACATTAATATATATCCAACTGAGAAAATGTTTTACATGTATAAAATAAAATTTCATTGAAATTTTATAAACCTAAGCAAATATAAGGATATTGCATTCCTCATGCTCCTGAGTTCTCTTTATGCTTTGGCTTCAAAATATTTGTAACGTTTGTGTACTTTCAAGCACGCCTGATGACATGCTATCCCAGGAGGACTACAAGGGTGAAGTGAGAACGTGTAGGGAGAAAATCAGAAAGGCTAAAGCCCAACTAGAACTTCAACTGGCCACTTTGGTCAAAGAGAATAAAAAGAACTTATTTAAATATATCAGCAGCAACAGGAGGACAAAGGAGACTCTCCCTCCCTTGCTGGGTGCGGAAGGGACAGTAGCGATGAGGAATGAGGACAAGGCAGAGGTGCTCAATGCCTTCTTTGCCTCAGTCTTTAATCCCAAGGAGGAATGTCCTAGGGATACTCAGCCCCCTCAGCCAGAAGACAATGGGAATGAAGCTCCAGCTGTTTGGGAGGACTTTGTTAGAGACCTGCTTGGCCAATTAGACAAACACAAATCCATGGAGCCAGATGGGATCCACCTGAGGGCATTAGGGGATTTGGCAGAGGTCCTCGCCAAAACCCTTTCCCTCATTTACCAGCAGTCTTGGCTGACTGGGGAAGTGCCGCTCGACTGGAGACTGGCAAACATAACTCCCATTTACAAGAAGGGTCAGAGGGAGGATCCAGGGAACTACAAGCCTGTCAGTCTGACCTCAGTACCGGGGAATGTCATGGAGCAGATTGTCTTGAGTGCTATCACACAGCACGGGCAGGACATTCGGGTGGTCAGGCCCAGTCAGCATGGGTTTATGAAAGGCAGGTCCTGCCAGACCAATCTGATCTCTTTCTATGACGAGGTTACCCAGTTAATGGATGAGGGAAAGGCTGTGGATGTGGTGTATCTGGGCTTCAGTAAAGCCTTTGACACCGTTTCTCACAATATTCTGATTGAGAGGCTGACTGCCATCAGTGTGGATAGGCACAACCTCTGCTGGATGAAAAACTGGCTGGATGTCTGGGCCAAGAGGTTGGTGGTAAATGGAGTTAAATCCAACTGGAAACTGGTCACAAGCAGTGTTCCCCAGGGTTCAGTGCTGAGTCCAGTCTTGTTTGACATCTTTATCAAGGCATTGAGTGTACCCTTAGAAAGTTTGCAGATGACACCAAGCTGGGTGTAAAGTGTGGATCTGCTTGAAGGAAGGGAGGCTCTGTAGAGACATCTGGACAGGCTTGATCAATGGGCTGAGACCAATGGGACAAGATTCAATAAGGCCAAGTGCAGAGTCCTCCATATAGGTCACAACAGCCCCATGCAGTGTTACAGGCTTGGGGAAGAGTGGCTGGAGATTTGCCTGGAGGAGAAGGACCTGGGGGTGTTGGTTGCAGCCAGCTGAACATGAGCCAGCAGTGTGCCCAGGGGGCCAAGATAGCCGATGGCATCTTGGCCTGTATCAGAAACAGCGTGGCCAGCAAGACCGGGGAGGTGATTGTGCCCCTGTACTCAGCACTGGTGAGGCCACACCTCGAATACTGTGTTCGGTTCTGGGCCCCTCACTACAAGAAAGACATTGAGGTGCTGGAGCGTGTGCAAAGAAGGGTAACGAGGCTGGTAAGGGGGCTGCAGAATAAGCCGTATGAGGAGAGACTGAAGAAATTGGGTTTGTTTAGCTTAGAGAAGAGGAGGCTGAGGGGAGACCTCGTCACTGTTCGCATTTACCTGAAAGGAGGCTGTGACAGGGTGGGTGCTGCCCTCTTCTTGCAAGTGGTGAGCAACAGGACTAGAGGGAATGGCCGCAAGTTGAGCCAGGGCAGGTTTAGACTGGACATTAGGAAGAATTTCTTCACTGAGAGAGTGGTCAGGGATTGGAACAGATTGGCCAGGGAGGTGGTGGAGTCTCCATCCCTGGAGGTGTTTAAAAGAAATGTAGATGAGTTTCTTAGGGATATGTTTTAGTAGGGAGACAGGCACGGTTGGACTCGATGATCTCAGAGATCTCTTCCAACCTTATGATTCTATGATTATTTACTTGGAGGAAAAGCAGTGACTGATTCTTTGTTGAGTACAATTTGGAATTAGATCAGAAAATCATTTGGTGCTTATCTAGCTCTACGGTCTGAGATATATGTTTCTTTGGCATAGGTTCTTCCATGTCCATTCCTGTTTTTTATATGCCATAGGCTGTTTCATTTCTTTGTACAGTCTTCACAATTCTTGGGACACCAAATATCACCATCATACAATGCAAATAATTATTTCATATATTATGGCTTCACTCTTTCAAAATAACTCGCATACTAAATTAGCTGGCAGAATAATTCATTATTAAAAAAATGGACACTTGTCAGTGTCAATTGGCCAGATAAAATGATTGGTTCTTTGCATACCAAGTAATCACAGATGTAAGATTGTAGAATTTGGGCACAAACAGACAAAGTGGAATTTTTTGTGTTTGTTGTCCTTTGGCCAACAGAGAGGGAAAAGTGTGTACCAGATAACTGGCACACTTTAAAATAAATTATTTCAAAATAACTCTTCATGTGTCTTGAATTTGCTGAGAATCAAAGGCAACAGTGTGTGAGAAAGGCAATAATTTTTGAAGAGAGAGGAGAGGCTTTCAAGTAAGATTGTGAAGACTTAGCAATGTAAGAGACCGGGACTCCATTTATTGGAATTATCATGAGCTCCTCTGTACAAAAAAGTTAATCCATGCCACTAATGATTTTAAGTCTTTTTTCAAAGTAACAGCCTATGTAGTACTACAGTCTTCATATGACTGGAAAGATGCCTTCCAATTGTATCAAATATTGCAAAAACCTTATGCAATTGCGTTATTTAAAAATAAGAGATAAAATGAACTGTTTCAGCTCACTTTCAAACTGCAAAACTTTATCACAGAGTAATGTTTACTAATTTCAGTAATGTTTTAGATCTCTCCATTAGCCCTCACAAGCTTGCCAGTGTTTTTCCATTGATCATCAATCACCCTTCCTAGTTATACTACCACTATCACTAACTTATTCATTTTCCATTTTGTACTTTAGTGATACCACATGACTATGTTGCTCCTTGGAAGTCAAATATTATTTCCTTGTGAAAAACTACTGTCTCAGTATATAGTATCCAGTGTGCATGTTCCTTCTGTCTCTGCCTATTCCTGAGTTCTGATCTTACAAAAATGAGTCAGACCATTGCTCTTACTATAGCAAATATATTCCTTTGCGTGCTTTTATAGTATTATATATTATATGTTTTCAGATTTTCTGTAACTTGTTATAAAGTTAAATAATATTTTCCAATATTAATAACTAGGTCAGGGGAGCGTTTTAATGTGGAGCAAATACTACTGTAGTATGTGGATGAGTATAGTTAAAATATAAAGTGACATAATGACCATTAGCTTACGTGAAAAAAAGTCTATTTACCTTGTGCTTGCTTGTAGTATCTCAATTTATTTTGTTTAATGGAACTTATTAATAATGTGTTTTACTTCATGTTCCCATCCTGTTTCTCCTCTGGTGTCGCAGTGTCTTCTGTCTACAACTGCCTTTGGACAAGGAGTGTTTTTCATTTCATTCTTTGAGGGCCAAGAAACAGGTAAGCTCTCTAGTTAGAAGAAAATCTTTGTAATTGTTATTTCCAAAGCTATAGTTGGAAACATTTTTCACTTTATTCTGAAAAAAATATCTAATCATTAGTTAACAGGACAGATCATAACAGGAGAAAACACTTTTTTCAGTGTTTTCAGTGGCAAGGCAGTCAGATTAATTTTTTGGAAGTCCTTGCTGATGTCAATGGCAGCTCTAATACTTGCTTTCTGGTGAGAGTATCAACATGGTTGAGGTTGGAACTGACTGCTGGACACACAGAGCCAGTTGCCCTGACCAGATCCAGAACACTTTGGAATATGTCCAAGGTTGGAAACTCCATTGCCTTTCTGGGCAACATTTGCCAATGCTGAGTCACCCTCACGTGTTTTTTTTATATTCAGAGGGAACCTCCTCTGTTTCAGTTTGTGCCCATTGCCTCTAGTCCCATTACTGGGCACCACTGAAAAGACCCTGTCTCCTCCTTCTTTGCGCTCTCCCTTCAGGTATTTATAAACATTCATAGGATTCCTCTTGAGCCTCCCCTTCTCCAGGACAAACAGTCCCAGCTCTCTCAGTGTTTGCTCACACGAGATATCCTCCAGTCCCTTCATCATCTCTGTGGCCCTTTGCTGGACTCTGCAGTAGCTCCATGACTCTCTTATACCAAGGAGCCTAGAACTGGACACAGTACTCCATGTGTGACCTCACCAGTGCTGAACAAAGGTGAAGGATCATCTCCCTCCACCTGCTGGAAATACTTTTTCTGATGCAGCCCAGGATATCATCAACCTTCTGCATGGAAAGGGCACATTACAGACTCATGTTCAACTTGGTGTCCAGTAGGAGCCCAGGTCCTTTTCTACAAAGCTGTTTTCCAGCTAGGCAGCCCCTAATATATATCGGTACATGGGATTATTCCTTGACAGATACAGGACTTTGCACTTGTTAAACATCATGAGGTTCCTGTTAGCCTGTTTTGGTAGCCTATTCAGGCCTTTCTGGGTGTCAGTGTGTCCAGATCATTAACAAAGATGTTAAACGGGATCAAACTCAGTACCAGCCCTTGGGCTACACCACTAGTTACTGTCTTTCACCTAGATTTCATGCCTCTGATTACCATTCTCTGGGCCTGGCCATTCAACCAGTTTGCAATCTACCACACTGTCTGCTCCCCCAGTCCATACTTCTTTAGGTTCTTGAGGAGAATATTATGGGTGACAGTGTTAGAAGCCTTACTGAAGTCCCGATAGACAAGATCCACTAGTCTCCCCTCATCGTCTTTTCAATGTAGAAGTTTACTCAAGTTGAGCAAGCATGGCTTCTGCATGGTGAAGCTATACTAACTACTCCCGATGATATTCTTGTTCTTTACGTACCTGGAAATGGTTTCCAGGATTAGCTGCCCCATCACCTTCTCAGGGATTGATATGAGGCTGTCCTGCCTGTAGTTCCCTGGGTCTTCCTTCTTGAAGTGAAGATAGGAGTGATACTTGCTTTCCTCCAGTCTTTGGGCACTTCTCATGGTCACCATGATCAATCATAGATTATTGAGAGTGGCCTTGCAATGACATCTGCAGCTTCCTCAGTTCTTATGGGTGTATCCTATCAAAGTCCATGGACTTATGTATACACAGTTTGCATAAGTATTCCCTGACCTGATCCTCTTCCACCTAAGTGCATCATCCTTGCTCCACACTATTCTCTAGGTGTTTGGAACATGGCATTTCTGAAGACAAGATTTTGCTAGAGAAGACTGAGGCAAAGGTGGCATTCAGTACGTCAGTCATTTCCACGTCCTAAGTAATGAGGTCTTCTCTTCTGTTCAGCAGCAGGCCCATGTTTTCCCTAGCATTCTTTTTGTCACCGATGTACTTACAGAAGCCTTTCTGGTTGTCTTTGACATCCCCGGCCAGATTCAATTCCATTTGTACTTTAGCTTAACATCTTCATCCCTGGATGCTCAAACAATGTTTCTGCATTTCTCACAGGTTACCCATCCTTTCTTCCACCCTTTGTATGTTTCCTTTCTGTGTCTGAGTTTGGCCAGGAATTCCTCGTTCATCCATACAGACTTCCTGGCGTTTTTACGTGACTTCCTAGTCGTTGAGTTGGAGTACTCTTGAGCTTGGAAGATGTATCTGGGTTCACACATGCACTAGTGTAGAGCACAATGGAGGTTTGTGGGAACAATGTTGTACTGAACAAGAATAGTGTAAGTTATTCACTCTCAGCATTACGCTAAGATGAATATTTAACTGTTATACATTGGAAAACAAGAAAAAAATTATGCTTACTTTGTATTTTGTACGTTTCTCCTATGTGGCCCTATTTGTAGTCAGCTTCTGGGAACTTGGAGATAGCTGGTGAAATACCCACTGAGCTACTGTGCGGGTGCTGAAATGCTTGAGAGCACTCTATTATGTTTAAGTGTTAGGAAGAAATAAATGTTTGGAAACCGGCTAGATGTTCTAACAGGTTGCTATGTGTTTTAACATGGTGATTCCTACTAGCCCTGAGCTAGGAGCTGCCTCTATTGACACTAAAGTTTTAGAATAGTAAGAAGTGAATGCCTGGGCTCTTGGTAAATTTCTACAAAATATATGCATTTACATATCTGAATATAAGAAGGAATGTAATCCCTTTCTTTTTTTACTACTACTGCAAGGTCGATATTTATGACAGTGGATATTTCAAACCACTAGGCATTGAAAAAATACCATAATAAAAATGTGGGAAGAGTGGAAGAGAGAGTTGCAGAAAATATTACTTAAATTTCCCACCAGACACTTCATCAAAATGAGTCATCTTTACTGAAGACAAGGCAAAACACACTTTGTAGAAAACCTGCTTTTCTTGACAATTATAGAAAAAGAAGTGTAGAAAAAAGATCATGACCTGCTGTAATGCAAACAAATAGCATTTCAGAAAATGCAATATTTTTTGTAAATCTACAATTTGGTCATTTTTGTTTGCCGTTTAGCAGTATGGTATCTTTCTGTAGTACTAATGTTTTGTACCTCCTCTCTTCTTTCCTTGTCTTCTGCAATGTCATAATTTTATGAAGCAATTATTCAGTGAGTTTATTGTTCCTGTTTACCTCTGAATACAGTCAATGCACACAAATTCAGTATTCACGGAAATTTCTTTCAACTTTGTGTAACCCATTTCTTTTAATACCAGTAGAATGGCATAAAAATTCACTAGAGAGGTCAGTGCCTCATTTCATCGGAGTTGTAGTCCTTTTTCCAAGTAAAGGGCCAGCTAAAACTTCATAAACAGCCCTTTCTACCACAGCTTCTCTGCATTTTCCCAGCAGCAGCGTCTCCTGCTGTTCTAAACAGAGGCTTGTAGAGGCATAGCTGTTCATTTCTATTCATTAGGATTACTGTTATTAACTATGGTCTTTTTTGGGTCAGTACTTAACTACCCAGAAATGTGTGATGTTGATGTGTTTGTGATCTTTAATGCTGTACTGATTTAGCTTTGACCTTTTGAAAAATGATTATTATTATTACTATTACTACCAGGAATTCAGTGGAATAATGTGCACCGGTCAGTGGCACAAGGAAGGTACATGACATTTGAATGGATGTGCTTGATGATGTTCTTCGACTCCATTTTATATTCTATAGGTGGTTGGTATTTCAGCAATATTATTCCTGGTAAGATTATGGAGTTCTTTTTTTCATATTTTAGAAAAAGTTCATGAATGGGATGGACAGAATTAGCTTTACTCATTGTGTGCAGCTAAAACATCTTTGTCTTTTGAGATTTTGGTGTGCAAAACTGCCTGACTGCCTTTAAGGATTGGGCAAAAATCTTCCTACATACATAAATATTGAGTAATGTTAACAGGTGGCCCAGAATCCGTAGCCAGGCATGATGAAATATCTCTTGTTTGCTTATGGCGATGACTGATATTTGAAGGACTTAGGAATTTGAACGTACTTCACAGTAACAAAGTTTAGTCTAATAGGAAAGCTTCCTGTGAAACTGGTAAATCTTCTGAATCAGTACTTGGACTGAAACCCACAAACATCACCGTCTTTCTGGATCACAAAGATTTAAGACTCTCAGGGAACTGTATCTTGTTCCCAGTGAGTCCAGAATCCAATGCGTAAAGAAAACTAATTATCTTCCAAGGATATTTTCAGAAAGCGGTGGATTTTTTTTTTTCATTAACCAAGTTTTATGAATATTATTGAGCTGTTTGATGCATTTTTGATCATAGCCTAATGCCTCACTAGTTGTTTCAAATTTAGCTTTGAAATTTACCTTTTTGCAACTAAATTTTACAACCTTTAGCCTAAGTTGACACCTGCTCTTCAGTGTCAATGAAATGCAACTCCAAACACACAGAGAATGTATTGTGTGATTGGTAAGTGAAGCCTAGAAAAATCAGGCAATGCCAAGGTTTAGATTGTGCATATTTAAGTTTAGTGTATTTTTGCACATTCTGTTTTCATGGTACAATGCATGATTCTTATACTGACTGTTTTGTTTAGATTGTGCAGATAGTAATGGTAGAATAATCTTTAATGATTAGTTCAATGGGTTACCATTAAAACAAAAAATAAAAATAAGGCTGTTGCCCTCGGCAGTCCATTTGGTGCATTTTCTGTCCTCTAGATTACAAGATTATGTTAGACTGTGCCTAAATATTGTTAAGTAGTCTGTGATTTTATTATGCTTTAAAGCTGATTTGGAGTAAAGCACAGTATCACAGAATATTGATTATTTTATGGCAGAAACTGATGTTATGGTCAAATGACTTTTTTTCCCACTTTATTAAGTGTTGTTAAGTGCAGATATGAGTCTGAGCTAATTAAAAATCTAGTCTTACCAGATCTTTGTAAGTAATGATAGGACATTAGTAATCTACAAAAAAAAGAATTTAAATGAATATAAATTTTGCAACAGATTCTATTATAATTATTATCTAGGAAAATCTGGATTAAAGAACCGATGGTATTTTCCCTTTACTGTTTCCTACTGGAAGAACCTGACTGGAGCAGAGAGGAGGAAAAGACATTATCTGAAATCTAATATGTTTTTCTTCAATGAAAACTTTCAAGAAAAAGGTTTGTAGTAATAACAACTTTGATAATATATTTTTTCAGAAGATGTGCTGATTCAGATCAATCTGCTTTTATCATTGCTTCGTCTCATTATGTGTTTAGATCTGCTAATTCTTAATTGCACAGTCAGCTGTAATGCTTGAATTGTTCAATTGAAATTATCCTATGCATGTGTTTAGGTAAATGCTTTAGAAAATGTAAAATAAGAATCTCTTGTGTTCATCCTGTCCCTGTATTTTGCCTTTGTGCTTTGTTAGGATCTTGTGAATTTCCATAGAATCATAGAACAATGGATTCTGTCCCTGCTTCTTAAGTTTTTGTTTAAAAGAGCTGCTGTTATTGTAACTAATTTTTATTTGACTCCTCGTACTTTTACTACTCTTCTATCTTTGTCCAGTTGCTTAAAGTTATTAATTTTTAATTTTATTTCCTCATCTCAGGCCTTTTTAAGGACTTCCTCGTATTTCATTTATGTTTTATGAATGAAGGAGTAAGTCACTGTTGTCTGAAGCATAGGTAAAGAAGCAGAACAACTAAGCAGTTTTATGTATTGGTATCTCCTAGAGTAGGGCAAATTTCAAAATGCTTTGAAGTTCTTTTAAATATTTGTGGAAAACTATCAGTATTAACTCTGTCTAAATTTTTGCAATTTGGAAAAATTTCATTTTGTTGAGATGATTGTCTTTGGTCCTTACTTAAAATGAAGATTTTAAATGTTTCCCCTTGGGGTTACCAGACCCTCTGTGAAAAGCAAAGAAAAAACACTCCTCTCTCTGAAAAGTTATGAGCCTGGTCTCTGGCTCAAGCCATCCAAGCAATTGTCTACAACTTATTGGATCTGTTTGCCTCACTTCTGTTCTGCTTAAAGGAATGCATGTCCCTACTGGTAGCAGTTGGCCTGTTTGTAACTGCTAACACTGCCATATATGCAAAAGAACTTGCTCTTTTTCACAAGAATTGGTGTCATTTTAGTGGTAACAGGATAAATGCTGAATAGTTTGCTTGGAATAGCAAAGTGACTCCCTCCTGGGTGATTTCTGCATTTGTTCCATATAGCCCGTGTAAGGGCTGGTTCAGTGAGGCTGGAAAGAGGTGTGTCAGGGAAAGACTGGAGTGTAGGTCATATAAACTGGAACTACAATGAGAGTAAGGTTGGCAGAGGACTGGGATCTGAATACCCATTTGGAACTCCTCTTAGAAGTCCCAGGCTGATCAATTTACTGCTTGCAAGTAATTTGGAGCTCTTCCTCTGAGTATTACCTGCGATGCATTGTTTGAGGCTCACTCTGTACTTCAAGGTTTTTTTTTTTCAAATTCCAGATCTACTTGAATATTTAGGAAGCAGTGGAAAGAGCATGAATAATGTTTATTGGTGGTTTTAGTCCCCAGACTAGAAGTTAGGGATGCTAACTTGAAAAGAGATTCATAGGTAGAAGAGATTCATAGGTTTTAGTCCCCAGACTAAAAGGTAGAGATACTAACTTGAAAAGAGATTCATAGGTAGAAGGACCTTGCTGAAAAGTAATCTCAAGCTTCTGGTAAAAGCTCTTTCTAAACTTAAAAATAATTGTGAAAGGTGCAAAACATGTATTTACAGCCTCAGCAAACCAATCCTTGAAATCACTATATAATTTTTTTTTATAATTTGATTTATATAACTTTATTTTTATATAAAGCATAATGCTGTCTTCTTATAATATTCATATTATATTTAATTATCAAATTAAATTATAATTAAATCAAATATAAATAGAAACCATAAATAATAGAGATTAATATATTTTATATATTGGCTATCAATATGAATGTACATAGGATATATAAATATATAGTATGACATTTAGTTATATGACTATATAAAATACGTATTAAAAGGGTAATTTTATCTTCTCATAATTCTCACCCATAAAAATTCCTGTTTCTTTGGACTAATATTCCAATTTGGCTTGACTTTGTTTGAAAAGAAAAAAATGCCACTGCTAGATTTCTCAGTTGTAATGAGTCAGTAAAATATTATTACACATGTTAACAATATATTTATGTCACTGGCGATTGACTATGCTTATGTTTGGAAAGTAGTGCCAGCCTTTTTTCCTGACATAGAAAGGAAGTCAACTTAATCTGTGTCAAATAGTCATCTCAGTTTGTGGAGTTGGTTACCTGACAGTTAAGGAATTGCTGGGTATGTACTTGCATTGAGGACCTTGAACTACATATAGACTGGACTGCTGCTCTGAATCTGTTTTCAGAGAGATGTGCTTTGCTTTATTGACTGGAGGAATTAAGAGGATTAACTCACTATGCCTGTTAGCGCTATGCTAATGTTATGTGCCTGAAACTGGATGGCATGTATGAAGTACTTCACACAGAATTTTCTCATACTTACGGACATAAAACCATGATTCAAGCAACATTATAAAATGTGCTTTTTCTACTATAAATAAAACATAACTATTTTATGACTCTGGAAATGTGTGTGGATATGCACATGCCTTTGCATAATTGTTCTAGATTACTTTTTAAAACTGCAAATAGGCCAAATTCTTAGCAAATTTTAATTGTCACAGTATCTTTTGATTTCAGTGGCGCTTTTGTCAGTTTGCAGCATCCAAACATTTATTCCAGGCTTTGTTAATGACAACAGGCACAGTTAATTTGCTGTTCCCGATAAACACACACATATGTTTAGGTTTAGCAGGCCTCTTGATCTTCTACTTTTCCCGGTACAGACCCAGCATCTCCAAACTGGAAAGGCTCTTGCACTGAAGAAGCCACTATTGGTGTCATGCTGCTGGCTCTCACCAAAGAGCACCTGGATGGCCAGAAAGCTGCTGTTAAAGATCTCAGCCTCACTTTCCATAAAGGTCAGATAACAGCGCTCTTGGGACCTAATGGAGCTGGCAAGACAACAGTAATGTAAGCCTGCCATTTAATGCTGTTACATTCCCCTCTGGTCTATGCTTTCACACTACAAAACATTTGTAAACTCTTTCCTATAACTTTTTCTTTTTCCCTAAATAGATATTTATTGAACTTTCCAAAGCATGTGGAAATAGAAGGCTATGTATTTTCAACAAAAGCAATGTAAAGAATAGAAAACTAGGTCCTCTGTGCCACTGAAACAGTGGTGCAATAGCTCAGGAGCAGTTTAAGTGGGAGCTGAGCATGCCTAGCTGTAGACTTGAACACATCTCAGGAAAGTGTTCTTTTCCAGCGTCCCATGCATACTTCTATCACACGGAAAGTGAACCTTCGTGGGTTTTTGTGCTTTGTTTCTACAGGTTGCAATACATTTTTTTTTTGGCAGCTTGCCAGAAATGAAAATTATATTTGAAAATATCTCAGTTAAGAACTCTGTGTATTTCTACTTTTATGTTAACTATGATCAGCTTTAATAAGAAACAATGATGAAGGATGAGACCCAATTAGGAATTGTTCCTCAACTATAATACACGTGTGAAAAAAGAAACAATGGTCTTTCATTTGGTTGGGAAAAAATCCATTTAGTTCTGGAAGTAAGAAAATAAAACACTGCTGAGATCTTGTGGTTTTGGTGAGGTTTTTGTGTGTGTTTTGTTTTTTTTTTTTTTAAAGCCCAAAATATTAGCAGTGTTTCTAAAACTGTGCTCAATTGAATTGATGTTACTCTAAGGATGTCAAGATGTGCTCAATCCAAGTGTGAGCTATGTAATACAGTCATTACACATTATCTTCCTGATTTTTTTATCAGATCACTGTTGACTGGTCTGTATCCACCGAGCTCTGGTACCATTATTATTAATGGAAAGGACATACGTACTGATCTGGCTGCCATCAGGACGGAGCTGGGTGTTTGCCCACAGTACGATGTCCTGTTTAACATACTAACAGTGCGAGAACATCTACTGCTTTATGGATCAATGAAGGCACCTGGCTGGACAAAGGAACAGTTGAATCAGCAGGTGAATGGGTAAGTTTTCCTTTTATTTGTTGAAATCTCTCAAGCAAATCGGTGCTTTCTGTTGCAAACCACCCAAAAAAGAAAGTACTAAAACAAAAAATTGCAAGTAGAAGTAGATGGAAACAGCAGGTTTTCAATGAGATTTTATCACACTTTATGTTCTGAAATTGTGCTTTGAAAATAGATTTCCTGGTTTCTAACCATTATTTGAATGTATTTGTAGTGAAACTTTCAAAAACCTAGTACACAGAACCATCAACTAACTGTGGTTTGACTGGAGTGGAGGTGGTTAGCTGAGTGGCAGCTGTAGTGGTTCCTGCCTCATGCTGTCTGCCTTACCTCCCTCCTCGCTGGAGAGGCAGATAGATAATAAACTGCCGTGTGTGCGCCCTGAGTTTTGAGAGAAGTCAATGCTGACTTTATGTATTCATGACCCTGTGTAATCTTGTCTGCACTAGAGGGAAGGCAGGAAAACCAGAAAAGGGGAAGTAAATGAAGTGCTTGTTACAACATTTTTAAATAAGCCATCAACTCTTTCCTTTGTCAAGTTTATACTTTAAACGTGTTTAATAGGTGAAAGGGATTTAAAAACAACCAAATAGGAAATACAAGTCAGGGCTTTGACATGACCACAGGGGATTAGCCATTTCTGAAGTTGATAATCTCGGTTAGTATTTTTAGGCTGCTGCTTCTCTGATATAGGACTAGATCATCATTTTTGCCTCAGGTATATTAACATACCTGTAAAACATGTGAAGTGATATCTTGTTCACTAATAGGAAACTGAATTTTCTGAACTATAGGAATAAAATGTATGCTCTTCTAATAGTGTGGAGGTGTAAATATTTTCTCTTTGCCATCTGATTCATGCTAGACTGTGAAAGGCTGGACACTTCCATGCTTCAATGGAAATAAATGCCAAGTTAATGGGACTTCTTAAGTATACAATTAGGCATATGCAGATACATTTCTGTAAATGTGACTTTCCTTTCCAGTAGCTATTATGGAGCCTATTATTTTATAATTGTGATCTCAAAAATCTCTTTTCTGGTACACTGCATGCTCTCTAGAAAAACAGAAATAACTCTTTAGAACAAGGATAGACAAAACAGTATTTGGTTTAAATTAATTCAAAATAGTATCCTCTGTTTTATTGTGCTTAGACTGCTGAATTGTAATTTCAGCAGCAATCTATCATACTAACGGCATGTAAGAGTACTCAGGACTCTGCAGGCCTTGCTGAGGAAAAAAAAAATGTATTTTTAAAGACAGTAAAATCTTTAAAATACTTAACAGATATTAAAAAGCAACAAAAAAAAATGAAACCAAATTTTCTTTGAAAACAAAAATTCACTTCCAAAGAGGTTAAGAATAATTTTCTTGATAAATATCTATACAACAATTATAGAAACCTCTGCATATTCACTAGTATGATTCAGGAGTTTAATTTAGGATTGTTGAGTCTTTTATGTCTTTCTTGCCAGGATGATAGTAACAAAAAGCTTTAAGGTCAACAACTGGATGTTCAAGGGGACAAAAAAATAAATTCACGATCTTTAAGTGCTGCTTTTATGGAATGTGTTTGCATGTACTGCTCAGATGCAAGATCATCAAAGGGCAAGGCTGAAAAGGCAGTGTATGTAAGTTATCTCCCAGTCTTTAGCACAGGAATTAGATTAGGATGGATTATGTAGTATTTTTCTACCTAGGGATGGCTAATCTATTTATTTGACAGAATTATGTCTTAAAAAAACAACAACAAAAATAAAAAAATACCTTGAAAAAGAAAAGGCTTCCTAGAACCAGGAAATTTTTTTTTGAGTTTTTTGTGTGGTTGCAAAACCTGAAGCACTGCTTGAGTTATGAAACTATCTTTACCACAATTTAAAAGGCTATGATCTAGAATTTTTAAAAATCATTGGACAAACTGGTGTTTTGGTTTTGGGACTTAATTTCAAAATTCCACGTTCTTATTCTGTACAGTAATTTTCCAGAACTGGTAATTCAGGTCTTGATGAGTGTTTATACTTTGTAGGTAGAGATCCTTTTTTTTTCTATTAATTTTTGTCACCAAAGTGTATAATCAGTCAGGTAGTGGTTTTTTTTCACTTTCCATTTACAGTGGCTTTTTGGTAATTCTTTAAGTGAACATGATGTGATTGAAAAAACTTTTTCAAAAACGAATCCTGTTTCTATACTCCTATTTCAGAGCTCTGGAAGATGTGGATTTATCCCAACATCAGTACAAAACTGTTGGAACCCTTTCTGGGGGAATAAAAAGGAGGCTGTCAATTGCCATCTCCTTTATCGGAAACTCAAAGACAGTTGTGTTAGATGAGCCCACCAGTGGAGTAGATCCATGTTCTCGCCGTAGCATCTGGGATGTTCTTCTGAAATACAAAGCTGGTACAAAGCTTATACACAAAATCTGCTGCTTATTTTCCGTTCTGGAATTCTGTGTCAATGAATTTAAGCAGGATATTCAGAATCTTAGTATTGCTATTCAGTGACTAAATAAATTAATTTCAGAGGTAACATTCAATCAAATTTAGGAAACTTTAAAACAGCCAAGTGAGATTACAAGAATGATCTGCTGTCTCACAGAAAGATGTCCCATCTAATAGAAGACTGAACTTAGTTTTGAGTCCTGTCCTGAAGTTTCTATTCTCTTATTTATTTATTAGCTTCTCAAAATTATATTCTGGCTTTCATTTCCTATTTTGCACATATCTCTATAAACATGCATATGTACTTCTAATGAAAATAGACTCATTAGTCAGCTGCATTAATTTTTTAAGCACCATAAAGTTAAAAACTAGTTGTGGGAAGCAAATTCTTCAGCTGGTGAGCAATCATTTAGCTGTAATACCTCACAGCAAATGATTCATTGAAGCAGGCACTGTTGTTATGTAGTTTTAAGGAATTACTTAAGCTCTTAAAACAGCTTGAAGTTGTAATGGCTTAATACTGCTTACTATGTATAATATAAGGCAAAGCAAGTTTAGACCTGAATCTAACTTGGGCTGTAGATCTGGATGTAGATTTTTTGTGTCTTGCAGTTATGTTCTGAAGCAACCTGAAACATGTTCCCTTAAAATTAAAGGACCCTTGTGAAAGCAAGAAGCGTTTCTCTAGAAACCAGATTTTGTAGACATGTACCAATCTTTCTGATGCAGGTTGCACGCTGATCTTCACTACTCACCATCTTGATGAGGCAGAGGTGCTCAGTGATCGCATTGCCATCCTGCAGCGTGGCGAGCTGCGATGCTGTGGTTCTCCGTCTTATCTGAGAGAAACATATGGCCAGGGACACAGCCTAACACTCATAAAAAAGGTATATTAAAAATGCAGTGTACAGAACTTAACAGTGCCTTCCAAGTAGTAGGTTTGTATCTTCTAAGGGACCTGTATATCCCTGCCAGGAAGTAATACAAGATACAAATTATTAGAAAGAAAACAAAATGTATTTTTATCAGCTTTCTTAGTTGTTTTGTGTGAGTGGTATTATTACTATTATTATTATTATTGTTATTACTATTTAGAAGAACACAGTGACATGATACATTTCAATGTTTAGCTGAAAAGGTTTTTGTCTCTCTATTTATTCCTGGGAAGTAGTCTGTGTGTCCCAGGTTGGACACATTTTCATCAGCGGAAATTTTCTTGTGTGCGTTGTACTATCAAGACTCACACTTCTGGTAAAATTTAATATTTTGTGTGTGATTATCTTTCTGTTTTTCATAGCCCACTGTCTTTGAGATCCAGGATCCTAAACATATTGTTCAGGTCACATCTTTGGTACAGACGCACATTCCAGAAGCCTTCTTGAAAGAGAACAGTGGGACTGAACTGACTTATGTGATTCCAGCAAGGGCAGATAAAACCTCTTTTAAAGGTCTTTTTCAAGCTTTAGATCAAAGCCTTCATCATCTACATGTGACTGGCTATGGCATATCTGACACCACCTTGGAAGAGGTACTTTAAGATTTTCTATGGAATGGCATTTTCTTGGTGATAGAATCCCGTATTAAGTTCCAGCTGCTCTTGTTATCTCTCTCTTGTTGTTTCTTGTGAGAAGCTTGTTTTATCAAAAAAAAGCAAACCAACAGGAAAATGTATATTTTTGTTCTCCTCTTGATTTCAGCACTTGCTCTACTATTACTCGTTTCTTATTTCAAGAATCTGAAATATTCTTGGAAATTTAATATTTCATTGATTTGATGAGAACCACTCTTGTTGTTCTGGATCTCTAGCATTGGAATGAGCTTTGAACTAGCAAGGCTATAAGTTAAAAAAAATTGCTGGGAACACACTCTGACTTACAAAGTTCTAAAGCTTAGGACTTGGCAAAATTGGGTGGGGAATTCTCTAAAGTGTATGTTGTGCATATACTGAGAGACATGCATACATGTATACATGAACACATTTACCCACTAATATGTATGTATAATATACATTAGTGTCTATGTGAATATATATGTATATCAAACAGACCAGAGAAAGAGGTTCTGCTATACTTCTTCGTTGATTCTGAATTAATCTCTTCGTAAATAGCCTTATCAGTGAGAAATTATTTTCCTTGGTCTCATTTTATCTTGACTATGCCTACTAAATATTAAGATTCCCTAAGCCACCACTGTTCAAGTTGTGTTATAGATCTTTTTGAAAACTTATTTTTTCTGCTTCTTCAAGTTATGATAGGAGATTAATGCCAATGTCTTTTTTGATGCAAGAACACACCTATTTTGATTTGAAGGCGTAATTCATTCAACATCATTGTGAGAATTTTCTCCAGTGATTACCTACAGTGTTAAATACAAATAAGGTTTGACTATTTCCTAACAGAAAAGTTAATATATGTTAGAATTCCCCCCCCAAAATAATGAAAAGCAGATTTATGTAGAGTGATATATATATATATATATATATATGTATATATATATAAATAAACAGTATTTCTGTTCCCTGGAAATGTATGAAATTATATTATGTAGTTTTATCATCAGCTGGAACGCAAGATCCCCAGCGAAGATATTCATCTGTCCTGGTTTTCTGAAGATTATACACTCTAAGTCCTGTCAGACATCACTATGCATTGCATATTTACTGTGTGAGCTATACATATGGAAATAAATGGGATCAGATATTTAAAACTGCATCAGCAGTTCTGAGTTTGGTTTGCAAGTTTAGGATTGTTCATCTTTTGTAATCTGTGAAAAAAAATAAATAGAACCGTAATAATGCAAATAAATCCAACGTGACAATCGTTCATGATATTTATTGAACCAATATGCCATCGCATGGAGTTGCTGTATCCTGAAGTGGTCCGTCGGGAGATATCTTTAGGACTATATTGATTTTTTTACGTAGACTTTTAGGACCCTGCTTTAGGCATAAGGCATGTGGTTTTGCACATTTGTTTTTAAACTGCATTCTGAAGAATGATCCTCCAGTAAGCATGTAGTTTCTGTTGAAGTTAAGCTCTATATAACTGAGTTATTTATAAAGGAAAAAAAAGCAGCATCTCTTCTGTGTTTCTCTCACAAATTAACGCAATACATAAAGCTAGCATGGCAAGCACTGTTGTGCCAAGGGATGGAGGGGAGAAAAAAAAATCATACAAGTAAATTACATTTCTGCTATAAAATTCCATGAAGCAATTCAAAAGCTTATTGAAAAAAATTACTGAAAAATGGTTATTTTCTTTCAGATTATAGAAGATGATTAACATGTTATAGGGAAGATCACTGTTCACTGCCAAATTTTATAGATTCTGAGGTGATGTATGTATTGAGCACATTTTTGATTATGTCCTTGTGGGATACCATAAAACTTACCAGAACTGACTTCTGTAAAATGAATGTGAAGTCACCGTGGAGTGTAAGGAAGCTTCCTTAGTGTGCTGCACCTGTTATTCAGTTGAGAGCTTGTCTTCAGTTGTTTTCTGCAGGAAAGGTTAAAAAAAGCTTTAAAATTATTAATATATTATCCTTCAGCTTGAAAACTTAATGCTTTAATTTGGGGTGATTTCTGTCATCTCCGTATCTCATTATTAGTGGTTGCTATAACCCCAATTCTCCATTTTCTTATCAAAAGCTTCTTTGCATTGTTACCTAAATGGATTGCACATAATAGTGCCATTTAGTCTGTTCAAACAATTCAATCTGGAAACTAAGAATACTGCCTTTAAAGGAAGAAAGGTGTTATAATTTTTATTTTATCCTTCCTTTTTTGTTCTTTCATACGCTCCCCAACATTCTTTTTCAGTCTGAGGGGCAATCTCACTGTCTAAAAATCATACACTTCAAGGGAAACTAGGCTTCCATTCATACTTCAAAGCAATCTTGAAGTTCTAACAAAATCACTTCCTGACACTTTAAAGTATCTTTAATATTAGATTTGCTTCAGTTTAGGTTTTAAATATCTTGTTCCAACCATTTGTATTTGTCTGCTTTATAATGCATTTATAAAAAGAATCTTGGCTGAACCAAAAGGAGGAAGGTGGTTAATTCAATTAAGTGTATAATACTGATAGCTCTCTGCAGGATGATGTTTCACTTTCTGGCAACTCTGGAGGGTTTCAAAACTTATTGCTTTCTTGCTTTTTTTTTTTTTTTGCTGAGAGAACAAAACCATTGAAACAAATGGTTTTGTTTCAATAAGATGTGCTGAAATGTCTATTAATGGAATATCACCTTAAGCTCTTCTCCTGGAAATAATGTTTGTCCCAAAACTTTCCAGTGAAAACCATATACTTCCTTCAAATAGTTCAGCCTTAAAATGCTACGCAGCTTCTAATGAGATTTAGTTTTGTATTTCACTGTAATACTACCGTCTGGCCAGACCTTTTTTCCTAGAGGGAAAAATCACTTCCTATACCTACTGATGATCTGCTGTTTTGAAAGAAGCAGCCAGGGCACTGCCTGCTGCTTACAACCAGGGCAGTCCTTCTCAATGGCCAGCACGACCACCTGCTCTCTTCATTCCCAAGAGCAGCCGAGGTGGTCCTTAAGTGCCTGGTATGGAGCAAGCTCACAGAATCAATACTGGAAGTGAGCCAGGCTACTCCTCACCTGTTTCAAGCACTTCCCTCAAAAGGATAGAGTTTCTTCCTTTGGCTTTGAGCTGTTCCAAGTGTCTACCTCCCTCTGTGTTTGTGTATCTAAGTTTGACAGTCAGAAGTCTTCCTGTTTAGTAGATAACCATTGACCTGCTTGCAAAAGTTTCTTGTTCAACTGTCATCCTCAGTGAATACTTCCAAGACTGATTCTGCACCATTCTGCTTAGTGAAACACGCCAGTCGCTACAGAAGGCTATACTGAGCATGGACTGCCTGAAAGAAAATATAAACCCAATATGAATAGAAAATGCAATAAAAGGAAAATTAGCTCCTACATAAGTGAAGTTATGTAAGGCAAAATATGGATTTGCTATGTAGGTTTAAAACTTGGAAAACTGTCAGGGATACAAGCTCTAGTACTGCTCAGTTACTGAAGAAAATTCAGTGATGATGAATAAAGCAGAATGTAAACATTTCACAAATGGAATATTAATATTTCATAAAACTGAGATTTTCAGATGGAGTATTTAGCACTGCACTGTGCTAATGGATATGTTCATAGGAGTCTGCCCATCCTTGTGAAAAATTCTACAAAAGCTGTTAGGAGATCTTAAACACTGCTTCCATGTGATCCTGATTCCATGTGCTGCTTGTGTTTTAGGGACTTTTACATGCTTTTGTGTTAGTTAATACATTTTCACTTGCAATTTTGACTACTTTTCTTTCAGGTTCTTGTTGCATGCTAACTGGCAACAAGCAATTCAAGCAATTAACACTTTCTCACTGCAAAATACCTAGGATATACACGGGATTTGTGGAATAGGAGGGCCCAGAAATGTTTCTAGACTATTAATCAGTGGCTTTAGTTGATAGAAGACTGTCTATAAGTGTTGGTTGTTTGGGATTTTTTTTTTGTCTTTTCCCTGTCTCTTTCTAAAGCAATCATAACTACAGTGTGACAGGGTCCCCATGCTCTGCAATGACATGCCAAGGATACTGTGCCAATGCAATAGTGAACCAGGGTTGCTTTTATAATGCTGTTCCAAAGAAGGAAACAGCAAGAGATCAGGGAGCAGCTGCTTAGTACAGTTTAGAGAGAGTGCAGGAAATGTCTGTTTCCTCAGATTCCCTTACAAACAACCATCTGGACAAGTGCTTGGTAGATATGGATGTCCTAGCCAAAACAGAAATTAAGCAGGAATTTCTAAGGGATATAGGGAAATGAATGCTCTGCTAAGGTCTAGAAGATAATGTCTCTTGTTGAATTTATCCAGTCTTTTAGGTATGGAAAGAACACATTTTCTCTCTGTCATAGTGTCTCATCCTGACTTTTCCAGATCTGTGTATTTTGGCAGGTGCTTGCACTGCTAATAACATTGTTAAGTTAGTGCGACTTTTGTCCACATTATCCTGTGTGTCATTAGATAGATTATCATTTCTTCTGTGCAGTGTGGTCCATAGGGCATCCCATTCCTGATGGGACTTTAGAGAGCTATCTGACACTGTGGGGAGGGCTGGGCAGTGCAGGTGCCTTCTGCCTTTATAGCTGTGTTAGAGTAGTTGTGTTAGTGAAACTACAGTAGACGCACTGTGTGTTAGTGAAAGTGTTTTGTGATTTTGTTTCTTTTTAAGACGTAGTTACTTCTTCTCTTCAAGTGAAAAATTAGATTGTTACTTGCTTATGTAAAAAAAAAAAATGCTTTCCCACAGTGATTTTAAGTAACAGAATGTTGTCATCTCCCAGTTTGAGTCATGCATGCAAATGGTTTTGCCATGAAACATGAGTGGTTGCACAGTCCTCTCCATAGTATTAATTAGACAGGACTTTAGTAATGTTGGCTGTGCCTGATGATTGCATTGTCCTGTAAATATCTTTCAGTACCATTTTTGCCCACATGCTTGCATAAATCCTAGAATCACTGAGGTTGGGAAAGACCACTAAGAAAGACCACTTCAGCCCAACACTACCGTACCTGTTAAACCAAGTCGTGATGTGCCACATCTATACACTTTTGAACACCTCCAGGGCTGGTGACTCTACCACTTCCCTGGGCAACCTGTTCCATTACTTGATCACTCTTTTGGTAATGATTTTTTTTTCTAATATCTAATCTAAACCTCCCCTGGGGCAACTTGAGTCCATTTCCTTCACTTGTTACTTGGGAGAAGAAAGCAGCACCCACATCACTACAGCCTCCTTTCAAGTAGTTGTAGAGAGTGAAAAGGTCTCCTTATCTATCTATAGGTGCTTCCCAGAGTGCTGTGGATTCGCAGTTCTGTAGGAGTTTGTACATTACATTTAGTTGTACTGGTATAACTAGAACTCTCTGGTAGCAGTTCCAGTTGTGCCCACAGATTTCTGATTAGAGTATCAGAAGCAACTTCAAGCTGTTGCTACACTCTCAGTAAAAATTGCAGTAACTGAGTTCCACCATAATGCCACAGCTTAGGACCGAAAATGTCAATTAAGGGCAACCAGTCTATTGAAAAATCTTTGCAGATACTCTAGTGTGCACAGGTCAACAATGCTTTGCATAGGTGCTTTTGCATCTATTGGCATTGATTCATTTATCCTTATTCCTAAGCTTCCTCCACTGGAGAACTTCACTCATTTTACATTGATGTCACAGCAGAATTGTTACTGCAGCCACTACTGGTATCTGATTTAGGGTATATATATATGTAAATCAGTTTTTAGGAAATGGGTTCTAAATTATTTTTCTTATTTCATAAAAAGGTATTTCTGAAGCTACTGCAGGACTCAGAGAAGATGCCCTGTGTTCCACAGACAGCACACCTGGACCGTACAAATGGTGCCAAATCAGCCTGTAAGTAGAAAATTAGGTACATTCTGAAGCAGCCAGATTTACAAAGACCACAAATGCAAAGATGAGCATGCACAAAGTTCCTAAATGGAGAATACTGCTGTTACTATACTGTAATTCTTTTTTTTTTGTGTGTGTGTGTAAAGTGATCTGCTTTGGGTACAAGGTTTTTATGTGTCTTCTGTAACTCACCTCTGCATCACTTCACAGTAATATTCCCACCCTTCTATTATGTGCATGCATACACATAAGCATTCATTCACTGCATCAACGTTAATTTACTGCTTCCTACCAGCATCTGGAAACTAAATACACTCTTTAACTCATACTGAAAATGGATAAATATTACTGAAATATACCACAGGTATAAAATCTGTCACCTATTAGAAAGGTATGCTCACCTCCATCCGTATGTAAACAGAAACAAAAAAAAAGTAAAAAACTGTTGTCACCCCATGTTAGAAAACCCCTTATCCTCTCAAGAGACGTGTTATTTCAGTGTTTGTTTCTTTTAAAACAAGTATTTCATGCTCTCTTTTTCCTTGTCCTACAAGCCTGGGAGGAGGTCCTCATTTACATTTCTGAAACTTTAGGAGTCTTATTCACCTTAAAACTCTTCTTAGAAGTCACTAATGTGATGCCTTGCAAAATACAAGATTCAGGTTCTCTAATGATAGTGCCTATCAAGGCCATCAATATTTTTTCATTGTTCCTGGGATTATCATTCTTCTATATCCATCATGTGTCTTTCTGTTTAATGATTTATATCTATGTTATAGTCTTCTTTGGTTAGATGTCAAACATTTTGTTCTCTATGCAATCCTTTTTGTTTTACTCCTATAGAGCACAGAGATTTCCTAGTCTGTGACTGAGGACCTTCATTGTTGTCATACATTAATGGAAGTATTAATTGCGAACTAAGGTAGTGTTGTTTATTAAGATAAATTCAATTGGATCTGCAAGTAATGAATATTCAGTGCCAAGAATTGTTGTCTAAGATGAGAACTCTTATCACAAAGTGACAATTTGATACAATGACTTCTTCCAGAGAGTCTTTTTGCTGGACTATTTCAGTCCCTTACAGAGCGGATGTAAATCTATAGCAAAAAAACTCTCACTGAGCAAATATATGTACTCCTTTGAGTGGTAAAAACAAGACTTCCATTAAAAAGTACAGCTTTGAATATCCCTTTATTTTGTAACTATCAGCTGTGCATTCCTTCAATGCTCAGGTAGGATAGCTGAACCAATTTCAAATCAAAAGTCTCTCTTCTCCACATCGCATTTTTGCTAAAGTGTAAGATTTATAGTTTTTAAAGTAATGAAAACAGAGTACCTAATAACTTGATAATTTTTACCATCCACATTTCAGAGCACACAACTTAGTATTTGTTCAAGTTATTATATTAATCAAGAATTTAGTAATGAAAGAATCTGTATTTTTCAGTCTGATAAATTATAGCAAGAAAATGTGATGATAATACCATTTCTTTGGGGATGGAAGTACTGGAAAACTGTCATTCATTGCAGGTGACTGTCATTCATCATTAAGGACAGTTGTGAAATGTAGACATAAGGGATCTGGGAAATGGTCATGAAAGGTATGCATCATTGTCAAAACTAAGCAGAATACTCCACGGGCAATATTTTGACCTGTATAATTTTGTCTTTGAAAGCACATTCAAAGGTAGTAAAAACTTTCAGTTGTCAAAGCAGTCAAATGAATTTTAACCCCCCCCTAGAGCAAACAGCTGGATTGTAGAGATGATCACAGGATACTGCCATTTGAGTTGTGAAAGTACTTGGATTAGAGAGCTGATTTGACAAGGCGTGGATGTGACCACAAGCAAGAGTATCATCTGTCCTTTACCTGTATGAACCCTTGAGGTGTCAGGATTGTGTAAAAACCAAAGTGTTGCCTCTTGCCTCCCCGACCAGGAGGTGTAGTGGAGTCGTATGCATATCCTTTCTTAAACACAGCAGCTAAAAATCAGTACATTATTTAGGCTGATGACCAATGTCAAAATTAGGCAAGAGACATCACTTTAGCAAAATTATGTCACTGAATTCAGAGCTCTAATAATTTTTAATTGTGTTTTATTATATTGGATCAGGCTGGAATGGCATTATTTTGCTTCACAGTATCCCATATGGTGCTGTGTTTTGGATTTGTGACTAAAACAGGGTTGATAAGTCACCGGTGTTTTGTCTATTGCTAAGCAGTACTTGCAGTATCAAGGCTTTCTCTTTTTCCAGTTCGACCCCACCTCCCTACAGTGGGTAGGCTGAGGGTGAGCAAGAAGCTAGGAGGAGACATGACCTGGAGAGCTGAACCAAATTGAGCAAAGAGTTATTGAATGCCATATAATGTTCAGTTCAGCAATAAAATCTGAGGGGAGGGTTTTTTTTGGGAGTTAGACATTGCTACCAGACTGGCTGAGCATCAGTCTACTTGTGGGAGGTGGCATCACTTGGGTTCTCTTCTGTTTTTTTTTTTTTTCATTTGTTTTTCTTTTATTTCTCTTCGCTTCTTAAATTACCTTACCTCCATCCACAAGTTTTCTCACTTTCTCTCTTCCTATTCTCTCCCTCATCCTGCTGGAGGAGGGGAACTCTGAGCGAGCAGCTGTGTGGTGCTTAGCTGCTGGCCAGGGTGAGCACACACAATGCTGTAAAATACTGAGAATTATTTGACCCTTTCTAAATGCAGATATTAAAGGTAAGTAGCAATCCATTAATTAAATTAATTGCAACAAATTTAATATTGTTAACTTTAAAACACACTGTTAATTTCTAGTGCTTTAAGTTTCCTTTGAGGTAGGTTTACTAATAATTTTGTTTTATTCTGATGAAAAAAACTTGGAATAAAACTCACCTTTTGGTGAGAACAGTTAGCATTTTATTTTTAAGTCAGGGAATGCCTGTGTGTGCAGGCATAATAAATGTATATATTAATCCAGATATGCATAAGTGATTTCTATGCAGCTGGGTCACACGATTGATGGTTATTGTTTTGTAGATATATACAGAGCATGCAGAAAAAAGCTTGCTATGACTGCATGACAAGATCATTGGAGCCAAATAGCCTTGAGAAAATGGAAAAAACAACTCTACAGAGCCCAGTAAAATTACCATAAATGGCAGCAGGCAGTATATGTACAAAAATAATCAGGAGAGCTAAGAGCAAGTCTAAGGGGCGACTAGCTAACCATGGATAAATAATAAAATATTCTGAGCATATGCAAAACTGGAAATAAGCTAGAGAGTGGGCTCATTGGATCGTTAAGGGACCAAAACTGCAGAATTAAGACACTTGGATATCTTGCTGAAGAGTAAAATGAAATAATTTTGTAGCATTCTATGCTTTGGATATATTTGGGAGATACCAACTCTTCTAGCAGTTGAAACCTGAGACATAGTGAAACTAAATTGTAGAGAATTCAGCATGTTTAAAACTATGCTTTTCACACAGTGACATAACATTTGAAATTCATTGCCATAAAATGTTATGGAGACTATTGTAATATGTTTTAAAAAGCCAAAGGGTGGTTATTAGTGTATATAATTAATAGCTGTAGTAACAGAAGTGCTATTAAAGCTTATGTGTCTTTGAACCTCTTGGATAAGTTAGCCACTGAAAATGTTGGAGTGGAAGCAGGTTGATGCATAACTAATTTTTATGCTTGCTTAAACCTTTCTCTGAAGCAGCTGGTGTTAGCCATTTTGAAGGATATTTGGCAAAACTTTACAATGCTCCTATTAAGATTTAAGAGTTCAAAAATATACTGTAACTATAAACCACATCTAAAAACTAATTAAGAAATCTTAGCTGACAAAAAGCGGTCATCAATGGCAAAACATAAAACTGAAGAGATTTCAGTGAGTTTTCACTGGATTTCAATTCTGCTTTTTAATTTCTTTTTATCAGTAATACTGAAGTAAATATAACCTTAAATAACCTTACTTTTGGAAAAAAAACCCCAGTTGTTGCAAGGGTTGGTAGGATGGTAATGAGTCAGACCAGCCCAAAAGAGCAAGTTAGGTAACTTGAAAAGCTGAACCAGTTCTAAATAAAATGCATTTTAATTAAGCCAAATACTGGCAAATCTATGTAATGGGCAGTAATATCCTGGAAAATACTGACTCTGAAAGTTACCTAGTAATCCTGGTCAAAAGGCATATTAAGACAGTATGACTAAGGGGATTTATGTTTCAATTTGATGTGCAAAAGGACATAAAGAGGTCATTTTGACTATCAGTACAAAATGTATGAGACATGCTACAATACTATGTACAACTTTTGTGTCCACTTTTTTAAGTTTGAAAGGAAAATTTGAGAATTTAGAAAGGGAACAAAAAGAGTTCATAATGGAGGCTGAAAGTGAAGTATGAAGGCAATGTCAGGGCTCACTTAGTTTTCAAAAAGATGTAGAAGGACCTTAAAAAGCCTGAAGTTTTTTATGTGTGTTATTTAAGGGATAGTTCTAGATTTTATACGGGCAGAAGGGTAAATGCTATAAAGGAAGAAATAATAGAAACAAATAGCTGGAAGCTAAAGGCATATGTGTCTCCTAGAGGTTAATTAACATTTAGTCTACCCAGAGAAGTTCCTTCTCCTGGTGAATTTGACAGATGCCTGGGGCCTTTGCAGAAAATATGCTACAGGAAATGGTGTTATTGATTTCTTCACATGGGTAACAGGGTGGAATTTCATATCTGTTAGTAGGTGATCAAGTGGTTCCTTCTGCTCTTAGAGAGCAACTTTTAATCCACTCTGCTATGCTCCCTGTAATTACAAAATAAAGCTTTGCAGAATATTTTTTATAATATGTTTGAAGTTATATCACAACAGATTTGTTTTAACTGGAACTTCCTTCTTTCATTTCCCTGTGAAATTCTCTTAAAAGACTATAAGAATTATTTTAATGCTCTACCTTGCAAAATGCAACTTGTTTTCTGAGTACAAAACTATGGACAATAAGTAGCAGTAGCTGTCTTCAAAAAAAGTGGCTGCTGACATGAAGACAGATATTAAAATTTTCAATTTTTTGCAAACTCCTGAAAAGGAGAAGGTGCAGCACACATTTCAGTCTTCTGGTGGTCTAATAATATAGATGGCACTGCCCTTAACTTAAACACTGGACGCTGAAAAAGAAGTTTCAGAATAGCTGGTCTAAAATTCTTGGATACATCATATTTCCCTTCAGCTTTTTTATTGTTGTTTTAATTAGTTTCTTGCAGGAAATCTTGTGATTCTAGCATTTGTTGAAAACTAATATTGCCTCTTTGGCTGTGTAGAGCTTATGTCTAACCTATAAGCCCTTCTCTGATTTATTCTTGACAGTATATTCCTTGATACAGGCTCTGTTTTCTCTCAGACATGCTAGGTGCACCCTTCTGTCTCTCTCCAACCTTTCCCTTGCACTCCAGGATTTCCACTTGATTTCTTTTGTTGAGGCTATTACAATAGCTGCAGGCAGTGGAAAGATATTGGCAGCCTTTATGATCTTTCATGGTGTTTTTTAAATCTTGTCTTTTAATGAAATATTCAGGAGTCTTTTTCTCCACTCTGCAGGATTGCTTGTTTTCTATTTCATGTTGTAATGATTCCTAAGTAATTTTTACCAATAAAACAAAAAAGACTGCAAGAGAAGTAGGACTCTACTTCAGAGGATAAAGGAGATCTGGCAGACAGTACTCCAGTGTTCAGTTATTGCTTTTGAGAATGACCTGATTGCACTTTTTGGAGGTATTAAACTTTTAAAAAAATTTGCAATATCTTAAAGAAATTCTGTATTCATTATATGGATTATCTGGTCATTTGCTATCTGAAAAGCAACTGAAAGCCAAACAGCAATGGGTTGCCTGGTGTATCAACGATTGGTTGCCTGTTGTAACACTAATGTGGCTTTTGCTACATCTGTAGTAGTGTTTTCTTCCCAGCTTAAATACTGAAATCCGTTTTGGCTTATACTCTTTCTGTTCCTCAGTAGTAGGAGTTTTCCCAAAGATAACATTTACTTCTCATGTTCAAGATGAACTGATTATTTCTCACTCTCTATGATGCCTATGCGTTGGAGCAAACTTTGACTCTTAAATAATAAACACAAAGTCACACATACGATGTGAGAATATAGTTGTTGATAATAGCTAGTCTTTAGGTTTTACATGCAAACTAAATTCTGGTTGTTCCTTGCCTTGTTTTAGCTTACAGATGGAGTAGATATTTTATATATATACACAGTGTCCCTGTGTTTGTTTGTTTATTTTTATAGATTAAGGTAATATATGTATGCGCTTGCACACAGATATTTTAAAACATAACTTTGCAGTTGCACCAGCAAATACAGATACTTTAACTTTAATTATCTAAGAAAATTAATGTAATTTTTTTTGAAAAAAATTCTTATCAAGGCTAAGTATACTTTTTCCTTCTGAAAAGGAATATTGTTTAGGAAAAGAACTTTATGTAATCTTAATATCTTGCTTTGCCTAACAAGTAAATACCATCTGTATGTAGAATTTTTGGTACACATCTTCATTGTGCTACCAAGGCTTTATTAGAAGTTGCTGCTTCTACATGAAACTAGATTTTTATGTGTCCAGTATCTTCTTAGAAGTATCTCCTTTGGTGCAATAGTTATTTTTGCTCTGTCACTAAACCATTTATTTTGTATTACAAAAGCCCACAAAAGCATTGTCAAAAGTCACACCTCTGTTTTCTTGATACTAGCAACATTCTGCGGGACTGCAAGGTATTAATTTCTCAAAGCTGGCAAAAAACTGTTTTAGAGGTTACAGGGATGACATCCAAAGCAGATTCAGCATGAAAGACAGTGTTCTGAGCAGCCAACATTTAGGACTTGTTTTTGCTAACTGTTCATGACAAAATTATATAGGTCACAAGGTGACACTTTGATAAGATATGTTTATTGCACTGTTGCTAGTCAATTCCTCATTTGTAATATAGAAGTGTGACTTAGGATATGTGGACCTGTTGTTGGACTTTCGTATAGGTGGAAATCTTTACCAATATAAATTTTTTCTTTCTAGCTGTCTCCTGATCTATTTTGCTGTTTATCTAGGATACCGTAGTCATTTGAGGCATTAGAAAAAATGGAACAGTTGGTTCGATTAGTCAGGTTCCTTGTAGCTATTTAATACCACTATTTATGAGATACCAGAATGCATGAGGAAAGACATCATTCATCAAATACATTTTTCAATCATTTGCTGTAGCTGGGGTTCTGAATAAAACACGTTTCCTGCAGAACTCTGTCATCTTTCAGTTTTGAATTGCTTCCCTGCGATAACTCTGATAGGATTTTATTGTTCATAGAATAACTCCAGTAGAGACAGTGTCTAAAAATATTCTTGATTATGGAAGTTACAGTATTTTAGACCAAATACTTGGTTCGTATTAAGGTAAGACTTGCACAAATTATAAAAGTTAAAGTGGCTAAGAATGCCCTTATCTATCAGGGTAAAATCTTGGCCTTGCTGGAGAGGTTTGCTCCATTTCCTGTCTGAGTTTTTTCTGAGTGAACTTCTCAGGAGACCTATTCTAGGGTGCTTTATACAGTGCTTTCAAAGCGATTCACTGCAAGCTGAGCAGCTGCATAGCAAAATCACCTGCAGTACAAAACTGGACAATTACAGTTTACAAGTCCCCTTTCTGGGAAGCAAGTTACCAGTGGGAAACATTTGAGAATACCTGGTTTGAATATATAGTTCCTTCAATTCGTGCTATATTTAATTGATCTAGTTTGAAAATGTAAAGGTATTTAGTCTTACACTTAATGTTAAATGCTGTGGTAGAGAAAATATTTAGATTGTATTGCTGTCGTCCTCTTTCATCAAATCTTCCCCAAACACAGCAAAAGTGCTGTGGATTGTAGCCCTATTATCTACATTGTGTTCAACCTTGAAAGGTAACCTGAGTCTACAGGTTGATTTCAGTAAGCTGAATTCTAATAGCTTTCTGAATATAGATTTACACTTTTACAAAGGAAAGGAACTGACCTCAAGAAGTGTGTGACTTGTTATAACAAGAGGGTGTATTCTCATGCAGATGTAGCTGTTGGATGTTTGCCTGTGCAGTACAAAGGTATTCTTACTCTCTGCCAATTCAGAGTGATATATATATATATATATACATGAAGTCAGCTGGGATCTTTTTTTGGCAGTTCTGACAGACTGTACTTCTCCTCTGCTTTTGTATTTTTAAAGAAAACAGGCAGAAGGTGCAAATAGGCTTCCATTTGTGGCCAACATTCTGTGCCCATTTTTCAACTGTTCCTCCTCATGTCCCCTCCTCCATATAACAATTTATTGCAGGTGCATCACTGCAGAGGAGAAAATAGTACAATAAAAGTGATTCTATTTGGAAAATTATCTCGTGGAAATTGAAATTAAGATACCCATTAATGTTGCAATTAATCATGCAGAAAGAGAACTAAGGCTCCAAAAATTATAGTAATCTTCCTTTTCAGGGTGTGATAGGGTTGTGTCCACTTGGCTGAATGCTGGTGTTTTATTTTGTTTTCAAAGAATATGCCCACCTCATCACGGTGAAGGTGTTCTGGCCACAGTAGATTTCACCACACAAAGCTAAAAAATACTTGGTGCTTAGTTCCAATTTCCTTTTGAGTATAGTTTAGGTTGGCAGCAACCCCAAATAAAATGTAGAGAGAGGAGAGATTAAATCAAGGCAAGGCAGAAGAAAACATGGAAATGTAACAACAAACTTTGTAGAAGACAATGAAAGTCACAGTTGTAGAAAGAAATTAACCCCTATATTTATGAATTATGAGAGCAGTACATTCTGCAACGTGTCCTTCTCTTCCTTCAGCACCAGACTCCTTTAGATGGATTTCCATCAAACTAGCTTGACTCTCAGTGTAACAATACTGTTTTGGTTTCCTTTGGGTTCTATAGGGTGATGGATAGGAATGAATTACCATTGTTTCCCATTTCTTTGTGCTTGTGTGCTATTTGTGTGCTTTTGATTGGGGAAGAGAAGAAAACTGACTATTTCTGTACTAGAAAATTGTCCTTTCATTGAAAGTTATGACAGTGCTTTTGTAACTAGAGTAGATACTTGTACCATTCACTAAAAATGTTACATTCCAAAATAAATGTGTACTCATTTGGGTTTCTGTTATGGCTAATTGCCTGTCCATTTTCATACTATAATGAAAATAGTAATAGTAAAAACAACAGCTGGTGGTTTGACATCAGCTAACACTTCACCAGCAACTGTGGTGGCTTTTTCCTAGCTTTTGTGGTGGCTATTACTGTTTATTATAATAGTAGTGGTACTGTGGAAACCCTATCTAAAGCCAAGCCCTGTTACTCCAGACAGTTGCTCCTGCGGACTAATAGCAAGGATAAAAAAACCCACCCAGATTCTTACTACTTTGACAGCTTGCTTAAGGTTGAATGCAATGAGTAGATAAACAGACAAATAAATCTGGGAAGGTAAGACTGCAAATCAAGTCCATAAATTAGATGCAGAGGGCTTGGTTCACTGACTTTCTAACCATCATATTTACTTTACTTGCTGAATGCTATTTGCACTCATTGCCTTCCCCAAATTTACCCTAAAAATAAAGAATGGCTGTGTTTCACATCTGTTATATTACCATGCATGAAGTGCTTTGCATGGTATGAAATTTATACTTTTAGAGGATCTTCTGTTATTTGAGTGAAGAGAAAAGGATTTTTTGCACTAGTATAAGTGCATTAAATAGAAAATTCAAACCCTCAGGAAATTATACATGTTGTTCAGTATTAGGGGCTGGCTTACTTTTTTATCTTGTTATGGACATTATAGATACCTGGGTTAATACTTCATATGATAGAATATCGTAGATCTTTGCAGCAACACACTCTGATGCTGGGCTGCTGTAGGAAGTGTAGGTTAAATGGACTCTGTTCAAGTTTGCTTAATAATCTGTACAAAAGTTGAAGAGGTTGAGGGTCAGAAATCAATCTTTTTTTTTTGTGGTAGTCATTTTCTGCTGAAACTCTGGTTCCACACTTTCACCTCTAACTGCTTAGCCTATGTCAGCAAAGGCAATATGCCCATTTAATGAGCTCTTGAAAATCTAGGATAATGTATTCTATTCAGTTTATTTTGTTAACTATATATTATTCTATTCAGTTTTGATATTCAGTTCCCAAAATTTATTCCTGGTTTTAATTATTTCTAAGTTTGCTAGTTAGCCATCCCAAAGTTATCTCGTGGAAGAAAGGGTTAAGATACATCTGTGAGCAAGAGGACTGGAGTGTTTTAGATCGGTGCCTGAAGTTTCAATCAAATTTCATGTGAGACAATGACTGGAGAACTCCTCATTTGACCTGCTCCTCCCCTCTGAACAGCAAAAAATATTCCTTTATTTGGTGACAAATTGACATTTGTTGTGTGTTGCATACATTTTTTTCAGATTATGTCATAGTGTTTTGTGAAAAACTAAAATAAAAGAACAGGAAGGAGGGGGACTAAACCCTGCTATACATCTGTCTTGTTTCTTTCCTTTTCTCCAGTGGATGCTAGCATTGTGTTTTCCACTGCCATTTAATTATGTGCCTTTTGTGAGTCTCTACAATGTGTTTGCCACCTGCAACAAAGCTGAATGAAATTTCTGGATGAAAACAATGATGTCTAGGATCAAATATTGTTGCTTGGAGGCAACTTTGGCACTGATTTGATCACAATACAGCAAGAAACAGTAACGAAAATTATTTAATGGATAAAGCCTTTTTGTTTTCCAACTGCTGCATGTTTTACACTTTTTATTCTGCACAAAAGCACTTTACCTGGCTATATTTTTTGTTTAGCCAGTGAAGATCAAATATATCTCCTTTTTAACGAGTTGAGTGGGGGTACTGTAAATTGTTCTTGCCTCTAGGAGATTAGGTACAGTGGTGCCCTATCTGTTCTTCAGCCTCTTTCACATTGTTGTGGGTAGATCATAGCTGCTGTGTTTAGGCCTGACTTCAGAGTTAATTCCTTCTAAATAGAGGGTAGGTAGTTTGAATGGCCATATCCTTTTTCTAGGCTTCTTTCCTACAAATGAACTTTTGCTTAGATGCTTTGCTGTAGGAAATGCAAAATAAGCAGCTTTACAGGTTTGCTGACAGTTTTTCTAGGGACAATTTTATGGTTTGTGGGGTTTGGTTGTTGGATTTTTGTGGTGAGAATATTCAGCGTGTTTTTCTGGTTATGTTGGTTCTTTCTTGATTTTCCAGTTACATACTTCTTGCTGACCTTTCAGTGGTATTCATTGTGCTAAAATATTAATGAAGTTGAAGAATAAGAATGTCTTAGATAAAGTAAGGAAAAACTCTTATCATTCAACTATCTGGCTTTAGGTGATTTGACATGTGGTGGGGATTCTCCACAGGATTGTGGAGTAATAGACACCAATGCTTTGGGGTTCAAAATATTCTACTGGTGAACTCTGTAGTCACCTAGATCTCAAAGGCAGATGAGACAGGTCCATGCAGAATCCTAGTCTGGAATCTGGGGCCAAGAATATAAAGCTGAACTTTTAATTTAAAAAACCTTTCTCCCTTCAAAGAATGTTGCTTAACTTGATTAAGTAGTATCTATGAGAGAGGGAGGACGAACTGTAAAGTTTACTGAAGTTTTGCTTTTCTGGGCAGAAATTCTTAAGACAAAACTAATTTGAATCAACTTTTTAGAAGAAATATTCAAAATGCTTAAAATAGTAAATGTTCTGGGGGAAAATAAGAGCATTTGTATCTAAAAATGCCAGAAGGGAATTTCTCTTGTGAAATTCACTGGAAACGTAGATTTTTCAGACCAGCTCTGCAAGGAGACAGTTTACGACCCTATTACATATAAGCAGGACTCGATTATAGTATGAAGCACAGACTAGAGGGACTCCCTTTATATCTCCCACTGTTGAAGTGACTTTCATTCAAGTGTCCTTCATGAAAATCAGTTCTCAAAATTGTCCTGGGAAAAAAAATATTATATTTATTTTTATAATGAGTAAAAAAAATGTAAAAAGGTGAAAGACATTTTTATAGCTTTTAGTGTAATGCTGTGCACAGATTGGGCTAGAACTGATTCTGTGCCACTGTGGCATATGCAGAAATTCCAAATGATGTCAGATCACTAGCTCAACGTAGAACTACTTGTTGGCGCAGAACCTTTGATAAGCTAACTAATAGATACTGCTTCCAAATACAACTGGTTTCATGTGATTTAGCTGAACTGTTTTGCCAGGATATTTCAGTTCCAGCATTGTTTTCCCCAAATCTAGACTTCCTCTGAATGGCTTGTCTAAATGCCAAAATGACAGAAGCAGAATTGAAAATGCCTAATCATGACTGTTAATATTACCATTGCATAGCCATTTTTTCTTCATTTTATTAGGCCATGAAAAAGTTTAGAATTACATTGTTTTCTAGAAGGGCAAAACAGGGGAGAAAAGACCATTTAATATCCAGTTAGAGACTCTTAACAATATTTGGTTCCATTCTTCTAGAGCAGTCTATGAATAAGGATTTTCAGAATCTTTGCTCCCAAATTTTAGCCGCTACCCTGTTATTAGCTGTATGAATTAGGAAGTGCTACAAATCTTTTCCACAACACAAAGGAGATTCTCAATGAATTGGGAAGTACAACCTAATTGTGAACATAATTGCACTTCTTGCAGATAATTGCAATAGTAAGTCAAGCAAGACAGCTTTTAACAGTTGGGTCAGATTTTTAATTTTGTGATGTAAATTATTAATGGGAATATTTCCATAAGCTTTCTGCATAAAAATTGACTTCATAACAGAGAAGTCAGCTGGTCTTGTCTTCTAGCCTTTATGATTGTCTTTGGTAGTCAGAAACTGTTTTCCCATAAATGTGTGCTTCTTTTGTCTCCTGACAAACCCATCAAATATAGGTGATAGGTGGTGAATTGCTTGAAAGTTTTATGAAATAAAAATTAATTTTGTAGGTTCCAGTTAAAAGAAAATTGAGTAAGATTATGCATGTAACATTAAGAAACATAAAAGGTTAAAAGACAAGTGTACACAGGAACAGTATTTAGCTTTTTAATTTTTGGAGGGATTTAATACCTTTGGAATCTTGAAAGACATATCGAGTTAATTAGGGAAAGCCCAGTGCAAGCCACTTTTCACAGTGTGGCTGCAGTCATACAAAATGGTATGATGCATAAAGAAGACAAGCAGATAGGTACACGAATGCATAATGCTATTGTATAACTAGGTAGTGCTTCCATATCTGATAGACAACTGTGTAAAACAAAATGTATCTTGAGTCTGATACAGTGGTAATACAAGGGGACTTGAGGCAAGTGGTGAGTGTGATTAGGACTATAAAGATTTTTATAAGAGGAGACAGAAAGGTTGAGATTATTTATACAGAAGATAGATTGGAAACTACTATAACCTGCCTCCTAAAGTGAGATTTAAGACCATATGCAAATAAAATAAATTCAAGAAAGATAAAGATGTTTGTCTTTTTACTTGAAACACCTGAATGTTTCAAGGTATTCAAGGTCATGAAGACAAATGAAAAGAAGATTCAGGATGATATTTGTCACCTTTCTCAATCAGAATTTCAAATAATAAATATACACTTTTTTTAGAAAAGACAATTTAAAAAAGAAGAAATACCAGAGGCAAATATATACTATTAACATAAAGTTTTATTGCATCATCTTGTGATGTGTCTTGGCTGGCCAGCATTAAATTCATTGAGTAAGCAACAGAATATTGGACAAAATGGACAATAATTTTTATTCAGTATGACAGTTTCCCCTCCTATTGCAATATGAATAAATTTGTACAATTTCTTTCTTTTCCATTTGTTAAGAAAAAAGAATGAATGGGAGCTTTGATTTCCTTTTCAGTTCCCAAAAAGTAGTTGTCATAGTCCTCTTTCAGAGATTGAAAGGGGCAAATATTGAAGCATCTTTCACTCAGATGTTATGTTTATAGTCTATGAAGGGGTTCAGGACTACAGCAAATATCTCATTCTATGCTTCTTTCCTGGCATTTCATTACTTTGATAAATGAGAGATAGTATATTTTACAATTTTATGGATGCTCAGCTGGAAATAGTTGGAGAATCTGTTTTATTCTAAAAATGGTCATCCCTTCAAAATTGATCTCCTTCAAATTGTCTCAATTTTCGTTATTGAGTCAACTATTGGAAGTCTTACTATAATATTTCAAAGTTCTTAATAATTTCATCAGAATTATAGGTTCCAAGCACAAAATATAACTGTTCTTCTTTGGGGCACTTGAACCGTGACGTAAATTTTATTTTCTTTCCACAGAGATTCAAAATCCTAAATCCCATTTGTGTTCCATATCAAATTATAAACACATGGCTGGGATTGTGACTATTCAAGATAGAATTTCTGTTCTATGGGATATTTTGGGGAAAAAAGAAATATCGTTGTGTTGCAGAATGAAAATAATAAACACTGGATTTTTCCCCCCCAGAAATAAAATGACAATTAATTATTCAGAGTTAACTGGAATCTGATAGAATCAGAGAATATTAAGGTTGGAAAAGTGGGTCAATTGGGTCAGGTAAGAACAGATTATTCGGTGCCTTGTCCAGCCTGGTTTTGAGTTTTGGTTGCCACCCTCACAGTAAATTTTTTTTCCCTGATAGATTAAGTCAGAATTTCCCATGGTCCAGCTGGTGCTTGTTGCTTCTTGTGCTTTCTCTGAGCAGAGATTTTGCTCCCCTGGTGCCCCTGTGTTCCCTGGCTGCTGCTAGAGAGCTGCTGCTGCTGCTGCCAGGAGGTTATCTGCAGTGCCTGACCTGCAGATGTTTCCTAACAGCGCAGATCCCATCCTGGTGCAGATGTGCACGCATGTGTGTGTTTTAACAAGTACTGTTAGTCAACATTTTCCTCCTCATTGCAGCCCCAGTAACCACCTGTTCCTCAGTTGGACCTAGTACCGCTGCTCACAGTGCGCAGTGTGGTGCCTGGCAGTTTGCACAATGGTTCTTGCAGTCATCCTCACCCTATTTGCTCTAAGGACACCGTGGGAAATGTGTCGCAGACTTTGCTAAGACAAAGTAAACAGCAGCCGCTGTTCTTTCTTCATTTGCCAAACTAGTCCTGTGTTCATAGCAAGCTCTCAGGTGGCATGGTTCAACCTTACTAAGTCCATGTTGTCTATTTCAGGTTATTTCTTGGTTTTAAAATCCTGGGTGATGCTTACTGGAGGATTTCATCTGTAACCTTCCCAGACACAAAGGAGGATTAGTTTGTATTTGCCTAGATTCTTCTTTTTGCTCCTTTTGAAGGTGGATGTGGTATTTATCTTTCTCAAAAAATCTTAGCCTTGAAGTCTGTGTGAGGTATTCTGTGTCACTGTGAAGTCCTATCTCACATAGCTTCATCCTCTTCTGTACGCCCAAACCCTAAAAAGCCAGAGTCTTCACAATGTCTCTACTAGATTATAACTTTTGATGGCAAAATACATATAATTTTTAACCTAAGTTATCGTAAGTTTATAATTCACACTCCAGTTGTTTGAGAGGTCTCAATATATAGAAGGGAAGGTAATAAGACACAAATCACAGAGTCATAAAATATAGTACATCTTTGAGCACTGTGATAAACAGGCTATTCAGTCTTGCAACAGTGCACATACTTGTGGCACTACATCTACCAGACACTGCTAAACTGTAAGGAAGAAAAGAGGCTGAAGCACTTTCAGTCTGGCAAGGCCGTAAGAAAGAGAAGCAGATAATAGCTTGCCCCTACCTAGAAGGCATTAAGGTCTAAAATGCAGGCAAAGTGTGATTCACAACTCTCTAACCAGGAAAAATAAAATGAAATTAAGAGAGAGTTTATCAGGAAAATGTCTGATTTGTGAAATGTTTATAAAGCTGTTGACACACTTCCATGGGAATGTGAAGGACAGCCCTGGAGATGGGATTATGAAAACTACATTGACTAACCCATTAGAAGTATTTGTCAGTTCCATATGAGCAAAGAAATGAAGGGAACACTAATGAAAATCCGCATCTCCAGCAGCTATAATGCTGTATTTCATACTCTGAAGACATCTCATTGAAATCCTTGTGGAAGAGTTGTCACTGATTTCAGTCAAGGTGGATCAAAACCTTAGTGCTAATACAGACCATGGTTGTATTCATTTGTCTAGAAGCTAAGATGGCAATACACAAGGAATGGTTGTGCTAGTGCAAAGACCATGGGAAAATAGGTATTCAGTACTTGGCTAGCTGTGTGCAGGATGCTACAGAGATAATGTGTTATTTGAATATCTGTTTTCCCTTGCAAGAAGTGTTAATTAGTTATACTGGCGGGATTACACTCTTCCATCCAGGATAACAGTGTAAGTTTGTGAAGTTCTGTCTTTTTCCCATCAATAAGACTATTACATTCTATATTTGAAAATGCAGCACATGAAAGTTCAGTTTTACTTTCCTTGTTTGTCAAGATGGTTGTTTTTTATCTCATTCAGATATCTCACTTATGGGGACCTCAAGTATGTGTGGAGTCCGTCTTGTTCTTGCACAGATCGTTGCCCTTCTGATGAAGAGGTTTCACTGCACTAGGCGAGACTGGAGAGGAAGTCTGTTAAATATCCTGATGCCTGTACTCTTTGTTGCACTGGCAATGGCCTTGTTTAGTGTGAAACCACTGGCTATTGATTATCCTTCTCTCAAGCTGACACCAAGACTTTATGATAATGCAGAATCCTTCTTTAGGTAAAGGGCTCATCCGTCATAATCCATATCCATGATTCTGGGACATTTACCCTTGAGTTCTCCTATTTTAAAGATTTTTTTCACCCTAGGAAGGACTTATTTTTTAGAATAACTGTTTAGTTTTCAGATGTTTAGTACATTTTTATAGTTTTTTATGATTGAGAGAGAAAATTAGAAAAGCATTGTGTAAAGGATTTTCATGAGAAAAAGGCAAAGACTTTGGAGCGGTTTGAACTGGGTAATCTGTTTTGATACCAGTAATGATCATTTATATGTAAATCCACAAGTGTATTTAAACAAGACTTTCCATGCTTCATTTTAACTTCTTGTCTAGGTCTGGACCCATTTTCTAAAAATAATTCTCGGGTTTGAAAGTGTCATACAGTATTAACAAAACCTGATAGGGATAGATTATATAGTGCTTTAATTTCTTGGTAAACACGTAGGATCTTGTGTCTAAAAGTTAATAGAACTGGACATATTAATATTTGAGTTTCTTTTTTGTTTGTTTTTTTTTCCCCCACCTTCCTGTGGCCAACTTGGAATAGCACTGAAGATGACAACCTAGGAAACCTTTCACAGATCCTATTGAGATATTTCTCTGATTGGGACAACACATGCATGCATTCAGAACAAGGGTAATCATGAATAACGTAAATGCTTTCTTAACTGTAAATTGTAAATATAGTAAATTCATTATTTTATGTCTGTGTAATGTGGATTGTCTTGAGCTTTTCTTGGTAGTGTGAGGTTAATGACAAATCTGTTCTCATGAAGGAGCTGGCATCCTGGTCAAGTGCATAAGTAGGCTTCATTGTTTAAAGTCTAATGTGAAATCCTTAAAAGTCAGTGAGAGTTTTCTGATGAATTTCAGCAGAAACTTGGTCAAGTCTGGTGTCCGTATGAATGAAGGTTAGACAATAATTGCAATAGATTTTAGGAAATATTCCAGATTTTCAAATTTAGGATGCAGAATGGTGACCACGTTTTACTTATTGCTGCAAACACAAGGCATGCAACTCATTTGCGGCTTTACTTATATAAATATTTTTTGTTAATCCAATTTGATACAAATGAACAACATTGATACAGCTTTAGATACAGCTGCCACTGTGATAAAATGCTAAAAGGGTGTTTCAAATGCCAGATCTTCTTGTTACTCTGGATTTCTTGAGCAATATATTCCTTTCACATAATGGTTGTTCCTATCGTCATGTTTATTCCCATTAGAAAAAATAACTCATGTTGGCAGATGGAATCTGTGTCATCCCAGGATTCATGCAGATGTGTGGCTGAAAAAGAGGTACATTGTTTTATGTATACTTATGTTTGTAAACATTATGTGTGTGTATATTACATCTAATACCTTGACCCTTCTTTTTGAAAAGTTAGAGAAAGGCATGAGGAAATAAACACTCATAGCATTGGCTTTGTTATGATTGGAGATTCCTCCTGTTTCATATAATGCTTCAGCCACACGTAGTAAAGTCTTCAGGGAAACATCTTGCACAATTTTGATATGTATATATAATTGTGTGTATATAGGAGTGGTTATAGATATATTTGAAATAACAGGAATGCTGAAGTATTCTCATCAGATGTGACTTTGCTTTAAGGATGTTATTGAACTTTGCTTGCAAAAAATCTCATGTAAAACAAGTTTAAAACATAACATTACCATACTATCTAGAAGACTACCTACTTTCAAAAGGGGAGGGCAGGTCATCTTAGCTGATAGAAGGTACCAGGGCATCTGCATTTGAATGAGATTTAATTGTTAGGGTTTGGTTTTGATTTGGATTGTATATTTGAAAATAAAAGAGCCTTCAAGGAAACAAAACATTTAGAAAAAATAATAAACTTCTGACCTTCTTGACTGAGTTTTCTTGCTAGCTCTGAGGTGGAGCAATAAACAAGAGCGTGAAACTGTATCTGAAGTGACAAATTTATTTCCCTGAACTGGACCATTGTATCAAATATGCTCTTTCCTTCATAAAGATATAAATATTTAGAGTAAGAGTGGCATCTGAAATATAGCAATACAGTTTTGGGAAAAGCAGAAGGAGGATATTAATTTTTTACTTTGCTGGGCAAGGAACAAATTTGCTTCTAATACTAGCTGATACTTAAAACATGAGAAGCTTAAATAAAATTGGAATGAGAACTCCAACAGGGAGAGGCCCTTTAACCCTGAAAGCTCAAAAGAGAGATGTCACTTGACAGTGAAGCAGAATCTGTCTGGGAGCTACAGAAAATCAGAATCTCTGAGAGTGAATTATAATTTGTTTAGAATCAAAATATCAACTAAGCCTTAAAATTTTTCAGTTGATATATATAATATATATTATAAAGCTTCTGAGATGCTGATCATATCTGAGTCCTTTTCTTTATTTGTGAGAATATCCCACTGAATCATTAGAAAATATCTTCCTGTATTGTTCTCTTCAGTCCACTAATGAAACTTTTAGAAGCATAATGCATTAATTAAAACTTTATTTTCATCTCAGATTCATCTGGTGCCTTTTTTGTATTTCTTCTTAGGGACAAGTGAATAGCAGTGTTGACTTTTTAATTGTTGAGAACTTTTCTAAACACTTGTACAAATTTTGATGTTTTTAAGAAAAAACTGACAGGGTTTCAAGAGAATTCAAAAGTGGTTCTAGTAAGTAGATGACTCAATTATTTGTGATGTCTTATAAACATAAAATCATACATAATTATTGAAAAGTTATCAAACCTGAGAAAGGCAAATCAATGCTGTAAAACCTATGTAAAAACTAAAAAATATGGCAAAATGTAGTAACGCTGGTTTTTAAGATTGCTTTACTTGTTTTATGTCTACTGTTTTTCAGATGTGTCCAATTTTCAATACCTCTGCTCCTTATGTGAAGAATAAGAAAGGACATATTTTGTATAATCTTTCAGAGTTCCTTGTGGAAGAATATTTAGTGAGACCTTCCAACAAAGCAAGGTAACCTTAAAATATCTAACCTTTGTTTATCTTTTGTGTATAAAAAGCAGAGTCCTTACTAATCCAAAGCATTGACCTATGTCACTGAGACTATAAAGGGCAGTTGCCTATTTCTGTAGTTGTTATCAAGGTATAGAGTTAGGCTAAGGGTAAAACGGAATCACCTTTATGGTCACTTCTCAGAGCTTTCTCCAGCAGTTGCATGATAATTGCCTCTAGGCATACCCTGGCTCTTCTTGCTACACAGTAAGTTATTTCAGCGTCTCAGAGACGGAAATATGCATATGAAAATCAGATGAAAAATATAGTTTCCATTCCTCAGAGACTCAATCAAATAGAGGTGGATATACTGCAATTCATCTTTTCTTTGAACTAAATGGCTAGTACCCCCCCCCCCCCCCCCCCAAAAGCTAGAATATGAACGGAGTAGGAAGAGATCAGGCAGTTGAGGATGTTTCTGAAAGCCAGTAATACGATTGCTCTCAAACCCTCTTGTTGCTCACAGATTTCAGCTTTCAGAAAGTAAAAATTCTTATCTGAGGGAATTCCTTCGTTGGAAAAGAGCAATAATGTACACCTGATTCAAGAATATATTGATCTTTTGGTTTTAACAGAGAAGAGATTTGTGAAAAATATAGCATTAATGTAGATATTGCCATTTTATAATTGTAAGAAAAGACTGCTAAACTTAAGGCTTGCTCTCATTTTATTTTCTCTTTCCAGATATGGTGGTTGGTCTTTTGGAGGAAGGAAAACATCTGAACTCCAGGATAAAAAACTGAATAATGCCAAATCCAAGCCCCTGGCTAAGGTAAAGGTTTCATATATGTGTGTGCATTTGTTGCTTATTTATTCAGGCTTCAGACTTCACAGCACTCAGCAAATAAATTCTTACATAAAATACTTGCATTTTGAAATTGGGAATATAACCCTCTGTCTGTTATATTCCACCTCTATGTTCAGAATTGTTGAAGCATTCTTGTCTGCTCTGAAAAGCAGTATTATATTAGTCAAATGATATAGCTTTTTTTTTTTTTTCCTGGGAACTTATTTCACAGTCTAAATGAGCTCATATTTAAAACATTTTTAAGGAGTCAGATATTCTTGTTTGTTTGCTTGTTTGTTTACTATAAAGAGTCGATGTCAGAATTAACCAAAGTTCATTGAACTTTTGTTCAAAACTTATGTTATTATTGATTTCTTGTTTTTTTCATTCTTGCCGGAAGACTTTTCTTTGCTACATTTCTTACTTTCATCTTCCCCCATCTTTCAACCCAGTTCCCTCACCCCTCCAAACAAAGTAAAGTTTTATCTTCTAGTATTAGCTACTTCTGCATAACAAATATGCTACCCTGTGTTTATAATTCCTTTCCATATATAAGTAACTTTCCATTTTTATGCCAGAGAAACCGAAGTGTGCCTTGCTGAAATTAGGTTGTGAAATCTGAGTCTCTTCTTGACAGTATATCACACAGCCTTGCATTGCTACACAGAGACATTGTATTCTGTCTGGAGCTACTTCAGAAATTAGGAAAAGAAGGATTATTCCAAGCACAACTGAAATAAAGAGCTTTTCTGTGAGACTTTTTGGTTAGATCTGGAACGATACAGTGACGCTGTGAAAACTTGGGATGGGACCTACTGGTTTACAGCTGATTATTTGTGCAAGGGATTTTATTTTCATTGGAATTCTTTGAAAGGTTCTTTTGAGATCCATTCAAATGTAGACCAGCAATGAGCAGAGGAACAGCAGTCTTGGAGCAGTACTAAAAAATATCATTGAGTGGTGAAACAGTTTTTTTGAGAGGAAGCTGTGGACTTCCCAGATTAGAATATAAAAGAAAAATGTTTCTGCCTTTAAACTGTTTTATGTGGATATAGAAACTTGATTTAATTTGCTCTTATAGAAGAAGAAGAGAAGGGACAGTGTAAAAATGTTCTATCCCAGAATTTATTTTGGGACAAAGTGTTAAAGCAACATAGAGGTATTCTCCAATTCAATATAATTTCGCGTTTAGTTTTGCAAAGTTACTGCCTGTTTGCAATGTCTGCTCCGTGTAGTTTCATTAAAAATCTCTATCTTTTATACAGTCTACCTTTTATATATTTTCATTTTGCTCATTTATGATCTCCCTTCTACTCTCAGATTTCTTAAGCTTTAAACTTCATTCCATCAATACTTCATTAGGAATCTGAAACCCTAGAAGACTGCAGTAAGATGTGCTTTTGAGACTGCTATTTTTGTCCTATGTATCTTTAATCATTTTAGATTCTTCTTTTGACATGTCTGCACTGTGGTGGTTTTTGTCAGGGTCATTTTTTAAACGTCTTTGGTAGAGAGCTCCACCTGCCATCAGCAAAGGGATAAATTATATTTATACTGTTAGTTAGTAAACTTCCTACTTCAGATCCAAAGAAAATCGCAGAGCAGACTTATAAAGGGCACTGTGTTATCTAAAATACCTCATGGAAGTTGTTGTTGACTGATGCAATGTCAAATTATTGCATTAACCTTTCAGTAATTAATGACTAGACTTTTACTTTGACCTTTCAGGCTTGTTCATGAGACAGTGAATGTACCATTTACATAGCCTTGTATGAAGGAAAATGAGAAATTTGCATTTGAAGAGACTTACTGTATTATTCATTTAATTTTAGAAAATTTCTGAATCCTTGTACACTACTCTCTACTACTCAAAAAGTCAACAAATTTTCCATTTCAAATTAAAAATGCCTATTCAATATCTATTTTACTTTACCTTATCATACCATGCTGTATATATTTCATCCCTCTGTAAATAATCACCTGTGTGGCACACAAGAGAACACAAAAGATATTTCAGGTGGAACTAATTTTTTTTCCTTTTTATATCTTAGCTTTGCAATCAACTTAGAATAAGGCACAGAATCTTAGAAAAAAGAATTTCTGTTGAAATGAACAATTTCAAATGCCTCTTTTTCCAGATTATAAACAATTAAATATCTACTTTCAGTTTGATTATTTCCTGGAAGTTTGGTTCAGTTACATAATGTAGCTTAAAGGAAGAATTCTAATTAATGTGTGAGATATTGAAATGTATTTTTGCACAGAATGCTGTGTTGTGGGTTTTGTATTTTGATTTGATAATTGATCACATTACTATCTTTTTGATGTGTTCAGTGTACAAGAGATCTTTCCCTTGCTTCCTTAAATGAGGATGTGTTGTTGAATGTTGCTTTTTTGTTTTCTTAATTGTATTTTTTTTCAATACAATGAAACACAATTTCCCTGGAGTTTCATCATGTATGTAAAACTTTCTATTTGGCACAAAACTTTTAACAAAAGGTAGAATAAAAAACGGGGGTGTGAGGCTGTGAAAAAGACTGGATCCTTGATCACTTGCTAATATTTCTTTGCTCTGGTTGGTATTTGCACTGGAGATCCAGCAGTGCAAAAGTTCTTTTTTACTTAGTTTCTTTAAAAACCTCTCTTCTTGATTAAAGAATGGGAGATCTAGCTTGTGCAGTAATTTGTGGGAAATGAGCTGGAGGACAAAGGAGTTGCATATGAGTTTGCAAAGAGAGGAGGAGTTTGGGATTTGTTCTTTATTCTCTTCTTTAAATGTGGTGATGTGAGATATTGTTGAGATTTCAAACAATTGTGACGACCACATAAAGAAGAGTAAAAGATATAAAGGGTGATGTAAACAAGAGCAGTGGTAGACCAACGCTACTAGTTTTTTAGATAATAGTTAACAGAGCTTATGACAAAGAAGATTCAAGGGTGAGCGGCCTAGAAGAAATGACAGTGGAGCTCAGAGTGCTGTTTGATATAGACAATTAGTGTTGTAAACCTTGCCTCACAACAGAACAAATTGTGGAGATCCAAGCAAGTAGGTAGTCCGGAAAATAAATCAGAAGAAAGTAATTATTAAGAGGGAAAAATAGAAGTGAAGATTAGACAACCTACACTGGGAAGAACCTAGAGAAGAATGCAGCAAGAAAAACAGCCCGAATCTAGAACTAGTGTCCAAGCAGTGATTGTAGCTGAATACTACAAGAAAGAAAAAAACCCACAATTATCTGCAAGTAAATTGAAGAAAACATCTGGAACTTTACACCAGTTTCAAGAAGAGACACGTACATACAGTGGAGTAGGTGAGAACAGCATCAGAGTGATGAGAAAAGAATCTTTAGGGAAGTTTCCAATATGTAACTACATAGATAGTAATTTTAGAAAAGATCTAAGAAAACAGAAATTCCAGAAGAAGAGTGTTAAGGTAAGAAAGACCTAGAGCAAAAACCATGCATTTTGCAGTGTGATTCAGAAGCCAGACACTGCGAATTCCCATGCATCAACTTGAGATGTACAAAGTGCAGATTAGCAAGTAGTTGATATGAAATATGGAAATGTGTAAATAAAAAGAGATGGAAGGTTGATGTGGTGTGAGGAATGGATAGTAATAAAAGATGATTTTAAATATGTCACTAAAATGCAAAACAAACATCATAATTTGACCTATTTTTCTGTATGGATAATATGGGTTCAAATGCATTATGATTAAAAGTAATGAGACGTAGAAATGGAGTAAATTTCCAAAGGCAAAGCAAAACTCAAATCTCAGTATATTTGGTTTTGAGATATATAAAGCTCTCAGCAATGATTCTAGCTCATGGAAGCATGAATTTTGGGTATATTTATCAAGTTGATGTGATTTGGCATGATTTGAGGATAAAGTACATGTTACAGCAGAATTACTTCCCTGTGCTCCTCAGTGAGACTGACTTGCCTTGTCTGCTTTTAAGTTTCTCCATATTAATTTCCTCTCTGCCCAACAAACCACTGATCATTGCTTATTGAAAGTGTAGACACAGTTTTGTCCTTTATAATATAATTTCATGCACGCCTTGTAAATAGTGTCTCCTTGATGCTTTCTTCCCCTGCTTTCAAGGATATTCAATTCCTAGACATTTTATGCTGTGTATCACTTCCAAATACTATTTAGGTAAGGTTTTTTGGCATTTAAATAATATTGCAATGTCAGTTTTACTGATGTTTTTGTATTTGCAGTTAATTATGTGATTTTTTTTTTCTTTTTACTCTATTTGTTCAACCAAATATGTGTAAAGGAAGGGTCACAATATTCCATTAAACCAGAGAACCTTAATTTAATAATTTAGATAGATGTCCAGCCCCAAAGGTAGGAAAAAATGCTATTAAATTCTGTTGAAAGACCTGCACAAATTAACTCATTCTGTTTTGCCTAGTTCGCCTTCTTAAGTAAATATAATAACAGGAGAATTAGATATCTTCATGCAATTCTTCAAGGCATGGGAGCTCTCAGATACGCATTCAGATTCAGCTCATTTTGACTCTCAGTTTCCATTCTGTCTTCTAGGTGTGGTACAACCAAAAAGGTTTCCATTCACTGCCATCCTACTTAAATGAACTCAATAACCTCATTCTGTGGATGAATTTGCCTCCTAAAGTGGATTGGAGACAGTACGGTAAGAGTTCTTTAAATCTTTTATTGTAGCTTTTGAAAAGCAGTTTTTAAATAAAAAATAATTTTAAGTATGAAATTTCTTCATAGTGTAAAGTAGGATTCTAACAGAGTTACACATTTCTTGAGAGGACTTGAAAGTGGAACTTTCAATTAAACAGAAGGTCTGTTTGTGTGAGGCATGTAGTACACAACAAGGTGAAATTTGAATTTACAGCTCGCTACTCTATGTGAGCTTTCTTAAAAAAGTTTCCTGTGGAGTATGTGTAAATCTGTTTGCTACATCTGGAATGATAGTCACTGTGAAACCACTGTAATGGATTGTTTAAATGGGATGACTTGCGCACAATACACTATGAATTTATAACTTCTTTGCCATTTTACTCAATATCTTTACCTAAATATCCACGGTATACCCAGAGTATCCTGTAAATTTACCCTGCAACATCATGTTCCATAGCATACTTTTATTCAAGGCAGAGAAGAGGCTGGTATTATCACATTATCATACATTAAAAAAAGAGAGATTAGCTTATTTCACACCTGAATTCTCTGATTCAGATATCCCTGAACTGTTTAAGAATGTTAAAAAAACTTTTACAAACTGACTCTTTAAAAAATTACTGCAGCCAAAGAATCAGCTGCTAACGCAGATGAACACATAGGATATTAAAACCTACTTTAAAAACTGAGCTCGATAGTTCAGGATAACGTCTGTTCATCCCTGTTCCTTTCATTCTTAAGATTCTGTTAAATGGGATTTGGTTTGTTTTAGAGAAATTTTGATGTAGCCTATGATCAATTTTTTTTTTCAAAGGTAGGATGGTTGTCTGTAATAATAACATGATTTTAACTGTGTTTACAATGAATAAGTAAGAAAGAAAACAAAAATCTGTTGAAAAAAAAAAAGGAATCCTGAGTATCTGAATATAGAAATTTGTTAAGAAATGTTTCCAAAATGTCAAGATGGCTGGGATTTTATTTTCCTAGATGACTTATGAGCATGTATTTCTCCAGAAATTTTGAATGGAATGAAAGAAGAGAATAAGAATTTTAAATAGAAATAGATTTTGAATCAAATTTCCCTGCATTTTATGAATACTAGTGATAGTAGCTCATTTTCTGTAGCAGTAGTTATCTCATTCTGTAACTTAAGTAATGTTGTTTATGTACCCTTGCTTTTTTATCTGTTACGGAGAACTGAAGGCTTAAGAGAATACAGATGGAGAAAATTGTGGTTTTCCCAAGGATTGATGAATATATTTTATTTTGTTGCATCTTACAGAGACCCGATAAGCAAAAAAGTGCTTAATAAATATTTGAAGGCTTGGACAAATATAGGCTCATTATACAGTGTTCTGGAAGTATATTTTGGCTAAGTCTCTGCAGAAGTAGAGTTTATGAACTAGGAAACAGTGTATTTATGTGCATATCTATTAGAAAAGTGCAATAAAGATGGATTGACCATGCTCTTGAAACATAATGCAGAGGTACTTGTCGGAGAAAAGCTAGAAAAACAAGTCAAATTTTCTACCTGTTTGTATGTATGTAAATGTGTGTGTACAAATATATGTATACACCTGTGTGTACATACATGTGTGTGTATCTGTAGAGACAGATGTATATGTATACTTTATTTTTTTAAAACACGCAAGAGTTTTCCAATGCTACACAGGGCACTTAAGCTCATTTCACTTTGACTTTAACTATATCTTGCTTAACAATACTGCTCTTATGGAGAAGAACTATTTATATATCCTTCTTAATGAAATAGTTATATACAATTCTGTAAATTAGCAGTCAGATGACTACGAACTGACTACTAATAACTGCAATGTTTGAAATCTATTCTTTTTTATTTCCTCCTCCCTTGCAAAGACTGGTTTCTTATATACAAGGACAGTTCTAGAATATCATCAGAAATTGCTGCAAGGAAGATTGTCAGGATGTTGCAGTAATACAGCTTTGTAATTCTGACTTACATTAATGTCATTTTTTTCCCACAGGATAACTTTTTTTTCTGTCAATAGAACCAGTGCTTCTGTTTTACTTTTAAGTGACATAAAAATAATTTGACCCTTGAAAAAGGAGTATGAGGACATAGCCTTTCCTTTCTTCACAAAAAATAAATCTTGCTTTACTGCGAGAGACTTACTTCAATAGAGCTGAGCATTACCATGGATGTAAACAGAGCAGTAACTACTATGATATTGAAACAACCTTGAAAGAGATCAACACTTTATTTAAATGCTCAAGTAAACACTGAGGAACACTTTAACTTAGCGGTTATATTCTCCAGGTATTTCTTGAGCATGAACCCAGTTGGAGTTCTCCCGAGTTCTCTGGAAGGGGGAACAGTCATTGCAGACAGCGTGGGTAAGTTCTACCCACTTTATTTGCAGGGACAGACCTCATACCTTTAATAGGAGATCAGTAGTACTAATCCAAGATTGTGATGAGTTTTAGTGACAGTGAACTGAGGAGGCAGCTAAATGCTTCTGTATAATATCTTTTCTTTGGTCAAGAGTATTAGGGAATATAGTCTTAGGATTTTATATGAGTTTGAAGGAAGAAATTGTACTCAGAAATACAGGGGACATAGACTTACACAGATCTATACCCTGAGGCATTTAGAATCATAGAACAGAATCAGAGAATAATTTATGTTGGAAAAGATCATCAAGTCCAGCCATTAACCTAGTATTACTAAGACCATCATTATTCCATGTCAGTTGGCACCACATCTACACATATTTAAAATATCTCCGGGAATGGTGATTCAACAACTTCCCTGGGCAGACTGTTCCAATGCTTGACAACTCTTTCAGTGAAGAAATTTTTCCTAATATCCAATGTAAATCTCCCCTGGTGTAATCTGAGGCCATTTCCTCCTGTGTTATCACTTGTTTCTTTGGAGAACAGATCAACATCCATCTTGCTTCAACTTCCTTTCAGGAAGTTTTAGAGAGCAATAAGGTCTCCCCTCAGCCTCGTTTTCTACAGACTACAAAACCCCAGTTCCCTCAGCTGCTACTGGTAAAACCTGTGCTCTAGAGCCTTTACCAATTTTGTTGCCTTTCTTTTAAAGTACTCCAGCACCTCAATGTCTTTCTTGTAGTGAGAGGCCCCAAACTGAACACAGTATTTGAAGTGTGGCCACATCAGTGTCAAGTACAGGGGGCCAATTGCTTCTGTAGTTGTGCCGGCCACACTATTTCTGATATAAGCCAGGACGCTATTGATCTTCTTGGCCACCTGGGCTCGCTGCTGGCTCTTAAATTCCTTGTATTCCTATAGTCCTGAGTTGTCTGGCCCTTCTTCCAAAGGTCATAAACTCTCCCTTTTTTTCCAGAGTTTCTGCTAAAGCCCTGTCTCCAGCCAGGCTGATCTTCTTCTGCCAATATGTCTTTAGGCACATGGGGACAGCCTGCTCCATTACCTTTAAGACTTCCTTCTTGAATAATGTTCATCTCTCTTGAACTCCCTTGCCCTTGAGGATTGCCTCCCAAAGAAATTTGTCGACCAGGCTCCTAAACAGAACAAAGTCTACTCTCTGGAAGACCAAGGCAGCAGTTCTACTGACACCTTTCCTTGCTTCTCCAAGAATAAACAACTCTATGATTTCATGATTGCTATGCCCAAGATGTCTCCAACCATCACATCACCCACAAGTTCTTCTCTGTTAGTAAAAAAAAGGTAGGGTGAAGTGCCTTCCCTAGTGGTCTCACTCACCAGATGTATCAGGAAGTTATCTTCCAAGCACTCCAGGAACATTCTAGACTGTTTACCCTCTGCTGTATTGTGTTTCCAGCAGACCATCTGGTAGGGTGAAGTCCCCTTGAAGACGAGGCCTAGTCAGATGTCTCCCAGTTGCTTGTAGAATGTTTTGTCTGTTTCTTCATCCTTGTTGGGTGGTCTGTAACAGAGTCCCACCATGACATCTACCTTGTTGATCTTCCTCCTGATTTGCATCTGTTCGTAAAACTGTGAAAAATACTGATTTTTTTTTTCTTGTGTCAATCCAGGATACTGACTCTTGATCATCCTGAGCATGCAGGAGAAGGAAATGATAGTTATTTGGTGATAAAAATTATTTCTAGTTTATTATTGTCTATTCTGATCTTCAAATCCTTTCTTTGCCAGTTGAGAGATTTCTTCCTTCCCTACATGCCCCGCCTCCCTCACAGGTTTATCAGTAAGCTTCTCTGTGAGGATGCTTGGAAAGTTACAGCATATGCTTCTTGTATTTTTCATATATAGAATGTTGTTGTTGTTTAAGAACATGTGTGCCAGCTGGAGGTGCATGTAAATAGACAGAAAAACAGAAATTAGCCAGATTGATTTACGTCACTTTATCATAGTTAATGGATCAGATGTCTTTTTGGAACAGCAGTTCAGGAATACTTCTTGTGTGAAATAGCTTGTCGTCGGTACCATGTGGAGAGCCACCACTAGCTTCATAACCATGTAAATGTGTGTTTCTGTTGTCAAAAAAAATCTAAGTCATCTGCCTTACTAGAAAGGAAACAAAATACATTTTGTTTTCTTGTGGGTTATAAATTCTTTGACAGATAATGAAAATGAACACATTAAACAATAAAACAAAAGTGAGAAAGACTGTTCAGCAGAGAAGGTATGTACTGGGTTTTTGTCAAAACTTCAGGTCTGGTTGGTCTTGAAGCTTATGTAAATGATGTTCGTATGTTTCAAAATCTCTGAAATTCGTAATGTAATTTTGAGCAAACAAAAAATGGAATAATAAAATAAGAGGGATAAAAATCCCCAGGGCAATGTATTTTGCTTAAACTTGATAGGCAGTTCCATCAAGGATAATTATGTTTATTTCCCGACCTAACTACACAGCTGAGTATTACCTACCTCTTAGGGTAAGGCTATATAAAGAAAAGAGGAGTGGGAGTCATGTATAATGATGTCTGTAAAGTACAATGGTCAATAAAAGTTCTTACATCATTACTCAAAGAACAGAAATGTATCAATATAGAAAGGCCTTGTGTGATACACCTGCCCTATCTCAGAACTTCTATTGAAGTAATTGATTTTTCAAAAATTTTTCATGCTAGGGCTCATTGTACGTGTTCACATATCATCCTCATTTATTTCAGATTCAGTTCTTCAGAAGAACTAAAGAGATCAACCTATTTTCATTTTCAGCTGAGTTTTGGTGGAAAGTGACTGTATAGTTTCTTATTGCCTTGCAATTTGTAACTTTAAGCCTTTATTTTTTAGGGAACCTAAGAAACTGCGTTTTGCAGGAAACTTCTTAACCTTGTCTAATTAGTGGGGCAAAAGTAAATGTAAATCATTAATGAGAGTGCTGTCTGTGAAAGTCTCCATAAAATAGGATAGTAATTCTCAGTAAATAGTTAAGTCTCATTTTATAAAAACAGAAATGTTTTAAATGACCACAAATAAATCTCATAAAAAGCATATATATATATATTAATTTTTGTCACACATACTATTTAATTTTATTTTAATTTGAGATAAAATATTTGGAACAAAGAATCCTACATTGGTCTTCTATTCAAGTTGTAACAATTATGTTATTTAGAATTAGTAGCACAGATTCAAATTGATCTATGTAGTTAAGACTCAGCATGCTATGTGCAGAAAGAAAAGGAGTACCAAGAGACAGGCTCAGGCACACGCAACATACAGTGCAGAACCATGAAATATACCTAAGGATACCACTCATTAGGCTGTAGTAATGGCATATAAGCATGAAGATCCTTGAGATTTTTTTTTTCCTCTAGAGCTCTCCACCGTATACTGAAAAAGTACTACTTTGCTCATATTACTGTCCTCATTTTTACCGCAAAACCACAGATATTGTAACATGTGATTATGTGGGAAGTTGCACCCAGGCAGGATGGACTGGAAATAATCCAAGTCTCCAAGGCTACGCTAAATGGCATGTGGCATTCTTTTCTGACAGATAGGTTGTTTAGATTTTAAATAGATCTAGAGCACTTCCTCTTGAAGGTACAGTTGGCAGACTGTTAATAAGATCTTGATAAGGGAAGAATTTCTTGAGTTGTGTAACTCCTGAATGACGGTAAAACAGGATTTTTCCTGCTACAAGTTACTGTTCATTTAAAACGTCTGTAATGCGGATGTTTTTTCAGTTTTTCTGTGAACTGTCCTATCCAGAATGGAAAATGATAGTATTTAATTTCAGGGAATGGCATCATGCCTATAACATTTTCTAAATAACTTTCACCAGATTAAGGTTGACTTTTTAACATATTAGAACCTAAAATCAGTTTAATCAAGAACAGATTAATAATAAAAAAATTAGATTATTCAGCCTGAATGAAGGATAGTAAGTATAAACAATGAAGAAGCTGAAGTAGTTATTACTAATTGTTCATTGCCTCTCCTACTATTAAACAGGTAGCATGGATCTCCTAGTGGCATTTCCAATGTAAACACTCTCTCTGCCTCCCCCACAACTGGATTATTAATGGAATTTATAGCTGAACTGTGAAACTTTGACTACTTTCCTTGTCTTTTTCTTACTAGTGTGACTTGCAGTGTTGGTAAAAATGCCCTTGTTTCTCAGTTGTGTAAAAATAAGTCTTTCACTGAGCAATACAACAGATAGTAACCGAGGCTTTTACTTAAAAAAAAAAAGGGAAGAAGAAATAAAGAACACACCAAAAGTGTAATTAATTGTAGGCAAAACAACTGAAGAAAGAAATAAAAAGAAGTTTCTTAGTTGAAAAACAGCTAAGAAAAGATATTACCAAAAAAAACGTGTCCCTTGTGCTTTCTGTTGGGACTGACATCTGGCTTCATTCCTGTTCAGAACTATACATGCACATATATATATCAATTAACACGTATATAGTCATGTTTCTTTCTTTGAGACTGAATACGGTCATTGTTTCTTTCTTTAATCCTTCCTCTTCACCCCACTCTAATGAGGGAAATAGTGCCTCTCATTTCTCAAGCTTCTCATTTTTATACTGGAGAAGGTAAAAAGGTCTAAGAAAGTCTTGGTATCATGGTATTCACTTACTCTCTAAATACAGCATTAAAACCCTGATATAAGGATCTCCATGGTCATAGTTTTTCCTGTTCTTGAATTGCTTATACAGAGCTTTGGAAAGATTGGAATTGATGCCTCTCAATTTTTCACTCGTGCCCATAAAGAATCGTAAATCATCAATGTAAAAAATAACATGACCAATGCTTTGCCAAGGACATAGCCAAAGGATGTTTCAGGACAACAGGGAAAAGTCTAGTCGTGATTAAGTCAGGAGAATATAATGGCAGTCTGTAGATGTGAAAGAAACAGTTTCATATGGAAAAAATGATGAAAAGGAGCAGACAGAACTGAATCATATCATATTTGTTGATATTACCTGTCCTCGTTTTTCCTTGTGAATACTGATTTGGTAAAATTTGCCCTGAAGATTATTCACACAAACTTGCAAATATATTCTTTAAAAAAATCCTTGAATAAACACTACATACATCTGTCTAATAGAAGCTTTGCCTTTTAGACTCTCTTGCTTTATCTGTTATTTTTGGTTTTTGTTTTGAGTTCTTAAAGATACTGTTCCGGTTTCAACTTAATGAGCATCATTACTGAAGCTTTACATAGTAAGAGGTCATATAAAGGCAAGAAAGCATAAATAAATACATTTTACATCATGATAACAGCTGTATTGGGACAGAGACGTACATAAAGAAAGATTGTCTAGGTGATTCAGAGAAATTCAGGAAGGGATAGATTCTGAAAGTACATGGAAGGATTTTTTTTATTAAAAAAATACATATCCTAGAAAATAATGTGTATCAAATATGTTGACTTATTTTGCTATTGGAAGAGGGTTTACAATTTACTCTTCCTTAGGTTCAAGGAAACATTTTTTTCCTTTGTGAGTTACAAACTGGTTTGCTGGCTTTATATAGATTAATCACCTATTTTTGGATGATGGAGGAATGGAAGAATCCATGGAAGAAATCATTATGCTAAAAAATGTAGCAAATGCAGAAGACCCATCGACTCAAGAGTAACTGAAATATTTAAAATAATGAATGAAACCACGTAATGTATTTAATACATTGATAGAATTTTGAATTCTAACATAGAACTGGACTGGGAAATTTGATCCAAGTTTTGTACGTGAATTTAAAAAAATGCAGTCTTTTTTTCATCTAGACAGTTTAAATGAAAATTGACTGTAGAAAATAGTTACTAGTTTTAAGAAGAGCAATTACTTTTGAGATTCTACCACTGAAAGAAATTAATTCAGTGCAATTTCCTTTTTGATCAGTATTGTTAGATGCAACACTGTAAAGAGCATTATGTTGTTTAATGTGGTTTTCTTTTTTTTTTTATTTCCCACAGCAATTATCTCTTTTTCTCAGTCTCTGTTTATTGTCTACTGGAGAGTTATATCAGTGTCTTTCTGTGTACGGAACCCAAGTCAACTGCTATAAATTTTTGTTTAATACAATGCAGTAATCAAAATGTTTTTAGTTTCCTCTTGGGATCTTTGCACTTAGTGGGAATAGGCCATGGTGATTTCAAGGTAGAGATTATTTCCTGATACATTAAATATCCCTGAGCAGAATTTATTTTTTGTAATATATTTGATGTCATTTAGTCTTAATTATTTTTTCGCATGTTTCGTTAATTTCTTATGTGTCTTTTTGAAAAGTTTCAGCAGTGCAGATGATGATCTTCTCTAAAATTCCTTGACTAGTTTCTCAAAATGTACAAGTGGGCAAATCTATGTATATTGGCATGAATTAATTTGCACGGAAAAATGATCAAGCACAAATTCATAGCTCTGATTCTGCTAGTGCAGGTTCTTACTGAATACAGCAGACAGTTGATATCAGTAGAGTAGTGGGATACAATTCTGATCAGCCTGAATTAAGTCATAGACTATTGTGGAGAATTTTCCTGAATTCCTGGGAAACTGTTTCAACTCTGGACACTTTATGGGTGCTAATTCTCTACCACAGTCCACACGACAGGTTTACCTGTCTCACAAATGTGGGAAAAGGGATGTGAATCAGTAGGATCTATAGGTCTCCAAGTCTTGATGTTTCCTGATCATGGGCAGCATTTTAATATTTGCAGTCTCTAAAAGCTGTACCCATTGAGCTGGAGCACTTTTACTGCATGATTTCTGTTATCTGAAGCCTGGGAGAAGAGAGCGTGGTTAGAGAATTCAAATTCTTGATCATGAAGGCAAGACCTTGGCAATTGTGGGAAGATCATCTGGAACTGGAACTTGGCCATGGCCATAAAAAAGGAAGACACGTTTGTACTCTTTGCCAGTTTAGCTGAGCACTAGTGAGTATAAGAAGCACATTTCATGCTGTTAAGTTTTGTATTAGCTCTGATGAGATCCTCAGGATTTCCTCCATTGTAAGTAGATTGTCTGAAAATTGCATTTATTTTTTTCTAACTATATTTAAAATAAGTTCAGACTGGTTCCAATTTGTCAGTACAGTAAAAATAAGGTTTAATTCTATTTTTTGCCTACTTATTTCTGATTCAATAGGAATCACACATATATATGAAAGAATCTTTTTCTTCTAATATGCACACCTTTATTCAACTATTGGAAAAACTTCAAAAAAAATCCTGGGAATGAATTTTTTTTCCCATCGTGTTACTTTTACTTTCCACAAATGGAGTTTTGGCTAAATCCTTGTTCCAGTGGGAAAAATAGTTCTCTTCGATATGCCAGTTTTTACTTCAGAAGATGTTTAAGATATTAGTGGTATAAAAGAAAAACAAAGGAAAACTTGAGATGGTCTCTCTAGGGAAATGATATGAAAGACTTCTGCAAATAGTACATGTATCTACTAGTGATGAATCATTAATAATATTAATTATATGAAGAATTTCTACTTCCAGTTTTGTGTGATGTAGATCCTGCAGTATTATACACTGTTATGGAACACATTTCTGCAGTTCAGAATTCAGAAAACCAGCTATTATTTATGCTTATTTATTAGATTTTGATGGATCCAAATTCTGGAAATCACTCAATAAGAGACAGTATTTGTTTTGTCAGCTTGTTGGTTGACTTCTTTCTGTTGCTTGTTAAGTATTTAGCCTGTTCTTGTGTAATAAGGGGTCAACAATGCACTCTAGAACTTGAAGTCTTGCTGTAGCATTTACTATTTCATAATTTACTTTTCTTTTCACAGGGATCACACTCTACAGCCAGCCATATGGAGGAGCCTTGCTGGATGAGGATAAAATGTGAGCAAACTCTTAAAACATACATAACAGCTACAATCAGAAGACAATTGAAAATATTAATTCGATAAGCATGTATGCTGCATTCTGTAGATGTTGTGACTTGACAGCGTTTTCTCTATTTTGGTGTTTCTATGTCAAGTCTGCAGATTCCATCAGATATAGCTGCATTATTTTGTAGAGAAAAATACTGAATTGACACTGGCTGTACATTACAGAGTGTTTGTGAGCAGGTCACGACATTTTCAAAGAGATTAACTGCTTTGAATTGTAAAGTTTTTAAATTTTAATTTTCTGTAGAGTGGAAATATTTGCAAAAGCTTCATTTTATTATTAAGATTTAAACACAAGCTGCGTTCTGTAACTCACGTATAGTTTTGTAACTTAACGCATCAGCCTGCTCCTGTTCTCTTATTAGATGTTGACAGTGCACAAATATGGTGTTTGCAAACAGGATTAAGGTCCTAATGTCTAGTGCTTATTTGGCAAGAAGCTGGCCCTGTAAATGCTTGATTTTGGCGAAATGTTTTTCCTATTGTGTTTTCTTTATGCTTTTTTGCTTTGTACCCTAGAATGGAAAATGTTCGTCAGTGTGGAGTGGCACTATGTATCATGCTGGGTTTCTCCATCCTTACTGCATCCATTGGAAGTGCTGTAGTGAAAGACAGAGTATCTGGCTCAAAACGCTTACAGCACATCACAGGCCTGGGTTACAAAACTTACTGGCTTGCTAACTTCTGCTGTGATATGGTATGTATCACTTGGGGCAAGTGTTCAGGTGTAAATTTTTAACTAGTTCTTCATAAATAAGCAAAAAGAGATATGGTTACAAGACATGTGAATAAGATTTTAATTGTGCAGAGCAGCAGCCCTTGGCTGTTGTGTTAGCAAGTATTGGGTCACCGTTCCTACTTTAATATTGTGAAATAAAATTCTTTAAGGCAGGGATGGTGTTCTTCGTTTTCCAAAGTTGAAGCATATGTTATCTTCAGGTATCTACACTATTTTACAAATAAAAGGAAGCAGAATAATCAATGTAAACAGAGAGAATTTTCTAAACAGCAGAAAATAACAGGACTTTCTGTGCTTTGAGTTAGCACTGGCAAAATCTTTCAGCTTATTAGAGAAGCCTGAAAATACTAGTCAGACACATTAAAGGCATAATTATGTTTTCTGATGGTAGGTAATATGAGAGATGCTAATAACTTATATTTTTTATTTCTGAAAAGATAGACAGTAAAAATATTATTTATTAATTCACACACAATAACCTAGATAAGAAACAAGTGAAGTCTCTGCCCCAGATGCTTACTTTTCTGAAACAAAGTTATTTCTACCGTTGTTTACATTAAAAATAGTATTGTTGGTATAGTTTCATTAACAAATCTGAAAATCTTCTCTTCTTTTGCAAATACCACAGAAGTCATTATTTTTCCCTAAATCTTACCTTTTTAATCAACCGTAAAGGGAGGAATGCCACTGAAACCTGGCTTTGGTACACCAACACAGCTAAATGGAACACAAAATTTCTCAAGCTGTTGCTATTCCCCAGTCACCAATTTTTCATCACTAGTGCAGTGGAGCTCATTTGGATTCCATTTAAGCATGAATTCCACAAATTATCTTCAAATAACTTTTTCAAAGGTGACTCTTTAAAAAATAAAATTAAAAATTGCTCCACGATATAGATGTATGTGTTAATATATTTGCATATATATGATGTAAAGCATTCATATATGTCCCATTACTGAAAGGCTGTTTCCTAATTCACTTGTGATGAGTCTGGCTATAGTATTAGCTGAGAGTTTGGTGGGATTTGAGATTAGGTCATCTACGTCTGGGAAAAGGATAGAATTGCTGTTTTTAAAGAACTGCAGTGCTGTGTGTTGATAGTTTGCTTCTTAAAGAAGGTGTTTTGGATTGGGACATTAGTTTCTGAGGCAGTAGGGAACAACTGGAGTCACCTGGATTATTCATAAGTAAAAAGGTTCCTGGCCCCAGAGAAGGGACATAATTTTTTTGCGTCTCGCTTAATACACTGGGTCATGGAAAGAAGGGCTGTGATCTAGCAGAGGCAATACAAACACTAACTAGCCTGGACAGGAACAGTGATATTTGGAGCACTTACTCTTCTCATTCAGACTCTTCTAAACATGAAACACTGGAGCTTCACCCATCCATGTGTAAAATCAGGATTTTCACACTTGAGCAACCTTGAAGTAAGAACACATTTCTCCAAACTTTGTTTACTTGGTCAATCTTTGTATTCTTTTTCTGCTTTGTCTGATAAGAGGACTTGTCTAAAAACTCAGTCCTTCATCATTCAGTTTCTCCTTGTGCAGCAAAGTCAACTTCTCATTATTTTCTGCCAATTTCTCCTTTGAAAATGTTCTCACAAATTCGGCACAGTACTGCACGATCAATCATGATCTGGGAAAGAACAAACACTGCTTTAAATGCTAATTGTGCTGCAGATCATTTAGGGACACTGAACACATGAATATATGAACTGTCAAATTTGAAATCCCTGTACATATTTTAAATATTGCAGACTGTATCCTGTACTATTGGTAGCATAATCTCTACTAGACATGCACAAGTATTTGATTTATGAAATTGCTGTCTTGAGAATCAGGCTGTTCTTACTGTATCTATACACAGAAATGGTATTCCTTACTATGTTCAGCAAATGGAAATTGTGTAAGTACTGAAAAAATTTAATGAAAAATAGAGATGTTTTGTTCAGATTAAGCTTGTGTTCCTATAGGGGCAAAATTAAGGTTATTTTATTTGTGCATGCTCAGCTTCTAAAACTCACCATGTTTTCAGGTAAGATTTCTGATAGAATTTAATGTTTAAGTTAGTTATTTATGTATTTCTAGAAAAAGTCCCAGGTCTGTTGAAACATACAGGAACTCAGATGCTTTGTCACTTCTCTACCACATTTTTTAAACAGCTCCAAGATAACTGAAACCTAAATCTGTGGAGTGGTATGATATCATGCTTGTATATGGTACTGAATAAGGTTCACAATGAACAAGATGAGAACATTACATCTGTCTACATTTCTCTCCATTGCCCTTCTTAAAAAAACAAACTGTCTTTCCCATTTGCCAAGAAGTGATGCCCTCTGGCATAATTTTGAACAGATTTGCATCACACATCAGTTAGAAAATCCAATTTTAACATCCAGTAAGGATTTTGTTCTTCTACACTAAATATTAAGCTAGATCTCGATTTGTTGCCTCTATTGCAGTTGCACCTCAAAATCTCAGTTTTGTTAGGGTAAGATTAAATGTTACATAAGCAGAAATGGAGGCATTTACTGCCCTGATTAGCTCAACTTGTATTAACAGAGCAAGCAAACACAGAATGGAACTGAGCAGAGATTTTCATATCTTGCCACTGCTAGCTGCAAGCAGAACCAGTCTCTGAATACTTGGTTATGAATCTCCTGTACCAATGACATCTTCCTCACTTTAAGTATTTGGTTACCATGAATGTCGAGACTAAACAGAGAAACTACTTTCCCTTTTGACTAATAACTCTTCTAAATATTATGTCTGTTCCCATTAAAAGTTCTCATTTGCTTCATCAGCACGCAGAGTCCTTTGTTAATGTCTCCTTTAATATTGTGTTACTACTGTTACTACTGAAGCAATAACCAGAAATGGCTATTTCTGAACCCAAGACTCTGTATTCACAGTATAATTTGATGTTTTAGAGCAATAGTCCCATATGGACTCATTATCTGGAAAAGTTAGCTTGTTAAATCGGTGTATTGGAAAGGTCAATAGAAATGGAGGTAAGGGGAATATTCTGTAGTCGGATTTTATTTTTTTCAGGCTGTTTCATGTGTAAATGTGTAAGAGGAGCAGTTGCACAGCAAGTATAGACTGTGAAATCTCAGAGCTCTTCTGCCTAATTCTTCCTAATTTATAGTGTAATTATATTGCAGATACAGAAAAGTTAATTTGTAGAGCCCTTTTATGCTAATTAAGTAAGACTAGTAAGAGATGCTCACCTCATAAGTGTGGTTGTTTTTTTTTTTTCTTCTATTTCTAGCTGTTTTACATGGTTCCAGTCACCCTGTGTGCTGGTATTATTGTTGCCTTCCAGTTATCAGCCTTCACTTTCCGAAAGAACTTGGCAGCCACTGTTCTCCTGCTGATACTCTTTGGGTATGTGATTGGAAATGCTACTATGGAATTACAGCTTGGAAGAAACAAACAGAAATCTTTAGACTTGGTTTGTACCTGCTGCTGGATGCATGATTTTCTCTCTTTGGAAGTGATTATGATAAAATAATGAGGATACAGGCTAGAACATGAGTTTCAATGTTCCACACAGAAGGTGGAGAGAGATTTACTCTCACATTTAAAAAAACCAAAAACATCTAAGAAAATACTTAGCCTGCATAACAATCATTTACTGTTAGAAATTGATAGTTTGTTATCTTTCAAAAAATGAAGAAGTAGTAACATAGGTCAGAATTTCCATATATAGCTGTGCAGAATACTATCAACAAGGCCAGAAGAGACAGTTATTAATTAGATTTCCACCAATTTTCTGTAGTTCTGTAATTTTAAGAAACTCCAGGTATATATATTTCCAGTGAGAATTTTGTCTAATGTGGAATACTGCACTCATTGCATATTTTCTCCAGATAGTACTGTGTGCGAAGAAAGTCCTCCTATATCACTCTTTTGCTTTTTCAGGGAAAGTTTAGACTTGATGTTAGGAAAAAGCTCTTCACTGAAGGGTGATCGGCCATTGGAATGAGCTGCCCAGGGAGGTGGTGGAGTTGCCGACCCTGGAGGTGTTTAAGGGGAGACTGGATGAGGCACTGAGTGCCATGGTTTAGATGATGGTGTTAGTGTTGGGTTATAGGTTGGACTTGATGATCTCGGAGGTCCTTTCCAACCTCGTGATACTGTGCTTAGTTTCAGTGAAAAAAACTTCCATAAAAAGTTGAAATAACTGGTCAGACAGAGGTTTGTTTTTTCTATGGAAATAAGTCTTGCTCAATGAAACAGTGTATTCTTTTCCTTTAACTCTTTCTATGTGCAGTCCCAGGTGATGTGAGAAATGCTGAAGACTAATAGTTACAGGATAAGCATTCTGAGAAATTTCTTCCCTATCTCAAGCAACTAATTGTTGCTACTTTTGTAGAAGGGAATCTATATATTATGAGACAGAAGTTTAGATAATGAAATATAACAGCTCCATGAGAAAACCACAGTGAAGGAAATTACAATAGAAAGGACCTTCTGCAAGATCAGGATATGTTCCATTCCAGGAAGAGTCACAGACAAACACCTCTAAAAAAAAAAAACCCACCTTGCTGTATTTTATGTTGAAACTGTTTTCAAGACATCATGCCTCCAGAAACACCTTTTTTTTGAAAACTGATTCAGTGTCTCCATAGCTGTGTGTATTCTTTGAAATTCCAGCCTAAGTTTATTTGGAGCCATACTTCATAATTCTCCTTCATCAAACATCTTTTGCAAGCCCAGACAAGCCAAGTCTTCTCTTGTAAAAAGGCCTTCTCATCCTCTGGATAATCTTCTTAACATTTATCCCTATAACTCTAATTTGAGGTCATCTTTTCTGGTCATGAGTGACGAGGTCAGTATGTAATACTCTAGAGATCGTGATGCCAAGATCTTGTAAAAAACTCAGATGGAACATCAAAGGTTCATTCGTTTCTCCTCTTGTCTTCCTTCTCCTTACTTCTGCACTACCACTAATTGATTTACATAAGCTAAAGGGGGAAATTACTATCAGTCTTAGGGCAAAGACTGTCTTACCTTTTCAACTGTTGAATCCTTCTTGTAATCCAATTGCTGTGACCCTAGCGTAAGAATAGTCATCTGCTGAAATCTTAGACAAGCTGCAAATGAAGCATACACTACACACTTGTATGTCTGCTGAAGCCATGGCATGTTTTCTGTGCTGTGTTTGGTCCTGCCTGTATGTGAATCCCCAATATAAGAAGGATATGGAACTGTTGGAGTGGGTCTGGAGGAAGGCTGTGAAGATGATCAAAGGGCTGGAGCACCTCTGCTATGATGACAGGCTAAGAGGGTTCGGGTTGTTCAGCCTGGAGAAGAGAAGGCTCCGGGAGACTACATAGCGGCCTTCCAGTACCTGAAGGGGGCCTGGCAAGAAAGCTGTGAAGTGACTTTTTACAAGTACCTGTACTGATAGAATGAGGGGAAATGGCTTTAAACTGGAAGGAGGAAGAATTAGATTAAACATTAGGAAGAAATTCTTCACAATGAAGGTGTGAGACACTGGACAGGTTGCCCAGGGAAGCTGCAGATGCCCCCTCCCTGCTCTTGAGCAGCCTGGTCTGGTGGGAGATGTCCTTGCCCGTGTTGGGGGGGATGGAACTGGATGATTTTAAGATTGCTTCCAACCCAAACCATTCTACGATTTTAGGATTCTACTAAATCCCAGGTGCTGAGAGTTATGCTGGCATTATTTTAACCCAAATGTTAAGCTAGAATTTGGGTATTTCAGAAGAAACAATCATCGTGTGTATTGTACCTTTAATACATATTAATAACGATGAATGAGTAAATCTAGCAAGTCTCAAGGACACTGATAAATTTCAGAGTTTCCACTCTTCCTACTCTACCCTTTACAAGCCTAACTACACAGTAAATGTGATGAAGTGCATTGTGGTCATTTTATCCTTTCCCAGTAATGCACATGTAATTCTCATTTTTCTGCATTCCACAATGAGTTTTTTTCTTTTAAAATTTTATTTTTCTCTTCAGGGTACACTTGTGAAGCATTTCTGGTCTGAATAAAGAGAAAAATAACCCAGTTATACAAAAAAATTAAGCTATGTATCAGAAGGTGGTGTGCTGGAAAGAATAATCAAAGATTTTCTAGTATGATACTTTAAAACTGATTTCTGTTAAAAACATAATGCTCTCTTACGTAAACCATATTATTTTTCTCTTTGAGATGATAGCACAAGTGTTATATAGAACAACTTATTAAGCATTTTTATCCAAAATGCTCTGTCTTTGATACTTATAATATAACTACAGCTGAAGCTGAAAGAAAACAGTTAGGACAGCAATGCAGATGTGACCGGGAGCTACTTCGAAGGCTGTGTTTGAACAGCATACAACTTTAGTATTCTAAAAATCTTACTTATTTCGTAGTAGCTATAAGCAAACAAATCAAATTTTGCTTACATTTACAGCACACTAACAGCACTCTTAATCTTGTCTCTTTCCTGAGGTGTTTCCAAGGATGGACTTATCTTGTATTTACAGTGTTCTAATTCAGGGCAAAATTTAGAATAGTGATTTTGATAAGTACAGAAAAGGAAGAAAACATTGTATGATTAAGATTGGCAACAGGATGCTGAAAAATATAGGATGGTCTTGAAGACTCACAACTTTCATTTGAGACCCAAACATTAAGTCATTTAACCCTTATCTTCCTTTAAACTGAGGATAACATTAATGTTTACTTCAGAGCACAATTTTATCAGCAGTCTTGGATAACTAGGGAGGTTCCTGTTTACTGGAGATTAGCAAATGTAGTGCCACAACAAGAAGGGCCAGAAGCAGGATCCGGGGAGCTACAAGCCTATCAGCCTGACCTTGGTACTGGGGAAGGTTATGGAGCAGATCATCTTGACTGCTATCGTGCAGCAAATAAAGGATAACCAGGTCATCAGGCCCAGTAAGCATGGGTTTAGGAGTGTCAGGTCCAGCTTGACTAACCTGATCACCTTGGACTCACTTAGAAGATGAGGGAAAATCTGTGGATATTGTCTACCTAGACTTTAGAAAACCTTTGACACCAACATTCTCCTGAGGAAACCGCCTTTTCGTAATGTGGACTGGCATACTCTTCCCTGGGTAAAAAACTGTCTAGATGGCCAGGCCCAAAAGGTTGTGGTGAATGGAGTTAAATCCATTTGGTGGCAGCTCACAAGTGGCTCAATGTTGGGGTGGATTCTGTTTAATGTCTTTATCATAATAAATAATCTGGATGAGAGGATTGAGTTCTCCCTCAGTAAGATTGCACATGACACCAAGTTGGACAGGAGTATTGGTCTGCTTGAGGGGGAAGGCTTTACAGAAGGATCCGGATAGACTGGATTGATGGGCCATAGCCAGCTGTATGGAATTCAACAAGGCTAAGTGACAGGTCCTGTATTAGGCCCACAACAAACCCTATGCAACTCTATAGGCTTGGGGACAAATGGCTGAGAAGCTGCCTGGTAGAAAAGAACCTGGGGTTGCTAGTCAGTAGCAGGCTGAATATGAGCCAGCAGTGTGCCCAGGTGGCCAAGAAGGTCAATTACATTCTGGATTGTTTCACAAATAGTGACCAACATGAGTAAAGAAGTGATTGTTTCCCTGTATTCAGCACTGGAGAAGCTGCGCTTTGAATACTGTGTTCATTTTTGGGTCCCTCGCTGTAAGAAAGACATTGAGGTGCCCTTCTGAAGGAGGGCAAGAAAGCTTGTTGAAGGGTCTAGAGGACAAGTGTTGTAAGGAGTGTCTGAGGGAAGAGGGGTTGTTTAGTTTGGAGAAAAGGAGGCTGAGGGGAGACTTTATCGCTCTCTATAACTACCTGAAAGGATGTTGTAGCAAGGCGGGTGTTGGTCTCCCAAGAAACAAGTGATAGGATGAGAGGCAATATCCCCAAGTTGCACCTGATGATCTTAAGATGGATGGTTTTGTAGTCATTCAGAAATCAGAATTGGGAGGTTTCTGGAACAGGAAAATAAGTATATGCAGTTGATATATGCAAAAATGAATCATATCTACTCATCACGTGGCCGTAGATATGTAAACATCGCTGGAATCATAAGGTATTTGATAAATAATATATATCCCAAATTTGTCCTTTTTTCTCAGTTGGACGAAAGAGTTTTGTTTGCATATCTTTAAAGAAGGAGAAGGTATATATAAATATATATGTTAACTGCCCCTTTTTATATATGGTAATTGCTTTTTTTCTTTTTCTTTCTTTTTTTTTTTTTTTTGTGAGGCCAAAGTGTGGTTTATTTGTGATAATTCTGTTTCTTTACATTTTCAGATATGCAACTTTACCGTGGATGTATCTTGTATCCAGATTCTTCTCAAGTTCAGATACAGCTTTGATTTCTCACATCTCCTTAAATTTTGTGTTTGGCCTGTGTACCATGTTGGTGACTCTCTTACCTCGTTTGTTAGCTATAATTTCCAAATCGCAGGTCAGTATAAAACCTCTGCTTTACAGCGCATGTGTTTGTTTATAGGTATGTTTATACCTATGCACAGAGAAGATTTTTTTCAGCAAAAAAACATGTGTTTTAAACATTCTTGATTTTTCTATCCTAGTGTATACTCTGTTGCTTGTTACCATCTTGAATTTATCTTGTTTATAACAATTTAGAAAAAAAATACACTGTAATAACAGCAAAACAGCATTTCTTGAAACCTTGGCCTTTTCCAGGCTATTAAGTTTTAATTGTCATATAATGGGAGCTGTTTTGGTCCATTAAATATATTATACGCATTGTAAAATGTGTTTGAATAATATTGACATAAGAGATAAGGCACATATTCCTGGGGTCTGTAATGCACTGTATGAATAGTAACATGCATTTTCACTCTATTTATGTAATTTTCATTAGTCATAATTAAGCAACTTGGTGGAGAGGAGACCCAGAATATATATGAATATCTATGCATGTACAGGGTCAAAAACTATGTTTGAAGTCAAATCTGGATTGCGTGTCACTCAAGTTTAGAGGCAGATTTTTATTGTTGCCTTGGGTTTGAGTTGGTGGTTTAGAACGAATAGCATTCAAGTATTAAGATTTTAAGAAAATGGAGAGATCGTGGCCACATGTGTTTTGTTCCTGTCTGTGAACCTCAGCTAAAATTAGAATCCCCCAGCCCTAGGCAGCCTGAAACACAGTAAGAGGTAAAATCTGCCTCAAAATAGTTCACCATATGCTCTTCTAAATTCTCTTCACCTTGAGTGAGATTTGAATGCTGTATCTAACTTTGCAAGTGTGCTTAAGATGCTGTTGGAGAAAACTGATTGTTTTCCATTTTTCTTTTTCTTTTTTTTGTCCCCTTCTTGATGAATCTTAATGCAGAGTTTTCAGAACATCTATAATATCCTCAAATGGACATTCGTCATATTCCCACAATTCTGCTTAGGCCAGGGTTTAATAGAACTTTCGTACAATCAGATCAAGTTTGATCTGACCAGAAACTTTGGAATAGATTCATATGTGAGCCCCTTTGAGATGAATTTCCTGGGCTGGATTTTTGTGGAAATGGCCCTGCAAGGAACACTACTTCTTCTTTTACGACTTTTTCTTCATTGGGATCTTCTCCAGAAACCAAGGTGTGTTACCATTTGTATTCTGCCATAGCTGACAATGAATTTATTTTTTAAAGAAAGAAAATGATACATTCACTTGAACATCTGAAGATGAATACTTCTGATAACGTGGTCTACCTGAATTAGTGAAAACTGCTTAAAAATACAAGTAGTTGCTGTTTCCTTTGGATTCTTCTGAGGTTTGATCAGGGGTCACAACCAGGAGAATAAAGCAGAGTTACACAGTGTACAGCAATGTCCAGTTTGCCATGTATTATTTTTTACCATCTTCTGTTTTAGGGGTCAGTGTCCTATTCATAACAACATGGTTAGCCCTTCAGAAGATGTTGATGTAGAAATGGAGCGACGACGACTCTTTGGTGGACGAACTGATAATGATGTCCTCCTTCTCTACAACCTCAGAAAGTGTTATGGAGGTTTTGGTAAGAAGAATACAGCTGTGGAAAGCATAAGCTTGGGAATACCAAGGGGAGAGGTAAAGAAATTTTTATTTTTTTTTTTTCCTTTCAGAAAATACACTTAATTCTGAACAATTGTTCAGGCATACTTGAGATGTCTACAATCAAATCATAGGATGGAATCATAGAATGGTTTGTGTTGGAAAGGACCTTAAAGATCATATAGGTGAACCCTCACTGCCATAGTCAGGGACACCTTACGCTAGATCATGTTGCTGAAAGCCACCTCCAGCTTGTCTTTGAGCATTTCTAGGGGTGGGACTTCCAATACTTCTCTGGGCAACCTATTCCAGTGACTCACCACCCTCACGGTAAAAAATTTCTTGCTAATGTCTAAACTAAATCTACCCTTTTTCAGCTGAATTCACTACACTCCCCAATAAAGAGCCCTTCCACAACTTTTCCATAGGCCCCCTTTAAGTACTAGAAGGCTGATATGAGATCTTCCTGGAACCTTCTCTTCTCTAATCTAAACAAGCCCACCTCTCTCAGCCTGTCCTCATATGGGAGGTGCTCCAGCCCTCTGATCATCTTTGTGGCCCTCCTCTGGACTATATCCTTCCTGTGTGGAGGACTCCAGAACTGAATGCAGTGCTCTAGGTGAGGTCTCACAAGAGCACAGTAGAGGGGAAGAATAGTCTCCCTCAAATTGCTGGTCACACTTCTTTTTGATGCAGCCCAGGATATGGTTGGCTTTCTGGGCTGCAAGTGCAGATTGCAGATTCATGTTGAGCTTCTCATCCACCAGCACCTTGAAATCCTTCTCTTTAGGTCCACTGTCTATCCATTTTCCTCCCAGCTTGTAATTTTGCTTGGGATTGCCCTAACCCAGAAACAGAACCTTGCACTTGGCTGTGTTGAACTTCTTGAGGGTTGCGCAGGCCTAAGTCTTAAGCCTGTAAGGGTCCCTCTGGATGACATCTTCTGCCTCCAGCATATCAACTGCACCACACAGCTGGTTGTCACTGGCAAACTTGCTGAGGATGCACTTAGTCCCACTGTCCATGTCCCTGACAAAGATGTTCAACAACACTGATCCCAATTGCAACCCCTGAGGAAAGTCACTCATCACTGTCTTCACTTGGACGTTGTGCCGTTGACCACACCAATTTGAGTAGGACCATCCAGTCATTTCCTTGCTCACTAGGTGGTCTGTCTGTCAAATCCAGGTCTCTCCAATTTAGATACAAGAATGTTGTGCGGGACAATGTCATATGCTTTGCACAAAAGCAGGTAGATGATGTCAGTTACTCTTCCCCTATCTGCCAATGCAGTAGTTCTGTCATAGAAGCCCACCAAATTCATCAGGCACGATTTGCCCTTAGTGAAGTCATGTTGGCTTTCGCCAATTGTGTCCTTATTTTCTATACACCTTAGTATAGGTTCTAGGAATATTCACTTCACGATCTTCCCAGACACAGAGGTGAGACTGACCAGCCCATACTTCCCCAGGTCTTCCTTTTTTTCCTTTTTTAAAAGTGGGATTTATGTTTCCCTTTTTCCAGACAGTGGGAACAGTTCTTTAAATATGATGGATAGTGGCTTAGCAACTTCATCTGCCAGTTCCCCCAGGGCCTGTGGGGGTACATCTCATCAGATCCCATGGACATGTGAACCTTCGGATTCCTTAGATGGTCTTGCACCTGATCTTCTCCTACAGTGGGCAGTTCTTCACTCTGCCAGTCCCTGCCTGTATCTGCAGATAGCAGCAAGATCTGCAAGACCTGTAGATAACAGCAGAACTATTTCAACTGTAGTAATTTCTGAAAATCAATAACTGGATAAAAGCAGAAGATCTGGTGGTGTTTAAGAAGCAACCGTTCACTTATTTTTTGGCCTTATTTTTTCCTTCTTGCTTATCTGTACCAAGTTTCCTAATGCAAAAACCAAGTAGGTAGCATAGCAGTTCAATGTGAGAAGAGAAAGCAAAAAATATCAAGCTCAATTGTAAACTGTGGATGGAATCCTGAAGTTTTCACCAAGTCAAACTTGTAGTTCTTGTGCTGAAATCATCACAATGTATTTTAAGATATTATATAATACACTATTTTAATAAATTGAAATTTAGCAAAAATATTTAAGATTTCAGAGCAACTTTCTTTTTAATGATTTTCATGCTTTTAGGAATTGAATATATTAATTTCTAAATTACTGATTAGGAAAAGACTTTTCTTGATTGCTAACAGCAAATTGAAAGATACGAGAAATTAATGCATGCCAGCACAGGTCCAGTGATGTCCTGCCAGTCATAGATCAGTTAAGTAACTGGGATAACCAGGAGAATGTTATTGCTGATTGAGCCCTGTTTAACAATAAAAAAGTTCATGGAACAAATATTTTAAAAATTATGAAATGCTATACATACGCTTAATATGAATCCTGTCCCTGCTTAAGCATATATTCTTTGCAGCTGGGGGTCTGAAATAACTGTTGAGAATCAGGATGTGTTTTGGCTATGCAATGTTCAATTTCTTGTATAGAGTGAAGAAGCTCATGAGAAACTGAGAAATATTTACTCTAAGACTGGTAGTTGAGGCTTTCAAACAGACCTTGAGATCCTTAAGTTCAAATTTAGCATTTACTAATAACGTAGATAGATAATGCAGTTAGTTAGTGGGCAAAGTTTTAAGTGGAGGGATGTAATCCTAAATAAGTCACTTTTAGGAATGAGAGGGTAATAAAAATATTACGTATATGTTTTTTATGAAAACTTATTTTCTGTGGGAAAGGGAATTTGCACATACAGCATATACATATACAGTATGTTACAGACTTGGAACGGGAAATATGAAAAGGGGAGAAATTGCTGAAGAATTAGTATTACTTTTTTTTTTCAGCATAGCAGATTGATTGCTTTTCCTCCCTTTTTTTTTGATCTCTGTTAGTGTTTTGGACTCCTGGGAGCAAATGGAGCTGGGAAAAGCACAACATTTAAGATGCTGACTGGAGATATCATCCCATCTGCAGGACGTGCTGTTATCAGGACTCCTACAGGGTAAATAACTCAGGGTCTGATCAGAAGAGTGGTAATTGATAATGCAGTGATCAAAGACTCAGCACGTCTCCAGTCCTTTATACTGTACTCTCAGGACCTGTTTTGTTCCCTTTTAAATGTATATTGCTTTATTACTGTTAAGTCTCTGCAGGAAAGCATTTTAACATCATTTAATTCCACCTGACAGCTTTGTTAATTGCGAATAAAATTGTCTGGTCACAAAATAGCAGGGTCTAGGAAGCCTTAATATATAGCCTTTTAAAATAGTGTCAGTGATGAAAGTATGTCCAGACGCATGGACACATATTCCCTATAGAAGTGCTGCGCCAAAAGGTTTTCAGGCTTTGGCTGGCTAATGTGCAGTGCTTCAAGTGGATAATTAAAAATGTTTTCTGACACTCTGTCCTTCAGAGTCATTAATTAATTACTTGATCAATATGCTATATAATTAGGATTAGAGGTAGTGTTGGTGATATAGAGGTTGACTTTGGTGGAGTGATAAGTGGATAATAGACTTCTTGGGTTAGATGTAACCAACATTTACCATTTTTCCCAGCAAAATTGGAAAACAAAGTTATTTTTTCAGTAAGGCAAAAGTAAAATAAGTATGTATATGTAGAAATATACCCTGGGCTAGTTAAAAATTTTAAAACATCTCTTTTCCTAAATGATGTCTCTTTCAAAACATGCGTTTTGGAGAAGGACAGATAAAGGGTGTAATTCAGAACATTTTTAAAGGAAGCATTTTGGAATTTCCAAAATGACCTATTACGTTTCTTTGTTTTAGAAAGAAATGCTTTCATAAGTCTGCATTTGCTCACTTCTTTACAAAGATAATGGTTAGCGGTTTTAACTTCAAAACGTAAGTAGTTTCAGTCACTGCAAAATTCAGTTACTGGAAAGTTTATCTTTCTACTGGAAAGTTTATCTTTCTTTTGTAAAGGACACCAGCACCACTAACAAACATGATTTTACTGGTGTGTTTTGTTTGACTTTTTAATTATCTTCCATAAAAACATTTTTTTCAAGAGATTCAGTGTAAAACTAATTTGATAAAAATGAACTGCTAAAATGACCATACAGTAATTATTAATCATGAAGAGGGAATGAGTAAAGAGATTTTGGAAAAACTGTTTGCAGAGAATAAGAAGGGATATAAGTCAGGCTTTTTAAGAGTTATAGAGCCTTTTAAATGGTTCTTTTCATTTACAATTTCCCAGAACAGAAAAAATTTCAGACGTTAAGCAACAACAATAACAATAACAAAAGTTACAGTTCATGTTTGGTGTTCATTGAAACTGGTGCAGTGCTTTGTACTGCGATATCACAGAGGTCAGAATTTTAATATGTTTCTGAAAGGATTTGAGATTTACAGAAATAAATTAAACTGTAGTAATTGTTGATAATATATTGCCCTCTAGGCGGTATTTAATCTCCAAGGTTTTATTTAGGTTTTGAAGGGTATTTTTCTATATAATTTAATGGGATTTGGCTTTGGTCTAACTTGTGCATTCATGGACTGCATATAGCTTTCCTGTACAATGTGGTACAAGATCTGTATTCGGTCAAAAGATTTGATATGGTGTGACTATTCCAAAATTTTAATATCCACTTGAAAGCATATATAAAGTTGTAAGAATACATCTATATTTGATCATCATATATTGGCATTTACACAATGGTTATTGACTACATAACTTATTTTATCAGAATTGCTAAAGATTGCTTTTCAATAAAAAATCACAAAACATTTTAATAATGCCCGTATTCCTTTATTAGATTTGTTATGTAGCTGTGGATAAACAGATAGATGTTCTTCTGAAGGCAACTTATATGCTACTGGCATTTAAACAATAGGTTAAATACTCTCCCTTCACATTGTGCGTGATACTTTCTTTTGCCTCACTGCGTTTTATAAATATAATAGGAAGCTTACTTTAAGATGCAATGTTATTCACCATAAATTAAGAAATAGGTAATGACACATCTAGAAGACTTGAGAGGAAGCCTTAGACATCTGCATTTAAGTGTCAAAAATGCTGTCTGCAACATATATTTTGGTGGTGTCTATCCAGGTTATGGATTTTTATGGTTTTGAAGTGACTGAAGTGAGTTTAAAAGCCATATCCTCAAATTTTCAAAACGTATCACGAAGTTGGTAAGGCAACCTCTAGCAAGAGCTGCAGTTATGTGGTAGCTAAACTTGGGGAAACGAAAAACTTTGAGACTGGGAGATTTATTGCCTTCCTAACTATGTACCTTGCTTTGTGTTTTGGCAGCTGTAGTTAAGCAGGTCATTGTACACCCTGTTGCTGTATTACTGAAAATCATCAGGAGGCAAATCTACTGAGTCTTGCATAGGTAGGATTATAACTACAACAGGTCTAGGGAACCCCTTCTAAACGGTTGAAGAATGGCTATGTCTGAAGTTACTTATCCCAGGGACTTTTAGGTGGATTAATTTGTATTTACACCTGAGGTAAATGGAGGAAGGGAGTTATCATAGTAAGAATTTGTCTCCTTTTCTTACACCAGTATTGTGTTCAAACCCCTAATATTTCTGGCATAGAGGAAGAGAGAAGAGAAAGCTGAGGAAACCAGTTGCTGGTCACAATTGCAGACTATTTGATGGTTAGCAGATCTGGACTGTTTTGTTTAAAATCTATGTTATGAAGCAGCTTCCACAAAGTCATTACCTTTGACAGCAATTCCAGATGAATAATTTGGGCAGTAGCTTAAATGTAGATCCTGTCTCTGTTGGGTTTGACTAGAAAGAATACAGCTTTTGTCCTCTATGACCCTGAAAGGATAGGCTACTCTAATGGATATTTCAGGTTGCATTCTTCATGATAAAATAATGAAATTGGTATGCAAAATTGTATTACAAATATTGGAGAACATAAGTGATGTTACTCCATGCAGAAAACCATTCATAACAGTTCCTTTTTCCTTAAATAACTACACTTGAAAATTACATTTTCCCAATTGCTATTGTAATTGTTACACTGAATTTTAAATGAAGTCTCTCTTTGATGCAGGCTCATTGAAAACAACCTTTAATTTTGCAGGATAGCTTTTGCACATTTGGACAACACAAGGGACTAGAAACGGAAGATGAGTTCTTTTGGAAGTGAATGTTTAATTGCAAAGTAGAGTTTTGGGAATATCAACATCTTGGATTTGCATGGGGTTATATAGAAAGAGCCTCAAACATTTGTAATTGTGTTGTATTCATGAAACTGCTGCTAGTTTCTCAAAGTAAGAGAAATGTAATTCTGAGCAGTAGCTGCTTTTTTAAAAGGGCAGAACAGCAGACTCACAACATCTTCAAGTACTTGTAAATGATTTGTTAGCCTCTAGGTTGTTTTATGAATGTTTAATACTGCAAGTAAGGAGCTTATTCCTAAGAATCTGAGAGAAAACTGCCTGTTTGGATAACAAAAGCTTAGTAAAATGCATAAAAGCCAGATGTTATGTAACAGATTTCAATATCACTGAAATTTATAAGGTGAGGTGTTACTAAGCCAGAAAGTTTATTAAATACTAGAGCCAGCTTCATCTCTTCTACAAACCAGGTTTCCCTGCATTCTTCTTGATGGGGGCATTCTTTTGGGGAATGGGGGCATCTAATATGTTTTTATTAAGCATTAATCTTTTTGATACACTACGCTTTCAAGAGTTTTTTTAAAATGTACCATATGCCTAAACTTTGTGTCTTACCATTTACATGACAAATGTATGGTTATAATATAAAAGCCAAGAAACCTACCAAAACCTTGTTTTTTAAAAAATTTTCACATCCGCCTACAGAAAATATTTTTTTAGGCATTTTCTAACCTTTGCAAACCCATTTTGGTTGCAACTCTGGTGTGATAAAGGCAGTCTAGTAAGAGAAATAATAGGAATTTATCACTAATCACTGCCAATCTTCTGAAGATAATAGCAAAATGACATTCACAGGGAATTTTGACCTCTTTTTATTATTTTGTGTCCCTTATTAACATTTTTCATTATCATTGACATATCTGTCCAAATGAAACATAAAAACAATTATCATAGAGAATATTTGTTAGTACTAGGGATATTTGCAACCCGAATATTAAAGAGTGCCAAATTTAGAAACAGCATTTAAATGGTTACTTTGGAAATTGTGGAAATGATGTACTGATACCGAATTACCAGCAGTCCCTCTTGTGAGGGGCAGAAATACTAAAAGCAAAAAGGAACATGACTAGAAAGGAGAGTATTTTAAGATTTGGTTACCTACACTTATAAAGTATGATGCCGTAAGACATTCTGAGACTTCGACTGGATTTCGAACAACATCTGTACAAAGAAGTCATCTTGTTAAAATATGTATAATAGTTAACTGTATTGTCTGCTTAACATTTCAAAGTGTGTTTGTGTTCTCTATAGCACAGCTGTTCCTCTTCAAGAATACAAATAGACTCAAATTTGCTTACGTTTTTCTCAACTGCCACCAGTTTTTCTCAACTAGATTGCCACCAGTGCATGAGCTATCTAAATGTAAGCTAGTATACAAAGCTGTAAATGTTTTTGTAGTTACTTTTTCTGTCAAATACCTTGAAGAAGTAAGATCTACATTAAGTATGAACTAAGAAAAGCTCACACTCAAGGAAGTAGTAAGACAAAGGAGAACAAAGTGAGCTCTCATTGGTTTTGAATAACTTCAGCAGATATTATGTGTCAATTTCTTCCCTCCCTCCCCTCCCTCCCCTCCCTCCCATATTCTTTGTTTTCTTCTCCTTTCCATAATTGTGTCTTAATCATTTTAGAGACTCCCTGTTATAAAGCCTCTTTCAACTTAGGATTGCTAAATACAGCTTGGAAGAGAAGACATCAAAATCCTTTTAGGTGTCATGTCATGTCAAAATCAGTGTAAAATAATAAATAATGTGACTAATGGTTTGTTTGCCTTTTTGTTTCTCACTAATTTGCAGTCTTTACCATTGTACTTTGCTGAAAAGAGTTGACTTAAGTTCATACTTAGGAGTCTCCTTTGTAGTGGGGTATACAGAGGAAGAAATAGATAAACTCGGTGTAGTCTTTTTCTCAAGTTTTCTTTTCACTGGGGCCTGAAGCATTTCACAGTCTTCCTCATGTAATTAATTTATCTCCTATGAATTTCCAGCTTCCTTCTGTATAGAAAGATCCTCCATGACAGCAACTTACCATCCTATTCGAATTAAAATTCAGTCATCTCAGCTGCTGGATTACAAAGGCATAGGACCAAAGAACTGCTTTCCAAAGAGGGGAAAATAAAATATTTCTTTATAGCTAGAACTTCGACTCTTTTGATAGTTATGGTATTCAACTTGATGAATAATTAAAACTATAATTCAAATAGGTTTACTTGAAAGGCAGAATAAATTTGCATCAATATAATGACTGAGATAGCTGTTGTTACACGGTATATCAGTACAATTAATTTAATTATAACTAAGCTATAGTTACATTAATTATATTTTAACCTTCATTTTTTGTAACGTTAATTGAGCATTAGTATGCACTGAATTGAATATGCAGTTAAGAGTACAATAGAATGTCTGACTACTTTTGCAATTTATAAATTTATATTTCATTTTGACTAATTAATAGAATTTATCTCTCTGCAGAAGCCATTGTAAGCGCTATATATGTCACTGCCTTTATTTTAACTGCATTTAAAAACTCCAGGAAAACCATACAAAGTGAAGCAAAATGCACAGTGGAGTCAATAGTTAAATATTTTTTCCAAAAACAGCCGTAAGGCTGATGTTGAGGGTACCCAGTTGTCTCTAGAACTTGAAACTAAGTGTGCCTTTGTATGTCAACCCACAGCTACCTAACAGGCTATGTTACGTTGCCACTTAACCACTATAACATGTAAGAAACAAATCTTAGTCTCTGCAATAACCATCCCAGCCATCTGGCAAATATGCATCCAGTTGAGGTAGGACAAGGCAAAGGGTTTTATTCAAGATCATTCTTGCTCATTCTAGTGTATTAGTTTCTTTCCAGTGCCAGTAAAGGCTTTCTGATTGGAGTGCCTCATGCCACCTCGATGTATCTTTCAGGTGTGGAATGAGGTTTCAGGGGTTTCTTTCAATACCCAAAAGAAATGGACAGACATAAACGGCCTTAAACTGATCAGTGGAGGAACAAATTCAAATAAAAAAAATTGTTCCCGCAGAGTTTAGTTTATTATACTCAGTATCTTCTAAGTCTGGCAGGTTTATTTCATTGATAGTATAAAATGCTGCAATAAGAGCATACCTTGAGCCTCTTTGAGTCCTCTGGGTGTTTTTTTATTTGGCAGGATGTCTTACACCAAAATATCACAATTCTCACTGTATAAATTGTAGAACAAAGCACTTAGACAGAGATGGCATACAACATCTTCCATGCTTCAAGTGCTAATCTGTGGTAATTTTCTTAAGGATGCCATACATTCTGTTGGCCTTTTCTGAAACTGTACCTCAAATATAATTATCCAACTTTAAATTCTTATTTAACGTATAAAGTGTTCTGGAAATATTCAGTTGGTTTTGTCTGTTTCAGCTATTCCACTTTAAAGGACAAAAATGAATAGTAAGTGAAAGTATTGACAGAGCATAGCAATACAGTCTAAACATGAAGTCTTCGCTAGGAATTAGAAAAATCATGTTCCAAGTTAGTTCTGTGTCTTAGCATAATCAGAATATGGAATGAAAGTTACTAACAGAATGTAAAGATAACAGTTACTTGTTTTTACAATATTACAGAAAGTCCCGCATCAGTATAAGGTTCATTGCCTATAGTTTTTAGATATTACACTGGGATTCATAGTGTTTACTATATCAACAGACAAAAAGGCTGAGAGAGGTTGGAATGTGTACTTAGATGTTCTTTCTCGCTTTGTTTATAAAATAAGCTGAATTTTTCTTTCTGTATCTCCTGTTGCTTATACAAATGTCCTAATGAGAAATGCTAGCATGCTTATATTAAAAGGGTAGAAAACAAATGCCTATTTTCACTAGCTTGAGAAAAAAAATCAACATTTTACTGCATGCTAACTTAGATTTCAGAAAACACTAAAAATATGTATTTAAAATCTGATTCTGATAACATCATACATGAAGTTGTTTGTTAAGGAAGAAGTGAATGATATTGAATTGTAGTTTAATGAATAGCATCAGATTTTTTTTTTAAAAACGGACAAGAATTTACAGTATATCATTTAGTGAAAAGTTTTTTTTGGTATCATACCATCACTATTGGAACTGTTTATTTCAATTATACCCACAAAAATGAAATCTGAGAAATTAACTGCATTGCAAGGAAAATAAATTTCCAGAGGTGAGGACAGTTTTCTGTTTTAAATATGTACAATAATTAAAAATTAAGCTATGTTTCTCTTTCATTTATTCTTTCAGTATTCTGAGAAACTTAGGACTTGGCTAAACAAACCCATAGGGTGATCTCAAGCTTTTTGGTTTGGAAATCAACTCAGTGATGTTGCTAAGGGAAGAATAAGCATTGTAGCATGGATGACAAAAAAAAAAAATCTCAGTAAAAGGCCAGAATCCTCATATGGTTTTTCTTCTTCTAGTCAGATTGTTTTCTGTTTTGACAGAGATGCATAAAAGATAGGTTTGTGACTTCTTTAGCAAATACATTAGAATCTCTTTATTAAAAAGAACTCTTTAAGTATTCAGAGTTGACACTAATAGATAAAATTTCAAGATAAGAACAAACTGAATGAGAATTTTAAATAACCTATTATTATAACCTTTTCCAAAAGTCAGTGGGTGGGATATAGTTCATCTAAGACTATGTGCTTCACAGGAGGCACAATGTAAAAATCACATCTGTACAACTAGCCCTGGAGACCCTGAAACATTTTTATTTCCTGATGCAACTTGTGCAACAGCTCTCTAATAGAGTTCTAGCTAAAGAACATTAGATATCTGTTATTTTTTACTACCATGCATACTTATTTTTTTGTTCTTCATTGTATAGATCCACTCCAGACCAGATATAGCTATCCAGCTGTGGAGTTCAGGCTGCGTAAATGTCCCTGAAATTACTCCTGAGTGTGATGTTTTTCTCTTGTGACTGAACTTGGCAAAGTACCAAAAGTCCAGTCTCTTGTTTCTGGAACAGTTTCAACAAAAGAATACTGAATCTTCCTAGTAAAACAAATTTCAGGCACATCTCTCTGTGTTCAGTATCATATAGACAGAATTTCACTGTAGATAGTGTTTCACTGTGTTCGTTCAATCAGGAAACCACTGCCTCTGACAGGCTATGCAAAAAAATAAATCTGTATCTTCTGGTAAATATGACCTTAAAAAAATTAATTTGATTTAGGCATGGCTGGAAACTGAGCCGGTAGAAGTACTCTATATCATTCATTTAAAATAACCTATAAGTGGATAAAAATTAATGACGAAATAGACTTCATCTTCCGCTTAACATAACCTTTTTTTTTTTTTTTTTTGCTGTGTCTTTGCCTGGAGAGATGTGCACAGGAAGTTAACTTCCTTGGCACCATTCAAGACTTCAAAAATACTAAAATTTTGTATTTTTGCCATTAAAAGTAAAGGATGATTCTAATTATTTCCTAGCAAGTTTCATTATAATCATGGTAATTTATCTTTTGATAGCATTAAAATATATTTTAATGCTGTGGTTCATTATGTAAAATGCAGATCTTGTGTTTTCTTTTTCTCCCCAGACTCCTGAATCTTGATAACAGGAGATACATATTTATATTTTCACTTCTAATGATATTTGTAGATCCTGCATTAAATACATTTACTTTAAGTCTAAGAGATTAACAATAAATTTAACTCCCTTAACAAGAAATGTAGAAACCGTTAAGCAGAAAATCATTCTGTTACTTAGATCCTTTAAATTTTTTTTTTCTTTCAAAGATGAGATTTTTTTATTGTTAAGTGTCTTAATTTTGACAGGTCTTTTCTGTACATGTAAATCAGCATCACTGAACATTGAATTAGATGTTGGAATAAATAGGATAGATTTAGTGTTATTATGGGTAATGAGACACTTGCAATCAAGCTTACTTCTTTGCAATGAATGTAATTTCGAGCAATGCTGTACAGCTACAAAGTGATGGCCACAGTCTCTTAAATCAGGATCACTTTATATTTTTTTCCTGCCTTGTCTTTTAACCTACTAGGATTTAATATTCTATGTTTTATTCTACTGCTGTTGTTTAGAGAAAACATGCAGGTGTCTGTGTGTGCACAGATGCACAAAGAATACACAGCAATACTTTTTTTCTCTCTCTCAACTACTGTCCCTTTTAAGATTGACTGTGATGAAGGAGGTATGGTTTTGAAACGTGTTTCCTAGAGCAGAGTCTACCAAAAAGATAAGGGAAGTAATCCTGGTAAGAATTAATTCTTATAGATCTGTCCTTATCCTGAGTTGATCTTTTCATGTAGACACACACATTGCTAGAATAGTGACACATGGGTGACAGTGCTAATCTGAAAGGGATAAGAAGCATGTATTCTGTGCAGTTGGTATTACGGCAAATACTCATAGTGAAGTGATTCAAACTCAATCACAAATGGAGTTGAACAAGTGTATTCATCTTGAAGATTCTGTATCCCAGTGGTGAAATCCAGGGCTATGGTTTTGTGAATAACATTCAAGTCCTTTGCTTTTTGTTTAAACAGGTCTGAAATGGATATTCTGTCTGCTAGCTCTGAAGGCATTCTCATTGGGTATTGTCCACAGCAAGATGCCCTGGATGAACTTTTAACGGGTTGGGAGCATCTTTATTATTACTGCACACTGCGTGGAATTCCAAAACAGGATACCCATAAGGTAAATATTCAGAAGAGATTTATAGGGGTGGTTGGAGACAGGTTGGGCTATGGAGTTTATAGAAATATTGCAGGTTTTTTTACATGAGGGAATATTTAATATTTCATCTGAACAGCTTTAGTAATAAGATTTTTCACTACTACTGATTTATTTAAACAATATGGATTTTTTTTGTGACTGTTATGCCTGTTCAAAGCTCAATAACATAACTGCGGATACTAAAATAACACTAATGCAAATAAAATTTCAGGCACAAAAACTCTAGAGGAAATGAAATTTATGAATGGTTCAATACCTTCATTATCACACTTAGAAAACTGTGAGGGGACCTTTCACTGAGTCTGCACCTCTGAAAAAACTTTTTTTTTTTCAGAATCGAGATTGAAGCCTGAAGGAACTAAAGATTCTTAATTACTTATATTAGTAAACCAAACATCTGAGTGCTGAGATGAAAGCTGTCAGCATTCTGTAATAATAACTACAAGGTGGTGGCTTCATTCAAACCACCTTCTGGAAACAGTCCCTAAAATACTCCAGTTGCTACACCAGGCCTGGGGTTGTCCAAGAAGAAGAGGCAAAACTCATGTCAGAAAATGCTTTAAGATCCTACTAGCACAGATGATGACAATATCTGGGAATGTCATTAAGAGATTTTGAATTTACAGGTACAGATGTAGCTGTGATGACCAGCAAACAGTGCTCTTTTTCCCAAATGAGGCAGTCAGTCAGCCAGTACCAGAAATTAAGTACCAGATGGATAGAGTATAAAATGTGGGGTTTTTCTTTGTTTCTGCAGCTGGAAGTTTCTGATCTGTCCTGGAGTTGAGCATCTTAGTATCTTGTACTTAATTGCATCTCTATTAACATGAGAAATCTGGATTGCGATATGAAATTATTAGCATTCCTACTGTGTAGATTGGTCCCATGTATGGCTGTAAAATTGTCCTTGTAACCTCCAGAATGCTGCCTGTTATCTTCGTTTTCCTTAATCCAGAAGTAAAACTGCATGCAACAAAAATATCTTTTTCTCTACCTACCCAGAATTTTCCTGGCTATTGCCACAGAGTCCAATAAGAGATTTAAAGTCAGTTCCTTGTCTGTGTGCCTTCTAGTTGTTTGCAGTTTTTTTTTTCCCCAGCAGCTACTGCTCCAGAAAAAGGTATAATTCCTGCAATGGGACATTGAGTATTCTGAGATAAATACTATTGTGCCCCAATAACAGCATCAGGAAAGACTATATTTTAAGTATTTTCCATCTTAGTTAATAATTTGGGTGTTTCTGGAAGAGAGACTGCGGGAAACAAAGGATTCTTACAAGTGTTTGTCCCTTGTCTTTGGCAGTATCCTGCTTGGTTGGACTTTTAACTGATTAACAGCACATTTCTTAAAGGCTCTTTAGAAATCATCGTACAGTCTTTGGCTTAGTTGCTTGCTCTTCATAACTCATTGGTGGTATTATTTGCTTCTGAGTAATAGCAGAGCACTGAAAACTTGAATATGTTTCCCTTGGTCTAAAGGAAATACATTAAGGGATAATTGTTATTGCGCTAAACCCCTCGACTATAATTACCTGTTTTCTCCATGAACTGACAGCTCCTCTCTAACAATTGGGCTGAAAGCCTATCATAAATAGCATCTACTATTGTGGCACTTTAATAGACACAAAGGTGGTGACATTTTCTGGCATCTCGTCTGGTGCTTTGTAATCATTCAAAAGCATACCGTTAAATATCCTTATATCTTGCATGTTATTGAATACGTTTTGTCTTAAGTGTATTTTAAAACAGGAATCAGTTTAATTGTTTAATTATGCAACAGCACTCTTAAAATGCTCTAAACGTGACTCAAGCTTTTCTGCCTTATCGTTTCCATAAGAAAAGACAATATATTCTTGTAATACTTATTTCTAAATCATAGAATCATAGAATGTTTTGGGTTGGAAGGAACTGTAAAGATCATCTAGTTCCACACCCCTTGCCATGAACAGGTACACCTTCCACTATGTAGGTTGCTCAGAGCCTCATCCAACCTGGTCTTGAACACCTCCAGGGATGGGGCATCCGCTGATTCTCTGGGAAACCTGTTCAAGTGCCTCACACTGTGGTACACCATGTACTGTAAATGAATACTACAAGTACATAGTTTCAATTAAATTTCCTGGTACTCTCGTACTTTAGGACATATACATATAGTGTTACTCTCAGAAAGCTCACTCCAGAGTATGGGAATAACCGTATTCCCCACAGGTGAATAGGCTGAGTACGTAAACCTGGGTGGATGGTGAGAGAGGAATGGAGCAGGAATGAGCCTTTTATGTAGGCTAACAAGGACTTCATCACAGTTAAAATAATTGCCACAGCTTTATAGGAACAGTTGCTGTTATAACTGACTTGAATTTGCCAAGAGAGCTGTCCCTGAGTGAGCGCTGTGTAGGGCTTTTTTAGTGCTGTGCGACCTTTCTGATTCCTGGAGTGGCAGACTCTTGGCTATCATTTTATTTTAATATCCGCTGGTGTGACAAAGAACTTCAGGTGACATTGGCAGACACCTTTTTCTTGATAATACCCTACCTGCAGACAACTCCAGACGGTAGCTTTGAAAAGTGTGAAATGATCCATGCATTACATTCAGCTGTTAATGCTTTAGTCTTCAGTCTATGCGGGTCCTGTCATCGCCAGGTAGTAGAGGAGAACATGCATGTGTGCCTATATGTGCACACGAATCCTGCTGTCACTGCTTGATTTGTGACTCCTTCATGTCTTTTGACCTCCAAGCAGTAAATGCTTTGGAGGATAAGGAGTAGGAGTAGAATCTATGTGGATGCTTAAGGACCTGGATTTCATAAGTAATCTATTCCATGGGCTACTGAGCTTACCTCAGGTGCCTGGGAATTTTTTCAGGTTGTGATGAACAAGACAATACCAAGATTTCTATACTGTGCCTGTAGGGTGCCTCTCTGCATGTGCATATGTAAAGGAACATTACTGCAAATGTTGTCTGCTGTCTGTATTTGATGAGGAGCTGTAAGGGTAAACTGACTTCCTATATTTTCTCTGTAGAAAATTTGAGAATAGTATTCCCTATGAAATACCTGGCATTCATAAAATCCATTTCAAATGCAGAAGTCTTTACGAATAACTGGTGTACCTAAGAGCTTCCACTTTGCATTCAGATGCAGCCATTTCCTGGGCAGTTACTATACAGCTACTGCAATGGCTGTTCTTGAAACCATTTGGGGAGCAGTTCATCAAATGGTGTGGTAATTCCCATGCTGCTTCTGCTTCAAGTGGATAAAAATCAATTCTATGTTATTTGGAGATCAGTTACATTGCTGTGGTACACTGGGTGAGGATTAATGTTAACCTTTGGGTTATGTAAGTGTAGGTTTAGACTATTGTTTATAGGCAGGCTTCTGAGCCTTAGTTTCACATTAGTGATATAGAGACTGTTCTACCTTTCATTTGTCTTAATTTTTCATCTGCATCATTGCAGAGCAGACTTTGTTGCCATATGCTTGCAATCAAGGCATCAAAGAATGCAAATAATATTTAGCTACTCTTCATCAAAAACTGAAATGCAGCTATCTCAGAGGAAAACAAATATTTTTGTCAATGGGCCCTTCTGACTGTGTGGCATTGCTGTCAAGTGTTGAACAGCTGCTGTGTTTCTACTTAGAAATGGCTGGTGCCTGGAGAAAGTGTGCATTTGAGTCACCTATAAAGAAAATAAGGCCTGGGAATGCTTTAGAATAGCAGCTGAATGGAAATGTAGGCTGTTATTTTCTCATTCCCTCCTGCCTATGGTACGACACTCCAAGCCTGACTCTGAATGTTTACCAGTGTTTGTGCTAACGTGCACGCTCGCATATATTCTAGAGGGTACATGGTTTTGATTTGGAAAGCAAGATACCTTCACTTGGTTTTAAATGAATTGGCAAGCAGGCAGGTGACTTAGAGGATGTGTTGCTGCTAAAGTAATCTGTTGAAGCACTTACTTTGAGGATCAGATCCTTAGCTAGATAGATTTATGAGCAGCAGGAGTTAAGTGCCTGACATAAAGTTCAGTGCACTTAATGTTCCGAAACAGTAATTAACAGAATGGGAAAGGAGAAGAAAACAGGGTCATTTGCTATCAATTTGCTTCATGTAATGTGAAGCGTTACTTTACTTCCCAAATATGCTCTGAAAGTTTCATTTTGCTGGAAAACTGGAAAAATCAGAGAAGAGCTGTTGGGCTGTTTAGACAGATACCAGTTTAACTTAGTGTTTTTCTTTCTTATTTTTATTTCTTTAATATATTTTCAGTGTTTCAGTTTATTGCAAAAGACAACATACAGATTGTTAAAAACTGTAAAAACCTAACAGAATTAAGTGACATCTCTCATCTGCATTAAAAGTTGTGTTGCAAAACTCAAAACCAGCTTCATCAGGCCTTCAGAGGCAACTTCTTGGAAAGCCAGTATGTTTGCTTCTTCCGTTCTCACTCCAGGAAAATTTTTGCAGTGACACTGAAATTTCATTTACTTCCTTACATGTAATATTTCATAGCTGCTGGAAATAGCGTTTTGTAAAATCATTTGTAAAATCTTCATATGCTTGTTTTTCTTTTTTTTTGTATCCAAAGCAGAACTTGTGTATACAGTTTTGTAAGATTCTGGGATAAAGAAATATTTCCCCTAGAACTTTGACCATGAATATGTGCTTTCCTAACCTAAGAAATCTAACATTTGTGAATTTACTGTGAAGAAGAATGAATACTCTTTGGTGTGTAATTAATGAGTGACTGTTTTTTACGATGTTCAAACTACACTACATTCACTTACCCTGAACCTGACACATCGAACAACTATTTTGGAAGTGTCTTATTATTTTTCAGATGACTCTATAATTTATCCCAGGCTTATTGTTGGGTATGCTACACATTTTCAGTGTTATGTCAGGTTTGCTTTATGAGGGTTTGTTCAAAATAAAATAGCAAGGCGTTATGCATTGTATTTATTTTGTTAGAAATGATGTAAGTTAATACACATGCAGACTTTCAAGTCAGGATAACCACACTATTACTTTTCTAGTATTCTAACAGATTGAGTCTTTGCTAACTCTAAGTTTTTTTCTGGAAGATATACTAACTGAAAATTTTTACTTGACCCTTAAAAGTAAGTTTCAGATAGAGTGGAAAAACATTAGCATTAGTGGTTACATAATTAGCATCGTTTACTGCTTTTCAGGGAGTGGATGTGCCTCTTGGTTCCCTGGTGGACAGAGGAAGGACACCATGCCTGTTTTAACCTTTACTCCCACAAATACTAACATCTGTGTAAAAGTTTAAATTACAGTACTATCTCTTCTGCAATGAATGTAGTCTTTAGGAAATGCATAGTGTTGGTAGATTTGGTTTAGATTTTACTGATTGAAGGGCTCATTCTAATGCTTATTGCAAAGCCAGGGGAACTAGTCCAAATTATTTTGAAGAAAATGAACTTTCGCTAAGGATCTTAGAATAGGCAAGGGGAAAGTAAATAATTTATGGAATATTGAAAAATAAACTTTTAGCTGTAGGTGTAAAATCTCTTATATTCTGTATTTGGGGGGTGGGGAGGAAAGAGTTTAAATACATTACTTCAGCCATAACTAGATACAAAACATCATGGTTCGAGTGCTCTCACAATGTATATATTTGCATATAACTCTGCATATAATTTGGCCTCAATTTTACCAACTTGCTAAATAAATTGATGTATTTCTTACTGTTGAAAGTAATTGAAACCAGAAATAGAACATCATGATGAATACGAGAAGGAGGGAGGGAAGGAAGGTGCTTGTGTATAATATCTCACAATCACTAGAGGAAGGAGCCATTAGAATTGTAAATCTCTTGCATAATTGGGTGTATCTGAGAATTTGTCAGATGCTCAGTTCTGAAGCAATTTGAGAGGGATTTTACTTTTTACTTTTTAGTAATCTGTGTTACAAAGCGCGAGACACCACTGGTTGTACAGATAAATGAAGTTATAATGGAGAAGTGCAGGCTCCTGTACAATACACCTAATACATAGTATTTCATTCAAATGACATTTTTGTTGCTGTTTAGGTCATATTGATGAAACTTAGATTGCTATTACTGGAAATCTTATTATATACATTAAACAAAAGAGAAAAAGTTTTAGGGTCAGCTCTTGAAAGAAGAATGAGCTTTTTATTCATATATTTGCTGAAAAACCCTCTGTAATGCTGCTTTGAAATGTTAAGGATTGAGGAATATAGGAGGAATAGGAGATTTCTTAGGTTCAGCAGGAACTCATTAGGAGTAAGAAAGCTGGTAATTCTTCTGCCTTTATGTTGCTGTTGTAATTAAAAAAAAACCTGTTCTAATTTGATATGTTTTGCACCAGAGAAGGGTATCTAGATACCAAGCCACTGCAATATCTGTAAGGTTTATCTTGGAAGCTCTATGTGGTTAAAGCAGCAGCAGAGTGGTTGTTATGAAGTGATTCCCACCCCTCTCTTTTTACCTTAAGTAATCTTTGTTTTGCAAAATTCCCAGGCTTTTTCTCCTTGTACAAAACAGGAGACAGTGTTATCATGAGTGTCTGTGCGCTGAATGCTTGAGTAGATACAAGATAGTTGGGAGAAATTGTACATGTAAAATTGTAAATCTTGTGAAGCCAGCTCTTTAATGTTGTGCCATAGAAAGAGAGTTATGTTCATACCTGACACATGAGTCAGTCTTCTTGGGGGCTACAGACTACAATAAGACAGCTTACTTGAATATTTTGTTCTTCTCTCTCTGGCACTATTCCTTGTTTTTCTAAATTCTTCCCTCTACAGTGTTCATTCATTTTCTCTTCAAAAAAATGACATTTTGCTGACACACTAAGGGTCTTAACTCTTCAACGTGGCCTTAGAAAAAAGCAGTTCCAGTTGTAGCTAAAGGATAGGTTTTTGCTTTATTTCAGGAGTCATAAGTAGTCTTCTTTTCATTATTGTTTAATAATTCTTGAAGCCTGTCATAGTTTGCAATATATGTTCATTCTGGCATAAACAAGAGAATACACATTTTTTTCACTTTCTAGTCAAATTTTTATGAGTTTTTCTGTGCAATTCTCTGTATATTGCTGGTGGATTTTTAGCAGGATAATCCTTTTGTCACTAGCATGTATGCATTCTCAGTGGTAGTAAAGTCAAGCCAGTTTAGTAGAGTGGATAGACTGTCTGCCATATACTTTAGAGGTGTTCTTCACTTTACAGGCTATTTCAGTGTATAATGAGACTGATGTCTGGAACCAAAAAAATAAACCAAAGCAAACAAACAAAAAACCCTAAGCCCAAACAAAAGCTCTGCTATTGTATCTTGGAATATAGCTTAGAGTCTTGACCATTTCTAAACCCACAGAATCTTTGAATTTGCAGCACTTCTACTTATATGCAGCAATATGTTTAAACAAAAGTAAATTGCTGTGAATTATCCCTGAAACAGCAGAAGACTTGAACTTTTCAGTATAATTTTACCTGTGGGTGGTTTAATAGTTGTTGCCTAAGGGTTTTTTTTACAAAAACTCTCTGTATTTTATGTAGTCAGAGCAATATCTATGAAATGCGGCTTTTGCCTGAGAATGGCATTGTTGTCAGGTAATACATTAAGGTACACAGAACACAGGTGACTCTTAATACCAGTGCCAGAATCCATGGTTGAATAATGCAGATTCGCACAACTGCAGCGTTGGTCCTGTTTACAGAGAACATTTTGGAAGTGTCTTTTTTTAATGTAGCGCTAAAAAACTTGCTAAAAGTTTTGCAAATAGCTTGATTATTTCCTAAGGAATTTATATCAAACTCTTATAAAATATAATTATGCTTATGACAATTTCTTTGACATGAATAGTGAATATTTAATTAACACTAATATTTATTGATATATTTATTCTATTGGATTTTCTGACTTAATTACAGAATGCCAGTCCTTCCTTGCTTTTTACTGAAGGTAATGTGGAGAGAGCAAGAAGAATGCACCATACTGCTAGAGATATTCTAGCAGCTGATCACAGACACTACAGCACCATGCCACTTACAAGAATCTCCCAACAGTGGTACAATCAGGTTAAAGATATGTTGACTGTATTACAAATTTTATCACTACTTGATGATACAGCCACCCAGTAACATGGCACTAAACACTTGGTGCTCTGCAGGGTGCATCTAGAAGTAGTGAGTTGAAAAATCACTGTTGTATCCTTCATGTTTTTGAATGAGGTCTCCCTACATGGTCCAGCAGTGACAGATGATACAGGTGGAGAAAGATTCTTGCTACATTTAAAATTCTCTAGCACTAGTATTTGAGGAAACCTTGTATATTAGGACTGTCTGTGACAGGTAAAGAAGAAACACCATAGAGGACAGCATGAACATTGTCTGCAGCTATCCTTTTGTGCCTGCCCAGCTTACTTGCATCACACCTATTTATTTAAGCAATTACAACAAAAATATCTAGGACCAAGTTACCTTTCTCAGTTATTAGAAAGGTATGTTAATTTAACTTTAAGTTACCTTTTGTCTTTAAGAAATGCTAAGTCTTCAACCTGCGAGATGATTTTCTACCGTTTTCATCCTTTTATGGCTAATTTAGGACTTTTTTTTTCTGAATATTCTGTCCCTGATATTTTTGATCAAATAATACAGAATGAGGTGAACTGAGGAACATGTTAGATCATTAACCCATCAACACAAAATGAGTGCAAATACATTTTACAAGCAATATCAAAGCCAAATTTTCTACATAAGAAAATCCTTAACCTTTGTTGAGAACTAAGGGATCCTGGAGGACCTTTTCATAGGTGTCTAGGATTCAAAAATAATAATATGCAGGAAGTGGGTGTAAATAAAAAAAACCAACAGGTATATTTGCTTAATATGGATGAACAAAATGCTCTTTCAACCTAAGCAAAAAACACCACCTAATTTGGCTCATCTTTGCTGGCCTTCAAATTTCTATACCACAGGTTGCAGAGGACCTTGTTAACCGGTTACACCTCAATGCCTATGCTGACCAACTAGTGAGAACATACAGTGCTGGCACAAAGAGGAAGCTCTCTACTGCTGTGGCTTTGGTTGGGAAACCTCAAATACTTTTGCTGGTGAGTAAAGGTAATATTGTGCCTGTGATAAATGGGTTACATTGAATTTTGTTATCTTGTATGTTGCTCTAAAGAAAATCAGGTAGTTTCCTGGTCAGTCAGGGAATAATTGATACATTGACTTACAACTGTCCTCTTTGTTCTGCAGTGTGAACACTTTTTGCTTTATTCTTTATATATTAATTTTTATGTATTTTCTGTTTTGTGTATAACATGAGAAGCAGGTATGTAAACAATTCTACCAGCTTCTTTAAGAAGGAAGATTCTTATTTTAATGAGAAATTTGGAACTGGTGTTACTAATTATTGACCCTTCTTTTTCAGGATATTCATATTCTTTGCTACATCATGCTTCATAAGTCTGGCTAGTTCTTATATTTTTGTTGGATTCAGAAATCACACAATTGAACCTACTACTCCTGAATGGTAGTAATTTGAATTATTTATCACATGTTGTTTTGGTGCTTGCATCCTACTGCTTATTTAGGCTTGAAACTGGCCTTTCCGGTTAAGACAATGCCTTTTGTATTGAAGATCAGGGAATTACAAAGCTATAGGAACTGCATCATTATGACACCACATTCTCTTTTTTTATCATTGCCTATTGTTTCGCTAGAGAGGATTAAACAAGCTTTCTTAAGCCACTCTGGGAATAGCTAAACCAGTTCAATAGTGTAATGAATCTTTCAGAACTGTCAGAAGGAAGCATTTTGCTTCCCAGAGCCTGGAGGGAAACCACTGCTTCCAGTAGTAGATAGCAGGCTAAACCAGAAAAAAATGGTGTTTCCACCAGTTCATGATCAGATGTATTTTGCTGCTTCTAACTTGTCATTGCCTCACTTCAGAGTTGCATTATTTTATTTACATTTTGTGCTTAAACTGACCCTGGCTTGGTTAGTAAAAGGAGTAGAAGATCTTAAATCAGTGTTTTTTCCTGATCTCAGAAAATGCTCCAACTGTTTGTTAATGTCTTTGTGACAGCATGCTACTGCAAGTATCCATTCCAACCTACTTCTTGCTGCAAGGCACAGGCTATTGCATATGTAATGACAAGAGGAGAGAAAAATACCTAAACATGTCAAATACACTAAAATATTTGGCTGGCTTTAGAAAACTAGCAGATTTTAATGGAGATATTCAGTATTTTAAAGGGCTTTTTCTGTCTGCAAAGAAAAACATTAATGTAAACCACTGAATCTCTTTCTAGATTGCATCAAGATTCATGGTTATTAATTTAAATAATAGTGTGGGTTGCTTTATTTTTATTACTTTTTATGTTTTCTCTGTTGGCTATCCACAGACAATAGGAGACACAACTGAGTTCTTTTTCTGCCATTGATAGCTAAGCACCAAAATCAAGATCAAACTAGATGTTTTATTTGCTATCTTTTCTTGAGAACTTTGTTTCCAGTTTTCAGCTGAGATTCCTTGCTAAAAATACATTGGCCAAGACCATATCACCCTAATAGGTGCTGACACCCCCATGAAATACCATAGTATAAAAAGCAACTGGAAGAATTTCCTTCTCACTAGCTTTTTAAGGATAGTTACTGGCTTTTTGACAACAGATATAATTCCTTCTGCTTCTATGAGGAAATGAAGTGAAAATTTTATTTAGTGAGAACAGCAGAATTAGATAGGAAGGGGAAATGTAATTTTTGTAGCTGCTCTTCTTTCTCAATGAAAGTCATCTGAGTGTGAAATGGGTTTTCCAGATAGTTTGCATTGGGCAGCACTGAATGGGTTGTTATTTAATCCTGTGGCTTCTCTCCACCGTGGGTTAAGAGTTCCTCTTGAAAGGGCTCTGGGAGTAACTGCTGGAGGATATTGAATGCAAACATATTCTCTACATCTGGCTGTGGAAAGTACAGTGAAAGCAGCTGGGACTTCCGGGACTTCTCCACTTGTTTGCGCTCCTGGCAGATGTGCACATAGGAGAGAAAAAGCAGCGAACCCTTCCTGAAAATGAAGAAAGAAACCTGCAAGTCTCTATTAAAAAAAAAAAGTATATGTGTATATGTATAATTAAACATATATAAATATACTTATAAACTATATTATATTTATAATATAATAATATACAAACATATTATTATATATTTAAATTTCCTTGATAAAAAGTGCCTTCTATAAATTTAGAAATGAAACTACATTTCTTAAAGTGAAAAACTGATCATGGTGTCTTTTAAATGACTTCCTGATAATATAGATTTTTAAGAGAAAACTATAAAACTGTATTGTAAGTTTTGATAATTCTTCGTGTTAGTCTGGAACTGTGCTATGTTTTTCCATAGTGCTGTATTGTCATGTTCATTTCTCTTGTAGGATGAACCCAGCTCTGGGATGGATCCCTGTTCTAAACGCTACCTTTGGAAAACCATCCTGAAGGAAGTTCAGGATGGCTGTGCAGCTGTGCTGACATCCCACAGGTAAGACCCTTATCTCAGCAGAAAGAATATTCCTATTCTCTCTCCTTATCTGCTGTCAAGAGCATATTCTGAAGGCATGTTCACCCTGATGTGAAACACTGAGTATATCTTGGCATTTTATGGTAATTCTTTCTTGCTTATGAAAATTTAAATTGTGTAAATCTTAATATTTTCTATGTTTAATTTTCAAGGTTTAAAATATGTTTCAAGAAGGCTGCAGGCACAGAAAAAAACCCAATGCAATGAATTCTTCTTTTTCTACGCTCTTTCTATTCAGTGTTTCAGTGTATCTGGTTGCTTAGAATACCAAGTTACTCTTCTGCAGCTGCTTACTTTACAAATCCTTCCAAAGGGAGGTGGTAGTGAAAAACCCTCTTCTTACTTTAATAAGGATTCTATTTTAGATCAGTGGATGAAAAAAAGTATGCCATGGCATCCTAAAGATGCCTCAGCTATTCTCTATATGCACTGCTGGAAATGGTATGAGTGACCCTGTCCTCTTAGAAGAGTCTGTCTACATTAAACATCTTGTCAGTTCTCTGTTATGGTCTTTGGTATATCAGTTTAATGGAGGAGACATCAATACTGTTTCATAACATCTCTAGTAAAATGGAATAAATTGAATTTTCCCTTAAGGAATATAGTATAGTATGTATTATTATATATAAAATAGCTTTAAGTGAGGGAGAGATCAGGAAAACATGCCCAGAAAGGACACAACTCATTAATCAAAACATCAATGTAATATTTTTGCTAAAGGAGGTTTGAAGTATGGATAAATAAATAAATAAATGCATCAGAACTTCCCTCAAGGTGTTCTAGATATTGTTAATTTTTTTTTTTTGTATTTGCTGTCCCTGTACATGTGTGTGCTTCATTATTGATATAAAGCTGCTCTTGAAATTTTCTACTATTTTGTTTACGGAAGCTGAATCTCGAGAGATTCTTATATTAGATCCCCAAGGGCTTACCTGCTCACTTACTGAGGGAACACAAGTTGTACGTTGTGAACTAAGCTGAGTGATTTTCAGGAAATTGTGCTTTGACTTTTCAGTACAGATTAAGAACCATTAGTTTTCAAACACCAGCTAAACAGAAGAGATCTGTGGTCTCATTATTAATATGCTGTAAACAAACAAACAAATAAATATGCAACAAATTGTTACTGGTTACTTGTTTATCTGTACAATTGAGTAAATTGAAGCAGATAAAAATACAGTGATAGTGTAGACATTTCATTTCTAATTAATAAGATATTGTTGTGCCACATTGGAGGAAGGAGGAGTTATTTTATACTATTTGTTGAAGGCTGTTGGAGGTTTGTTTGAGATTATTTCAAAGGGTGCTTGTATAAGTAAAGGAATTTTTCTTATGAAGTGACTCTTCATGCTTATCAGTAAGTGCATAAGGTATAGCGAAGGTCTCCTGCGTAAAAATAAATATTTGAGGTTTAGTAAATTAATTTTCAGAGGCAGTGCTTAACTTCTGTTTTCAGGGGGAGAGGATTGAGATTGTATAACTGTCCGTACATGTCAATTTATGTTATTTTGCCACAGCTTGGGAGTATTATGCCAAGGGGAGCATTAGGAGTTACTGTGCCTCAAAGAGACTTCCAGATTTGTATGAACATGGGTTTAGCAAGCCTTCTTCCTGTCTCTCTGAAATAAAGTGGACTGGCAGTTCTCATCATATCCTGTCCTATTTTGAGGAAGGTACTTAATTGCCATGCTTGTTCAGTAAGAACACCTTAATTTGGACTGGCACATGTCTGAGACACACAAGACAACTCTTGTTTAGCTGTCTTAGAGGGGCTGGGGGAGTGAATGCAGTGAATTACAGTCAAACAACTTTGCTCTTTGAGATGATGGATATGTCCTGACTGATGTCCTGTGTCTGAAGAGATGCTTTGGAAGAACTGCTCACAAGATTCTGGATGATATGTAGAATGGCAGCCCATCTGCCCTAAGCATTACAATTCAAAGTTATTATTTATTATCTGAAGCAGTTGAATCTAACAGGATTCTGCTTTTCCAGTCAACTGTATTTCCATGTCCCAAATTCTGTTTGGATTGTAGTATTTTGCATCTTCTTCTGCCCTGCAATCAGTCTAAAGGTAACTACCTTTTTAAGAAGATGTACTATACAAGAGGCTAACTGAGAAATTTACCTATTTTTTCTCCCTGTATGCTTTAGCTCAGAATGACCACAAGGAGCTATTACAGAGAATAACAAGTTCATGACTCTCACATACAGTGGCATTTATGAGACTGCCTATCAAGTAGTCGCATATGGTAATAAAATATTTGTGTTGTGGCCAGCATTGTCCACAATCGTCCATTTTTCTGGACTAAAACCATAATTCTGTTTTAGTGCTCTCTTCTAGCTGTCATGTGGTAGTAACTTTTGGTATGTAATGACTAGAGCTGCAATTTTAACTGTTACCTTCAAAGACAAAGGTTTTGTGTACCAATTTTTGCAGATGTCCAGATTCTTTCCATGCTAACTAAATTTGGGTATAAATAATGTTCTTTGTTTTCACTACTATTCTTTTAATTCTTTTTAATTTTTTCCCTTTACTTGTAGTATGGAAGAATGTGAAGCCCTCTGCACACGTCTTGCTATTATGGTCAATGGAAGTTTCAAGTGTCTTGGTTCTCCCCAGCACATTAAAAACAGGTATTATGCATCAACACCAAACCTTCTGCAGCTGCATTCAATCTAAGAGCTGTCTATACACTTTAGTAGTATCAAGGCATAAATACTTTGCTAAGCACATCCTTCTTTTCCTGCCATCACTGAAGTTAAAAAAGAGACAATTAGGATATCTTAGCAAGCTAAATTGTCATATGGCACTGCTAAGATGCTTTGTAGTATGCAGTGGTTATTGAAAGAGACAAATCTGTATGTGAAATTGAGCACTTCTGCTCTCAACCTGTGAAATACATTGTGAGATTTCGACATGGTGAGGTGGAATACGCTTTGATTCCTTGTGAGGATTTCTTGTAACGGGAAAAAGTACTTTTATCAGATCAGCAGCCAGCAAGACAATGTGTTTTGAATCATCTCTACTTCCTATCAAATTCACTGACAATTGTAAATATTTATGATATGACTTCTGTGTCTTTTTCCTGGTGTGCATGAGCCTCTTTTCTGCTTTAATTTAATTAAATATCTGTTAATTAATATATGTTAATGAAATTTAATGTCTGTTAATGAGGATGTTTATTTACAGGATGGGTTCAAAACATAAAGGAAACAGGATCAGGAACTGAGGGGAAAGTTGCTGCAACTTATAGCTAGAGCATTTACATTCAGTCAGAAGTAGAATTTTTATGACACCCAGACAGTCAGCTGTGCAAAATGAAACAGCTGATTTACAAGCAGCAAAGTTACACTGCTTTGTACCAGTTCAGCATTTAGAACTCTTAAATGCAAATACATTTGACAATGCAAACAAGCTCTGCAGAAATATTTTGGAATTGCTGTCTGTCATGGTTAGAGGGCTGAAGTTATCTGTGACTCAGATAATTTCTTGTCCTGCAAGGCACTTTTGGTTTTCTGTCCTTTCTTTTGGGTAGAACTGTAGATCTTTATTTTGCAGCCACATTAGCCTGACATATCTGATTCACATTCACTTTGATAAGCTCTTTTGTTCCAAGTTTTGTTTGTTTGTTTGTTTTTTCTTTTTTCTCATCAAGACAAACTTTCATCTAGGGACATTGCCAACTGGATGGTGAAAAGAACTGAGATCTGTATCTATTTTTCTGGTTGTTCTGTGTGATCATAACCTTCGTTTCATATCGGTATAGTATAGAGAGTAGTTGCCTAGATTTCTGGAGGCATGAGAAGTCAATCGCTCTTCAGTAGTCTCTGCTTCTTTTGTATTTATCTCTTTGTCTTTGCCATCCTACCTCTTATTCCCAAACTTCATGGCATGGAGTGACCTGTTGTCCCACTAGCATAGTACAGGAACACAGGGGTCCCATTATTCCTTTTGTGGTAAGAGAGACAGATGTCTGTAGAGGATAGTTCAGACTTCAGAAGATAAAACTGCTTTTTGAAGATGTGTATGTCCCCTAACAAGGAAAAATGGTATTATTTAGGCACTCAGTTGAGTGTGTAAATTTTGCTGGGGTAAATGTAGTTCTTCCCATTTTAAGTTTCAGATCCTCTGTAATGAGCTTAACCTTCAGAGTGCAATATCAGGCATTTCAAAAAGCCTAGCTTCACCTTTATCTTCTTAGTTACTTTGTCATTCTTTTGCCACTCCTGATGATCCCTTTAGCAGTGTCTTTTCATCCACCTTCTTAGGAAGTAAGACATCATAAGCATACTCACAAATATGCCCCATATTCATATAAATAGGACAGTTATTTTTCAATTTGCTGCACTGTCTCTGTAGATATTCCTATTTCAGATCACAGTAAGAAAATCAATGCAGAACCATAAACTATATGATATGTTGGAAGTATCTTCAAATTAATTCTGAGGATATCAGATCAACCATTCAAGAATCAAGGCTGTATGAATGCGTGATAGGAATATTTGGCAGTCACATTCATAGCAATTATATATTTAAAAGAATTTTAGCTTTAAAAAAAGCACATTACCACTGTGTTAGGAATATTTCATACTGTCAGCAGGTTTGTGTTCTTTGTATTGCCATGATAGTTCTTTAATGTATGTCAGTGGCATTCATGTGGGATAAAATGTGTACTGGATACCAATATTGCTGAGGCTTTTCATAGAAACTGTTGCTGAAGCTGCTTTAATGCAGGACTAAAATCCCTAGCCTTTTGATTGATTTAGTTAACAAATTTCCACACTTATTGTTCAGGAACCTATCAGATTTTTCTAAAAGTTTAGACCTTTTTATTAGGAAAAAATAGTCACTAGCTTTATCAAAGGATTTAATTAAAGTCATATTAAAGTCATGCAGTTTTCTGAATTTGCTCTGTCTAATTCATATTCTTGGCTTCTGGGAGCAAAGCCACTGTAGAGAGCAGTCTTAAAACCTCACACACAGAGAACTGTGAAAGCTTTTTCTTTTCTTTTCTTTTCTTTTCTTTTCTTTTCTTTTCTTTTCTTTTCTTTTCTTTTCTTTTCTTTTCTTTTCTTTTCTTTTCTTTTCTTTTCTTTTCTTTTCTTTTCTTTTCTTTTCTTTTCTTTTCTTTTCTTTTCTTTTCTTTTCTCTTCTCTTCTCTTCTCTTCTCTTCTCTTCTCTTCTCTTCTCTTCTCTTCTCTTCTCTTCTCTTCTCTTCTCTTCTCTTCTCTTCTCTTCTCTTCTCTTCTCTTCTCTTCTCTTCTCTTCTCTTCTCTTCTCTTCTCTTCTCTTCTCTTCTCTTCTCTTCTCTTCTCTTCTCTTCTCTTCTCTTCTCTTCTCTTCTCTTCTCTTCTCTTCTCTTCTCTTCTCTTCTCTTCTCTTCTCTTCCTCTCCTCTCCTCTCCTCTCCTCTCCTCTCCTCTCCTCTCCTCTCCTCTCCTCTCCTCTCCTCTCCTCTCCTCTCCTCTCCTCTCCTCTCCTCTCCTCTCCTCTCCTCTCCTCTCCTCTCCTCTCCTCTCCTCTCCTCTCCTCTCCTCTCCTCTCCTCTCCTCTCCTCTCCTCTCCTCTCCTCTCCTCTCCTCTCCTCTCCTCTCCTCTCCTCTCCTCTCCTCTCCTCTCCTCTCCTCTCCTCTCCTCTCCTCTCCTCTCCTCTCCTCTCCTCTCCTCTCCTCTCCTCTCCTCTCCTCTCCTCTCCTCTCCTCTCCTCTCCTCTCCTCTCCTCTCCTCTCCTCTTTTCCCTTTTTTCTCTGCCCCCTCCCCCCCCCTTTTTTTTTTTTTAAATTAAGCTTACAGTAAAGATGCTTTCCATGCTTTCTTTGGAAAACTTTTGATAAGACCTGGGGAGAAGTCAAAGACTGTCCCTATACTCTTATTATTTTGTTTTTTATTCTAGCTTCCAAATTTCTCTCCAGACAGAACTCCTGACTGTAGTTTTCTTTACCTGTCAACAAAAACTCAATCAAAAACCCCAGGCTATCCCACACCTAATAAATAAAGGAATTGTTAGGGGGTTAAGAAACCCAGTACTTCTGTGTAATTCATGTTCCAAACTTATTTGAAGACAATTTCCAGATATGCTGCCATTAACTTCATGGCAGGCTTCTGCATCTACATGAGATGGGAAAGCAGAAGAGAAGCAGGATTTTTTTACTTATTACTCCAAAAAAACCTGTTGAAATAATTAAGCTTTAAATTCTGTTATTCTTTTCATCTTCTCACTTTCCATTCCACTAGTGAATTTTCTGAAAATCTTCCAGGACTTGAAAAACTATTGAGTTACTCCTTCCTTCACATTTTCCTTCTCTCCCTATGATTTAACAACCTCGTCATTTTCGCTACCCTACAGAGCAAAACATTATTCCTTCTAAAGTGATAGACTGTAAGGACTTCTGAATCTACTATTCAGAAATACCTACCAGCAGAACAACGCTATCCTTAATAGCCACCTCCACCGGTATAGTCACTTGTCAGTTCTATTTTTCGGTGTTTTCCTGCAATTAATTAACACTGCCTAGTATATTTGTCCCTCGCACCATCTTATAGTAAAACCCCCACCACCTTATATTTTGTTTAACAAAACTCTTCCATGAACAAATGTAAGTGAAGAAAGGCATAAGCAAAACTCATTTTTCTGCATCTGATTTAATCTAAATTACTTGTGCCATAAAAATTGGTTTTTGATGGTGCTTTTGTGCTGTGCTTGTGAATGTGAACTAGCAATGTATGCTTGCATCCCACAACTCCATGCATATCTCAGGCTGCAGCAGAAAAAGTGTTACCAGCAGGTCAAGGGTGGCGATTCTCCCTCTTTATTCTACTCTTATGAGACCTCACCTGGACTACTGCATTCGGTTCTGGTGTCCTCATCACAGGAAGGACATGGATCTGCTAGAGCAAGTCTAGAGGAGAGCCACAAATATGATCAGAGAAGGCTCTGGGGAGACCTCATAGCAGCCTTGTTCCTGCTTACAGGGAACTTCCTTTTGGAAGTTTATTTTTATTTTTATATATAACACTGAAAAATCTTGCTAGATGGGTCACAAATATCTTGATCGTTTCCTAAGGAATTTACAAGAAACTCTCATGAAAAATATGATTGTGTTATGACAATTTATTTGAAATGGATAATGAATCAAGAGGGCTGGAGCACCTCCTGTATGGGGACAGGCTGAGAGAGTTGGAGTTTTTCAGCCTATAGAAAAGAAGGCTCTGGGGAGACTTTTATAGCACCTTCCAGTACCTAAAGAAGGCCTGCAGGAAAGATGGGGAGGGGCTCTTCATCAGGGAGTTTAGTGATAGGACAAGGGGTAATGGTTTAAAGCTGAAAGAGGGGAGGTTTACATTAGATATGTGGAAGAAATTTTTTACTGTGAGAGCAGTGAGGCACTGGAACAGGTTGCCCAGGCATGTTGTGGATGCCCTCTCCCTTGAGGTAATCAAGGCTGGTTTGGATGAGGCTATGAACAACCTGATCTAGTGGAAGATGTCCCTGCCATAGGCCATGGATATTCTTTAAGGTCCCTTCCAACTGAGACTACTCTATGATTCTATGAATGAATTACGTTAGTAACATATATGTGTGTATCACAGTATTGATATATATTGTATATACATGTGTATATATTAACCAGCAACGTTAGTACTAAAATAGTCTAATGGGGGCTGTAATTGTAGATTATCATATTTTTTCTATTAAATTTTACGGATTTTTTTATTTATTTTGCTCTTTTTTTTTATAAGCAGCTCTTGATATCCCTTACTCTGTCTTCAATTTGTTTCTACGAATAAAATGGGACAGGTATTTTAAAATCAAGTACAAGTGGCTTGATCTGTCTTTGAAGATTGAAAGAAAGAAATAAATCTAAACACTCTATGAACACTTAAAGCAAAGAAACTTTTATGCAGGTCTTATCTATGATAGAATGAGTCCTATATTGTTATTGTAACAGATAACGGCAGGAGCACATTTTGATTTTACATGCGATTACACTAGCATGTCTCAAGATTTTTTCGTGTTCATACGTAGCTATGTCCACTAAACTGATATTTTTTCTTTCCTTTCTGATGATTCTGTCAGTCATGATGGAAATCCTCAGACTTGTTTTATTTGCTTTTCCTTTAGTACCATTCCAGCCTGTAAATCGAGATTATGATCAACTCTTTGATGAATGCGTGAGGAAGGCTTAATGGGTCTTCCCTGGGGCTTGGTTAAAGCTGCATCTTTGCTATAATGGCAAGTTTCAAGGATTCAGCTTTCTCTCTCAGTACACTCTCAGCCCTTGGCTCTTGTGAAAGTCTTTTACAAAATGCTCATCCAAAAATGTCTTCTTGCTACAAATGTAGATGTCTGGGTTTCTGTTCCCAGCTGTTGAGCCCTGACTATGTTTATCTATGTTTAAACAGATTTAAAAACCCCTCAAATGTTTCTCAATAGAGTAATAAGAGTAGAAGTTCCTTACAAGGGCCTTTTGCTGTAGGTAGCAAATTTCTGAATGATGCCAAGAAAGATGTTAGCTGGAAAGAACAAACTGAAGGGCAATTTCCAAAAAGTTAGCACCTTAGTTCTAGATGTATGAAATAGACATGTTAACAGTTGTGCCCGTTAAAACCTAATTTCAGACAGCTCCTGCTGACTGAGCCAATTACTCTAAATAGTGAGCCGATTACTTTAAATGCTCCCTCCAGTATTCTCCATTATACTTGATGTTTTTTAAAAATTCACACAAGTATTTCTATGTTAGATACAGCTGGCCAGTCCTCAGGGAACAACATTTTGAATACTATCCTTCATTCTAGGGCCATCTGGACAGGCTTCTCATAGCTGAAAAACCCATACCAATTTTTCAAGTGCTGGACACATTTCAAGTCTTTGCTCAGATTTTATCAGCAAGTCATCTGATTAAATTACCCAACAATTAATCCATTTGTTACAGCAGATTTAGAATGGAAAATGTGTTGGCAAGATATTTACCCTCTACCTTTTTTTTTTAATAGGTTGATTGAGAATATTTTATTGTTTCTCTCAAATAGACACATGTAGATTATGTAGAGAAGTGAGGATTAAGGGTAAAGATCTCATCAGTATTTCAGCCTTCTGTGGAAACAGTGTTATACTAAATTTAATACTAAGTTTAATACTAAACCAGCAGTAAGTTCCTTACATGACACAAAATATAGAAGTGAATACAATTTTTATTCCTGTTAATTGGAAAAAATTCCTTTTGTACATGAAAAATATGTTAAGGCAGTGGATGTGCATTCATGTAATATAGATATTATCTTCCCAGATAAAAGCTTGAAGAAAAAAGTTCTTAAAACTTTAGAAAAAATACAGATTGAGAGTTTAGAAATGAGCAATAACTTTCACTCCCATAAAACTTTGTGCAACGTTAACTCAACCCTACTGTGTGTGTACATTACAGTGCATTTTTTTGTATTTTTTTCTAGATTTTCCATGTATTCATTCAATGAGCAGCAGCTAATTAAGAGTCCATATTCTCCCCTTTCCCTAATATGTGATCTGTGTACTGTTTGTACTAGACATTTTTCAAACCTGTCTCTAAATATAGTATTATCAACATTCATTGGAAGAAGGTTTCATAAATGTCAACATCTTTGTTTTCCACAGTACTTTGGGGAAACTGGATTTGAAATAACTATTCCCATTTTATAGAGGAGTAACTGAAGCATCATGCTAAATTTAAAAGGGTTTGAGTAGTCCAGTTGAGCAGTTTATGGCTAAATATTTTCTGTTTGTCTAACATTAAACTCAAAGTACAAGACCTGCTAACTTCAACGGTAGCTGTGGGTGTTTCTGAAAAAGCTATGAATTGCTTCTGCAAACTGGAGAACTAGGACCAAAGATGGGCCTTTAAAGAGGCAGGGAAATGTGGCCTGGGTGAGTTACCACAGATCGCACAGGTGTACAGGGTTGGAAGCCTAGGATTCGGTTTCCCAAGGCGGTAAGAGCAAGATGAAGAGCTTACATTTCTTTTCTCATCAATCTATTGTCTTATATGTTACATTTTTGAGATGTTGCAGTAAAGAAAGCTGCTTGTCTGAGCAGGTGCCTCTGGTATATGCTGGGAGTCATTCATAACAGGGGTTGCATGAAGAGTTACTATGTGATGATGTAACTAAATCTTACTACATAATGCAAATATACTAGTGGTTTTATTATTAATTTCACATCTGGTCTCTCTTCTGGCACATTTTAACTTGAGAATTAAACCTTCAGGTGTTGTTAAGGTCTGTTTAATAGACATTTTATTGTGTAACATCCTGATATTTTTGTTCAAACTCACTTAAAAAGAAACAGTACACCAGAAAATAGTGGTGACAGAGTAATGACAACACTACTTTTTCCTGGATTTTTCACTGTTGAGACCAACTTTGAGAAAACAGTTTTGGCTGTTTGTAGGCTGGGTTATCAGCCTTACACAGGATTAAAATGCTGCTGTTAGTCTTTCTCTGAGAATATAATATATAAATAATACAAGAGTAGCATATGTCTGACACTTCCCTGTATGTGCAGATATGCAAACTAATAATCAGACTGATTTTGTGTGTCTGCATGTATAAACAATTAACAAGATTTTTTTTTAATGTTTTGCTAGATATTTGGAAATCATGCCAAAGCACTTAAATGCCTACTTTAATAGAGCATGGGAAAGTTGTGTCCTGGATTGCTCATAACAAGAGGCTGTCACTGTTATGTCAATGATTTTATTGAATACAGAAATTGACTTTAGATGGCTCGATATGTAAGCCTGGAGTATGTGTGAACAAATACTGCACATACAATATACTAAAACAAATGTTATAATAACATATGTTTAAAATAACTTGCTTTAATTGCTGTTTTAATGTTTCTATTGTTGCCCCAGAAAACTTGTAATCAAGTAGAAATGATGAAACAAAATCTATGAATACTATGTAGAATGTGATTTTACAATTTATTTGTTATGTCTTTTTTGTTTGCATCTAGTCAGGTTTATCTGTTCAGTGACTCTGAAGTTGTTCTGAATAATTGCTGAAGGAATTCACGTTTTGCAAGTGATAGTATATTTGCATTTGATTTTAATTTGTTTTTTTGAAAAAACAAAGCAAGTATTTTCAATTTAATTACCTTTTCTTTTTCCATACTAGATAGTCTTTACTTGCCACTTAATATTTGAAATATATTTAATTAAAATCGGTGTGATTTAAATTGTCTTAAAGTGTTGTTTTAATAATTTTATTTCAATTTGGAATATTTTTTCTCAACTTTTTACAGAGTGTTCTATTTCCAATGTTGTTCAAGTTTTGTTCTTTTAGTAAATTGCACTTGTGCCTGTTCTGTAAGGGGAGTGACCTGAATCTGTATGCCATGCTTCAGCAATCATCCTCGAATAGCTAAGTTAGCTTGTCTAGATGAAGCCTATTCACTTAGGGAAAGTAGAAACATATCTGTCTGCAAATGAGTGTAAACCAAAGCAGAAGAGAAAATAGTGCAGTAACAAATTATTCCTGCTCTTTGATTCATGACATACATTCTAAAAGATACAGTTCCTTACAGACGTTAAGTGCCAATGTTCTCTTTAGTATTTTTTATTCTGTTATCCAATAATGTCATTTTTAAGTAATCTTTTGATCAAGCAAACTAGAGCATACACAAAGTATGCCCGTTATACTTCCACCCATAAACTTTATGGAAGCTGTAATTTCTTGATGTGTGTGCATATATATATGTATATATATATAGCGTAATATTCTTCAGGAAATGTAGTCTTTGACTGGTGGAAGAAAAGCATACTGATTACTTGATGCTTTTATTCGTCAAAGTTTATAAAACAGGGCCAGGTTCTCAATTTCCAGAGGTTAAATTCAGCAGTTACATTCAGATTACCATCATGAGAGAAGTGATGGTAAATTGCCTTTGGGAAGAGTGTGATTCAATGAACTTGTCATTCTAGACCCTGCTGTAAGTTAAAACAGTTGTTTCTAGGTTTGATTTTCTTCATTTACAGACACACAAACTCCTCAGGATTTTAAATGAAAATATATTTTTTTTATTTTTTAAAAAAAAGGAAAACAGGATTTCCTGGGTCAAGCCTCAGAAAACACTCAGTTGGTACCTGTAGGGACCCCTTGTGACCAGACAAGGGACAGGCTCAGCTGAGTGGCTACAAAGCATTGTGTTTCAGCAACTTCTCTTCTTATTCCTATTCAAATTGCTGAACGAGGACCACTAATGAATGGACAGAAGGGAACACAGAGAAGTTAGTATTACTTGATCTGCCCAGGCAGCAACTCCTCTACTTGGTATTTGAGAATTGTCAGCCTTTGAACAATTGAATGCACTTCGGTTCCCACTGCAAGGCTAGAAAGCGCACCAGGAAATCAGTCAGTGGTCTTACTCATCATTATAGGTCTGGCTGCACTGATGTGGTGGCACCTACTGTAGACACATATCTATGGTAGTTTTATGTTACTTATCTGCATTGCTGGCAGCGTGGCTTTGGAACTGTAGCATGGGCTACAAGATCCTTCTGAGAAACAAGGAACCATTTGGGTGTTTGGGCTGGACCAGCCTCTTCTTTGTGATATTTATACTGAAACAACTGTGAGGTCAGATTGAAGACCTGTCTAGCATAGTATCTTCTCCCCAACAGCAGTCAGGAGGGAAAAGTGCACATAACTTAACCAACATTCTTCATCAATTTGTTTCTTAATGACTTCATAAGCCCTAGGTGGTCTTAGGGGATATATTCCCCCCCCCCTTCCCCTCCTTACCCGCCATGAATTTCTCTAATCTTTTACTCAACTCATGTCAAGTTCTAGTATCCAGCACATCCTATATCAATGAGTTGTACAGTTTGCCTATGTGGTGTAAGGAAAATTACTTCCTCTAATTGGTCTTATATTGCCTTCTCTATGATTTAATTTGATGACCTCTGTTCTTCCATAAGAAACATAGGAGAGTGAAGAATCATTCCTTAGTTACATTCCTTAGGCCAGTCATGATTCTGGGCTCTGTAAAAGCACCTTTCTACCATCTCGTCAAGTTTCTTTGGTGCTGAAATTTTGAGCGTATTTAGTATATCCTGAAAATGGAAATTGTTCCTTTCCTTGTTGCCATTTTATGTTCCTTTTTTTTCCCTTGTTCTTTGTGCTGCTCAGCTAGCTTGTGGACCTGAGTAATCGAAGGTGTGGAGTTCTTGGATATGTTTTGTAGTCCTTGCTAAGCTCATTCTTCTGCACCTGGTGCTCTTGTTAATACTCAAGTTAATTAGTTTACAATCATTCTGGGAATTTATGTTTTGGTTTCAGTCTCATGGTGACATTTTAGTAGGTAAAGCACTCAATAAGCAATATTCCCAGAACTGCTAACGAAGTGAAAGTCAAGCGTGAACAATTAGTTTGACTTAGGGAGAAGAAGAAGGATAGAGAGGAAAAACTTTTTTTTTTTTGTCAGAATATATGTTTGTGTGAGTGTATACACAAATGGAAATGCAGGTGTTGTTAAAGTAATGTGGTAGAAATTAGCAGTGGAAAATATCTTTGTTGAATGGCTTTGAAGAGATGTTAATTCTTTTGTAGCAGATGGCTGCTGAACAGGTGTGCTGGCTCTTCTTATGCCATTTTAATGATAATGTTTCCCTCCCTGGGTCTTGAACTATCAGGTGCTACAAGTTTGATCCTAACAGTGCTAACCAAAACAGATAATGCTTTTCTCTTTAGTTCCACTTTGGGTTTCTGAATTAATTGTATTGTCTGAATCAGAAAGGAAAACAGAATGAAAAAAATTGTCAACTTCCATTGCCTCAGTTTGCTTCTGAAAGCAGCTTGCTGATTATAGCAAAGGAAAATGTTTGTTGCTGATCCACTCACTATGGGAAGCTTTTGTATTAAAATGAATTAAAAATCAAGGTATAGAAGCATCGTAATGTGACTAGCCAAAAGAAGAAAATTTTTAAAGCTTTGTATTTGTACCGTGCTGGTGTTTATGCCATTCACAATTTAGAATTAAACCAAAGTTTTACAGACCTCTCTGCCTATGCTAATCAGAATTTTGATTCATTTTCTTTGGAAGCTTCACTGCATGCAACAATTTCCTTTTATGAGGCTGCTGAACATCTCCATAAAGCAGCATTTTTTCAAACTGTAATTCAATGGTGGCTGTGTAGAGATGCCAAAAAACTGATCAGAGTCAATGACCTCTTGTAAAATGTTGTCTCAAGTTGGCTGTCAACTAAATTGAACAACCTTCTCAACTATATCCATCTTTGTAAAATCTTTTTTTTATTGTCACATATATTTTTTCAAGGGTAATGCTATGCATTTAAAACATTTAATTAGAGAGCTATTGTGTGTTATTAAATCATTGCAAAGCAAATCAAACAGTCACCACTTTGGATTCCACCTTATTCTGGATCTCTTTGGTTTTATAGCTGTGTTCATCTGTCAGGTCACACTGACCAGTGAATATTTGGTACCCTTCAGCTTGGACCAAATGGGATTTAATTCTTACAAATTCCTTCAGAAACTAAAAAAACAGGACACTGCATCAGAAATGTTTCTCCTTAGTTGGTTTCAAGAAGCTCAGTGACTGCATTTAACTGTAACAAAAAAGAAACAAAAGCCAAAACAAAGACCAAAAAGCCCTACTATATTTTATTGTAACGGGACTTCCCATAAAGTGCAACTTTCTACACAGAAGCTGCCGCCGCAACACATAAAGTTGTAGTGACTATGGTTTCATTCTATACAAAGAAATACGATTCCTGTTTGAGAATATCCTTGGAAATTATATTTTGAATTTAGGTGAAATTCTTAATAGAATAAAATCTGCAGTCTACAATGTTTCATTGTGGAAACTTCCCCTACTCTAAAGTCAATGAAGACTTTTTTTTGCTTTATAGCAAAAGAGATTCTGATTTAACACAAAATGAAAGTTAAAGCCCTTTACATTGCCATACAGATATTAGAGATGAGGAACATGTGGTTCTTCATGTGAAACATTTTGCTGGAAGTCATTTAGACAATGGTTGAACAGGACATAGGTCTCAGAATAGTCTTTTCTATTTCTTATTACATTTTATTGATATTACATAGATATTTTTTCTGTGTTGGATAAGAGCAGCATCATAGAGCATGTTGTGGTATGTGCTTCTACTTTGATCACGTAAAAATATGCTTCACTCCTGTCAGATCCATTTAACCCAGCTGCTACTCTAAATCTCAAGTTGTACCCAATAAATGGGAGTAACACAGAAGATAGTCACCAGAAACTGAAGAACTGGAGTAAGGGACTTAGTGATAAGTAATTATGGAACCTGAGAATGAAGAAAAGGGAGTAATGCTGGAATGAAGGATGTAGGAGTGGTGGTCAGTGGGAAGATGGAGAAAGTGGCAGGTTTTGAGGGGGATGTGGACTGTGCAGTCTGAGCTTCATATCCCTATATCTGCTCTGCCCTTCCATTGCTTGCTGTTAACAGGGAACAGCAGCAGCAGAGGAAAGCTCTTCTGACTTGGCTCCTGCTGCTCTTTTATCCCTAGTAATTAACCACGAAGGTGAACCCAAAGGGAGGATGTGTAGCTGCAAAGGAGGGCTAGAAAGGGAAGGATGCAGCAGCAGTCCCATATCACCTCATCTCTCTGCTGAGCTCTACTCATGCACCTTTCTCTGGGAACCAGTGCAGCATAACTTCAATTGATTAGGCAATATACACAATAACATGGTTGCCATTTCATTTTTTACTTGTTTATTGCAACTTTCCCAACTAGACATTATCAGTGAGTAAATGTAGTAAAAAACGTGTTGGTTAGACTTTTTTCTTCTGCATTTGTGATCGGTAACATTTGTAGCTTTTTGCGAACCATGCAAAGCAATATAGCAATTCAAGAAGAGTTTAGTTAAGTTCAGGTACTTTTGATAGTGGAACATCTTGTCGTTGTTAAAACATAAGCATAACACACTTTTTTGTTTCTGTTTCTTATCACTAATTTAGATTTTCCATTGAAATTTTCTTGTTCAATATCATAATAACAAAATCACAGTGATAGTAGAACAGGCATAAATGATGTTATTTGACGTAATTATAGGAAATCAATCGAAGCAAGTGTTCATCCTGTCCTCATAGTGCAGACAAATGGATTTATGTTTCTGTGTATCATTCTCAGGTTTGGAGATGGATATTCTGTCAAGGTTTGGCTTAGTAAAGAAATACACTATGGAAGAATGATTTTGGACTGTCTACAACTACATTTTCCTGGAACGCAGTTTAAGGTACAACTAAAACTCATCATAGTATTTGATCTATTGCAGGATTAAGTATGAGCTGGCAAGAACAATATATACACGTTTGACTATATTGATTTTTTTTTTTGAAAAGTATGTATGAGAACCCCTTTTATTTTCCCGCTAAACAATTCTTAAAATTAGGACTCATGATACATCAACTCCAAACAGTATTTTAGGCAATATAAAGAAATAGACCCTTTCTCTGAGTGAAAATTTCCCTTTGCTTTTATTTTTTGATGAAGTTGAACTCACCTTTGTGTTCACCTGAAGTAGGAGTGCACTGTAGTCTCTGAGAACATGTGATTTGATTGCTTCCTCATAATGAGCAGAGATAAGTCTCAGTATACTAAGCAAATTCCAATAAAAACTCTCAAAGACATTTAATTTTTAAAAAAATGTTTTTTCTTTATCTGTGTTTAGGAAAAAATCATGTAAAACTATAATTATCTAAGACATGGACCTGTTTGTGTATGTTTATATGTGTGTATAGGTCTTCTCCCAGAGTGCGCTCTAACAGTCCTACTCTGTTGGATTAAAAAGATATAGCATAAAATTGTCCTAAATTTGTCTATCTTTTATGAGATTAAGAAAATATCATGTTAGAACTTGCAAAAAAGCTGTGCTCATATATTCCATGTTAATCTCCAGTGAGAGTGTATTGAAGCCAGACTTGTTTTAAAGCAAGTGTAACTTTATCATAATGAGCATTCACTTTTATCTGATTTTATCACTTTTTCTTGCTTTAAGGGACAGCATCTTAACCTGCTTGAATACCATGTACCACGAAGTCAGGGATGCTTATCAGAGCTCTTCAGAGTCCTAGAGAATCACAAAGCTTTCCTTCAAATCAAACACTACTCTATTAGCCAAACTACATTAGAGCAGGTAATTTTTTTCCTTTTACTTTTTTTTTTTTTTTCCCTTCTATTTTGTTGCTGTTGTTGTGGTTGAAACATACTGTGTATTATAATAATTGATGCAGGATACTACTACAGTTACTGGATTATCCAAGCGTATGCAGCAAACCAGTATTTCCAGGCCATCTGACTCTACACAGTACTTTCATGAACCCTGCTGCTTTTACAGTGGAGGTGTGCACAGTAAAAACATAGCAGCAAGCCACGTGGTCGTATTGCATACAAACATAATCCGTGCTTAGATGCATCTAGATGCATGAGATGAGAAAGTGGGACTGTGAACTGTCACTACCAGGGTCCAAAAGTTGGGATCTCACTAGTGTCTTTGAAAAGGGTGAACCAGTCTCTGTAAATTACAGTAAAACTTAGACTTTCATGACATTTTCCTTTCAGAGTTTTCTGTTGCAGTGAGTATGAAGCTGCACATTAGAGAACAGTGGAAACACACAAGCAGACAGAAGAGATACCACTACTAGAGGCTGTGAAATGCTATTTGAGCAAAAGGAACAGCAGACTGGTGGCAAGGATGGAATTTCTGGGTGTTTGTGGTGTATTAAAGCATGTTCACATGCAACTCCTTGTTATGCATTTCGAGAAATTCTCACATCTGTTCAAAATACCAATTCACTATGGTGTGAACATATTTGTTTTTCCCAAATGCAAATTATCAGTGAAGTATTCTGATCTGTACTCATCTATTAACTGCTTTTGAGTGATCAATTAACTGAATGGCTGAATGTAAAGTAATTTCAGCCTGTTGGTTGGTTAAGTCTCATTCACCCAATCTAACGTCCTCTCCACTGTTCATAGTGATTCATTGTCTCAGGCACCTACCATTATTTCCTCTCCCTGATTTTCTGATTATCAGTTTAAAACAGGAAAACAGTTCTCCAGAGTAACAAACACCCTTATAATGCATCCTATGTTTTTTTTGCATACAAATATTATTGTTTGAGGCAAGAATAGCCATCTTTCCTTCTACATTACTTGATGTCAAATAGTTGTGTGATTAAAAAGCAAACAACGTTTTCTGTAGTAAGATCTATTGAAAAAAATAAAATCAAGGAGGCACATTAGCTGTTGATGTTCAGAAGCATACTCATCTTGAAATATCTGGACCCTCATCTGTGACGGTTATTTATAGAAACAGCAGGCTCAAGTTCTTAGGATTGTAATTTCAAAGCAAATTAAAACAATTGTTTCCCACTAACTTGTGGAGCAGTAAAATATAATTTTCATATGTAACTTAGTAACTCATTTAACCATTGTTTTTTATAATTCATCAGCCACTTTGTTACCTGGTGATGTGAAGACGGATTATTTCTAGAGTTTAAAAAACGTATGTCTAGGGTGGTTCTCTCAACATAAACTATAATTCTTGTGTCACAAAAGCTTAGGAAAGCAAACATAAAATATCATGAGCTATGTCTCCAGGGTTTCAGCTCAAGTACTGTTATTTTGAAAGTCCTACTTTTTTTTTTTTTCATTTCTTACAGGTATTCATTAATTTTGCTACTCAACAGCAAGGAGTGTCAAGTTCTTCACAAGAATGTCCTGTTGTTAGAGATGATGACCACCTGCCAGTCTAGGCTCAGAACAGGATACAACTTCAGCTGCATATATGTTTGTGTATGCTTGTGTATATGTATGTGCTTTTTACATGCAATAACTTTTCATCTGTAAAGAATTTGTGTATGAGTAACAAATAATAGAAGCAGAGGTTAGCTTGCACTTGTAGGCCAGAAGGAACGATACCAATTCTCAGTAAAAAAAGAAACTGGTTATATGCAATATTTGCCAGAAAGTAGTACCTTTTAATTAACAGGTGTTTTATACTATAAATGACCTAATTAGTGCAGCTTTTTGTTAAAAAATCTAAAAAGAAAGGTTGATCTGAAATATTGCATTGTTTGTAGATTTGTTTTGTAGTGGCTCTACATTTATTTGACAACAGTAATCTCTTGCATGCAGACTTAATCTCTAATTTTTACATGGCGAGGCAAGAAAAACACATTGAGTGGCAACAATAGCTAGGCTATCACCCGATATTTTTATTTAATAACAAAAATTGGGAGCCTTTTTTTTCCATGTTAATTCATTTCTGTGTTGTCACAAGCTAAATTAATCTTTTTGTTCTATAAAGGATGCACTATATTCCATACAGTTCTATGTTAAAGAGGTCACTAGTATAATAGTCTGCCTCCCAGTTATTTTAAATAAATTTAACAAGGTTTCATAAATCACCCTTGACAATGAATTTTCCCTTATGGCTGCAGGTTAGTGGGGGAGGAATCCTCAAGTAAGTTTTAATTACTTATTTCCTTATTCCCTCATCTTCTTGTTGCTTTTTTTGAAAAAGAATGTCAAAATGCTGTTTCATGGCCATGCTAAAAGATAATAAGATTCAAATATTGATCAACAAACTTTTCAATAAGCATATATTATGATGCCAGGTACTTCAGACTAGGCCATGCCGCAGCCTTCAGTATATACGTGCATAAAAGAAGTGAACATCGATTGACTAAAAACTCCTTGTGCATTGTGGTGAGAGAAAAAAATTACAAAAACATTTGCAATAAACTTCTGCCTGTTCAAAACTAAGTCTTTGGGGCTCCTGTGAAAAGTAGCTGATGTCACTTTTATTAGATTATGTTGCCTGATAGTTGAAATTGTATCAGTGACTTAGAAATGAATTGCTGCAATATAATTCTGGGGTGGGGAGAGGAGGGTGAAGTGTACTTTGATATGGAAGAATTTGATTTTAAATAAATAATTTTGCTGTGCTGCTACTGTAATTCCTTCTTATACCATGATGAAATATTAAAAAATATGTATTTATATTTTAGGCTTTGCAAGCTGACTCAAAAGACTTTATTGAGGCTTGATTTGTTGGTATGTTTTTACCCAACTATACTTTTTTTAAAAAATCAAAGTCCATGTTCCTGTTTCTATAAATGTGACATTAAATCCGGGGGGTTGGGGGGAAAGGTGAAGATTTACAGATTTAGTATGCATGTGCACATGGACTTCCAGAGTAAGTCATTAGAATGGCTTGTCATTAGAATGGCTTGTCATTAGAATGGCTTGTCATTAGAATGGCTTGTCATATACAGTGTGCTGCATAATATCAGTACTTTTTCATGCTCCTCAAGATCCAAAGCACTGAGGAGCCATTAAACCCCAACAAGAGACATGCCATGGCACAAGAAGATGGCTATATTTAAGGTGAAACCAGTTATCTTTAGCTTCTGCAGGAGGCTGGGACTGGAATACTTCTAAGGTCATCAGTCAGAATAAAAAATCGTCACTCTTACAAAGCCAACTATGAAAGAAGCAGTGGAGATGAAAGAAAAAGAAGGCAGATGCCGGAAATTTAAGCAGAAAAAGAGGTGTACTATCACAGTGTCTTGCTCAATTTCAGGATCTTAGGATGGAAGAAACTGAATGTACAAGGCACAGCCAGGCGTTTTTGAGTCATAGTCTGAAACGACTCCACAGAAGAGCATTTCTGGAGCATTTGCTCAGATGAAAAAATTAGAAGAGAATGTATGGCAAAAATATGTACACAGGGCTTTTTTATTTTCTGTCGGCATTTCTAGATCTGTAAATTGCTGACTTTATCACAGATTTGCTTATTATGAACTAATATATCTTTCAGCTATCACAAGTCCTAAAAAAAAAAAAAGAAAGAAATGTACACAAGGAAATTTAGAGGATGGATTTGGAATAGGAGATGGTGCCTGTTCTCAGAGTGTAAGGCAGCTGAACTAAAAGGTTCCATTTGTATGAAATGGTGACAACCGTGCCTATTTCTGCCTAGGAAACACACCGGGGAGTTGAATTAATAAAACTGTCCTGCAGTGTGCTCAGACCAAGGGAAACACAGAAGTGTACAAGACTTACTGTGGTGAGACTGAAAAATGGTAGCCTAGCTGAATGCTTACATAGGAGAGCTTTTTCAAGATTTGGCTGTGCAACACTAATTAACTGTCATTTTTTCTGATTAAAATGTGAAAGATTATATTAGTTTAATAGATGAATACAGTAAATAAGGTTTACTTCAGATTGATGGTTGAATAAATTCAGTTAGCAGTGTTTTTCTCTTTTTTAAATTGCTTCATATGCATCTCAGGAGACCCAATTTAATTCAGGCAAGTAGGAAACAATGTCTGTCTACCAATCCTTTATGGGTGAAGAAGGTCAAAATCTAATTGAGTTCCAGTGTATTGGGTTTTGTCTCAGAGGACATTTTCCCTCTCCTTGACTTTCTGTATTCCTGAAGTATGTAACTTTGAAGAAAAGTCTTTTGAAGATTTTTCGGGTTCCTTGAATTTTTTAAAACCATAAATTCCTAAAGTAGGATCCCGGACAGAAAAGGTCATTTATACATTAATGATGAAAGAATCCTTGAATTTAAAAATCTCACAGAAATATCTCTTACTCTAACACCTCTTGATCTTGAATCAGAGATAGCTGAGGATTTTAAACAATAACTTCTCTTGTCAGATTTTTTTGTTAGGAAAGCTTCATGTTACTTCAAGTGGAAATTTCTCTGGCTATGACAGTGTAACCTTCATCCTGAATGGTAAACTAAAACTAAGCTCAAAATCAGAAAATCAGGTGAATATCTGAAATGCTCAAAACTGGAATAGAGGAGATGATTTTCATACTTCTAAGGGGCTATTGCACCACCTAAGTCAGAAGAAGGGCTTCTGCCAACCACAAAACTGATTGTTTTGGGCCCTAATTTAATTTTAATACAAATACAGAATGAGGTGTGAAAAATTAACTGTAGGTCTGAACTGTACCATAAATTCAGTGGAGGGGGAAGAGTAATGGTAGTAATGAACAGGATGGGGAAACTCATTACTTGTCATTTTGAATCCTCCTACATACTAAATGTCTGTATAGATTTTTGTCCTGAAAAGAAATAATGCATTTCTATGGTTTGCTTCAGTCATGACCAAAAATGGTAAACTTTCCCCAGAGTAGCAGTAGATGTGTAATATGATTTCTAGTAGAGAAATTGGGTACCTTTTGAGCTTGTTTGTCCTTGTGAAATTTGAAACCCTGGGTGTGAAATCTCCCAAATAAGGGAGTTGAATCCAACTCTTGCTGGAACTGCTCACCTCCTGGATCCATCTAAACCCAATTTAGGCAAGAATATAGCTTTCCTCATCATTTCCTAATCAGTAGTAAAGCTGACATATTCTTTGATTCAGTTGAATATGATTTAATCTTTTTATGTCAGCACTTTCAATATTTCTTTCTAAAGAATAGGGAGATCAAAACTAGCCGTGCAAAGGTCTTGCTTTAAGTGATCGAGAGATGACTAGAAGATGACTAGATCAGACAACTTTCCTAAGACCTAAAACAGCATAAAAAAAATTGCTTCCTAAGTTGTGTTATAGATACATTATGAATGAAACTGATGCTGTAGGTGCAATGAAGGTGGGCAGCAGGTACGAAGCAGTAATCACAGCTGTCTTATTCCTGTACAGAAAGCAACAGCCTGCTGCTATCAACAGACAAGTTACTTTTGAGTGTTTTAGCAGATGAATTACCCATACGAAGTAATGACATGGGTCACTGAAAGAAATCAAAGCATTTTTCTTCTTTATTAAATTTTTGTGTCATCACATTGAATATTTTTCCTGCAGTGCCCTCATGCCTATTGCTACATGGAAATACATGGGTCAAATTCTGATTCCATTCACAATGGCTCTGTAAGATCCATAATCAGAGACAACTGTGCAGTAGAAGTTCATGTGCTCCATTAGCTTAGGCAGATCCAGTAACTGAGGTTCATATCTCATTTCTCACAAAGTACAGATGGAGAAAAAGGAAATAAAAGATATAAAAGCAAATTATTAAGTCAATAGTTGAGATTTCTATGTACAACTAATGTATTCCAGCTATAGGACACCATACATACATATTTTTACTGCCTGTTAGGCCGCTGATGCATGCCATGACAATTTGAAGTGCCTTGGGATTCAGCTAACTTTGAGATAACCAGCAGGAAACGAATCGGATGCTGTAACATGCTGTGGTATAAGATAAGATCAAATAAAAGTCCTTCCACCCTCAACAAATACTAGTTTATAACTATGTGTAATGCCTGTAGTTCAAGAGAAGTATCAGAAAGACTTTTTCTTTTAACTTGTTCTGAAATAGAGAAATTGCAAACTTTATTCCATACAGCATTTTTTGACACCACTTTTCAGTCCTGATCTACATACCTTACTATATGTAATAAGCAGACCCCCCCTCAAACTTCAACTCTCCCCTCAGACTTAATTCTTTTGGAACTGGATTTAGCTTCTGAAAAATGTTAAAAATAGTGGGGCTTTTTTTCCCTTTAATTTTATTCAGAGCTGGTTCTTAACACTTTAATAATTATATCTGAGAACTTGAGTTGAAGGAGTGTGTGACATTTATTCTGAATCAAAACGAAGATGCATCAAATGATCTAGCTGAGGAGCTGTAGTCATCTACTACTTTGTAGCTAATGATAATTGTCTAATAAGAAGAACCTGAAAGTATTTTCTTAGAAGTCTGTTAGTATTAATGATTCTGTTAGCGACGTGTGAATCCAAAATAGAATTATCTCTTATCTAGATTCAGCCTCAGTATATGAAAGGTAAGAATCAAGGTGATTTACAATATTTTCAAGTGGGTTTTATGTTGGATTTTTTTCCCCTTCCAAAGTTAACTAAATGATAAGCAGTGGCACTTGTCAGTGGGCATCTAGTCACTGAAAATACTTACTGATAGCCCAGAGCTGAGACTGTTTACATGCTGGTCATTGAGATGACCCTGAGCTCCCATTTTAGTAGTCTCTTTTTCACTAAGTGCATTTTTTAGATGAACTAGTTTTAAAAAATGCAGAGAATTATATGATCTTTTTAGTTCTTTGCAAGCTCTGCAATTAGAAATAAGTTTTCTAGATGTTCAGCAACTAGGCAACCTAGAGGAATTTAAGTATTTCCATATATAATATATTTTAAAGTAAATTTTAAAAATTGTATCTGAAAATATGTTGCAAAGTTATGAGATATTAAATGTATATGCTATATAGGCATCTGCCTTAAATTTAAATGTGAATAAATATATCCACAATTATATAGCTCTAATTATGAAAAGGACAGATGTAACTTTAAGCCATTCGTACACTTTTGATTCTGCATTTCTGATAATCATCCAAGCTATTTCTATTTTTCATGCTAACTCTAAGAAACACGTAGGTATTTGCTTCTTTAAATTTCCAAAACTTAAGAATTCTGACATTGAACTTTGATTTATAATGGAATATGGTTTGTGACTTTGAAGTTGGGCTTGTCCCAATCCTGGGCTAAATAATGATCAAAATAGCACAGGAATTGGTGATTGTTGAAGGGGTAGGTGGATCAGAAGAGTGCTTCCCAATGGGCATGTAATTTTGAGCCCCTTAATATCTTTATTTCATAAGGAATGCAAAACAACTTAAAACAAATCAGTACTATCCAAAAAAATTTAGTTAAAAATGTACATTATTGCCAGAATTTCTAGGACCCACATGAAAATTGGTGATCTTTCATCCATTTTTTTTTCTTTTAGAGGAAATCAACAGACTAACCCAAATAAGCTTGATCTCTTTTCCACATTATGAACTTTTTATTGGAAATACATATATTTGAGTATCACAGTTAAAAAAAATTTCTAAAGCAAATTTCAGATCCAATGCAACCATATGTTAGTAATGTCTTACTTTTTAAATTGTTTCATGTTTACTCTTTTGTTGTGCCAAAGAAACAAGTGTTATCTGGATCAAATGAAGAAGGTGATTGGAGATATTTTATACAACAATGTATTCTTATTTCAAGCAAATTGTGGTAGATACAATCAAACAATGAAAACTGCAATCCAATTGTTTGATGTGTCCTGAAGGCATGGCAGTCCATGATTTCAAAACCTTTCAGTATGAATAGTCAAAATAGTTTTACAACAAAAAGAAGCTGAGCATGGAATTACTAAATCACTGGTCTGAGAATGCAAAGGAAGATAGTAGCAAAATTAGAAAAAAGACTAATTTTTTTTTTCAAGTTTAGTAAAATACATGTGCAGACCTGTTACTAAATTTAGAGACAGCCGGTTCACCTTACTATCTGGATTTTTTCAGTTCATTAGTCAGGTTTCACTATATTTAAGATTAAATAGAGAAAGACTGGGAAGCTCAGTGGATTTGAAAATGAGACTTATCCAATGGCCAGTTCTTCAAACCTAGCCCACGTACACAGCCAGACCAAAAAGAGATTGTAGAAAAGGAAAGAGGATTAAAGTAAAGGAAAGAGGGAATAGAGTGAAAGAAGAGTTTTCTCTGAGGCAGAATTTGTGTTGATGTAAGACTGAAGTAGAGGAACCTTGGAGGTAGCCTGTCGTTGGTGTTGCTTTTCTCGGATCCAGAGAAATACTCCCACCTGTAGTACAGTGTCAAGTTCTGGAATCAACAACATAAGAAGGGTATGGAACTGTTGGATTGGGTCCAGAGAACAGCTATGAAGATGATCAAAGGGCTGGGAATACCTCTGCTATGAAGACAGACTGGGAGAGTTGGGCTTGTTCAGACCAGGGAGACCTTATAGCAACCTTCCAGTATTTAAAGAGGCCCTACAGGGAAAAATGGGTAGGGACCCTTTATCAGAGATTGCAGTGATAGGAGCGGGTGTGTGTGTGTAATGGTTTTAAACTGAAAGAGGGGAGATTTAGTTTAGGTATAAGGCATGAGTGTAGTGAAACACTGGATCAGGTTGCCCAGAGAAGTTGTGGATGCCCCATCCTTAGAGGTGTTCAAGGCCAGATTGGACGAGTCTTTGAACAACCTGGTCTAGTGGAAGGTTTCCCAGCCTGTGGCAGAGAAGATGGAACTAGATAATCTTTAAGGTCCCTTTCAATCCAAACCATTTTATGGTTATGTGATTTTCCTGTTTTACCTCAATCTTAAATGCATCTTCTAATGAAGTTGTTACTGCAAGGAGGTGGCTTGTGACCTTAAGAGGATGAAGAAATATGATTGAGTGTTTGGGAAAGAATTGACTACACAGCTATTATTAAAAGCTGACCGAAAGCTACAGTTTTATTATATGAGAAGGTGTAATTCAAAGGATTAAAGGGCAAAAGACAAGCGACATTCAATTTCTCCAAACACTAACAAGCCCTCAATTATTAATTTACAATTATGGTTCACTGAATTAGCTACATGAAAACAACAAAAAATGTATTCTCTCAGGCAGATTCTCAACAAGTGCATTAGAAAAGAAAGGTTAGAGAAGGTAAAGAATGAGAGTACTATGGCTTTGAATTTGTTCAATAAATTGATTCAGCTTGGATTTTTCTCATCCTCTATGCATTTTCTCCTTTCTTTGGCTTCTGTGCCTCACATTTCAGGTGAGAGTTGCAAGAATATCAAGCATCTGTTACGTGTCTGAACTCAAGGACAGAGTCTGACAGCAGATATCTAGTGTTACTCTGTGCCTGAAGGGTGCATACCTCTAGAAAGTGCTTTATTCCACTGCTTTTATGCTCCAGCTCACCATGTTTTTCTGCAACCTTTTGTTACACAGGTCTTTAAATGCTCCACAGTTGAAACAGCCTTGGTATCTGAGGGAATTGTCTTCCTTGACAGCTGCTTTGCCTTTTGCTTCTTATACTGGGTGCCTGATCTTGGGTATGAAAATATTCCCCTAAATTGTCTTTGTAGGGAGCACTGAAGACCTTTTTCTATAGATGGTTACTCTTGTTTTACTTCTTCTAAACATTTAGAGCATTTTCTTTAAATAAGTTTACTGCTCTTGGAGAGCTGAAAGACTTTGCCAATGTCTTTCATCTCACACTTGCTCTTAGTCAGCTTCAGAGGTAAGGCAATAGCAGGTGTCAGGTGAAAAACACTTATCTTGGGCCGACCTGAAAGAAAACACTGATGCATCTCCACTGTGTCTGAAAAAAAGTGTGTGGAGTTCATTTATTAGAGAATATTTCCCAGTAGCTGTGTTCATAAGAGTAAATTTTTAGTCTATTTGAACCAACATTCGAGATTCCATAGTGAGAGTCAGAATTGTTTTTCCTCTGTCGGTCTCGTGTACGTTGCCTCATCAGATCTAAGTGCAAGGAATTTAACATGCTTCTTACAAGAGAGTCATGGAGGGATTTTGGCAAATAGTTTTCACTGATTTCTTTACAAATTAGACTTTCAGTTGATTTCATAGGCTGGGGAAATATCTCAGTTTGACTGCTAGCACGTCTTTGAGTGACTTTAGAAGTGGTGATAAATGTGCATGTCTCACAGAAAGGTCCCTATTGACACAAATAAGAGCACAAAAAGTATGACTGCCTTGAGAGTTATGGCCAGATTTTAGGGCTTTTTTAGTGGATCAGAGCAGCATTGGGAAATCTACTACAGAATTGTTTCTGAGACCAGAATAGGTGGGAATGCAACTATGAGTCTGACTGGTGTCCTCTATCCAGTCCTTTTCTTCTGAACTGAATGGGAAATTCAGAAATGTACAAAACCCTGCAGGTGACCCCAGTTGCTGCAGTTTCTATCTCTGTTACTAAGCAGCATGTAAAATAGTTATGACACTGATTTAGATTATAGTAATGTACAGTGACATAAAAGCAAATAGCATGTTTGCATGTGGCCCTTTGGCTTTAATGCAGCCCAGAGGGCGTGTAGCAGTCCAAGTCTTAATTATATTATGACAGCAAGGTCTGATGGTAAGAGGGACAATATCTACTGAGAGGAGCAACTAAACTAAGGGTAAAATAGATAAACATCTGGAAACAATGGCAGTATACTGGCAAACATGAAGAAAGCAAGGGCCTGTTCTTTCATGCAGTTTATTCTGGCAGAAAGAAGTTATGTTAGATAGCAGCATTGCAAAGACAGGATCATGACTGTCTAAGATATAACAGTGCTTTTCCCCGTATTATTGTTTTTTGGGAAAAGGAACAATCTTTAGGAAGACTTTCCAAATAGGGTAATTTTTCATGTTTTTCAAAACATAACAAATACTCCGATATGAAATCAATAAAATACATATCATTCCTCTGGGATATTTTTTTTTGTAATTTCCCCTGCTTTCTTTGTTCCTTTCTCTTTTCTCTTTTTCCTTTTATTTTTTGTGGTTTTATTTTATGTAGGGTTTGTTTATTTTTTCATGTGGTAAAGTAGAAGATTGGGAGCAAGTGAGGATGAAGAAAATATTTTTGAATGTAAACTTTTTTTAAATAAATAGAAGATCTATTAAAACCATGTTAAGCCTCTATTCCTCCATTTTTTTCAGTGTGCCATATGAAAATGACTATGAAAATGAATCCCCTTGGCTCCTTTGAAAATTCTATGCTTTTTTACCCTTCAAATTTTACCAAGTAAATGTAAACATTTAATTTGATAATAGATATGTTCATGACTCCTGTAGTTCATTTGTTTATCTGTATTGAGATTTAATATATTTTTACCAGATAAAGTATTCACTAAATTTAAATAAAATTCATTTTCAGCAAACATATTCCAATTTCTTACCAAAACACAATAAAACAAAATATGTGATATACTATCCAGTAGGTGAAAAGAAATATAGTTCTATTCAGATATGCATAACAGATTAGAAGAATATATAATTCACTTTTATGTTGCTTTGATCTGAAACCAAACGAGGAACAGCCTCAACATTAAAGACTGAGGAAATAAGGATGACTCATTTTCTTGATTCACATTGAATTGATTTTGTAAAGAAAGCAGTATGACCCTGTTTGTTAAGACAGCATTATGGGGACCTTTTAAAATGTTTTGAGTTGATTTCTTGATAAGGTACATCTGTGTATCAAAAGAATCTATCAGTCTGTCAGTGATTCAGCATCAGGTGTAAAGCTAAAACTTTCTCTGCTATTCATCAGCATCTTTTAGTTTTTTCTTCTACATAGCAGTTGGCTTAAATATGCCTTCCAATGCTTAGGCACATGTCATATTGAAGGAAATAGCATTTAAATTGAAGTAGGCAAGTGAAAATATTTGCCTCCTGATATATCATTAAAGAATACGACATTCAATTAGGAATGAGAATTTGAAATATTTTTTGTATATAAAGACTACTATTTTCTACAGCAAGGCTGTACAGTCAGGTTTGTGTGTGTAAAAAAAAATAAGACAAAACTTTATTTCGTATCTTTCTGATCCAAGATGTTCCTGTGTGTATCAAAAATACCTTTTAAAAACCTTTTGAAAACCATGAGAAGCAAGGGCTATCTTGAATTTAGACAATGGCAGGACTGTGCTGATGCAGCAGAAAAGGCTTTGATACCTTCACCTTTTATTGCCCTTGGGATGCTTCCAGATTGCCACTGGCAGAAGTTGGACTGGAAATAATAAAAGCGATAGGTTTTGAGGATCTGCCCATGTTTTGATCAAAGAATAATGTTTTCAACAGTAGATTCTATAGATGTGTAAGTACTCTTAGGCATTAGGAAGCTAATAAACACAGTCTTGCCTCGCTAGCTTGTCATGTTGAACTTCAACTTTTTCCACTGAGGTGCCTGGGAGTAGCATTGGTTTAGGTAGTTTGGAGTTACAGCAAGACAGTGTGTCCTGCTGTGTACATGTTTTGGATCTTAGCTTTACAACTTCTCTTCTTAAAGATGAAATTTTAAAAGACAGTAGTAGTGATGTTTGGTGAATAATATCAATTTGTTGCTTGTTATCCTGTGCAAGTGTGGCAGTAGTTTCTCATATATAGTCAAGCAGTTCAGGCTTTCATTATTCAGGAACACTGCAATCTATAGCAGGCTATAAGTGTTATTGATGACAGCTAGTGTAGGTTTGCTTATCTTTTAAGCTGAAACTTTTTTTTCTTGAAGCTGATAGCTGCTGTATTCATCATGCAGAAAAGTACCTAAGTACAAAATGCTAAAACTATTTTTCTTTGGTTATAGTAAAGTTTAATTGATGATCACGACTTTGGTCTATAACACCAATGTCTAATTAAAAACATGTGCTTAAAGGAAGCTGTAGTAATGTACATATTTGTACTTTGTTTCTCAAACCCAAATATTGCTTTGTCTGTGAAAGATAAGATATAATAATTTCAGCAATGTAAAGGACCTCACAACAGTTTGAATTACTTAGCAGCATGCCAGGTGAAGGTTTATATTGCAAATTATTGCCATCATAAAGTCAATCTTCAAACTTTATCCTTTCTTATCAAATCACTGCTATCCGATGTGGTGGAAAGAAAATAATGAGAAAAATAATCTGGTTACGGCTAAGTAAAACTGTGGATGATTTCTTAGAACACTAGAGGGAGCAAGAAAGTAAAGTTCTTGGAAGAGCAGCTGTTTCTTGAAGGTTCAGTCCTCTGAAGGTAAGTTTGCTATACCAGGCAGGTAATTAAAGCAGAATATATTGCACCATTAAAAAAATAATAATAAAAAGCCCAAACCCCAAATTAAAGTGATATCTTATCTGTTTTTTTTCTTTTTTTTCAATTAATTTTTGTTGTTCCCCCCATTACCAGAATGGTTTTTTCCTCGATTTGTTTATTGTTTTGAGGGGACACTTTTGTTTCCATGTCTCTGAATGCAGCGTGTGCGTTCAACTAGGCTAATGCTAATGGACTGACTGTGATGGAAACCAAAGTCCTTGTTTCTCCTCATCAGAGACTCCTTTAGGCAAATGTTAACCTGCCAAGAGCATGTGCATTCCAAGGAGGATTTGCAAATGAACTAGTTTTTTCCCATGAAAAATATTTTCTGACCTAAATCTTTCTGCGCTAAGATTAGAAAAACAAAACCAGAAGAAATGGTAAGCACTTAAAGGCTATTGCAAATGAGTGAATATTTTCTCTGGTGTTCACCTTGCCCACTGATATTAATATTAACTATTTGTAGAGTATGATAATAAATTATCGAGAGCAGAGCGTTTCATGTGATTATTCACAGAACTGACCCTGTGCCTATAAACAGATGTTTACCTAGGTGGATTAGACCCACTTACAAGTTCTTCTAAATAACAATCTGCCAGTAGCCTTGGAAAGTCAAAGAAATTTGGGGTAATATTCTCTTCTGAGTGTGTTGTATATTACTGGTTCACTTCTGCTGGGATTTGTGAGCAACATTGCCAGTACAATGAACTGTAAGTGCAACTCCACTATAATGAAAAAGCCTGTTTTACATGTGGCACCACAACCATCATGACAATAAATAAAATTAAGTGGCTTCTTTCCTGTTTTCCTCTATATTTCTAGAAATCTTAAAGCACTGCGTTGGATAAATAAAGAGCAGGACAAGTTTGGAGATGCTTGGTCTAGGAAGTGTGCCTACTAACGTACAGTCTGAGATGACCAAGAGGTTATACCCACTCCTCAGATCTATGGGGGAGCTGGTGACAGGCAGACAACTTGAAGTTCTTGCTAGAGGAATGCTATTAGATGCAAGGTGTTTTTAGTAGGTGGTACCCAGTACAGAGAGCTGGACTTCTGTCTATCCCAGCTTGCCAAGATATAATTTATTTGGACTTTACAGCACTGTCAGCAGGAGACAGGGCAAATTCCCGTATACAGTTTCTTCTTCTAAAGGTGAAATGGGAAGAAACTCTCTTCATGCTTTTTTTCTTTTTCTGATTCATTTACACAGGAGTAGCCACTTCAAGATTTCCATGTTGACTGTATGGACTCTACTCTTGGAATAATTCTGCTAAATATAGCAACAATACGACAGTCAGCACAGCCAGTTCTCACACAGAAGACTAATGGTAGCATGAAAACCAGCATGTAGTGAGATATAGGGTTCTTTTTAATAGCTCTTTTTAATTACATGTGGACAGTGCATTTTACTTAAATATTTGTGCAATTATATCTCTGTTGTAATAGCTTCTACCTTGCAATTAAATTAAAATTTTAAATTTATTTAAAAGTCAAATCTTTGTATAAGCTTGAGCTTATTTCTTGACTGTTGATATCTTTGTTACACCTTGGCTTTCTTTGCCACTATTATTTCAGTTAGCAAAAGTAAGCCAGTTTGTACCAGTTGCTGACTGGCCTTGGTTGCCTATGTTTTCAGTTGCCTCTCTGATTTCTCAGTAGATGTTGGTAAAGAGGTTTGGTGACTTCATTAAGTGCACTGAAATTAAGAAATTTCTGTCATTTCCACTGATATGAGAATAAAGAGAGGTCCATTGTTTTTATTTGAAATGCGCATAAGTTTGATCTTCCAGCCTTATTCATAAAATTCTCTGTGTTTTATAAGCTGAAGTCCCTTGGTAGATATTGTCTCTAAACTATCTAGCATTTTTCCAAAACTACTGCTTAATCATCCGATATTTTTTCACTATTGCTATGAACAGGTTATATGATGACAGGATTCCAAGACAGAAAATCCTTTCTTACTTACTTGTGGCATACTTATTCAACTTAGATATATTTCCTGTGGTAATAACAAGGAGACTGCTAGCAAGACTCTGTCTGATTTTGCTTTAGCAAATCAAAGTTTGGGTGTTTGACTGAGAAGGTAAAACCAGAAGCAATATTGTTAATACTTAGTGAAAATTTTGTACTGAAGCCTCTCCAGCGTACAATACGCTACTGCTCCAAAAGAATAATCTAGTCACTACAGATCAAATATAGGAAAATATCCCTCTTGAAGACGACAGAGAGATATTTAATCATAATACTTAAATCTCATTGAGAACAAGAGAGTTGAATGCAGACTTGAAGTTTAACTTGTGCTTAAAATGTTTCCTCAAATGCAAATGACTTCAAATTCACCATTGGATAGTTGCCTAGCTGAATCTAAGCTCCTGGGGACATTTATCCCAAGTCATCTGAGCCCTTCTGAAGTCAAACTCCCTTCAGTTACGCAGGCCACGGTTGTCACATCTTCACATCTTCACAGACTCTGGGCTCTTTTAATACTGTTCTAATCATTTGATCTGACTTCCTGCAGGTTAGATCTCAGCTTTTGCAGCAAGCCCATAGTTATTCTTTCAGTCAGAGCAGGAAAAAGAAGCCAGATGAGTGTCCATCACTTAGTACTGGAGGGTCAGCCATGCTGCTGTGTACACTCTCTCGACAATTAATTATCTTCAAAGTGCAAGCTTTACATTGACTGAATCTGTCTAACTCTTCTACTGGTTTATTTTTTTTTGCTTTTTACCTTTCTTTGCTGTCTTCCATTCTCTAACAATTTGGATGCAGTTAAAAGGATAACTTTATTTTAACTTTTGTTTCTGAGGGTTTCTGGGATTCCAACTATTCTAGGAAGGAAGCCTCAATAAACACTTGTGAACTATATATTTTTTTTCTGTAAAACAGATCTTACATTCCTTGCAGATTTCCACATGTAGTGATTTAAATAATTGGATACGAAGCCTTAGATTAATTAGATTTCGATATTTGTAGATTATCCATGGTAATAATGAAAGACTTCATACTCAAATGTACTTGCATACTCTAATTCTTTTTTTTCAAATCCAGAGAATACATTTTCTTTATACCTTTCATCATAATTTTGATTAATTTTTTTTTCATAAGTACAGGGGATTTTTTAGTTATCTATTTCTCATAGAGGAAAAAAGAACCACATTTTACTTTCAGATGTTCTGAATCAAAAAGGAAAAATCCATGAGTCCTGAAATATCCTGGTATGAACTCATAGCAGTTTCTAACTCTGCAGTAGTTCTACATTTACATACTGTTAAAGATTGGAAAGATCTGAAAACACCAGTAGGGGGAGGGAAGAATTTCTGTTTATTGAAAGTCATGGAAATTGGGAAACTGGCATGATCACAAACCCCCATTTTTTTTGCTTCCCTACCTGTGTTAAGAAGCCATAGAAACAATAAGTGAGATAGATGTGTTGGGTAAATTACCCAATACAAAGGATTTTGTGAAATCTTTTTATGTACTTACATAGCAATGATTAAGCAAATGTAACTTCTTAAAAATGAGTAATTTTTTACCTCATCATATTGATACTGCAGATATGCTGCTGTTTTGATAATTATACATCTATTGTCAAAAACTTTCAGAAAATGTAATGTAGCTTATTTATTTCCCGGAAAAATTCAGCCTTCACAGTCTCTACTTGTATAAAAGCTGCAGGTGTTTAGCACTTATTAAAATCAGACAATTCATCTATGATCGAAAAAAGTACATGCTCAGCTTTTTTATCTTTACATAGTACTGAATAAAGTTTTGCCACAGACTTCAAAGATCCATCCCAGTGTCCCTTTTTTTAGTTATTGCAAGGGAAATGAACAGGTCTTGATTTCTTTTATATGTATGGGTAGATGGATTAGCTTGTTTCTGCTTGAATATGTGGCATCAGAAGTGCTTCCTTCCTCTAGTAGTTGTCTCTGACAGGCTGGAAAATGCTAGGAAAGACTTTCTTTTTAACAAGGTAAGTACTCTGTGTGCTGTCTTTTGATCTTTGAGAAAATAGTTGGGTACCTCTTTTAAAAACATTGCTGTCTTTACTGCCCCACTGTGTGAAGGGAGCAAATGGAAGTGAGTGAGAGGCTGACATGTTCAGCCCACACCACCCTGGAGAGACAACACTAGTTCTCATTTGAAATGCAGAGCCCTTTCTGGTCAGCACAGTTCATGGAAATTGAATATATTCCTCATGTGTGTCAGTCCCAGGAAAATGTGGGCTGCAGCGTTTAAGCTGTTCACATAGTGTTGAGAGTTACTTTTCTCAGTTCAATACCCAGAATTTAAAGCATGGAAATACCTTAGCTTTCAGATGCTGTGCCATCCATCACTGCAGATTTGCCTTATTTGTCATAGAGATTGTGAAGTTTTGGTTTTATTTGCCTCATACTTCAAGAGCCTTGGACTACATTTCAAACACTAAGCTCTTCCAGCATGCCCAAGTTGAATGAGGATGTGAAGCCCCATCTGAGATGCTGAAAATGCCATGTACGTACCCCAGTGAAAAGCAGCTGCTGTTGCAGCTTCTGCAAAGAGGAGGGCAGATGTTTCAGCTGAACAAAGACTAGCTTTGCCACCACAGCTCAATGCCTGGGTGAGTCAGGTCTAGCTGTTGTGTTTTTCATACAGCTGTGAAATCTGAGCAGGCAGGGATTTTGATATATTACACTTTTTTTTTTTTTTTTTTGCTGTTAAGTAATAGCCTATTATTTACCTAGTGCCAGCAAACCCCCTCAACATTGCCAGTAGTGTATGTCATATTTTGTATTTGCTCTCTCTCAATGATGGTGCACTCTACAATGGGAGCATTGATAAAAGTTCTGTAAACAGTAGGTTCAAATTACCTTGACAATAGAAGGTAACTAGCAATTTTTCCTGACCTGTTTTGGCATCATAGAATGCACATTCTGAAGAAGTGTTTTTATGAAAGAAAAAGTTTCAGTTATAGCAGGATCATCAGTATTTTTTCACCCACTTCTGCTAAAGGTGATTGCCAATCTGTTAATTTTCATCACAAAGTTTCTTAGCTTCATCAGGTTATTATAACATATCAGTTAACCAACAATGAAAATCATCAAAATTTGAGTTTTCTTTAATGATTACTAATGAAAATGACAACCCAGAGTGTCAGGGATTTTTCAACTACTTGCACATATGACTAAAAAAGTCCTCTCAAGAAGAAGTAAGTGCCTGGAACTGTAAGTTTATAGCTGGTTGAAGGTAAAAGTTTGTCTTGCGTTTAACAGAATAGAAGTCTGGCTACGCCTGAAAAAGAATATCAGAGAGGGAGTGATACAGTACTGATGGCTGCTATCTGCTTAGTCACATGAATGCTCTTTGACTGTGGCTTCATGCCTATTTTTACCACAGGTGGACAGATCTCCATTAGGAAGTGAAACCGTCTGGAGGTGTTGGTTGACAATAGGCTGAATATGAGCCAGCAGTGTGCTAAGGTGGCCAGCAAGGTCGATGGTATCTTGTCCTGTATCAAAAGCAGTGTGGCCAGCAGGACAAGGGAGGTGATTGCACCCCTGTACTTGGCACTGGTGAGGCCACACCTTGAGTACTGTGTTCATTTCTGGACCCCTCACTACAAGAAGGACATTGAGGTGCTGGAGGGCATCCAGAGAAGGGTGACAAGACTGGTGATGGGGCTGGAGAACAAGTGCTATGAGCAACGGCTGAGGGAACTGGGCATGTTTAGCCTGGAGAAGAGGAGGTTGAGGGGAGACCTCATTGCTGTCTACAGCTGCCTGAAAGGGAGCTGTGGGAGAGCGAGTGTTTATCTCTTCTCTCAAGTGATAGGTGATAAGACAAGGGGAAATGGCCATAAGTTGCACCAGGGGAGGTTCAGACTGGATATTAGGAAGAATTTCTTTACTGAAAGGGTGGTCAGGCACTGACACAGCTGCCCAGGGAGGTGGTTGAGTCACCATCTCTGGAGGTGTTTATAAAACAGGTAGGTGAGTTTTTGAGGGACGTCATTTAACGGATGGGTGCGGTTGGACTCAATGAACTCAAAGGTCTTTTCCAGCCAGAAAACTCCGTGGTTCCATTATTCTATATAATCAATTTTATTTCAGTATTTTAGTTAATAAATAAGGGTTTCCTATGGCCTTGTGTCTAGTTATTCTATTGAAAGTAGTACTTACACTGGAAGTATGAGCAACTAAAGGGGAAATGGTATCAGACCCAGCCTCCAGCGTATCAGGGGAGACCTGAAAATCTTGTCTGCCCTAGTTGATTAGTGGCAATCTATATGTATCTGCTAAAATTAAACAGATTTATTAAAACTAAACTGAGCACCTTGAATTTTGATGATAAAGCACATGCTTATGAATGAATTTACCATCTACAGGCCATAGGCAGGAACGACTACAGATAAGCTGGTGTGCTGAATTTGATGATCCTTCCCTGGTGATGTTGGTAAGGGTTACATTCTGAAGACATTAAATGTACCCTAGGATTTCAGTCAATATTAAAAAGGGTCCCAAACAGTGCCCAGGTTAGAAGACCAGCTCACTATTTCTCCTTCTGTAAACTTTCTCTGGCTTACTTTTATTACTGTTATGTATTTGCATAGTTAATATTTTTAGTGCATTTAGGCATCAACAGGTAGGTGGTACGAAGAATTTAGATCTGTAGAGGAGAGATAAAGCTGAATTCACTCTTACTTAATTTTGCTTACCTCTACTTAGTGGTTTGGAGATTGAAAAAAAGAATAAAATTATGTACTTCTAGAAAACTTCCTCATCAAGTTTGTAAAAATATATTGAACCTCTATTAATTAATTTGCAATAATTATGGATGAGATTCTGCTATGTGGCTCTGCATGTGGTTTAGTCGGACAAAGGACATGGGCTATTCTTTTGCTTTCATTGCCCTTATTTCCTAGAACAGTCATCCTCACAACTAGACATGGCTTGGAAGAAAATGCCTTCCTGGAACTGCTGGTGTTTTGAAATACTTCTATTGGGGAATATTCAGATGGCTTCATTGGCCTCCAACTGAAATATTCTGAGTAGCTATGTTCTCACTCAGGGCACCTGTTTCTTTTCTCCAAATATACAGATCTTGGATTACAACTGTGCCTAAGTCATTTATTCAAAGTGTACTGTGTGTGTATACTCCATTATTTTTTATTTTGCAACAGCTACTTGGACTCCATGACACTTCAGTGTCTGTTTAGCACTGTGTCTGTATATATGTTGGAGTTTTCTAGTTGCATCTATTAAATCTTTGTCAAGAATATGATACTGAAAGAGTCAAGGAACAACTAAGGATACGGTATTAGAGCACATAACACAGAAAACATCCTAACCTCAAATAAACAATTCTACTTTTAAAAGATTATTTTTCTTGCTGTTATCCTGAAAAAGAAACCTTAGAAGTGCAATTCTATCTTTTAGAAGAATCTTTTATTGTTCGTAATTTCAAGACAAAATAGCTGAACTACCAAGGGAGGAACTGAAGAAAGGTGTAGTGTGAACCTGAAAGACCTTTTTTTTGGGGTGAGCCATTGCATGAAAGTATGATTTCAATTTTAAAATTATCTTTTTCTATAGTAAACAGAATGTTGTGTTTACTTATAGAAGTTTATATATGGTAGATATTTGAGAAGGAAAAATAAGATTTTTAAATACCAAAAATGAAACTACCTCCACACATCAAAGGGAAAACACAGGAAAACACCAAAAAGATCCAATAACTTGAATATACATGCAAGATGTAAAGTTGCTATGCCTGCCAAAGTGTTTTTTCGTTTATCTTGCTTGCATGATAGGGCATGTTCATTAAGAAAAGAATAATTATCTGTTCTCTCTTTAAAGTACCAATTCTGAAAGGCATGGAGGCACTCTCTCCTGTCGTTTTAAGGAGGGTAATTGCTACTCTGTATAAATAAAGTGTTTTAAGAGAGACAGCAATCAGCGTAATTCTGAGTCCTTCCTAGATTAAGTCTGATATCATTGACTGTCCTCCAGTGTGCGAGTCAGACATGAGCACGGAAAACACTCCCTTTGCTTGGCACCTTCGCTGGCTTCAGTCCAGATCTACACATATAACTGACATTCAAAATGACTTTATAGTTACACAGACAAGCAGTTCCTACTATAACGGGAGTCTTAGCTTTTGGTAAAATTACTGATTTGTGCATGTCAGTAAGGGGACTCAATGTGTCAGTAAGAATCACAACAGCTAAATCCACTGATCGTCAAGGGTGCATCCCAGGTGATAGAAGAAGGAAGCTTTGAGAGGGGAAAGACTTTAATATGTGCAAGAGAGAAACTTTGAAACATGGCCTGTGAAGATGAGACTTGTATGCCTGACTTCTAAAGAATGTCTGTTAATTACCTTCTTGGGTACATTGTCACTGTTTCAGCTTCAATTTATTTCGACATACGGTTGTCCCTATCTTAGTTTATATCTTCTTGCTTTTCCACTTTCATATTTCAGCATCTAAATTGGGTTGGAAAAGACCTCAGGATGTCTCTAGCTCAATCTCCTGATCAAAGCAGAGCCAGCTAGGTCAGGTTAGTTAAGACTTTTTTGGTTAGGGCTTGAAAACCTCCTGGGACAGAGAATGAACAACCTCTCTAAGCAACTTGTTCAATGCCTGAGTGTCCTCATGGTGAAGAAGCTTTTCCTCATATGCAGTCTGAATCTCTCTGGGGGACTGCTATGGGGTACCTCCTTGAACAAAGCTAATTCTCCCCCAAAATGGACAAGCCCTGATCCCTCAGCCTCTCCCAAAAGGGGAAGTGCTCCTGTTCCCAGTCGTCTTGGTGGTTCTCCCGTGAAAACACTCCAGTTTATCAATCTCTTCCTTGTACCTAATGAGGGCATCAAAACTGGATGCAGTATATAGATGTTGACTAAGGAGGGGTATAATCCCTTCCTGCAGTCTCCTGGCTATGCTGCTGTTCATACAGCCTAGGAGGCTGTTGACCATCTTTACTGTCAGGACATGTTGCTGTCTCACTTGCAACTTGCTGTGTGCCAAGATACCCAGGATCTCCTCTGCAGAACTGCTACCCAGCAAGCTCTTTGCCAGGCTGTGTTATGCAAGGCCTCTTCCTTCCCTGGTACAAAGATGTTGCCTTATTCTGCCAGACTCTTTGTGTCCCTTTTACAGCAGCTCTGTTCTCAAACATTTTAGCTGGTCCCTCCAATTTGGTGTTATCTGGGAACATGATGGTAACTCCGTTGCCTCATGCTGGTTGTTAAGATAGATGTGAGACAGAACAGGTCCCAGTAAAAATTATTCTGATACTCGCTTTTTACTGTTCAAGCAGCATATGATCCCTTAACCATGGCCCTCCAAGCCTGATTATCCAAATAATTTTTTACAGCTCTTCTTGTTCACTCATTCAGATTACAAGGTACTAATTTGGATTAAAGATTATTATGAGAAAATATTGTGTGTGTTTAGTCTTGCTAAAGCCAGCGTAAATTACATCCATTGTTCCTTCCTCCTCCATAACCACAATCATTTTATCATAGAAAGCAACCAGGCTGGTTAGACATCATTTATTCTTGTTAAATCTGTGCTGATTGTTCCAAGCCAGTTTCTCATTTGTGGGCACATAAATGTGCCCCTCTAATGAGAAAAGAGAAACTGGTCCTTTAGAGTCTAAGCCTGGCCTTTTACACAGTCAGTGAAATTGGATGGCATTTGTGTTCCTATAAAGGGCAAGATACTGCATGTTTCCAGTCAGCAGGAGTTTCAGCAGTTGTTTCAGCAGCAACAAGTCAGACCTGTAAACTAGAAATGGGTTTGTTTGTTAACAAAAAGCCTTTCTGAACTAATCATTGTTTAAGACTGAGGACAAGATTTTTTGTGTGTTTTTTTTTTTAAGACAGAACCCATAAGCCAAGCAATAATAGAGAATGATGTCTTGCCCTGGGAGTTGCTTTACCCAGCTACTCTTTAAATTGAAGTTCATATAAAGTGAAATGCATTAGAAGCTAAGCATAAAGACCACTAGGGATATTTGTTTTATCATAGCTGTGCCTGCCTTAAGCCCACAACACTTAAGGTTATAGCTGTGTCTTGAAACCCAGGTGGCTTTGAACTCAGGAGACAGCTCAAGGGTCAAACCTACCCTGCCCTTCAAGGTACCTTCAGCACCAGTGTTGAAAGTATTGTATATTTTTAATTTGTCTATCATCTTATTTGCAGTCCTTAAATAATCCATTCCAGACTGCATAGGCTAATGTAAAAGTAAAAGCATTGAGACACACCAGCATGGTGAATAACTGCTTTGTCTTCCTTTTCGTTGTGCATTGTGTTGCTTTCCTGTGGCCTATATTTGGTTCTCACATGTTATTTCAAGTTAGATTTAAACTGTGTGCTAACAGAATTCCTAAAAAGGGGTGCTTTTTTTGCTACATAATCAAGGAGTTTTGTGCAATCTTCAGTGATCAGAAAATAATAACTGTATCCTATGTGCGCTGTTAACTAGTACAGCTTTAAATTACCTGACCGAAAGGAAGCTCATTACTAGGAGCAGAGCCTGTTCTCCACGTGACCACACATATCAGAAGCATTTACTGTGGATTTCTACATGCCTTTATCTGGTAATATTAAATAACTTGTTGTCTTTCCTTACTCTGGCTCAGATTCCTCTAATCTAATTTGACATATTTAGCTGCAAAACCTCGATTAGAAGCGTGGTCACCTTAGAGTGGCTTGCAATCAGTACAAAGAGACATGCACATTATAGAAATAATTTAGCCTATCTCTATCTGTCTGTTGCTAATAAAAGGACTTTTGGATAGACTCCTACGTAGGTGTCTTACTGAAGCAAACATGTTTATCCATATTTTCAATCAGTCTTGGGCAAGCTTTGTTGCAAAAAGGGAATTACAAATTATTTGAACCAGTTTCATTCTGAAAGTCTGGAGTCAAAAAGTTTTAGGATTTTTTCCACTACCTTTTAGTATGTTTTTTTTGCAAGAATGAGGTGAAAAAGAAAGAAGAAAAAAGATACTTTAATGAGCAGATTTTAAATTTATGTTGTTTTTAATGCCTTTCTGACTGGAAGTCATTCAATGATCAAAAAGATGAAAAATGTGCAAAACCAAGGGCTACCGCACAGCTATGACTGGCCAGAAGGTCCTCAAAGTACCAACCATGTCTGTACCATAGACCCAGAACATCCCCTTTGTTTCTCATTGCTTTTCCAAATCAGGGTAAGTGCAAAAATTAAATTTAAAGTATAGTTTGGTTCTGCAGACAAGCAGAGTTATTCAGAAATAGACTACTTTTGGAGGCATAACCTTTCTAGATACATGGTAGTGGGGGAACCAGTGACAGCTGGAAAGGGGTCAGATGTTTCTTATAATAGACTATTGAGTACAGCTGAAGGGAAAAAAAAATCTTCAAGAGAGCCTGCACAAGAACAAAGGTATTTTATGGCCCGCTCTGGGCAAAGGAAACAGATGGGATTTATATGTTGAGATTTTGTTCAGTATATTTGATTTAAAGGGTAAAGTTATACTTGAGAGGCTTAGATGAGGTGCAAATATCTCTTAGACTGACAGACTGGTCTATGGTAGGTCCTCTCACCTTTTTAGTTGTATGCTCAGTGCATCATAGACATGCAAATCTGATGTAAACTGCAGCAAGTAAGTGTTAGTTGATATTATCAGTGTAATTGTATGTAGACAGGATAGGTCTACTCAGATGTAGGAATAACTGAAGCAGGAGAGCTGATGTAAAAAAAGTATCCAGGCTTCAGCTCATTATCACCCAGCATTCAGCTCTAATCTCTTTGTGAGGTACAGAAGCAGTGTTGTTTTCAGGGTACTGATGATAAGGACATTGAAGTCTAGAGGTATTAGGTTGTTTATGCTAAATTCCACAGTAAATTGGCAGAAAAGCATGAAGAGAATTTGTGAGGTCAGTTCTGAGCCTTTAAGATACTGCATGTCTCTACTCAACTTCCTAACAGTGAATTCTTCCAATTAATGCAATGTATTTTTTCTGATTTCATTCCATTGATTTTTCCTGTCCAGCCCTCCAAAGCTCGTAGTGCCTTAATCAGCTGAGCTTCCAAAGCCAAACAGAAATAGATGAAATTTCAAAAAAGCCAAAAGCATGTTGTGTGCTATACACAGTATACTTTTGAGGAACTGTTATACCAAATAGAGAAAACAGTCTTGTTTCTACTCTTGCTAGTTTAAGTTATAATGTAAACTGCAATATTTAAGCATAGTGTAACATTTGTTGCCATGTAAGTCAAATTAATAATGCCCTTCTAATACACTACAAGACCTGGCACTGCCCTGTGCTTTGATAGAACACAAGTGAGCCCAACATCATATGCGCTATTTTTCTATTTGTTGCTTCATATCACTGAATTATTTAGCAAAAAAAAATACAGACATTGAGTCCCTGGAAAATCCTATAATCCTCATTGCATAACCCCCAGGAATTGTCAGAATTTGCAAGTATCCTTAATGAGTTAGCCTTTCCAGCAGTAATATCTTCTGAATGGAATTTTTGGTTTATCCCCTATTGGAAAAACACAAGCAAGGCTTCAGACAGCTGTCCTCTAGTGCACGTAGGATGATGACACTTTTGCTGGGTGTTTTTACTTGGAAAAAGTGAGCTATATTAGCTTGTGATGAAATAAAATACATATTGGTTACCTGGGGAAAGATGCTGACCTTGAGTAACATCTTGAAGTGAGAAAAGGCATCATGGGAGAATTATTAATATATAGGTTTCAAAAACACAATAGTGGAAAGGCCCTTAACTGCAAAATTGAAGATTGCACTGACGAAGGTACAATGGTTTTTGACCCTCTGTTTTCTCTGTTGTGGTTGAGATTTATGTGCTTTGGCTCTCCTTAGTATTGTTATCTTCTCTTCCACACGCAGGCACATGTATCTGCACCCTTTCTGGATAAAACTTGTGCTATTAAGAGAAAGCAGTCACCAGAGCCACCAAATACCAAAGCTGTTTGAAAAAAAGACCTGATACCACTTGTGAACTTCCTAAAAAATATTATCATGTAAGCACTGCAAAGATTTGCTAAAATTTAGATTTTTCAGGTTTATTTTTAGGTTCAGATATAAAGGATAAAGAATGCCCAGTGGTAACTACTAGCATGTTGCAATTGCAAATATTTTTATGAGCAACATAGGATGATGGAACAGAGAGTATTTACTAAAGTGACATAGAACATGAAACTAAGGACAGTTCAAGTAATTAGAGGATACCTGAAAGAATTCCCTGTACATGGCTGCTCTCTATTCTTTTATGTCTCAGCCTGTAGTGATACCAGGTGTTGCCCTTGCCCATGTGCAGGAGCTTACACTTGGCCCTGTTGAACCTCATGAGGTTCACATGGGCCTGCTTCTCAAGCTTTTTTTCCAGGTCCCTCTGGATGTTGTCTCATCCCTCAGGTATATGAACTCCACCAGTCACCTTGGTGTCATCTGAGGGTGAATTCAATCCCACTATCAATGTAATTGATGAAGCTATCAGATTATACTGGTCCCAGTATGGACCCCTGAGGAACACCACTTGTCACCATTCTCCATCAGGATATTGAGCTGTTGATCGTTTCCCTTGGGATGTGGCCATCCAACCAATTCCTCATCCACCTAACAGTCCACCCATCAAATTCGTATTTCTAATTTAGAAAGAAGGATGCGGGGGAAAGACAGAGAGAATAGAACATGACACACCGTGTCAAAGGCCTTACAACAGTCCAGACAGTTGACATCAGTAGTTCTTCCCTTGTTCACTGATGTAGTCAGCCTATCATAGAAGGCCACTATGTTTGTCACACAGCCATCCTGTCTGTGTCAAATCACTGTCCTGTCCTCCATGTACCCAGTATAGTTTCGTGGAGTATCTGTTCTATGATCTCCCCCAACACGGAAATGAGGCTGACAGCTTGGTAGTTTCCAGAGTCCTCCTTTCTACCCTTTTTAAAAATGAGTAAAACGTTTCCCTTTGTCCAGTCACCAGGGTCTTCACTTGACTGCCATGACTTTTTAAATATCACAGAGAGTGGTTTAGCAACTACATCAGCCAGTTCCCCTCAGGACTCTGGGATGTATTTTGTCAGATCCCATAGACTTACATACATTCAGATTCCTAAGGTGGTCAGGAACATGATCTTCTCTTACGGGGGGAGGGAATTTTCTCCCCCAGATCTTGTCTTGCTGTCCATCCACTCGAGAACTTTGGGAAGAGAGATTGTCAATGGAGACTTAGACCCTAGATATGTGCAAGCATACCACTAGAAATCCTCAGTATTTTGTTGATCACTGGAAAGGTTTGTTAAATTATGCTGACAACAACCAACCTTGTTTGTCAGATATGCATAGATATATAAATACTTTCCTGGTATGTCTGAAGAAAATTTGACATGCTGACAACTTGAATTAAAGCTAAGATGGAAAAGAAGCTGACTAGGTCCCCAAGGGAGTAAAGCACTCAATATTTTAACTTCTTACACTCTTTTCAAAGCAAGTCTTCACAAGGAGCTTTGTTTGAGTGCAGAAAGTTATACCTAGTTGTAGGTACAGGTGGCAGTGCTTTATTCTTGCAAATGCAGTAAAGAGCCCTTCAAGAATGCTAACAGTCATACCTGGAATTATTTATATTTCCAGTTACTCAAATTCATACATTGCCATGTTCTTTTAATAAAATAGTACATACTATACACATTTTTATAAACTCAAGGTTGAGATCCAAAAAATCCACACATAAATTTGCTTCTAAAAATTACTTGACATTGTAGAACTTTTCTTCCTCCAGTTGTAAAGTGAGTACGGTTATTCTTGGGTGAATATTCCTGTTACAGAAATAACAAAAACAAAACTAAAGTCTTTGACGTATAAAATTCCAGAGAGTCCTGTGAAAGTACAATAGCACAGCCATGTCAGGGTTCAAAAATGACAGATAGATTAGGGACAATGGGACCCAGTTGAAGAGAAACCTGAAGAGATTTTCCCACATGTATACTGATATTTTAAATGTCTTATTTCTTTGTATTTTCTATATCGGCAAAAATTCATGGAGTCCGTTAATCTTTCTGCTTGCCATCTGCTCTAATTTTTCCTTTGATTGTAAATTTTATTGACTGAACATCCTACTACTGTAAATTAATGAAGTCTTATTGACTTAAATGGAATAATGATGGTTTATAACAGCTGTGGATTTGGCGTTATGTTAGAAATAAATATGTAAATGAAAACTGGGATGCTACTATTGGCTATGTCATATCCCAAGAATGCTGTTAAAGTTATTTAGTTTTCCCATGTGTGTTGTTGCATGGTTTTGTTGTTGTTTCAGCCAGTATAATCCATAGATCTCTCTCATTTATTTGTCTTATTTTCAGAATATGACAATTAGAAGTAATATTCTTTTTGTCATGCTATTTTTCTCTGTGGTAAATCGTCTCTCTAGATGCTTGCATCCCATCATAAAACAGATGGGATTAATCTTCTTCTGGGAAAGTGTAGAATGCCTCCATCATCTCTAAAGGAACCATAAATGATCAATTTGGGCTCGATAAGGAAAGCTAAGTTAAACAAGTTCTGCCTATAGTCACTATCTTCCTTTTCTGAGTTTGTCAAATGGTTCTTTATCATATATTGATACTTCTAAACACAGAGGAAAGAACTCAGTGGTTTTATATTTCAGTGACATGTAAAAATAGCATATGTTCTGAAAGTGTATTTGCCATCTGTTTATGAAAATTGCAACTCAACCTGCACCACTAGTTACTGTTTCTTTGACTAATCTCTGTTTATACATCCTTCAAATCTTTTTGCAGAGGTGTAGCTGAACAACTTGGCTAAGGCTTGTGTCTTGCCCACCATATTTGTTTTGTTTAAGCTACGGTCTCTGCTCTTTTTTTTTTTTTTTATTTTTAATAGGATATTAAGGAGAATGATTCCAGTTGTGACTTGGTATCTAAATCTTCATACTTGGCAACTCTACATTTTCCTTTACTGTCTGATAGTGTGTTACAGGGCTGTCCTATTCTGGGTCTTCCATTACTCACTAGACAAAACAACATGATTATTTGTAATAAGATGTAGGAAAGTCTCAAAATAATAGAATGTGGAAAGGTCAGAAGCAGAAAAAGGTTCCCATGTATGAGATATTTTCAAACAAGAAATGAAAGGCATCAAGGGTCAGCCCTGTAAATAAGAACATAATTAAAAGTACGGATGGAAAAAGTAAGTGAAAGTAGATCAGGGATGATTTTACTGTTGCAGTCAGAGAATAACCAGTGTGTGTACTAGAGTTTCTGTCACTTGCATGAAGAGTTTTATCCTATGAAGCCAACAAAAAAATAGAGTGGAAGGCGAAAGAAGCCTTGAGTGGTTTGGAGCATGTTTACATTTCAGAGAGATAAACAAGGGTAATATATGTCTGCAGTCAAAAATTTGTATCAAGAAGAAATCTTAAGAGTATGATTTGTTGGGCTCTTCTTGTTCTCTTTTTAAGCAGTCAATATATGAGATATACATATCTGAATATATATGATACAAGAATTGCTGTTGAATTGGATTTTCTTCCCAAACGGATGACCTGTTGCTGTGTAAAAAGAGTCTTTTTTTAGGATGATGTCATTATTCTGGTGTAACAATGTTGCTGAATATTTTTAAAATTTTTTCCTCAAAGCTGTTGTTGGCTTCTGTTTTTAGCTAGGACAGACAGAGATGACTCATGGGTGTTAATTTGGGTTTAAGGCTCTATTTTTAAACTTCATTTTCCAGTTTGCAAGTGCTCGGAGTCTACTACTTAGGGGTTATTTGTATTCACAGCATGTTCTTGTTTCAAAGGCCAGCATCAATCAGGGTATTGAGTTGAGTGGACATACAAAAAAAACCCTCCAAGACTGTGCCTCTTTTTACTTAAAAAATTAAGAAAATCAACTACAATCACCTTCAAAATACTTCCCTTCTGAGATGGCACATGGTTGTACATGATGCTGCCAACATTCGAAGTAATTCCGCAGATCATTTTCTGAAAGGCTGTTTAGGGTCTCTGTCATTTTTGGTTTTACATCTTCTACCAACAAAAAATGGGTTCCTCTGAGCACCAATTTGATCTCTGGGATGTATTCACCATAAATCTCAGTCAATAATTGGAAGGTTTCCATCACAGATTTCTTTGGTTCATGTTATCTTGCTATTCTGTCTTGCACACCGGCATTTTCTGACTGTGGGTAAGAAAACATCTGTGTTTGACCACTGAGTGAAGTGATTGAACTGAGCTTTGTCTGTTGTGACAGGTTAGAACATGCTCTATAACCACCTCTTTGTCTCTCCCCTCCTGCTCTCGATTCCTAACCTATAGGGTTAGTCTTGTCTTCTTCGTGTCAGACTGCATATGTCAGTTTGACTGAAAGTGTCTTAATCTGCAAATTCACCCCTTCAATTTTTTCAGTTGTTATAATTTAAGTTTCTCCATATACACTCAGACGCTGCTACTTGTGTTTTCTTGCCTCGGATACATGTTTACTTAACATACATATGCTTTTTCTTTTGGTAGAGATTAATAAGACGATCTTCTCTCTTTATGCTTGTAGTTGCTTTGAGCAAAATAATGTAAAATAGCAATAAAATTTCCTGGGACAGATCCTGGGGCCCTAGATTTCCCTTTGCACAGAGAAATATGTTTAAAGTGTACTGTTTGCCCAACAAGAACAGTGGATTAGAAGTGGTCAATGGCATCAGAAAACTCACAGAAAATAGCACTGCAGTGCTCCAAAGGCTAACATGCTTTTTAGAAGGTCTAGATAATATGAGTAGGTATGAGCGCTGCTTGGATAATTTATATTCAGCCAGGAATATCAATAACTTCTGAATACATCATTCACTATGACAAATTTTTGTTACCATTCTTTTGTTGCAGCAACCATCTAAACTTAACAGGGCTTTTTTTTCTAATTAAGCTTTTGTTTATTGTCTGCATTTAGGCAGCAGAAAACTTGTGTTTCTATCGCCTGAGAAATATTTCTCATTCTGAAATTCACATATTCTGTTTTTTCTCTCTGTTTCCCCTGCTTATTTCTGATCAATACCCTTTGTTTCTTCCTGAACTCATTATTTTAACACTTTACTAACTGTCAGACTAGATCATTTGATAAGTAGGCTTAAAATTGATCAAAATCAATGAACACTATAGCTGTGATTAGCACTTTAGAGTTCAACCATTGATTATGAACTAAATCTCTTCAATTACAGTGCCCGTCACTACCAGTCAAGTTTGTATCTGCAATGGAGAGTTTATGCTAACTTTGGAAGTCCTCTATAGAGATGATTTTTTTCTCTATTTTCCTAAGGTTGAATTATTACAGGAACGCTCCCCATATGTTCACGGAAAAAATATGAAGCCTGTTTTCTCAGTAAGCACAGCATTCTTGGACTTAGCACAGTTTGGGAGAATAAAGTATACTTCTTATTAAACAATTTTAATTATCAGAGCCTTTGAAGGATACCTGAGGCCCCGTTCATGTCTTCTACATTTCTGGTCACTCTAAGCTTTCTCTTTTTTATCACAAGTTAATTCTGTAATTTCTACAAAAGTTTTATCTTGAATGCACATTCATTTTCTACTGTTATGAACACTTTTCAATGAATAACAGCAGCTGCTGAGAGAATGTCTGTTTAAATGTAAGGTTGAAAACAGTCTTTAAAAGCTTTTCTTCCCCCTCTATCTTTCAGTCAGTAATAGTGTTACAGTGGGTGTATGCACATCTGTGCATACTTGTGTACATAAATTAAAACTGTTCATGTATTGTTAGACAGAACAGATAGCTTTTATGTTTTTGACTTGGTATGACAATGCTGAAATGTAACCTACAGTTAATAATCAGACCTATTTTTAGGACCAAGAGGAAAGATTGTTTATCTCTGACCAATTCATGTATTTCCATTACAAGCTGTAACATGGAAGGTAGAAAATATTCACTGGATGTTTGTTCTCAGCATTCTTAAATGTTAAGTACTGAAATTTCAATTTAATATTATCAGTCTCTGACTTCAAATCGTGGTATAAATAATTGCAAAAAACCCAATTATAATCATCAGCAAGAAGCAATTAATTGATTGAATATGTTTGTTTAAATTTATTTCTTAAGGCAAGAAAGTAGCATTTTTTAAATCTAGCCTCAACCATGTGTAAACAACAGCTTTGTAAAATTCAATTATATAAAAGAGACAAGCATAATGAAGCAATAGTAAAACTAAGCAAAGAAAAGGAAAGATCATTTCTGTGGTTTTCAAAAAATTGTTGGTGTACAGGAAAACTAGATAGGTCTAACTTCTCATTTGTATATTTTTCTGTAACTAATGGCTCACCTGTGAAAATTATTGTCATGAGTTGTTTTGAGAGTAGTAAACTTAAAGGTTTCTCATTCCCTTCCATAACATTTGAATTTGGAGTACTGAATAAATACTTTACAAGAATAATATTATATGGTGCAAAGATGACCTGTTCCCTTGCCTTAATACCAATTTCAAGAGAAGAAGTGATACATTTCCCTGATAAATACAAAAGGGAAGTGAAAAATATCGCAGAGGCAATTAAACTGTATTATTAGCAGTAGAAAGCTTACAAAAGCAAATACCTCCTAAAGTTATGCAGTAGGGCTATAAATGTTTTACTTCTTTTATATCTGTTACCTCATCCTGGCCTCATTACATTTCACCTGTTTTCAAATGTAGATAAGGAAATTGACTTGTTTTTTTAATTCACTATATATTCATCTCAATGGTGCTTTTGGCTGAAACAATATTAACAACAAAACAAAGTGAAGTCATAGCACAAAAGTGAATATGGTGTTCCAGCTACTTTTTGTGTCCTTTCCATGTCTTGACCTCCCCTGACCTGTTCATCCTGCTCCTTGTGAGATTACCTAATTTCAAGGCTGGTATTTGGAGTTGTAAGGCAAAGTGCCTTACTTTGCCTAGGAGAGCAGAGATATTTATCGACAGAGAGTGAAGCACAGTGCATATTCTGAGCTTGAAACAGGGATCAAACAATAATCCTCTGTGCATCCCTTTTAAAATTTTTGTTGGTTTTGGTGCCTGAGGGTAGCTTGAAAATCAGATTTGCTGCCAATACAATTGCGTAGCCTCACCTCTCTGGTTTTAAAATTCAGTTTTTGCTCTATTCAACAAAAGATGAAAATAGCTTTTAATCTCAAAGGCTTTGTTTTTATTTGCAAGGCTGTCTTCCTAAGCCACCAGTTCAAAGCAATGATAGAAAGAAGGGTATTTTATTGTCAATTTTTTAAAATAGAAATTGTGTCCCCAATGTGTATTATCTTAAAAATGAGAGTCCTTATGCTTTGAATACAAAAAATATAAAACCAAAACAAAATCAAACGTTTGCTAGCTGTCTTGAATGAATTCGAAACAAGCAAAAATATATTAGGTCAATTGGTGTGTCATTAGTGTTCTCTTTTGAAACATAAGGGAGATGACTGATGAAATAGCAATACAAATTCCGGTGAGTTTTTTCTGAGTTTTGGAGTAGGCAGGTGAGATAATATTTGTTATTTTCGTTTTGGTGGATTTTGTATAATTTTTAGATCAAGCTTTCAACTGAAGTTCAGCATGTTAGAACTGGTTTCCTTAGTTAACTGCAGACTAGGACACATTATTTCAGTCAGTAGTTTCAAAGTTGTTTGATACTTAAGCTTCTCTGGCACCAACCAGCGGACTTCCCAATTCATTAAGTCTTTGTGTGCCACATTATTGATTCACAAAATGGAGGCACTGATGTTTACTTCTTCCCAGCTTTTCTCTTCCCTCTATACAGCTGAACTCTTTAGGCAGAAGTCTGTCTTACCATGTGTTTGTTCAATATCCAAGTACAATTTTATCTCCTTCTTAGTTACAGTCTCTAGATACTACTGTCATATTTAAAATTATATCAATATGTGTGCATAGGCAACAAAGAACCATGGCTACTGCTCTCCCACCCCTCTCTCCCTCTGGAGTGACGAGGAGGTGAATGAAAAAGAAAAGGTGCAACTCATGGGCTGGGATAAAGACAGTTTGACGGAGCAGCAAAATAATAGGAAACACAACAGTAGTAACAATAAAAGAATATACAAGATGGGTGATACACAATGCAATACCACTCAGTAACTGGGAACTGACAACTGCATGTACTTCTGATCTGGAACGCCCCACCTATGCTCTGCAGCCATGCAGCTGAGCCACTGCAAAGCCCAGCTGTGAGAAAACCCAAATCACCAACTGCCCTGTGTCACACCATGAACCTGGTTTCATGACTACTACTAACCCCAAGGTAACTATCCCTCTTACATGTTAAGCGTGACGTTGTGGTATTGAATATCCATTCGGTCAGTTGTGGCCAGCTGGTCTGGCTTTGTCTCTTCCTAGCTTCTTGTGCAAATTAACTCTTGTACCACTAAAACCAGGAAATCAACAATTTCTCAGTAGAAACCAGGAAAGTATGACACCAGCATTAAATTTTCAGTCATATTCCTTGATTTGTAGAAGCAGAATAAGTAGGTGATTTAGCAAAAACTGATGGTGGTTTGTTTTTTCCACTCACAATGGATATTTCAATGTTACGTATTATCATTATAGAATGCTGTTTAGTACTCGAATGACTGTTTTTCATTCATTCTTGATCTGAATTGTTACACAAATATCTCAACTTTGTGGATCCAAATATACAGTCATTGTCATCTCTCATTTTTCAGTTACGAGCTATATCCACTTGAGTTACTCTGTATCTGCAAACATTTTCCTAATGCTTGAAAACAAAATACATAATCTCTAGAGTCCTAAAATTATTCACATCACAGTATAAATCCAAGTATCTTTACTGCATAATAATAAAAATATGAGATCTTTTATACACACCAGGAAATACAATTTGAAAATATTTGTATTTGTTTTATTATTTTCTCCCCTCCCCAGTGTATGGTTCTAAATTGGATTTTCCAGAACTTGAGCTATCATTAAGTAATTGATTTCTACAAGCATAAGATACATTTTTATTATTGTTTTCTACAGCAAAGATATGCAAGAAATAAATTACTTGTGCACTGGGACTATCAGTAAATAATTTGTCATACATATCGAGGAAGGATATCTTAAATGTTATATTCCCCACAAATAACTACAATTAAGCTTATTCTCTTTACACTTCAGTATTTTCAGAGTTTATCCTGAGCTTGAGTATCTCAGAAGAACCAGCAAACATTTCACAGTGAAAGCAGGAGTCAGAATTAGGGAATTTAACATCTGTTATGACTACAGTTGAAATAAATATATTACAGAAAGTGGATAGAAAAATTAAGTTTTTAATTCCTTATTTGTATATTTCAATATGTGACTTTATTTTCAAAAAAACCAACACAGTCTCAGATTCCTGTATTTAAAGCATAACACTCCTTATGTACCATGCTACATGTACAAACTCTGTATTGTCTGCTGAGTATATAAACTGCACTCGTTACTGAATGGAGGCTTCTGATTTCCAGGGAGCTCAGTCGGTGTGAAATCTACTTGATAAATAAAAGCTTTGTATTTTCCAGCTGCATGTTACCAAACAGGCAACAAAGGACACAGAGCTGAGGCTGCTCCTGCCCTTTCTCTGTAGCTCCTGTTTGAACTGAGGGTTAGGGTTACCCAGCAAGGCTGCAGTGACTCCAACTGATGTATATTGACCAGACTTGCTTTGAAAGAGCTGATTCAGGTACTCCTGGCAGTGTAGTCATGGCAACACAGAGCTCAGACTCGCCTAATTACCTGAATATTTACACAGCTTCTCAGGAGGGCTTTATAGTCTATGCTTAACCAATCTACTTTCCTCACCTAAACTAGCACATTTAAACATATTTCAGAGGTGTATACACAAGATGCAATCCCACCTTTGACAGCTGAGTGGATATATATACTCCATTTTAGACAGGGCAATCGGACCCAGCCATAGGAGTTTGGTAGCCTGTAACAGAGAGCAACAGGTCAAACTCAAACTGATAGGCTGCCGTTACATAAATCAATAACATGCCCTCCTTTGGATACTGCCTTCTCCAACAGTCTTTCTTGAATCAAAAGGAAAACAAAACAACAAAAGCATTAGGAATGGAGGGAATTGACAGAAAAAAAAGTGTAAAAATGCCCTTTGTGAGGAAAGATTGAAGGGACCATGCAGTTAGAGAGAAGGCAGTCTCCCTCCTCGGGTTATAGAATCAGGAGTAATGAGTGATATGTAGAACACAAACCAGATGGTCTTATTAATCGTCTCTCAGGATGATAGTTCATGCTATTACCACTTCTAAAATAGTTTCAGGTCCGTGTGTCTCCTGTGATCATGTCACAGGGCATTTTATATGAGGATAGCTATAAATACTTTTTTCAATATGTAGATTTAAACAGTTTTTTTTATTTGTATCCATTTCTGAAGATACTGCCTGTTTCAATTTCACAGCAGTACACACTGCAGCCAAAACAGTTTTGAATTGAGAGGTATCACAGGCCTGATCATTCAAAACAACCTTCTTTATAATCTCAGGTTTATGTTCCTGAACCTTGCTTTAGATTAAATGATATATTTCTTGAATGAATCATTGATAATCTAGTTTGTAAATTGATGTCTTTGATACATAAGAGTGCTAGTGCATTAAGAAACTACAAGAAATGGGCAATTTGCATTTTTATGCAACTTCTCCTTCTTGCAATGAAATCCAGAAGAAGTTAAATGGCATCTGCAAACTGCTCTCATTAGACATACATCATCTCATTGCAGGTTTCTCTTTTTGTCTCTCTTGGGTAAAATCTGCTGTGCAGCTGGTGGCCTTGATGACTCACACCACTGGTTTCTTGTGTTTCCCCAAATTGATTTTGAGGTTTGAAATTGTGAAGGGAAAGGAGAATAAAATCCTTCAACCAAAAGGCAGAGGGGAATTGTTTATATGCAAAGGAATAGCACCTTAATCTTCCATGAAACAGGAGTTCCAAGCCCTTGAGTTAGTACTGCATAGTCCCTGTGTTTTCTTATTGGTGATTATGATCATTATTAACAACACAGTCTTTATGGGGAATGGAACAGATTGCTGCTCCAGAGAGCCTATTGTCAGCAGAAGCAAATATTACCGTTGCTTTTTCAGATTTTTGATGAGCAGTTTAAATTTTGGAAATCATCAGTTTAACTATGGTGAACAGACAAGATAAATTTTTATATCCAAAAAACTCTTGGTGAAGCAGTAGGAATTTTTCAGATGGATTTCATACACTGTATTTCTGTATAAGTCAGTAATATAGAAAAAAACATAAACATCAACAACTGTCAGAAAGTTTATTAGTAAGTTCCTGATGGTACATAAATAAAATTCCACTGTCATTATAGAGAACTTAAGAACTGAAAGCTGAATATGGCTCCTGTGTTTGACCTGCCCCTTTCTCTTTCATTTTGATGGTTTGACATCTCTATCAAGATTGATCTGACTTCAGTGCTTTCAAAAATTTCAATGTCTATTAAAGTTTTTCTCCCACCATTATTTTGCCTTAAGTGACAGCATGCCACTCCATGTATAACTGAGCAGATCCATAACTCTAGGATTATCTTAGTGGAACAGTGCTTTATGCTTCTGTAGATTTCTAAATTTACCTGGAATTTGTTGGGGTTTCGGTTATAACCTTTGTTCCTTATGTATAGCTCTGACTGTAGCTGGGTGTAGCTTTCAAAGAGAATTTGAGGAGCTTTGTTGCTTCTGTTTTTCCTCATGGTAGTGAGTGAGCATGTTGTAATGGCTGGATAATTGTTCCTTTTTAACAATTTTCTGGGTTGCTGATTGATTTAAGAAAAACGTTTTTTGAGGGCTGTCATATAGCACACATTGATGTTATGAGGAACTACTGGATTTCCAATGCTACCTGTGATTGAAGGCAGCATAGTTGCATCTCAAGCTCCTGTCCTGCTGTATAGGACTTGGTTCTTGTCCCATTGGGTGGCCATGCTGCCCATGCTGCCTTGCAGTACCTTGTTGCAGGCAGAATGTGAAGTACAAGTGGCCTAGAAACAAACACTAAACATTGCGTTATTAGCAGCAACTATGGTTGAACGGTTCTTCAGTATTGATTTGGAATAAAGTAGAAATCTTAAAATGGTCGCTATGCCTTGCAATTTATATAACACAGGATATGAAAATATTGCATAGAAATGTATGTAATGTCATGCAGTGTTTTCTATGTAAAGTAGAGAAAGTCAACAAAAGTTATCCAGGTCAGGACTTTTATTGTTGCTTTCAAGAAATGATTCAGCTCATGGTTGAAAATTGTTCTAGATACTTTGAGTGCTTTTTATCCATACAAGACAATTAATTGTTGTAGTATATTGGCTTTTATGAGATTTTCATAAAAGACATTTCAATCAAGAGACTGATCATTTTCATATAAGACTGTTAACCGAAAGCAGTATAGGTCCCACATCTGTGTGTACTTGGATTACTACTACAGTGCTGTTAGGTTTCCACCAGCTGTTGGATTGAAAATCTATCATAAAAGTGAGTTGGAAAGCTCAAACAGAAGTTGAATTAGTTCTAGAGATATGTTCTTGAAGACTCCTATTGACCAGGCTTTCCAGGTATATGTTACAGATTTTTTTTTAAAAAAAATATAATAAAAGTTGTTTTCATTCACATATATATTACAAATTATACAGTATTTTATCTCACTAAAATTGTAACAGAATACACAATTTTGTGGTATCTCTAGTGCCAAAGATTTTTTTCTGAAATCTGACCATGATGTTTGACAAGAAATCTGTATTGAATGAGGAGGTGTCAGGATTATTGTTCAGTAAAGGAGAAAGATTGCAGAGTGATGAGCAGGTATAAAAGATGACATATATTTATGTACTTATCCTGCTTTACATTGCAAGAATGAACACACAACTCTGTAATTAACCACTTTGAAATCAGATTTAAGATAACTGAATAAAAGAAGGCTACACAACTACATATTTGAATATAGGAAAAATACACATATTTGCCGTAAGAAATAGAATGCATCAGGATCATTGTTGCTGCACATTATTCCAGCTTCATATAAAGTAACAATTACCAAACTCAGGTACAAAAATTACTTTATGTTGCAGACAGGGCTAGGAAAGGCAGTTCTTTTTTCTGTGTAATACTTTAAGTGTGATCAGGATTAATTTTGTAAAGATATTCCCTTCTCCCAGCTGTAAAGAAAGTTATTGTTTGGTAGCAGAGAAGATGCTGAGAGAGCTAATATTTGAGACTTTGAGCAGATAACAGCTATGGAGCAGCTATTGGCCACAGTTGCTAAGGAGAACACAGACCAAATCAGGTGCTTTCTGATTTGGCTGATTTGGCTGCCTTAAATACAGATTCAGCATATTGGAGAATCTCTTCCTTTGCCTTGAAAAACAACTTCTGTGATTTGATGGGAGATTTTCTCCTTTGAAAGTTGATTTCGGTCAATGGGGTAGCCAGGGGCCACAACAGGGGCAGGTGCTCACCCTCTGTCCCCAGTCGTGTAAGATCAAGCCAGAGGACTGCCATCAGGCCTGATGACAGCTGCAGGGATGAGGCCAGGGTGATACCTGGCTGGGAAACCAGACTGGTGGTTTTGGGCTGAAGAGGAAGGTGGTGGTGACATGGCAGGGCCAGGAGTGATAATTATGCTCAAAGCAGTCTTGAGAGGGGAAAGGCCCTGTAAGGACTCCTCGCAGCCTGCTCTGACCCAGCTCTCTCCTTCATGGCCAAGCCCTGCTGCTGCCTCAGTACTGGGCTGATCAGAAACCGACTGCCAGACCCCCCAGATGGGGTACCATGAGGGCTCTTGTGTGCATTAGGCTGCAGAGGTCCATGGGCAACAGATCAAATGCTTGAAAGGACATGGTTCAATTTTCCTCTTGTTGTGTTACTCGCTGATGCTGGGATGCTGTTAGGGAGTCTCTGTGCCAAAGCCTGGGTCTTTGTTGCTGACTGCCACTGCAGTGCAGCCACTGAAATGAAAACCTTGGAACCTACATTTCCTGAAACAGGCAAAATACTCTCCTTATATCTGGAACCACTACTTCATAGTAGACTTGCTGCTTGTCATTCCATACCCAATGGATTATATGGGGAGGAACATCACACAGAATTATCTGGGTGAATTCCTGAAGCCTTTTGAGCTCCTCGGTTCCCTGTATGTCAGTGAATTGAGTTTTAATCCAAGTTTGGAGTTAGATCTGTTTTGAGGTAGAAGCTGATTTCAACCATCAGTACCTGTATATGCTTTAATTGTGTGGGCAGCATCTGTGGCCATTGATCATGTGGAAATATCTGGCATTATTGACTAATGCTGGGATATTTGTGGTTTAATATTTCTAACTCCTTTTAATAAATAAGCCTTCAGTAATTGCCCATTTAAAAAAAAATAATCTTGAGCTCTGGCTTAAATCTTGTCTATAAATATCTGACTATACTTGATATGATATATTAAACCCCATAGGAAATCTACAATAAAAATACGACTGTAGTATTTTCAGTATAATGATGATATTCAGTTGCATGTTTACCTTGCACAGAGGATCAGGCACGCAGTAAATATCTCGGGTTATTTTACAAAACTTTTGAATAGGATGAGGTTCAGATGGCTGAAGTCTGACATCTACCTGTATGAATCATAGGGGTCTACTGGAAGAGGTGACTCTGAATTCAGGTGATTAAATGAATCAATTACTTCAGCCTTCAGTGTGTGTTTTTGAAGTCAGGCAGAATGGAGTGATAATGTCAATGTTGGAGATAATAGAAATAATGTTCCTAACCAATCTGTTGAAAGAAAGCCTTAAATTTTCTTTGAATTTGCCTGACAGGATTGATGAAAGTATCTGTCAGAACTTTTTCACCTACCTCATATATAAGAATGAGTTTCTTGCTTCCTAAACTTGTTTATTAAGCAGTAATATCAAGTAGTAGACAGTAAAGAGGAGTGTTCACAAAAATAGCATAGTAATTTAAACTCTAGTGAACTTGACTTGTAAAGGATGGTAACTGAGAGCATTCTACTCTTCTGCTGTTTGGGTCTGATATAAAGCTTACAAAAGAAGATAAAAGGTAGTAGCTTTTCTTTCCCATAGGTAAAGTTAGCCATTCTGTATACAATTGTAAATTTCTATCTAAGTATACAAGCTTTTTATTTATAATGAAAAGGGTATTTTAATCAAAGGTCTTGCGTGCATACGTATGAATTATTACTGATATAAATATATAAAATTGAGAGATTAAAGTAGGATTATGGTAAAATAAATTCTGGCTTTGTTCATGATTGATATTTCTGACTGATTTAGCTTCTAGATAAATGATTTTGTCTTAAAGGCGCAGGAGGTCTTCCTTCTCTTTGATTTCGCTTTATCATGATTTACTACAATTTTCAGTGTTTTCTTTCGTAAAAAGTTCTTGTGCGGCATGAATCCAGGTACAGCTTTAACCTAATGGATATTCATTGTCCAAAAGAAGACAGCAGATTCTGTTCATGGGTATTGATATCAGGATGAACAGTGTTTTTCATTGTACATTTTTACCATCCAACTATGCCTTCCTACATGAGCATGGATCAAAGAAGGCTGTGTTGGCAAGACAGTAAAATGCTCTGGATTCAGCACTGCAGGTGGGATCAGAAAAAACAGTAGGTTGTCATAGTCCTGCAGTTCCTCTGCTGCGTGATGGCACATACCTACAGCACCAAAATCTTTAAAATTCCCAACCAAATAGTCATCTCACCAGCTATTTCTGGGTGATAGCTTCTTCACTGCAGTGCAGTCTCTGAGAGGCTGCTGACAGGAACAGACTTTTAAACTATCAAGATACATAAAATACATTTTTCTGATTGTTTTCTTCATTCCCTATCTAGCAGAACATATCAGACATCTGGCAATACCTAGTCAGCAATATTTCTACTTGTGTTACTGCTTTTCTTTCAATGTATATAAGTATTAATCCTGAGGAAAGTAAATGCTGCAGTTTTCCATTGAAAAGATAGTTTGTCTTTTTGTTGAAAATATTCTTGTGCCTTTTCTTAGGATTCTGTGGGCACGTATATTCAGAGAAGTCTGTTTCTCTGATCGAACTGTGGCAGACATCTGCGTCTTTCAAAGAGAAAGTTAAAGAACAATATAGAACTTAAAGAACAATCTGGTTATTAGCATCTCTGTCTTTTTGATGGTATCTGGGAAGCTACACGCTAATTCTTTTGCATGATAGCATAGGAGCATGATGAGTATCTTCTAAGGTAACTTCTTTTAGTGTTGGTATTATATTTTGTCAGTAGTACAACTTACTATGGGAGAAGTTAGCAGTACAGGTCAACACTCTGTAGCAGATGACATGATAGAATATTGCAGATTAGACCAGAATATGCATGTGTGTCATTAGTTTATATTGAAATGACAAAGTTCTCCACTCCAGAAGGCAAATTCTGCCCTGAGGACTCACATGATGCGTTGTTCCCTATATCTTTTCATTTCCCTCTCACCACCTTACTGGTTTGAATAGTCAGTAGCGTTTTCTCACTTCCAACCCACCCCTGAAGTAAATATGAGAAAGCTTCATACTTAAGAGCACTTGGGAGCACAGATGTTCTGCCCTGGTGCCTGGATCCAATATCTGACATCATTAACAGCCTGAGTGAGGCCCACTGCAAGCACAATAGAATTATATCTAGCCCTATAACTCGCAAAGGACTGAGATACTGTATGCTCAACATAGCTATCAGCTATGACAGAAATTGTCTATCAGCTCAAAACAGAAAGGCTTAATAGTGTTCCATCTTTTCTATCCAGTTCAGCCTTGGGATAATCAGTGGAGTTCTATATTTTTTTTAACTCTACCTGTCCTAATTCCAAATTATTTTTTCCAAATAATTGAAGTTGATATGGTTAAGTAAACATCTCAAGATCCGTGGTCTGGATACGAAACAAAAGAAATTAAGGAGAACTTTCTAGGAGACTAGCCTTTCCTAGTCTGAAACATGCAAAGGAAATCCCTTTAGAAACTCTCAATGTGGAGTGGTAAATGAAGGTACTTATGCGTCTTTTGAAGCAGATAGACTCTTAAGCCAGCTAAGAACAGTTAGTGATGTTCTCATCTCAAAGCAAGATATTTTTAAGCATTGGAAAACATCATCCATGTGCCATGTGCTTTTGAATACCTTGCATGAGTCAGCCTGCTGGCCTTTTCGTATGCTCTTTAGGGCATTCAAAAGGATATTCTAGATGGGTATTCTTTTGACTGAAAAAGCTATTATGACTGCAAAAGTTCAATGAATGATGGATGAATAAAGCACCAAGAATGGAAACTCTTCCAAACAAAAGAGATGTGCTTGTGTTTGTAACACTAAGGAATAATAAAATTGTCTGAAATTTTATTTGGCAAGAGGAAGTTATGAGGCTCCTTGCCTACAGATCATTAAAGACTGATCATTGAGGTTGTAAGCTCAAGTCATTTAATATTTCACAAAGACAGAATACAAGAGGGAAACAAAGCCCAATAATATTCATTACATGTGTATAATTAAAAAAGTAAAGTGAATGATTCTGTTACGGCTTGCATTACAGCAAAGAAGGACTAATGGCCCAAATTAGAGACTAGCCTGAAGGAGTCTAAACTGTTGTAAATTACAGTTTATGTAAAATCTTCCCTCAAAGATTGATCCATCATTCATTTAGAAACTTTTTATTCTAGAGGTGTAGAGGAGACTTTAATTCTGGCTATGGAGCATCTCTGTTGGCTCTAATTTCCCCATAATTATACCTGTGACACAAAAGTCAGAACAGAAATTTCTGGATCATTGCTGTATGTCACGAATCTCCTGCCTCCTGTATCCTAGGCTAGGGAGTTGGGCTTGTGCGTAGACAGTCCCAAAGGCTACTTTTGCTGCCTGGCTCATGCAAAGGGCAAGGCAATGCTATTTGTCACCGTTGGAAATGATGAAACAATGAATGCTGAATTAAAGTTTAAGCTAGGTTTTAATATAAACTTAAATGATCAATATTTATCAAGAAAATGGGATTGGGATAGAGGGGATGTGACCTCTGGATCATACCTTGGATTCAAGGCATTACTAGTATTGTGTTACTCGAGACAGAAGATTTTACACAATAATTATTTGTAATAGTAAACAAAACAAGCAAGTGAAAGCTCCCAGTGCACTGAAATGAGCTTGAGTGAAATGTAAAGGACATAGCAATAAATGTCCTAGTTCATATAAATATCTATTCAGTGTAAGAAACAATCCTGACTAAACATAGAGTAAAATCACTAGACTAACTTAGACAAAAATAAAAGTCAACAATTGTGAAAAGCATAAGCAACAACAGAAGAAGACATAAATAACAAGAAGAATGTAAGAAAAATACTGAATGCTATAAAAAGAAGAATGAATTAGCAATGCCAGGAGAACTAAAATTAGACCTATAGAAACACATATGCAAGACTTTTTTAGGGAACAAAGCAGAAGTCACCGAAGAAAGAAATTGAAATATCAGATGAGGGAATTAGGAAAGAAGATGAAGGGAATTATAAAACAGACAGTTACATGGACTGCATGCTTCTTCACTGTATTTGCTTGAGAAATCAAGAAAAATATGTTATCTCCCAATATCTTTGTCTGCAGTATTCTGATGAATTTGTGACCAGTAAGGAAGAAGTATTTAGTAATTTAACACAAATGAAAACTATCAAGTCTCTGGAACTAGACGGAATTTTTTCTAAAGTTTTATTAAGGAAGCTATAGAAGAAATATGCAGGGCAGTGAAATGTAGCTACGACTAATTAGCAGAACAAGATTACAAAATAAACAGACCAAATATTGTGAAGTTCATTTGTTGTCTTAGTAAATTATCTCTCTAATCGAACACCATAGTGGAGTTCTTTTTGAGTTAGAATGTCTAGTGGATTTAATCAGGATCTGAACCCATGATTTGCATGCCAGAGAAGGACTCTTATCTAGTGGCTGTAGTGGATGCTGAGGGTGGTTTCTTTGAGGTTTTCCTGCTGAGATTACTCCATTGGTAAAAATAAATACATTTTCAGAGGACAAGAAAGGAGGAGAAATTTATTCAGCCAATACCTTGCCTTCATGCTGGCATAAATAAAAAATACATTTTCTATATAGCTTGATAAGTTTAAAATCATTGATCAGAGCAAGAGCAAAGAGCACAGAAAGGCTTGTTCTTCCAATGGGGCATAAAAAAAGAAAGTAAAAGGAAACAGGCTTTATCCATTCACTTGAGCAAGTTGAGGTTACTGGGCCAAGCTGTCATGCATTGATTTTGGAAAATGTTATCACTTGCTCTCTTTGTATGAACAACTCAAGAGGGAAGGTCCACTTGTGCCCTAGGATGTTCCTGTTCAGTGGGTTAATGGAAAACTGCAACTGATATACACTGCACTAGCTTTTAAATCTTAAATATGCGAAGCGCTACTTCTGCTTTGTATCAAGTGTAAATTTGTCTTCTCTGAAAAATGATGCAAAAGAAGAATATGATCTAATTTGTCTGCTTTTGTTTTTTTTTTGTTCAATAGTTTGTTCCTAGTAACTAATAAACAAGTGAATATGTTGTTCATGTTACTTGATGTCTCCAGCTGGCTCTCAAAATACCATAGTCTTCCCACTTTCATGATAGTGGCAGGTGTGTACTTTCTAATTGGAGTTTCAGGACAAAAAAAAATCAAATGCATCGCTTTCTTTCACCTTTCTGACCACCTAATGTTTTTATTTTCACATACATATTTCCTTGCCAGCTTGAAGCTGACACCTTGTGGTCCATTGCTACACACCCGCACTGACATAGAACATAAAGAGCTGCTTTACTGAGGAGATTCTTCATCACTGGCCAAAATAAATGTTTCTATTAATTTATTTTTACATATGAAAAGTGTAATAAAAAAAATTATGCTCTCTTATGCAGGTAATAGAGACTAGACAGTCACAAATCCATTTTCTTCTCCTATTTCTATACGTTTTCTCATTAATTCTGCAGAGTAAATATGTTATTGAGAAAATGTGCTGGAAATTTTCGACTCAGGTTACACTCATCCAATTTTTAACAGAAAATACTAGCCTGGGAGTGATACTGGAGCAAGAAAGAATTTGTAGGTCAAACAGCTTAATAGAATTACATTTTTAGTTCTAGATGCTGCAGATTTTTTTTTCAAAACTTAAGAGATAATGAACAATTATGCTTTTATGTGCACATTTTTTTACAGGAAAGTCAGATTTTACCAGCTTCCATAATAAAATTGAAAAAGAATAAATGGTAAATGGGACTTAAGCCTGCAACTTGCTTAATAAATCTTGCTTAACAATAAAATTAATGTACTTAATAATAAAGCCTGATCTCCTGCCTGATTTTTGTTTTGTATGCTGTGAGTAAAAGAAAATTGAGAGGAAGTGGATTATTGCATGCATTCATACAATATCGTTTGTCTAGGGACTGTGACATTCCATTACGGGCTGGCAAGAGCTGCAGTAATACATATTGCATCTTAAATACGGTCTTCATAAGTTCATATAGAAGTGGCAAATAATTTTGAGGCACAACGTCTGAGATTGTCAGAGTTTAACAAATGTTTCCTTGAGCAAGAGGCCAAATGGGGTGTTGAACTGTGCCAAGAATCTAACTTCATATACAACTCTAAGCCTCTAGACACAATGGTCATGTATTTTATCCTGAGGGAAAGCAGCATTATTTTATAGGTGGATGTCTTTTATTATTATAAATCTTTGATTTATGAATTTCAGTATTAAACAAAACTGTGCTTTCAAGTGAATTGATCTTGAAATAAGCAAATATGTTGTCATTTAACCATATGCTTAATAGTATGCTACTTATAACTGTAATGTTTTTTGCCAAGCATAGTTTCAAATATAGAAAGAAATGCACAGATGGTTTTCTTATTTAAGTGCATTAAAATGCATACAGAATGTTTAGAAATGCAAATCCTTTAAATCAACTACTTGACAAAATCAGGCTTTGTTCCAAGTTGTTGTAATAGAGTCTCTTGCATATAAATAAAAGACTGTGTTACAGAAAGAAAGAGAATAAGTCATCTGTAGAGCAGCAGTCAAGAACTGGAGTCTGAAACTGGCAAAACCACAGGGTTTTTATAGTACTGAGGAGTTAGAAGGGCTAGAGAAATAAATTGTCTGAAGTTATTTCTGTGGCTGATTGTACAGTAGCAGCAAGATTATGTCGATGCACTTGCCCCATTACAGTGACTTAGAGGGAATTTATTCCTTTTAATACCTCAGTACCAGAAGCCAGCATTGCATTATTTTGATTTATAGCATTATTAGCACAGTTTGCATTTCAGTGCCCCCTCTTAATCCTCCCATTTATAGTGTTATACCAGTTTCTCTTCAACTTCAACAGTGTCTTCAGAAAAACAGTAGTTTTCCAAGGGAACAGTTGTCAAACCAGTGTTAACTGTGATTTATGATGATCAAAACATACAAATGCCAGGGCATATCGATAGGCGCCCCTGTGACGGAAAACGTGTCAATTATTGTGCTGGAAATATTATTTTTTCTGGAAAATTCAGAGTGGCTCTGCAGTTACATCAGAGTCTCAGTAAGGATAAATACGAGGTGACTATCTCTCATGATGAAAAGGAGATTTCAGGAAGCCTATGAGGAAAGACTCAGGAAAAATCTGAGACAATAATAAGAAGTGGGATTAAAAATTTATTGGCAGAAGGACCAAAAGAGTGCTGGAAGACAATAAATAGAAAATGGAGAATTTGTTGAGGCTGGAGATAAGTTTGTGATCACCAAATTGACTCTTTTTTTTTACTGGAAAAACTCCAGTCTTGTTGTACGGCATCTCTTCTTTGCTGTGTTTATAGAAGTCTAGGTCCATTTGTAAAAGTTGTGAACAAGTAAAGTAATATTGGGGGAGTCAAACTGAAAGGGAGATTGTCCCAAAGGTGGTGTGAGAAACTTCAGTGGTTCTTGGGGCAGAGTGGTGTGGTTGAGTGTTGTAGGTAGATGAGACACTTGATGTCTGCAAGTCATACTGTAAAACAAGAGACTATTTGCCAGCTAAGAGGCCTAGTTGTGAGATTTGGTTTTATTCCCCTATTTTCCTTTACAGTTGAATAACAACTATTCAGGAGATACTAGTACACCTCTTGGTTACCTTAGGGAGAGTAAGGACAGATAACAAGTACCTAATTGTGAATCAAATACTCCTCAAATTGCAATTGGAAAAACACCTCTACTGAGTTGAACCAAAAGATCATTTTCCCCAGTACCCTGTTTCTAACAGCAATCATGAGCATCTCCTAGGGCAAAAGTAAGATTAGGCAGGCATACTTCTTTTAATATTCCTCTAGACTGCTGACCTAGTTGTTACATGTAGCTATTCAGTAGGTATCAATAATTTTCTTCATGAGCTTCAGCATGAGTATTCTAACATCCTGTTGCATGAAGAATTTCCTCTTTCTGTTAGATTTGAGCCTGGTTGCTGCCTTTCTCTCAGTTCTTGTCCTCAGAGAGCATTAGTAACCGGTTCACCCTAGAACTGTGGTTCCTGAAACTTCAGATTGCACAAAACACTGTTGTTGCTTGTCTGGTCTAAAGAGTACCAATTTACTTCTTTCTCAACCAGAAGCTCTTCTGTATCTTGTAGCCCTTCTCCAAACCTTTGCGTTTTAACCTCAAATATAAGTAGATGTAATGAGTAGCATAAAGATATTCTCTCTGCTCCTTTCATAATAGCATCAGCCTTTTAGAGTGTTTCATGACCGGCATAGTGTACTCTCTCTTTCTTGTATTTCTTGCACCTTGATACTTCTGTGTGACAGTGATCGCCTTCTACGAAGATTCCAGCGTGCTTATTTGTTCTTTCCTAGACATTTCTTTTCTACTCTCTTATTTCTTAGATTTTTAGCATTGATGTTAAAGTATGCTTTTTGGTCCTCTTGGTATCCCATTTAAGTGACAATCTGCCATTTCTTATATGACTATTTCTTATCTTCCATGAGTTAGAGAATTTGTACAGCTTTCTCTGTGAAATATATGCTCTTTTTTTACATCTTATCTTTTGCTCGCTCTTCAGTTTAAAAGTTCACTTACAACCTCTTGTCTTTAAAGGCGAGCAGTATGGTTCACTTACAGTTCAAATGAAATTCATCATTTTCGGCTTTCTTTTATTCCAAAAGCATTTCAGCTGTATCATTGATGAGGAATTAATCTCTGATATTTGTTTACAAAATCCATTCTCTCATGAGTGTAAATGAAAAGAAGAAAAAGGTACAGAAATTTGATATAACTGTAAAAACTGTTGTAACTATATATTTTGCATACTATTTCAAATTTAAAGAAAATTAACCTCTCCTTTACATAAGTAGTTCACAAAACAGTTGTGACAAATTCAGACTAATTGCATATTTAGCTCTCTCAAGAACACAATTTTCGTTATACAAGGGCTAAACTTCTTCTCATCAAACGTCTAAATAATATATTGGATAAAATTTCTGCCTTTTGAAGAAATACAGATTCTGACTACAAGAAATAGTACTTTAATTGCATTCCGTCCTGGCAATACTGAAACAGAATTTCAACGGAATGTTTCTGAAAAGTCTTCTACTTATGGAAGAAAACCACCCTTCATCAAAGTTAGTGGAAGGCAACTTGAGAGACAGCTCATCCAGTTTGACAGTGAGCTAGAATGTAGCGAAAGTGTCATCTAAATGTTGTGCTCATACTTTTCATGATAAAAATATTTCCTTGCATATTGAATTTGTGAAACTATTCATCTATCAAAAATTAATGGTTACTGTTATGACTTTTAAAAAAACTGAAACAGAACCAGGTTTCAACATTTCTTTCACATCACCAGGATTATTATTTTTATTGTCTAACCAAGTTAGTGCTAGGAAACTCATTTCCTGAGGAGGTAGATGCTTGAGAGAAAAAAAAAAATCTCTTCCAGGTTATGATTTAGATTAGGAAATTAGCATTGTCTGATTTGCACACTGAAGGCTACTTCTCTTGTCTGGAGGGGGAGTTAAATGACTGCTGATGCTGGAAGTATAAATCCCATAACTGTAAATTAACCGTAGTTTTTATGATTGAGTTCTATGAGATTTTCTCAAAGGTTGCTGTTTGCCCTTAGATCTATATTGGTACTAATAATGTCAATACCTGGATCAGAAAATTTACTGGCTGTGGAGAGTGTTCAAAGTTGGGAGATATCCTTTTGTATGTGAAATTTGCATTTCATGATATGAAAATCAATTGGTGAGAAATAATAAACAACAAAACTAATAGCAAGGCTTTCTTATTTGCTTTTCAAAGGACGGTTGCAATTAAAAGCAAATAGCCTTTAATTTTATTATAAAACTATAGTTAAAACAATCTATGCTTCTCTTAGACCAGACATCTTAATACATTCTAATTTCATTCTACCTGTTATCCTTTCTTCTTTGTTGGAAAATCCCTCAGTATGCTTTAGTGCATTTACTGACTTAAGCACCTACAGTATTTTTGCTAAGGTAAACGATTCGTGCTCTCTGCTTTTTTTTTTTGAAGGAATTAATATAAAATCATGAGTCTGTAAAGGAAAGTTAAAAAGACATATAAGCATTCTTTACACCACATAGTGATACTCAGGAGAAACTGATTTAAACATAATGCTGCCAATGTAAGGTACTGATGACATGTTATAAAACGTATAGAATTTCTGTCCCGTTTGAGTTGCTCTGATGACTACAGCTTCTCATCCTGCTTGACCCATCAAATCCTGCAAGGAACTTATCCGATATTTTTTTTGCAAAATCTGAGATTTGGAAAATATGCAGCACAGCCTTACTCTTCAGTACCACAAAATGAAGTAAATAATTTATCTGAGCATCCCACATGTTGCTATGTGTGATGTATTTTGTTTCTTACTAATTCCAATTTAGTATACTTTTGCATCAAATGTGCTTTGACAGAATAAATCTGCATTTCACGTTTGGTCATAGAGGTAGAAAACACAAAGATGTCCTCAAATATCTGTGTAGTTTAGGTGTATTATATCACTTGGTATCTGAGTGGTGTATATGTAAGGGCATAACTTGGAAATCTCCTTTCAATGAGTGTTGGGAATCATAATTTAAAAGGAAAATTATTTTAATTTTGTCTAGATATTGTCTCTCTCTTCTTAACAAAATAGACAGTTCTTCCCTCCCTCAAATTTACCATTCATTCCTGATTTTTTTCCTGGCTTTGGTACACCGTAAGCATATCTCAGAATATGAGATAGTTCGGCTCTGGTAGCATTTTATTATCCAATTCAGTTGCCATTGTTGTGCTGCAGTAATATTCAAAAAGGGATAACATTTCACAAAGTAAATTAAGAGGTTGTTATGGGTAGATAACATCCCTTTTACAGAACTCTGCTTCTTGCTGAAAGCATAAAGATATTAATTGTATATTTTCTCTTAAAGTATACTGTTCTATGAACCCTATACAAAATAATTGTTTTGGTTACTTCAGGCTCATGAGATCTAAAATCCTTATAACATTTTCATAACTGGTAACATTACAAGAATAAAGATAGACTTTTTTTTTTTAAAATATAGATGCAGTTGCTATTACTTGTCTTGCAGTGTTGGTGTAAAACCACACTTTTTGATAAGAAAAAATAACTTTTGACTATAATAATTTGACAATGGGATCTAGGCATTAATAAAAATAATCAGATGTTATGAGTTCACAGCAAAATTACCTAATTTTAAATGTAGTTCTTGAGTTAGACTCACCTGGTGGTGAGAAGAATATTTTCTGAGTCTGAATTAGTGACTTGTGAGTTTCCAATGAGATATATATTATCTGAGCCCTGCAAGTAGGCTGAATAGACAAGGTGCTGTAGTATTTTCAAGTAGATATTTTTCCCTTATGTAAAATTAACAGATGCTTCTCTTTTTTATAACTGAAAGATCAAGACAAGTAGTCTTGCTTCTTCTGAAGAAATTTGAAAGGGCTGGAAGGCAGAGGAAAAAAAATGTAGATACAGACATTGTAACGTACAAGCCTTTTAAACCACTAAGAGCATTGTTAGACAGGTTGTCTTCATCTTTGTTGCTGTCGCTGGAATAAAGATTGCACAAATTTCCATCAATGGAAAACTGATAAAAGACCCTGCCTAGGTGGTTTCTAGGTGCTCGAGATACTGCCCTCTAGATCTGTGACCTCTGCAGAATGCAAAGCAGCTCAGGTACCGTAAACAGAAAAACTCCATTAATATAGACTCACTAAAATAATTAATAGATTAGTAGATTTTCCAGTTCATAGATCTATTAAGAGTTAAAATATATTGTCATGGATTGAGTACCATAGTGACACTGAATGCCAGCATCTTAGTGCCTCTGTGTTCTGATCCCTTATGCTATACAAGTGTGCCCAAAGGACGGCCCCTCGTGAGAACCTAAGAACAAAAAAGCATCTCAGATGGTTCATTGTTTGTTTTTCTTATAGAACAGTTTGAAAATTCAAAAGCCTTAAAATATGTTTTAAAATCCACCCATACTCAAACAGGTATGCCTCCCTTACACTTGTCCGAGTTTGTGTCATAAATAATATTAACACAACTTTATAGTGCAATAAAGAACAATATTTCTATTGAAATAAGTGAATTTTCTCTGGGCTGTAGTTCTATAGAATGTCTGTCTTTTGAACGTTTACGTTTGAAGTAAAGTGGATATCCTTGAATTTTTACTGTTCATTTTGCGCAAACTGAGTGTCAGCTGCCTCTGGATGATACACAACAGCATAGACAAAGCATTAGTAAAACTCTTCTCAAAGACCACGTTGCAAGTAACTGAGAATCAAATTTTTTTTTTGGCATCTACACTGTGTTGCTCACCTGTAGTTTTCAAAGGTCGGTGAGCCCTACTTGTATTTCACAGTAGAGAAATGAAGCCAGCACAAAGAAATTGCTCCCACGAAAATCACAGAAAGGTGATATGGACTGCATCAGTGACAGAATCTCTATCCATTGTAGGTGATTTCCCCATGGTTGCTGGGAAAGTCTGGTACAGAACCAGAGAGAACCTGTTGATACCCCACCTGATAATCTATATTTGAATTTGCTGAAGAATATTGTCTATTGTTCTTCATTCAAAAGTCATATGGGTGTGGTATAGATATAATATGGACACATTTCTTTATTAGCATTGTATGAAGAGATTATTGAAATGTAATTGTGCATGTGTGAGAAAGGTTCTTACAAAAGATGAGTACGTATTGATGATAGGTATAATGAAGGTGATATTGAATGACAAAAATATTCCACATGCTCTCTGCTCTCTGATGCTTATCACAGATAAATCCTCAGAGACACACTTCCACTGTTCTTCATAATGAGCTGGCAATACCACATAGTTGAAACTTCAGTTTTGGTCTGATACAAAATGGAGGTAGGTAAGTAAAAGAAACCTAGTCTACTGGGAAATGAAGCAAAATGTTTCAGTAATTGAATAACTATTTACAAAAGAAAAATTACTTGTTTTGTTCTGCCAAACAAAGTCTTCATGCCCTGGTGACATAATGTGTTCTAAAGGGAATATGACAGAGGGAAGCCTAAGCTGAACTCATTTTATATATAATATCTTCTCTTGGAGTAATAACCAAACCTATGAGGCAGTGAACATAAGGAAATTGTATGCAGAAAGAAAGAGAAAATTCCACAGGGTCTCGTGTTTTATGCTATTACTTCTTTTACGTCACCAAGATGTCTGTTATTATTACCACTGATGGTTATTTGGAACGGAAATGGGTTGAAGGTATAAATATTGTCAGCTTCTCCGAGTGGGATACAGGTTTGCATTCCCTAGATCTTCCCTGGCAATTCATGTCCATGGTAATCATTTCATGCCATTCACACTAACTGTTTTTTTCACAATTCTACCTCCAAGGATTTGTCTTTATCCTGGTAACAGTAGTTGAAAATCATGGGCAAGAGATCCTACATACAGGATGCTATCTTGCACACCCGAAAAGTATTTCTTTTTTCTCCATTTGCATGATGGTTTGGGGAGAAAAAGCACTCCATTATGACTGGGTCATATGACTGCAACAGAGAATATTTAAATTAGACAAGAAGAAATTCTTCACAATGAGAGTGGTGAGACTCTGGCACAGGTTGCCCAGGGAAGCTGTGGATGCCCCTCTCCCTGGAATTCTTCACGGCCAGGTCAGGTGGGGTCTTGAGCAGCCTGGTCTGGTGGGAGGTGCCCCTGCTTGTGGCAGCGTTGTTGGAACTAGATGATCTTTAAGGTCCCTTCCAACCCAAACCATTCTATGATTCTATGATATTTTATGGTAAAACTGATATTTTTTTATTTTAGCAGTGCTGTCTATTCCCAAGTATCTAATGAGTGTTCATTAAAGGCACATTTCAGTAATTCTCTTTTCCAGCACACTCTTAATCTCAATAAACAATTCTCCATCTATCTCTGGGCATTGAAGGTCCCGTCACACTGATAAAAGAAGCAGCAATTATAGATGATGGGTATGCCACTCAGCAATTATTTGCATCTTTCATCTCTCATTAAACAAAAGGAAAATCTCATAGAAAGATTTGAGTGTAGCTGTAACTGCCATATGTGATATCTGTCAAAATATAACAAATTGACAGTTTTATGCTACTGTCCTAACTGTTTGGACTGAACCGCTAGATGAGAACTTTGTTTTCTTATGCATTACCATCAATTTACGAGGTAAAATGCTTTAACTGTAATTTCTTTTATTGAGATTTAAACCAAGGGCAGTGTTAAAAGCCAGTATTTCGCTTTTTAGCTTGTTACTCCTTTTCTGACTAATATGCTTGATTTCACATTGCAGTGCACTAGGTAGAAGAGCATACATGTTCACTTACTGCATCTGGGTGCTTGAGGGGTGCAGGCTCAATTTAAGTTTATGGCCCTTTACCCTGAATATTTTACCTGAGACAAACTTCTACTCAATGACAGCCAGTTGGAACTATTCAGTGGATAGTTGGAAATTCTTAGGCGTCTGTGGCTCTCCTGTACTCTGCCATGTGCTCTGTTCTGCAAAGCTTTACTTCCTCTAAATTCAAGTGATATCTTGGGTCTTGTACAGAATACATTAATAAGGAAAATATGTCCCCTATGGCTTGTAATTTCCCCCACCAGTGCTAACATTTTGAATTGTTTTCTAAATTGAAGAAAGCTCTGTAGTTGATCAATTATTAAATATTTTCAGGTGAAACCTTTTTTTCACCCATCAGATCCTTAGAAATGTGCAAATTGCCTGTTTCTCAAATATTGGTTAAAAGTGTTTAGGAGAAGAAGTGAAGATAAATATCACAGACATTTGAAACTGCATGGGGATTGCATCAGGGAAAATGAAACTTACTTGACTGAGATGCTGGAGGCCTTTTTATAAGTCATTATGTTGTATCATTCTTCCATTTGGTGTAATTTATGTTCTATCTCTTGAATCTGTGCAGGTAGATTTATTAAGATGCTGTATCTATTCTGAAATACATACACATTTGTCTGCAGTAAAATTGCATTTACTATATACTATCCTAGGTACTTTATATAAATGACATAGTCCTTCTGGGTTTGATTGCACACAACCCAAGCAATTTGCAGTATTGCTGTGGTAATTACACACCTGGAGGTTTGGTTTTGGTTTGTGTTGTTGTTTTTTTTTTTATTAATTTTTTTAAACAATTTAAAAGAAGCTTTTTCTTTAAAATTACTCCATACAGATTTTTCTCAAAACAGAAGTAGAGGACAGGAGCCAGTGATTTCAGATATTGCTGTAATTATGGATAGTACTATAAATTTTAGGACAGATTAGTTACTAATAAACATACAACCTCTTGTTAACTCTGAATATCCTGTGCTAAGCTTGTAATCTATACCCTGGTTTAGTCTTAAGTATCTAAAAATACCAACAGTAAGTCATCTCTGGCTGGTCGTGGCTTCAAAGGAACAGAGAGCTCATATAAAGAGCTTGTATAAACATGAGCAGGAAAATATCTTCCGAGTAATATAGATTGAGGAATAGTAGAGTAGCTAATGCTGCTAACATTTTATTTTGTCTTTCCGGGCTTTTAGTATAACATAAGGAAAATACTTAAAAAGAATGATATCAGTGAGTTATATATTTATTGCCAGGTAAAGCAGGAAGTGTGCACTTCATTGGAGTCTTCAGGCCCATTTCTCTAAACATATTGAAATTTCAGGACTCAGAAAGGAATGCATACATTCGACAATTACCTCCCTTTAGCTTCAAGACCAGTCAAGAATCACACTGCTTGAGATAATCCTTGCTTAGCTTTCAGATTTTAATTAATGTTCTTGCATATACAGAATCACAGAAGGATCCATCCTTTAATTTCACCACTGTTAGTCTTGTAATGTATAAAACTATTTTATACATTTCCTTAGAACTAAGAATCCTGAATGCGCCAGCTCTGCCAATTCTCCCTCATTTTACCATGTATGAATAGATTATAGCACTAACAACTTCTTCTGCCTGTACAGTGTTTATAGGTGTCAGTAACTATTATGGTTTGGCTGGAAATACATCAGTCTCTTGACTAGCATTGTATTCCTCTAGTGTCCCCAGTTTTCTTCAAGATACCAGGGTAATCTGCATCATAAATGATTTTTTTTTACTATCCTGATATAATTTCTTCTTTGACAAGTCTATTTCTTCTTATGTCATAAATATACAGACTGTAACAATAGTCTTCATACAATCTCTGTGAAAAGCTTCTAAAAATATATCAACCTCCTAATAACATTCTCATCACCCATTTACTATTTCAGTAGTGTCCTTTTATCATGCCAGTAGTGAACACAGTCCGTTCCAGGAAATGATTATCTATTTATTAGCAGTTTGTTTTGTATCAATCCCTTTGTGTTTTTTAAAGTATCTCAGAGACAGAGAGGAACTGAAATATCTTTACATACCTTTTCCTAGTCTTGACTGAACTCTTGACAGTGAACTGAAAACACCGTTCAAATTCAGCATATATAACTTTGGTTTCCTCTGTGACTGTCTTGTATCTTTGATTTCTTTTAAAATATATTTTATAATTTTTTTTTGTATTAAAAGCCTGAAAAACAGTAGTTTAAGCCAATTTATTTTTTTTAACAACAGCAGAAATCTAAACAGAGAGATAATGAAAGATCAAAGGATCCTAGCTTTATAACATAAACACAGATCCTGAACTGGTAAAATGATTGCTAAATTTACTGGCAAACCATATAAATTGTCACCCTGGGGGACCTCTTTGATCCAATACAATCTGAGCTATTGTTGGACTTACACTACCTTGAAAGCTCATGAAGCCTTAGAGCAGAATCAACTAGAACTCTGTAATTTTATGAATGTAATTTGCTTACCTAACTATTAAAAGGGTATGTTCTAATGCTTTACTAATTTTACTGCAACAATATGTAATTGGAAGGAGAGAATACTTCAGTGTAAGTTCTCCTTGTCCCGCATACCCCAAGAACATAAGAAATACCTCAATGCATCAGAGAACTTGTTTGAGGAGCACACATCAGCGTAGCTTCTTTCTGTGTCCTTGTACTTCACTAGTACTCAGACCTCTTAGACTTTACATGCCTCTCTCAGCAATCCATGAAAGGGTTCAGTTCTTTTGTTATCTACTTATGGATCCATATATTTCTCTTCTCCTGTTTTTGAAAGTGCAGCTACTGTACGCTGCCTCAGTCTCCTGTTGCAAGTAACAGGTCACTGCCTGCTGTGTAAAGTGCTTATTTTTATTTGTTTTAAATGTCTCCTACTAGTTTAATAATATTTCACCTTTTTCTGCAGACTTTTATGGGAAAAACATTGTGCATTTTCTTTATGATACACGTTATTACCTTTATAGTGTGGATGGTAACTTTCAACAGTTTGCTCCCTTTTTTTCTACAGTTGTTTGAATACTTCAGGAGCACAATGACTTGTATATGAGTTTCTCTTTCAACAATACAGATGCAATACTTTCCCCTTTTATGATTTTTTTTTAGTTCTATTTTGGTTAAGTGAACACCTTTTTCTGATTTTTTTTTTGAGTTCTGTTTTGGTTAAATGAACATAGTACTTCATATCTGGCCTGAAGAAAAGCCTCCTTACTTGGAGCCATGTCAGCGGCCACTAAAGCTGAAGGTCCTTCCATGCCTCTCGCTGTTTACCTCTCTCTCAGCCCGTTTGCCTAGCTTACCTTACACCATTGATGCGTGCTCAGCTTGTAGTTTTCAAATCCTTTCTCTAAAGATCTACTGCTTGATCTCTATGAATTCCAGTCTACTTGTGATTCCTCTCAGTTTCCTGTCATAAGAAAATTTAGTGTGCATAGGCTTTTATGTGGGCTATGTTCCACCATTCAGTTTGCTGAAAAAGTTAAAAATGCAGACCTTCGCAGAGTCCCACTTAGTAAAGCAGTCTACTTTGACAGTAAACCATTTCTAATTAGTCTTCAGCTTCTTTATTTTATTCCTACATTGTGAAACTTTGATCAACTGACTCATTTTTCAGAAAGACACTTAGAGACAGTTTCAAAAGATTTAGTTAAGATTTTTGGGCTTTATAGAATCATAGACCAGAATCATAGAATGGTAAGGTTGGAAGAGACCTCTGAGATCATGGAGTGCAACCGTGCCTGTCTCCCTACTAAACCATATCCATAAGAAACTCATCTACCCACCTTTTAAACACCTCCAGGGATGGAGACTCCACCACCTCCCTGGGCTATCTCTTCCAATCCCCGACCACTCTCTCAGTGAAGAAATTCTTCCTGATGTCCAGTCTAAACCTGCCCTGGCACAACTTGCGGCTGTTCCCACTCGTCCTGTCACTCATCACTTGCGAGAAGAGAGCAGCACCCACCCCATCACAACCTCCTTTCAGGTAGTTGTAACCAGTGATGAGGTCTCCCCTCAGCCTCCTCTTCCCCAAGCTAAACAACTCCAATTCCCTCAGTCTCTCCTTGTAGGGCTTATTTTCCAGCCCCCTCACCAGCCTCGTTGCCTCATTTCTCCCCTGTCTACAAAGTCTGTTATTCTGTAATGGAAATGAATTCTATATTTTTCTGTTAGTTTTCACACTTTTCTGTTTTCCAAATGGTCACAAATTGCTACAAAATTTTCCCAGATTTATCAAATTAGGTACATTTTACTCAAACAAATAATTACATATTTATGTTTTTCATTAATTACCCCAGAATCACAGATGAGAACAAGTGTAAATTTCTAATAATTGCCAAGAAATTAGGGTTTTTTTTGATTTTGCCTACCAGTCTCAGAATGTCTACATAAAGAGAAGTTCAGGCACATGCAAGAGCGTAGATTTAGTATTATTTTCCTGGCAGAAATATATCATCATTCTTCAGTAGAACTTGTTCTAAATATACTGCACTGTTGGCAGATCTGGGCAGCTCAGGCTGTAGAGGAGTCTTGTCACAGAGACAAGGGCAGAAAGCAAAAAATCTCAGATTCACTGGTGGTGAACAGCCGATTGCTATTTTTTTCCTCTCCTCAGGAGCATTGGGGTGCATATTCAGAAACATCCCTACACCCCTGATCTTAGCTGCCACTCCAGTGCTGGCTTGGCAATAACTTTCCCATAACTGATGTAAGACTAGAATGAGGCAATGCTGGAGATGATTGCCCTGTGTTTTAAATAGAACAGCACTGTCTGGATGCCAGACTGGCATCTTTCGCTTTTACATAAACAGTTTGTTTTCCATATTAAAACAAATGGATCCAAACAAGAAACTAGATGAAAAGGGGACTGGCAATGATCTCACAAATGCTAAACAGAAATATCATAAGATGGAAAGTTCCATCCTGTCAAGTGGGAATGTATGCATGAACTGTTTATAGTTAGATCATTTTTGTTCCAGTTCTCAAAATAAAATGATTCGGTTCATTTGATGAGACTCTAGAAGCAAAAAGAAACACAAAGAAAAAGTGGAAAAAATCTCACTGAGCATTATTTGTATTATACAAAAGAATATAGTTTTACTGAGATTTTCTTCTAGTTTGACGTCTAAAGGAAACAAGCAAGCCTCAGACTCTGTGATGTTCCTGAATCCTTTATCTTTTTTCAATTACTTGTAGTTTTTAGGAAGTGCTTCCAAAACATTGTTGGTTATGTTTCAAATAGTAAAATACCTGTTCCTTTTGTAATGCTGAAATATGTCTACATCACAATTTAGTTTTACAAAGGTTAAGTGTGGGACCTAACCATGAGTTGATATGATAACGATTTGCCGAGGACAAATCAGCAGTCAGCACAAGAAGCTGGAAACATCCCATTTCACAAATAAAACCTCAAGAATAAAAATTTCAAGAATAAAACTAAAATGAATTGTAATAGATATCAACTGAAATCAAGCTGTGAATACTTAAATATGCAGAAATTTAATGAACTTGTAGCCATTTAAAAAGTCCTGTCTGCAGCTGAGCGTAGAGAAGTGGATAGAAGTGATGTTATCTCAGAAATGTTATCTTGTTTGAAGTACATGTTTCAGAGGAGAGAATCTTCTTTCCTGGTTAGGCCAAAAAAAGATTATTCTAACTAACTTACCTTTAATTGGACTTAATGATCTCAGAGGCCTTTTTCACACTTAATGATTCTGTGAGCTATAATTCTATGATTCTATGAACGAAGAGTATGCGGTAGCACAGTGGTTATTTGTGCTTCTCATACAAAGATCCATTATTGTTGCCAATTTGTGCGAGTATTGCGATATCAGGACTCTCACCCTTGCAAATGTAAGAGTGAAGATTTCCTAAAAGCTTACAGAAACAGAATAGAAATAAAAGGAATACAAAATAATTTTTAAAGCCCAATAAAATACCTTGTCCTTTCTGTAAGAAAAAGTCTTGTGCTTGCTTTTAAATAAGAAATTATCTGAACTATCAGAAAATGAACATCATTGCCAAAAACATTTCTACAAAACTGAACATTAGATTGCAAATATAGCTCTTTCTGTGACATTTCTTCCTTCCTCTTGCTAAAGGCTATATTACATTGGATTCTTTTCAGTGCACTGTGTCTTCTTACATTTGCCCATCAGCTTTACTATTATTATTCTTGCAACTCTTTCTGATACCATTTGTGCCGAGATTTCAGTGCAAACCAACTGGGTGGCCATAGAAGTTTCTCCCCTGGTGATTTTTAACTGGCATAAGTTTTATTATGGTGTGATTTTCAATTCTCTAAAGCCCAAATGTGAGTCTGCTGGAATATCATGTTCTCTCTCTTGGATATTCATTTTCTGTATTTGATGCCATATTTTCTGTGTTTCCTAAGTGAAAATGTCGCTACCATTATAAATGGTGGCACCTTTTCTCACAGACCAATAGAATAATTCATATTGAAAGGGTCTTCAGAGGGTCTCTAGTCCAACCTGTTCAAAGCAGTGTCAGCTGTGAGATCAGACCAAGTTGCTCAGTGTTTTACTCTCCCTTCCCTCACTGACACAATCATTGTAACATATTTCAGTACTGTTTTATTACTTGTATTTTCCAGCCAGTCTTAACATAATTTTTGGCTTCTAAATTTGAATATGCATTATAATAATCCATAATATTCCTATTGTTAAAATACGTTATAGATAGAAGAGAGATTGCTGATGGAGTATATCTTATGTTGCACTATTCTGTAGTTGTTTGATTACACAAGGTACCTTTAAGTCTGAGTGATCCCATTACTTGGATTGCTTTGCCTGTGCATAGCAGGGCAATGCATCACGATAAAGTGGCTGGTAATTGAAATTCATGTGACTTCTCAAAAGCACAAAATGAGATGTATGAATCAATATTAATTAGACACATGAATGGGCACAGCAATCACCTAGAGTATCCTAATCCTAGACTGGAGAAACTGTCAACTGTTTTTCACTGAAAAAAAAATAGTGTATAGTTAATAAATTGTAATTCCACCTATGAGTTAAATCCACTATTGTACTCCACTATAAATTATAACTGAAAGAGGTACAATTCCCAGCAGGAAGAGGAAAGGGGTAAGAAACTTAACTGTCTAATCCAGTTATTGGATTGCTACCTCGTGACAAGGAAATTTTTATGCTAGCAAGTGTTTAGCCTGTAACAAGCATGAAAGTCCAGCTCGTGAGTTCAAGGAAAAAATCACTGGTGAGATGCTTCTCTCCTGTTCAGGAGGTTTTGATTTTATGGCAGAAGAGGAAACAAATTATTTGAAATAGTTTTCATTTCCTTTTACTTTCATGTTTGATACTGACTCCTTTATACAGCAAAGTTTTTATTTTCTGGCTATGTCACAAACTCCTTGAAATGGGTCTTGGTGATGCAAGTGCTGAGCAATGTTTGTGGCTTGCCAAAGAGGCACATCTGTTGCTATAAAAGCTGTACTGTGAAGTGGTAAAAAAAGATGATACATAATGTGCTTTTATAATGATAAAACTGAGGCAAAGCAAGGGAGGAAAATTTGTATAGTAAACCTGGCATGATCTAATGCTTTTTGTGCAGTGTTTAGTTTTCAGGTGTCTGATCCACACAACAAACCGGTTAGGAAGTTAATAAGAAAATAATATATTTCTTTCTAGCCCTCTAATAACACAAATTACTATCACTGATGAAGGCGTTAGCTCCTACCCCTTTTAAAATGTGTTTTTTCTATATATACAGGCCCTCCCTGGATCACTTACAATATGATATAATTATTGGTTAGTAGCAGTGTGGGAAGTAAACCTGTTAAAACTGAAATATGCTCGCTCACTCTCTCCCCAAGTGATGTCTGTTGATAACTCATTTCAAAATGGAAACTGACACCTCATCTCTTTGTCTTACTTAATCAAATCCCTTTCTTTTTCATAGGCTGCTGCTCAGAGGAAATTGCATTTTGCTCTAGTTTTGATATCTTGTGAAACTGTGTTACAGGTAAAGGAGTAGTTGAAGGTACAGAGGCATAGTTTTGCCCTCATAAAAAGGCAAAGTCAATTTTATTTGCATCGAACTGAGCTCAGTGGAAGTTGCATGAGGGCAAAAAAACAGAACTGAAGTTTAGCTGTTTTCAGTTTCAGTTGCTTAAATGTTGAGGTGCTGATAAGAATAGTGATAGCTGATACAAAAGATTAAATTTTTCACTGCAGATTTGGAGAAACAAAAGAAGATACTGAGGCCTTGGCTGATGTCGCTTTCTCCTTTATGAGCTGATTTTCCAAATCTTCACTTCTTTTCTTACCCAAATATAACACCCCTAAATATGTATCCCAGGTTATCACTCCAACTGGAAAAATATTCACTTAAAAAAAATGTAGTCTAATATAATTTTTTTAATGCAGGGAAACGAGTATTTTATTTTAAGTACATAAACAGGCAGCCTGCATCAACCTTTTACAGCTGAAGTGCTTTAGTTAGATGTGCAGTCACTGTACGTTATCTCTCTAGTCCACAGGAAGAGAGTGCATCCAGATGAAGAGCTTTTAGTTCTCTCCATATCTGAATTAACTTTGTTGACTTGTCTCCATTTACAGATGAGATATAGAGTCCAGTTTCAGTAACCTCCCCAAAGAAGATGCAAGATGCATATAATATGATGAATTTGTGTCATTATGCAGAATTGTAATTGCAGAATGGAGTAAGAGGAGAAACTTTAGCAGGACCAGATGTTAACTCCAAAATAAAGGACTCAAATTGAGCTAAAAAAGTTTCAGTAAGCATTCCGTAAGTGTGGGTTTTTTTCATCTCTTATGTGGCAGTTTGATCACTGTACATAATAGATTGTTTCCTTCTTGGTCATGTTATAAATCTCTGTGGAAAACAGAATAAGAAGTTGCTGATGTTGAAATAGTTATAACTTCCTGTGTGAGGACCTACTTGATGCAGTAGCTAGAATTATGTTTAGATTATGTTCTGTTTGAACAAAGTTTGTTTCTTTACTTTTTCTTGCTCAAGGGGAAATGACTAGATCCCAAAGCAGCTGCAGTTGTCTTTTTTTTTAACCTTAATTTGTAAATGAGCAAAGATATTTGTGATTACTTTATTTCTTCTTTAGCAAGTTGACTCTCATGAGACTGAAAACGAACAGCTGCTTTAGTGGCTGTGTAACCACATAGCCCAGAGGACTGGGTTCAGTGTAAGATGATGTTGGTTTTATGTGTGATGCAAAGATTTGGGTTCAAATCAGATATCTGGTACATCTAGCATCCTTAGAAAAGGGTCTTCTGCAGAATTGCTGAACAGTAAGACTGTGAAGGCTGTGCTAATTTGGGTGTATTCCCTGATCCTTCCTGTCATCCTGGAGACTGTGCAAGGAAGAACATATTACAGTTCTCTGTGCTAGTAAGAAAAAAATATGTTCTGTTTAAACTGGTTGAATGAAAAAAGGTGAGTTCTACACAGTGCAAAACTAAACTCCATAAATCCTTAAACTGAAAACTTAAAATGAAAAGGCGATAGATTCCACTGATATTACAAAAGCCTTCCTCAAACTTGAAAATGGATGTCAATTACAATAGTGTAATTACTATTCATAATATTTTTTAATAGGCTAATTACTTCTGTTTACTTTCAAGGCTGTATATTTTTCATCTTCAGTACAGCCCACACATGTTTGTATGCTTTTTAATCTGTAATGTGAAGTAAGAGTGATTCGCACTGTCAGCAGAGAAACAGGTTAGCTCATCAGTTCTCCTGTGTACACAAAGGGGTACAGACCCTGTGAATGCTGGATCCTATCTGAAGGAAAAGGGTCCCTTTTTGCTGCTTTTGCTCTTATTTTATATAGAGTTCCCCTAATCAGTTTCCAGAGCAGTTCAAGAAAGTTGCTTCCAAATATGTATAAAGTGTCCTATGTCTCCACATTCCCTCCAGCTCAAGCTCACCATTCATTCTGGGCAATTTATATGGAGCATGGTGGGATGTCGATAGCATGCTATGCTACTTTTTTTTTATACAGTGGTAGCACTATTAAGGGATATTAAATTTTTCCTAATTTTAAGTTGTTGCACTCTTTTTTTAGTGAAATTTGAGAACATTTTTACAAGGGAAGAGAGAACTATACAACTGATGTGAAAAATAGGTGGAGTTCAGATGCTGTCAAAATGGAATCATTAATATCTGCGAAGACAAGTCAAGGCATTACAATAGCTCTGTATTTTGATGAGATTTCTCAGTCGATACAGGGATGATACATATGTATTGAACCGTTTCCTTGAAGGACAAGAGTTTTGTATTTTTTTTCTATACTTGTTTCTGCAAAATTAGGATCAGTTAGATACAGAGTAAAGCTGTTGGGACTTAATTTGATCTAAAACTTCAATGATTAGCTGTTAATTTTGTGTTGCGTTTTCAGCTTATCTATGAGACTTTGCTGACTTGCTCACATTTTACTACAAAAACTGTCTACTTTCTGTGGTTCAACCTGCAGTGTTTTACTGCCGCTACTTATGCAATTTAATGTTTACCTTCCTTCTTGCTTTTCTTTGTTTGATTTCTTGCTGTGTTTGCTTCTCTTTTGCAACATATTTTGTTGCATCTGATTTCCTCCAAATCCTTTTTAGTGTTTTGTGTGAACTGTAAAATAAACTTTACATTCAATATGTAGCTCACCCACATAGTATAAGGAATATCATAGATTCATCAGCTCTTACACAGCACTTATCAATATTTTTCCTGATGTTCTGATTCCAAGATTAAGAATACTGAATCTGTGCCAAACCATGCAGCAGTACTAGTTTGGTCCGGATGGACGTGGTAATGCATTTATTTTTACTTTGATTTCTGATATCATACTCCATGATCATTTTAGTTTTGTTTCAAATCACTTCCAGAAAGTGAGAAATACTTGATATGGTGTGAAATCCCTTGGTCCCACGAGGTGATACCAATTCTATGTAGAAACAACTTAAATGAACTTTAACCATTGTAAGTTTTTGAGATAATGAGAAGATTTATGTTCAGCTGGCATAATATAACCAAAGTATGCAACAGCACCTAAATCTCTGACATGTATTCTGGGATCATAAAGGTATTTGATACATAAAAGTAACAGATTGGGTTGGGCTGAAGTAGTTTTTTAACAATTCGATATTAAAATATTCATTGGAATCTCCATATCTAATTTGTATAATTCCATCTAAATGTAGTAAAATGAATTCTGGCTGATTTTCTGTTTCTCCTCTCAGAAGATCATATCTGAGCCATAACAATGCAGGGCACAACACATTGCTTTATATACTGCATTTATTACTGTTCTTAGAGGAGAGAGCAGGAATAGAAGTGACTTTCCTAGCTGAAATTCACAGACCATTTAAACTGTGACTTTTCCTCTTCCTTTTCCCTTGCTAGTCATAGTGTCCCTGTGGAACAGAGAGCAAAGTGGAGGTGGAACACTTCCTTATCTACTAACAGCTTTTCTGCTGTGTGTAGGAAATTCAAACATACAGTCACTCTTGAGAAACTAACTGACTTATGAAAGCTGCAAGACAAATAAATGAATCTTAGCATTTTCTGTTGCATTTAGTAACACTTATGTTGCAGAAGACTCCTGCAGTTCAATATTATAAAGAAAATCTACAATTCACGAAGCAGTAATTCATAACAAGAAATATAGTCCTTTAAAATAAGAAGTTCTGGTAAAAATAATTCCCAAGTAATCTAAGATAAAATATTATTCATTTTTTTAGTTACATGGAAAAAACTCCACTGATGGAAGATCATTGTACTTATTCTTGCTTCAATTTTTTTACTAAAGTAATGTTTAAAATATGTTAGAAGATGCTTAGGCTTAATATTTTAATTTGGCTTTTTATTAGAACGACCTAATTGAAGATGAAAGTAAAGCCAGTAAAAATTTTAGAGGGTATTGCTGGAGGAATTGTGAAACATTTAAGAAGGTCAGAAAGGCTCACACAATACCCTACTGGCTCAGCATGATATTGAAAGGGTAATTGCTTTCATTCTGTTCCAATCAAATGTAGCACCATAACCATTATTTATTTTGAGGCATATCACAATCAGAATTGCTAGTTTATTGTGCCATTTACACATGAGATAAGGATGAGATCTGACCAAACTGCCTCAGCTTTAATTTATTAATTGCCAATACCTGCTTTGGTTCTTTAAGATCCTGTTGAGTGTGCAGGATTATTTTTTCTTACTGCTAATTTTAAAATTTCAGTTCAATAAAACTTTCCTAGCTTCAGAAAAATCTCTGTATGTAAACACTATATATATATATACCTTTGGGTTTTCATCTGTAACTGCAGCAAAGCTTTTCGGTTTCCAGAAATTGCCAGAAGCAGGGGGAGTAAAGGTCATATCTAGTTTTGATAACCCTGATCATCATTCTTCTATAGCTCCAAGAATGTATTTATTTATATATGCTCCACTTTTTTCTCTGCTCAATGCCAATTTTACCCCTCAAAACATACATTTCATTTTCAAAGAGAGATCTCAGAAAATGAGAACTTTTTTATAGTTGACCTAAAGTGTTTATAAATCAGGATCTCCCAGGCAATGAAAAAGAGAGAGAAAAGTATGCATTAAAAATGGAACTCTATAAAAAATAGTTAAGAACATCCATCAGTACAAAATGTCCTTCAAACACTGGAAGCATGAATAATGTAGTTCTCTATTGGACTCAATATAACCACAAAAGAGGGCAGACGTCATTTTGCCTGTAGTGTGGGCCATGAAGCTAAGGAAGAACATAAAAAAATGGCTAGTTAATTTTTGTTCAGAAGGCCAGTGACAGAACTTCCTCAATTTTGATGTTTTCAAACATCTCTTGTTTGAGGTAGAATTGGTTGCAAGGCAATAAAATTCACTGGAGAAATTAATTTCCTGGAAAATATTCAAGTCCAGAGAGTCCTGTTTTGTTTCCTGGTTTTGCTGCTGAGCAACGTCCCCTGCCCATGGAACATTAGGCCCTGTTGCTTGTGCTGGTGTTCATTGACCCTGTGGTTTTATTTTCTCCTTGCTTCATAGGTGATAACATCCACTTTTACAGAATATTATTGCTGAAGTGTTCTTTAGAGCTTGAGATCCATCAACAAACATATACTAGCTTGAGGGACTTCATCCTATTCCTATAAGGCTACGACCCTTTAAGACTCCTTTTCTCGTTTTCACACAACCTGGATAATTTCAGAAGGTAATCATTACACTAAACATCTATCCTTAGGGGAGCAGAGCTGTGCCAGTAAGGAGATGATGGTCTTCTCTGTGGAGGTCAGATGTGTATTCCTTCTACACAGTGTGCTTCTTCTTTGGTTTATCCAAGCTAGAGTCTGTTCAGCTTGCATTTGAGGCTTTAATTGGCCTCTGCTGGGCTCACTGTTGCTACCACCACAGCAAAAGTTTCAGTGCATGAAGACTAGCTGTCTAGTCCTTCCTTAGGGTCTATTGCCCCTTTGCCAACATTGCTGCAGTGGAGCTGTACTGCAGTTGCCAGTACTATGCAATAAGAATGAGAGTTGCTAATTCTCTTTCTACAGCTGCCTGAGAATGAAGAGCTCTTCTCTTAACTGATCCATCCGTGTCTAACTAGAGAGACATGTTAGGGTCATCTGAGTCCTCCTGTTCCCAGCCACCCAGTGTTCGAGCGCCACTCTTGAACATATAGTGTCTTTAGTGCCGCTCCAAATTTAGCCTCCCACCACTAAAAGAACAACAGCAGTACCAAGCTCAAGCTGCTTTACATGCATTTGGGAAGACCTTTTGTGGAATGGGCTGACTCAGGTTGCAGGAAGTCTGCCCCTCCTTCAATATCCATTTACACTTTACTGCCCCTTTAATCCCTCTTTGACCCTAGAGCTAATATTATGCTTAGTAGATAATCTATTTTTAAGTGAGCATTATGTTTGTAATAGGTGTGTGATGGGAGGGCAAAAAGTCAAATGTTTCAGTTTTGTGCTGTTGGCTACAAAAAATGAGCCAAACTTCAAGGCTGTCATTTAGCAGGACCTCTAGAAATTAACTTTTGAAGTCAGTTATTCTATTAGAGTAAACAGTGTAAAACTGCATGGCAGTAATAATGTTAGCTGTATGAATTTAAAATGAAGTAGTCATGATTTCTTTCAGGAAGACCTAATGCCTAATAATTCAATTCACTCTCATCAAAAAATGAGGTAATTCTTTCCTCAGGGGCTATGATTTTGTTATCGTATAGAGACTGTGTATTCTTAAAGCAAGTGATTGTTAAATACTAATCAGAACACATATGACAGTTTCCATGACAGTCTAATCAAACACTAGTTGTTAAGTCAGAAAAGTGAAATAATTTAGACTATGTATTTTAATTGCTTATATGCTAATTAATCAAATATCTTCCCCAAGGTAGTGATTATTTTAGTCAATATTCCTCTCTTATGTACGCACACACATCCACATAGAGATACACTCACTCTTAAATAAAGTTAAACTTCTCCCGTGAGTATCATCAGACTAGAAGAAGATCAATTTTGTTAAACACTTCTCTTTTAACCATTCTGCATGCTCATGTAGGTTTTGCTGAGCATTTAGTTTCCTATTTCCACAAAATAGGAATTATTGTTTAAATTATGGCTCTAAGTTATATTTTATAAGATACTGTATGTAAATTTTTAAATCCAAGCATCCAAATGATGCCATTGTAAGGCTATTTTCTGTCATCTGTGAAATGTCGGGGGGACTGTAGCAGTCAACAATGATTAGAGATAAACAAATATCCCACAAAGTTCACAAAGATTAATCCTGGGACTTGTGCTGTTTCACATCTTTCTTAATGACCTAGAAGAAGCAACAGAGCGTTCTCTCTCATCAGGTTCCCAGATGACATCAAATTGGAGCAGTCAGCTAATAACGTTTGAGGACAGAGCTTCCATTAAGAAGGACCCAGAGAGGCTGGAGGAATAGGCCAACAGGAACACCATGCAATTCAAGAGTGTGGGACAAAAGCCAAGCCCCACAGCTGGGAAAGAGGAGTCCTTGCAATGACACACTGTGGCGATAAGCTTGCCGAGGAGCAGCTCTGTAGAAAAAGCCCTGGTGTCATAACAAACCATGAGCTGCAATTGAGCCAGCAACATGGCCTGTCAGTAAAGGAGGCCAACAGCATCCTGGTCTGTATGAACAGCAGCTTAGTCAGTATATTGCAGGAAGAGATTATTTATGCCCCTCTACCAAGCACTTTTTAGGCTACAATCTGCATACAGCTATGATGCCTTCAGTACGAGAAAGACATCATTAAACTGGAGTGAGTTCAGGGAAGGGTCCCGAGTTGACTGGGACCTGGAACACTTGTTCTGTGAGAAGAAGCAAAATGATTAGGGCTTGTTCAGCCTGGGGAAGAGACGACTTTGGTGGGGTTTAACCTATTAGCAGATTTCCAGTACTCATGAGGTGAGTACGAAGAGGGTAAAGCCTGGCTCTTCACAGAGGTACATAGTATAAGAATAACAGACTGAGCATAAACTGAAATAGGAAGGATCTGAGCAATTTGATCTAATGTCATTTTTAAGAAGGACTTTAGAATAATGAATTCCCAAGGTCCTATCCAATTTGAATTTATCTATGATCTTAAGAGAAGTTCTTCATGAAGTGGAAGAATGACTGCTGGGAAAAACAGTATCCATAAAATTTCTGCTCAATTAATATATTGCGAATAAAATTTCCTCAACATTTTCAGTTAAATGAAGTTTTAGTAGTGTACAGTACCTTTCATCATTGAATACTTTTTTTTTTCTTTTATACAATGCTGCTAGTTTTTTCAAGCAAACGTTGCCATGCTTCTTAGCATGCAATACTTGCATATATCTTGTAAATATTCCAGGAAACTTAAGAAGTTGTGCTAACTTGACAAAACCACTATGGAAATGCTCAATGTCTTGGCTACAATAGCATACTTTCATTAAAGTCTGTTTCTACACTGAGCATCACAAAAATCGCTGGTCACATTCATGCTGCATGGAGTTTAAGATATTAAAAAAACCCACACATTCTGTGGTGTAAATTCTGAGTGGTAGTTTGCATAGGATGAAGCATTACAGGGAATTAGCTTAGAAGAGCACTGAATCCCATATTCAAATCTGTTGTGGATAATGCATTGCCTCTAGCAACAGTTAGGCTTTTTCTCTATAGCTCAATAAGTAACATCTTCAGAGCAAATTGCTCCTAATTTATACATGCACACATGACAACAGGTATTCTGTTTCAATCATCTCTGCATCCCTAGGCAATGAAATTGCTAAGGGTTTTTTTCACAATTCTTTTAAGAACAAGGCATAATTCAGAAAGAATAGTCCTCTGTGTACTTTTGTAAGTGGTTTTATATATATTCAAGCATACTCCAGAAAAACCGTTGATGGTTACCTTGTTCATTACATTGATTGACAGTAAAACATGAGGAAAAGCATCTATGTATGACTGCTTTGTCAAGAGAAGTGCTGTCTGTACACTATCTATGTGTATCTTGGTATTTTGGCACAATATCTAAATCACTAATGAATGAAATGAAATTCTAACAAGCACAGTAGTATTGGTTCTGACAAAGCATTTAAAAACAAACAGAGGATCACAGAACCACAGCTCAAGAAGGAGGGCACCGTTCCAAGAGCTTTATCTGCAGAAGTTTCTTTCTTTCCCTCTTTCTTCCCATGTTGTTTAAGTTTGTTAATGTTTTATGAATCTAGAACTTTTCAGTGCTTCCTCTTTATTAACAGCTTTGGTTTGCTTTGTTTTTTTCCAGTGGGGACTATAAATCAATTAGGAGCTGTTGTTGTAGGATTTCAGGTAGGAGTTGAGCAGAGGATGATGTTCAGGATAGTTAACGCTGTAGGGAAACCAGTTTGAGAAACAAGCTTCTTATCAGGAGGGCTTGCAAAATCATTTGTGGAAGTATACAATTAATAAGATAGAGTGATTAGTCTCTTCAATGTCTTGAGAAAATGAAGCAAAATAGCTTCCAGAAGATAATTTCAATTTCATTGAAACCTAGAACTGCACAGCTTCACCATTCACTAGGAAAAAAAAAAATAAATCATGGCGTTATTCATGAAAGCTCTGGTAGTAAAATGAAGAGAGTCCTTTGCATTGGGCAGTTGAGCAAAACAATAATTGACAACTTAAGTCAAGGCCAAGCAAAATTGAAAGCAACCAGTGAATTGCATGAAACTCAATTTATTCAGAGATCTGAACTATGGTGACTATGGTAACTTTATTAAATCTGCAGGACATCTTGATGACACAAGATGTGCAGAGCATCATTGATGCGCAGTCAATTGAAGATATGAGCTGTATACCTTCATTTCCATTCATAGTAAGAATGATACTTGCCATGAACATCAGAGATCTCATAGGACTGCACATCAACTGGTTTTGAAACATCATTCAATATGAGTAAGTGTCTTTCTCATACAGTATGATGTGATAAATCTGTGGCAATTCAGAAAAGCAACAGCAGGTAACAACCCAGAGAAATATAGTGTTGAGTAGATCAATATGTTACTTGCCTGTGCTGGCAAGTCAAATTTTAGGAGGCTAAATGTGCAGCTTCTGGATTGATATGGATACATTGTTGTTGCTTATTCATAAAAAATATGAAGAATGTGGGTGAAAAATCTTTTTGATTTGCACTCAGCTTTAGGGAAGGAAGTATTCAAAAATAAAAGAGCAAGTCCTATACAAATACAATTTTGTACAGAAGATTGTAATTTCAAAAGTTGCCAATGAGAGTAATCAAATTCTTCAGATGAAGGCTGAATTTAATAGTAGGCTATAGTTTAAATGGTTCTTAATGCATTCATTTCCTAAATGGGAAGATGATCTCTTTTTGGAGGTACTTGTGGATTATTTCTGGAACCACTTTTTCTGATCTCAGGATTTTTTTTTCAACTGCTGTGTAAAATTCTGACATACACAAAGCCAAGCAGATAATACAGTCTAAAAAGGACATTCCAGATGAGAATTTTGAAAAGGAAATTAAAAAACAAGGCTCTGAGATAGACATACAATGTCTTATTAGCTTCCTTGCTTTCTGTCTTCGAAGGCATGCTTGTCAGTGGTTAACTGTTTATCTTTAAAGACAGTGCTACAACGATTCTGTCTCTCTGTATTCTTCATAAACAGTATATGAACTAAATTCAAATTAATATCAAATACAAGTTTTGGGTGCTTTAAGTCTCATAAAAATAGCTCCAGATCATTCACATCAGATCAGCCAGACTCTCAAAGTGCCTGGTGGAGATATTCTATGATTTATTTTCAATTTCTACCATGCAGTGTTGTGGTGAAGCGAGAAAAATACATGTTGGCTTAGCATCATGCAGGGCTGGCCCAGCTCAGGCTGGACATGTTAAGCTCAGCGTGATGTATTCAAACTGCAGGCTAAGGGATTTTAAAAGGTAAATGTCCATCTCAGAAAACACGGCAAAGTATACTAAATGCTGTGTGTTGGTGTCCGCCACTGTCAATGAACAGTGATGTGAGGGTGAACATATAATCTCTAACTGTCAGCTAATTTAGTATATTACATTTTGATGGGATTTATCAGCAAGGAAACAAATGTGATACGTAACCCTTCAGTTCTGCTGCTCTATTCTTGAGGTCAGTTGAGAAAAAAAAAAGTCTACTTTTTCTTATGTTGTTTCTTTCAAAGAAATCAGAAATATGCAGGCAGTTATGAGGGGAAAACAAAATGAAAGCTACATATTATTTTAGAAGATTGTTGGCAGTTAAAGTTGTGACTATGTTGTTTATTTATTGCAATATGATTAGCTCTTTGCAGTTCAAACAAAATATTTTAATGAGAAAAAAATGACACTTAAAGCTCTTGATGTGGGATAAATGGACTTAGGTCCACTGAGCAACATACCCTAAAACATCCATAAGCAGCCATATCTGTCCATATAAACTGAAGAATTACCCAGACTTGCTCTGTGCAGAAGCATGTAGAATGAAACACTTTATCAGCTGGGTGCAAATGGGACCTTATTCAGCTGTATTTATCCCTCTAATATTTGTTAAGGACAGCACAATTAAAACAGAGGAGAAAGCGAAACCATTTCACATCAGCCATGCATTTCTTCACTGAGGTGTATTTTAGGTTACAGCTCAATTGCTTCTCCAGACGGTGGTTAGATATAAAGTTCAAAGGACAGTATTAGGCCTGGTAGTGAAACACCAACAGCACTGATTCCTTGCTTTCAGTGATTAACTCAGGCTATCCCCTTAGCTGGAGAGATTTAACATATCTTTACTGCATAATTCTGTTGAACCTTATGAAGCATTATTTGCAACTCACATTTTTCATATGTTTAAGGCAGGGACCCGAACTTGATTTAAATGCAGACCACACAATACACTTAATAGCTAAAATGAACACATACTACATACATGCCAACTTACCTGCTTTTAAATAAAACTGAAGCCACAATATTGTCAGAACCATCACGAGAATCTCATTGTAAGTCATTTAATTTTGTAAACTCCATCGCTACAAGAACTACTTTGGAATAACATGCAAAAGTTACCATAGAATTGTTTCATAAATAATTGCTCTCATTTTGGTAACCTCTTACTAGCATTTCAATAAGAAAGACAAGTTGAATCAATTAATCATACACCAGTCAACTATCACATAAATCAAATATCAAATGCAAACCTCCAACTTCAGAGTTCTCTCTAAGTATCAAATACAATTGACATTGACATCTCTTCCTCTGTGTATTCTTTAGGTTTCATTAATTTTAATTATGTTTATTATGTTCTATGAGCTTAAAAAAATGCTGAGCAAAGCATACAACAGATTATTAATGTCACTGTTATAATTCAAAGACATTTAGAAATGCGCATATATTTTATTTTAATTTTCATGCTTTATTGTTAATGTAGATTATACTAAGTGTTCTTTTGGGAATTATTAATTACTCCAAATTCCATCAGTAATAATGAAGTTAAAAGTCTCTAATTGTATAAATTCTTTTGTATGATTACATTACACTGAAAATGCAGTGAATCACAGAGAGTGAAAGGAGGAACTCTGAATGTTGGCTTAGAGCAAAAAACTGAGAAACAGAGTACCTGATTTTTAATTATAGCTTTTGATGTGTAATCACTGTATCATCTTTTGCAAGGGCGATGTTTGGTTTTCTGCTTTTGCCTCTGTCAAAGGAGTAAGTATCTGGCTTAGAAGAGTATCAAAAAATACTTCAATACCTGCCATTTGACTAAGTATCAACAGCAATCATGCATGTAGAAGACAAAATTGAAAAAAATATGCATGAAAACATGAAAACTAATACGTGATGGGAATGTAGGTCTCAAGAATTAACTACGTTTTCAACCTGTGAAAAAACAAGCTAGGAAAAATTGTCATTTTTTTCATTCTGAGAAAATGCTTAGTTTAATATAAGAATTCAAGGAACACAAGCTACTGTTAACTGGAAATCCTTTGACTGAATTTTGATTTGTGAGTGTTTGAACACATGTAACATATCTTTTCTGTTTAGATGCTTAAATACAGATTTATTAGGCTTGATCCTTGCACTTTAAATATTAGGCTTTTGTGGGTGACACTCTAAGTAATATTTCAGTAGTCTCATTGACTTAAGGTTTTTATATGTGTTATCTGGTAGTGCCTATCCTGTTGTATCCTGAATAATTAAATCATTAGCTTTTATTGTAATAACCATTGAATATTCTGTTTGTTGCCCTAAGTGAAATATCATACCACATGTACATGGGACATAAGAAGGAATATTTTTGCCTATTCAAATTCTTTCAATCTATCAGCTGAATCACTAGAGTAATTTTACTATAAATGTGTCTACACTCTGTACCACATATGTCTAGGAAAAAATGACTATAATTAATACATAAGTGAACTATAAGTTATATAACAGTACAAAAGAGAATTTAAGCACAGGTGATCACAAAAGGGAAGTAAAAACAATAAATGCTTTTGTAGGTATCATGTCTGAAATTATTCACAATTAAAATTTTGCTTGCTTTTTATGAGAAATGGTTTCTGCATGCACTATTTTAAATAGTGAAGTAAAGAGAAAAGGAAGGAGTGAAGAAATTGCAAGATTTTCCAAGTCTTTTTTAGAGAGTCCTGGTATTTCTCTCACTTGAATTGAATCAAAAAATTACTTTTGAATTGTTCTTCTGGAAAACCCGAGAAATGTTTCGGTAAGTAATGTCTCATCCATGGAACCTGATCAGATGTGTCTGTAGCAGATCATAGAATCATAGAATCATAGAATCAATTGAGTTGGAAAAGACCTCCGAGATCATCAAACCCAACCCTTGGTCCAACTCCAGTCCGATTACTAGATCATGTCATTCAGTGCCACATCCAATCTCAGTTTAAAAACCTCCAGGGATGGTGAATCCACCACCTCCTGGGCAGGCCATTCCAATGCCTAATTACTCTCTCTGTAAAAAATTTTTTTCTGATGTCCAACTTAAATTTCCCCTAGCAGAGCTTAAGCCCATGCCCCATTGTCCTATTGCTAACTGCCTGGGAGAAGAGACCAACCCCCACTTGGTTATAACTTCCCTTCAGGTAGTTATAGACAGTGATGAGGTCACCTCTAAGCCTCTTCTTCTCCAGGCTAAACAACTGCAACTTCCTCAGCCTCTCTTCATAGGACTTATGCTCCAGTCCCTTCATCAGCCTTGTTACTCTTCTTTGGACCTGCTCCAGCACCTCAATATCTTTCCTAAACTGAGGGGTCCAGAACTGAACACAATACTCAAGATGTGGCCTCACCAGTGCAGAGTATAGGGGAAGAATCACTTCCCTGGTCCTGCTAGCCACGCTATTTTTGATACGGAACAGGATCCCATTGGCCTTCTTGGCCACTTTGGCACACTGCTGGCTCATGTTGAGCTTTCTGTCAATTAATACCCCCAGGTCCTTTTCTGCCTGGCTGCTCTCCAGCCACTCTGTTCCCAGCCTGTAGTGTTGCATGGGGTTGTTGTGGCCAAAGTGCAGGACCCAGCATTTGGCCTTGTTGAACTCACCCCGTTGGAATCAGCCCATCTCTCTAGCCTATCCAGGTCCCTCTGCAGAGCCATCCTGCCCTCCAGCAGGTGGACACTCCCTCCCAACTTGGTGTCATCAGCAAATTTGCTGATGATGGTCTTAATCCCCTCGTCTAAATCATCAATAAAGATGTTAAACAGGACTGGACCCAACACTGACCCCTGAGGAACACCACTAGTGACCGGCTGCCAGCTGAATGCAGCTCCATTCACCGGCACTCTCTGGGCCTGGCCCTCCAGCCAGCTCCTAAACCAGCAGAGGGTAAACTTGTCCAAACCATGGGCTACCAGCTTTTTCAGGAGTATATTATGGGAAACAGTGTCAAAGGCCTTGCTGAAATCTAGATAGACCGCATCCACAGCCTTCCCCTCATCCACCAGGTAGGTCACCTGATCATAAAAGGAGATCAGATCAGGTTGGTCAGACAGGACCTGCCCCTCCTAAACCCATACTGTCCATCCTGAAGGTGCTTTGCGATTGCACTCAGGATGATCTGCTCCATAGCCCTGCCAGGCACTGAGGTCAGGCTGACAGGCCTGTAGTTGCCAGGGTCAGCCTTGCAGCCCTTTTTGTGGATTGGGGTGACATTTGCCAACTTCCAATCATCTGAGACCTCCCCAGAGAGACAGAATTGTTGGAAGATGATGGAGAGAGGCTTGGCAAGCTCTTCTGCCAGCTCCCTCATCACCCTGGGATGGATCTCGTCTGGTCCCACAGACTTGTGAGGATCCAGCTGCCTGAGTAAGTCACTAACCATTTCCTCTTGGAATACAGGGGGACTATTCAGCTCCCTCTCTCTGTATATCAGTTCCAGAGGCCAGTTGTCTTGAGGGCCACCTGTCTTACTAGTAAAAACTGAGGCAAAGTAGGTGTTAAGCACCTCAGCTTTATCCTCATCTTTGTTAACTATATTTCCCTCCAAGTCCAACAGAGAATGGAGGTTTTCCTTGCCCCTCCTTTTGTTATTAGTGTATTTATAGAAGGACATTTTGTTATCCATAACAGAACCGGCCAAATTAACTTCAAATTGCACTTTTCTTTCCCTAACTTTTTTCTGCATGACCTAGCTATCTTCATAAATTCTTCTTAAGTAGCCAGCCTGTTTTTCCACAGCTGGTAGACTTTCTTTTTATTCCTGATTTCCTTCAGAATCTCCCCATTTAACCAAGCTGGTCATCTTCCCCTCTGGCTAGCCTTTCAGCCTACTGGTATAGCCTGTTCTTGTGCACTCAAAATTTCCTTCTTGAAACATGTCCATCCCTCTTGGACCCCCTATTTTTTAAGGGTTATTTCCCAGGGTATGCTCTGAATTAGACTTTTGAATAGGCCAAAATCTGTCCTCCGAAAGTCCAGCGTGGAGGTTTTCATGATGGCTCTCATGATGGCATCTCTGAGTATTGAAAATTCTATTATTTCATGGTCGCTATACCCCAAGTAGCCTCCAACCACTACATCTCACACCAGCCCCTCTCTGTTTGTAAACAGTAGGTCTAGCAGGGTATTATCCCTAGTAGGCTCATTTACCAGTTGATAAAGGAAATTATCCTCTATACACTCCAGGAACCTCCTAGACTGCCTCTTCTTTGCAGTATTAAGCTCCCAGCAGATATCTGGCAGGTTAAAGTCACCCACAAGAACAAGGGCTGGAGATTTTGAGACATCCGCCAGCTGCTTGTAGAATAATTCATCTCCACCATCCTGGTAGGGCCATCTGTAATAGACACCCATGAGGATGTGAGCCTTGTTGGCCTTCCCTCTAATTCTGGTCCAAAGGCACTCAACCTTGTCATTGCTGATCTCAACTTCAACAGAGTCAAGAGACTCTCTAACATATAAAGCCATCCTCCACCTCTCCTACCCTGCCTGTCCTTTCTGAAGAGCTTGTAACCCCCCATAGCAGCACTCCAGTTGTGTATGTCATCTCATCATGTTTCTGTGATAGCAACTACATCATAGTTTTCCTGCTGTACCATGGCTTCCAGCTCCTCTTGTTTGTTTCCTATACCGCGTGCATTAGTGTACATACACTTCAGCTGCACTGTTGATTTCACTCTAAACTCAGGCTCTACACCCTCAGACTTATCTCTGGAGAGCCTGGTTTCAGTCCCTTCCCCCTTCAAACCTAGTTTAAAGCCCTCCTAACCAGCCTTGCTAACTTATGCACTACAGTTCTTTTTCCCTTCCTAGATAGATGAAGCCCATCCGGTTTGAGGAGAGAAGGCAACATTGAGTTTACCCCATGATCTAAAACCCCAAAATTTTGATGGTAACACCAATCCCTAAGCCACCTATTGGTAAGTTGGTCTTTCCTATACCTCTCCTCGTTTATCTCCTCATTTCTCCCAGCTAGCACAGGAACTGAGGCAATTACTACCTGTGCTCCTGTCTCATTAAGTGATCGGGCCGGCACCTTAAAAACTTTTTTAATTACCTTGGTACTTCTTTCATTGATGTCATCACTTCCAGCCTGGACAACCAAAGCGGGTAATAGTCTGAGGGTTCAATTAGCTTAGGAAGTCTCTTAGTAATATCCCTCACCCTAGCCCCGGGAAGGCAGCAAACCTCCCTGTGGGCTGGGTCTGGCTGACATATAGGGCCCTCAGTTCCCCTCAAAAAGGAGTCGCCAATTACAACAACACTTCTCTTTTTTTTCCTTGTGTCTGTAGTTGTGATCCGTCTGGCAGACAGGGGTAACCAGAAGACCTTTGTAGACAGATCCTCCTCCTGACTGTCCTCCATCAGTCTTTCTGAGTTCAGGGCCATATACCTGTGAAAGGGGGCGAGAGGGTTTTTTTTGCCTCTACGATCAGGCACCTGTTTCCATCCCTCCTCATTCACATGATCTGTTCTATCTGCCTGATGGCAGGAGCGGCAGGGCTTCACTGCCTCCTCCTGGGCTTCCTTAGGGGTCTAAAGAATGCGACTCCACCAGTCAATTTCCTTTTCGCTCTCCCTTATGCTTCGGAGCCTTTCCACCTCTTCCTTTAGCTCTGCCACCAGGCACAGCAAATTGTTCACCTGCTCACATCGCACGCAGGTGTTTCTCACCTCCGGTAGTGGTTCCAGACTCAAACAGTCCATGCAGCCAGAGGCCTGAGCGTCTGCATCCCTTTTTAGAGGGTTCTGGTCTGTTTTGACACACCTCTACTGGTAACAGCAGCACTCCACTCAGATAGAGACTTGAGAGTTAGACCTTTGCTAATCTCATGAGGTTCAACAGGGCCAAGTGCAAGGCACTGGGTCAGGACAATCCCAAGCACAAATACAGGCCAAGTGGACAGTAACTTTGAGGAGAAGGACTTGGCGGTATTGGTTGATGAGAAGCTCAACATGAGCTGGCAATGTGTGCTTCCAGCCCAGAAAGCCAACCACATCCTGGGCTACATCAGAAGAAGAGTGGCCAGCAGATTGAGGGAGGTGATTCTTCCCATCTACTCTGCCGTAGCAAGACTCCCACCTGGAATACTGCATACAGCTGTGGGGCCTCCCACATAAGAAGGACATAAACCTGCTGGAGTGAGTCTGGAGGAGGGCCACAAAGATGACCAGAGGGCTGGAGCACCTCCGCTATGGGGACAGGTTGGGATGGTTTGGCTTGTTTAGCCTGGAGAAGAGAAGGTCTTGGGGAGATGGCCTGCCTTACAGCAGCATTCCAGTATGTAAAGGGTGCCTGCAAGAAAACTTTGACAGGGACTTTTTACAAGGGCAAGTAGTGATGAGACAAGGGGTAATGACATTAAACTGAAAGAGGGTAGATTTAGATTAGACATGAGAAATTCTTCACGCTGAGGGTGACGAGGCACTGGAACATGTTGCCCAGAGAAGCTGTATATGTTCCATCCCTGGATGTGTTCAAGGCAAGGTTCAATGGGGATGTGGGCAACCTGGTCTACTGGAAGTCCACCACAACAGTGGGGTGGACTAGGTGATCTTTAAGGTCCCTTACAACCCAAATTGTTCTGTGATTCATTGATTCCACGATGCTATGGTTCTATGATTCTAAGGAAAGTATTGTCTGTTTTGGAGGAACTTACTTTCAAGTCTTTGTGGTTACTCAAAGAAATGTCTGTGAAGAGTACCAGATTCAGTGCTTATAATTTGGAGAACTAGAGGCGTGTTGATAAAGTGTTATTTCACTCCTAAATTAATGTGAATTTAGTATATGGTATGCCATATATCTTATGTTTCCATACGCAAAGTAGACCTTACATAGCCTTCATGGATTACAACTCATATCCAGATCACTAAGAAATATGCAAACATTCATAAAACCAGTGGTCAAGTCTTTTATCTGGTGTAATTTATTTCTAATAAAACTAAAATTTGATGTAAATAATCTTACTTTTCATGAAATATTAACTACATTCAATTCAGATTTACCTAGCTATATTTTAATGACAGGTGGTATTTCTGAAGCCTTTTGGAAAAGTACAAGATGAAAGTTACCATGATATGCCTGGGACCATTATTAAAGTGATTTTTGAATCACTGCTTTAAAGAAGAGAAATATTCTAGTATTTTCATATTAGGCAAAAGAATGACAGAGCTTTATGTTAGTTTTGTACATTGGCTTATTCAATAGCTGTATAAAGTAATGACTACTGTGTTCTCCCAAAGATAAATTACTTCCAAGTCAAACTCTGAGCAATTTGCTCACCTATCTGAACAAGCCAAAGGAGGATTTTTTTACCCCCCCCCCCCCCCCAGTTTACGTCCATAAATACCTTTACAAGTCAGAGTGTATGTGAGTAACCTACACTAGTTTTTTCTGTACTTTCCACTACTACTTCTTAAGGTTACACTGCAGGAAACAAAAGAACTCAAGTTCACAAGCCATTTACATCAAAAGGAGATGGTGTTACAACTTCCTCAAATAAGGATACCCGACAATTATGTTTTACAGAGAAGGACTTTAAGTAGTTCATGAAACTTCAGGTGCTTCTATAATAGTTTGGAACAAAAACCATGTTCCAATTTTTGTTATTGTTTTTGTTTAGGAGTTGGGGTGGTGGTTTGGTTTGTGAGTTTTCGGAGGGGATTTGTTGTGGGGGTTTTTTTTTTCTTGTTGTTATAGTTTGGTTGGTTGGGTTTTTTGCAAGGGAAAACATTAAGAGCTATGTAATAGTGTGTGCAGTGTCCACAATCAAAAAGTAGACAAAGTATCTGGTGTAGGGAATCCCCTCACTCTTCTCATCTTCTGTTCCTATTCAGCTCTCTCTCAGAAAAGTAGAGTGTTTTTCTGGTTGGTCTCATGTTTGCTTCAGTGGAGGTGTATTTGTTATACAATTTGAGTATCTGGAAATATGTATTTTGTTTGTAGCTCATATTTATACTTGCCAAGACTATAAGAAAACTCTATGTGTATATTTTGGGTATATGTGTATTATACATTATTTCTTGTATATGGGCCCAGCCTGAAGTTTATTTTCAGGTAGGATATTCAACCTGAAATGTGAGAAAGAAACTGTAAGAAGCAACCACCATTTAAATGTGCAGATGTTTCACGTTGAAATTCTGTTATGCGCCTCCTTCTGTATAATAACAGATTTATCTCCAGAAGTTTATCTTCTTCTGTCTTTATTCTGTTTTCAATTTATTTGTTTGTTTACCCTTGTTGTTGTTGTACCCACTGGATTTCAATATAAGATTGCTTTTTATCCACAGTGATGGTCTCTGCAGATTAATCCAAACACGAGAACATTTTGTGTAGCTTCTGAACAATTGAAATCTCAGAGTTTCGGAGGTGGAGTTTAGATGAACACATATTTTCACTGCTGTTCTTTCTGCAGCTGTTACAGTCACATATTAAGAAAAGATTTTTCTCATTAGGGTTCCGATAAGGAAAGACCAGAAACTTCGCTTTGAGTTGATGCTGAAAAGTCTATCTATTGAGAGATGTAGTACCCTATACATTTTCTAGATGTTAATAAGTTGTGCTAAGCTCTGAATTTGAATGAAGGCTCTCCTGTCTGTGAAAAAAGCAAACCAAACCCACTTTTCCAAATGAACTGCAAGAGTTACAGAAATCACTATATGTGTTGTTCTTAAAAAATAAAATGATAGAAAACATGAAAGAGAAGTAGACAAAAAAAGACCTAATAATGAGAAGGGTGTTTCAGTAAATATTCTTTCTCACCTTTAATGCTGTGCTTTTTGTTTTATGGGGAATTTTTCTATTTTAGTGATTTTTCCCCACTTTGAAATATGACCTTTAGGTAATGTTGATGTTTTTTTCCTGGAACGTATATATAGGAGATCAACCATGTGCGAATGAAAAGTTTCCTGACAGCTCTTGTCACTATAAGTCTGATCACAACCCTAGTTCGCAAGCTTGAGCTACCTAAACCATTTTGGTTACTTTCACCAGGGCAGAGAACGGTGAGCCCACCTGTGTTATAAGGGAATTGTGCATGAATCAGGTTAAAAAAATTCAAATTAACTTTAAAAAAAACGATCTTTAGAATTCAAAGCTTATGTAAGCTAGAATCTTGCATAAAATGATGTACCCAGGGAATCAGCTTTAAATGCCGCTACTTTCATTATTTCACACCTCTGCATAGTCTGAGCCAAGTACTTTTCCGCTCTTTTGTATGCATTTTAATTTCTTTAAGCTTCTCCTTTGGAAAAGAGTGGGCTTTGAAATAACTGCTTGTTCTGATTAGCTTAGTCTCCCATAAGGTGCTACTGTTGAATTTCTTACATTTATTTAAATTTACTGATTGAAGCCTTATTTGACTTTTTTTTACCATCACAGTAAATGAATTAAACTTAAAATATATTAAACTTACAACTCCTGTGAATAGATACTTAAATCAGGTTCAGTGTATATTCTGTCTGTAAATCTGTAACAACGATTTATAGATTTATTCTCTCATGAATTCCCTATGCATCAGGTCCACAACTTAAGTATCTTGCTTAAGGTCACACCAAAATTCTTTGACAGAAGCAGAAATCAAAAGCTTGTATTTAACTTAACATCGATTTTTTTCAGAAACAAATTAAATCTGTTTCAGAGACTTATAGAACTTTGATGCATATACAGATTATCATGGGATTGCAACTTACCTGCCATCGCTTGCTCTACAAAACCTACATAAGAGCAGATTTTTACCCAGCAACATCCTGCAAATCACTTGAGGAAATGTACAAGTCTTTAAATAAAAGGTAAAACTACCTCAATATACCTTGTATTTTCTACGAGAGCCACAGACCAAGCTCATCCCCAAAGGACAGACTTTGCATGCTGTTGCTATGCAATAACTTGCTGCTCTCTGGGACTTCATTTGGGTGTCCAAACATGTGGTGCTATGATAAATGCCTGGGTTAGCGTAGAAATAGCTAAATTCTTGTAGTCACCCATTTGTTTGATCTCTGTGTAGCTTTTCAAACTACAGAACAAAGGATGGAGCAGTTTGTCTCTGTGAGACCTTATTGTTGGCAGTCTTCTATTTACAGGAGCTTCTCAAGGAGTAAGGGTTTTGAAAATAGTGTGTTAAGGACTAAGGAGAACATGATCAGTTACCTCTAGATATCCATGTTAGGTTTGATCAGAAATATAAAAAACGTAGAGAGGAATGGTAAAAAAAAAAAGCAAAATAAAGAAACACAACAAAAAATACCCACAAAACCAAACCCCACAAAACCAAAACTTTGAAGAGAAATAGTCTGGCAGTTTTATTCATTAAAAGATTTGTAAGAAATACTACTATCAACTTTGTTTTCCTTAAACATCAAATAGTACAACAAACAAAACCAACTCCAGATAGAATTCACTATTAGATATTTTGCTGAAAAGCTGAAGAAATTGGGGAATTATGGTGGGTTTTTAAGTGGTATTGCAAATGGTTTAAAAAATTCTGTCTGGTGGCCAGGATAGTGATAGTATGACAGAACGATAGAACAGCCCAAGTTGGAAGGGACCTTGAAAGTTTATCTGATTCAACATTTCATATGATGCAAAGCCTAGATGAGATTATCTAGCACCCTTTCCAATTGTGTCTTGAAAACCTGCAGTGATAGAGACATGGACAAATCACCAGGGACATTGTTCTATTGGATGGTTGTTCTCGTTGTAAAAAATTTCTTCCTTACATCAAAATGAAACCTCTCCTTATGAAACTTGTACCCACTACCTGTTGCTCCTTCTAAAGATAAAGCTTCCATCCTTTTCAATGCTAGAATACTGAGATGAGTCTTCTGAGGTTTTGTTTGCCTATTTTTCTATTGGAGTTTTTTTCAACAAAAATGCCTAGATATAAAACTAAACTTTTATGTGTTGTTAACGACCCTGGTTATTAGTCATTATGTGTCTAACCCTGCTCCTGTAGACACAAAGGGGCAGTTTGTCATTGGCACTGAAGTGCGGCCCATTTGGCCTATAGCTGCTAAGCCAAGGTTTTTAGTGTGTAGGTAGTAGCTTCTGTCCACCACTGTGTGTAGTAGTTTCTTTCTGCCAGTATGGTTCACTATTGTCTCCAGTTACGAATTTTGGAATGGTTTCCTCCAAACAAGCTCTCATATCAGAGCTATCAGTATGAAACTCAAATGTTTTCACGTCTCTTCTGAAGGCTATTAGGCATAAGTTCATCTGAAAAGTCTTTTGATAAGCTGTTCTCAATTACAAATGTCCTATTAATATCTCAGAGGAACTGAGATTTGCCTGACAGGAGATTTTTTAACCTGAAGTTTGTACAGGATATTTTGAGCCACTTAAATTTGTGGCTTCAGTTGAAATATTTGTTGAGAAATGTCTAAGTTCCATTATGGCATTAGAGGAACAGCTGCAGAAGACATCAACAAAATATCTGTCTGGAAGCTAGACTTTCAATAGACTGGATATTAAAGCTTTCTTCCATACTACCCAGATAGGTTTAGGTTATAGAGGGCACTAATTGCATTTTAAGGAAAACTTGACCACAATACAGTTTAGCCGTAGATTTGTGTTTATGAGGAGTCTCAGAAAAATATATTGATAATATTTTTACTTGATTAGTTAAGTCGTGTTAAATTTCTATAAGTATCTTCGGTCAGAACTAGGCTTCATTATATTGCCATAAGCTACATTACTCCTTACTTAGATTATTTGTATGTGTGTAACTTGATTGAACTGCTTCTATGTAATTAGCAGTATGTCTTATTGGAGGTAATCAAATTAATATTTTGATGTCTTTATATATGCAAGGGCATCAACACACTTCCACGGTGATAACTTATTACATTAACTTTGAATATTTCTTTCTAATTATCTATCTGTCTGTATTGGATTTGCATGGCAAGGTTTTGGTAGCAGGAGAAGCTACAGCAGTGGCTTCTGTGAGAAGCTGCTAGAAACTTCCCTGTGTCTGATAGAGCCAATGCCAGTCGGCTCCAAGACAGACCTGGTGATGGCCAAAGTTGACCCCATTAGTGAGTGTAGTAAGGCTTCTGTGATCACATATTTAAGAAAGGAGTGGGAGAACTCTTTGCAATTGCAGCCGGAGAGAGAAATAAGAATGTGTGAAAAACAAACTCTGCAGTGCAGAAGGAGGAGGAGGTTCTCCAGGCAGATGAGCAGAGATTCCCCTGCAGCCTGTGGTGAAGATCATAGTGAAGCAGGCTGTCCCTGTGCAGCCCATCAAAGATAACAGTGGAGCAGATATCTGCCTGCAGCCCATGGAGGTCCCCACCCCAGAGCAGATGGATGCCCAAAGGAGGCTGTGACCCTGTGGGAAGCCTGAGCTGGAGCAGGCTTCTGGTACAACCTGTGGACCCATGGAGAAAAAAAGCACATGGTGGAGAAGGTTTTCTGGCAGTACTTGTGACCCCCATCTGGAATCCATGCTGGAGCAGTCTGTTCCTGAAGGATCACACCCCCTGGAAGGTACCTGTGCTGGAACAGAGGAAGAGTGTGAGGAGTCCTCCCCATGAGGAGCAAGGAGCAGCAAAGACAACATGATGAACTGAACACAACCCCCATTCCGCATCCCCCTGCGCCACTGTGGTTGAAGAGGTAGAGAAAATCAGGAGTAAAGCTTAGCCCATGAAGGACAGATAGTTGGGGCAAATGTTTTAAGATTTAGTTTTTATTTCTCATTTTCCTACTATGATTTGATTAGTAATAAACTAAATAAATTTTCCCAAAGTCGAGTCTGTTTTGCCCTCGACAGTAACTGGTGTGTGATCTGCCTTGTCCTTATCTCCACCCGTGAGCCTTTTATTGTATTTTCTCTCCCCTGTCTGGCTGAGGAGGGAAGTGATAGAGCAGCTTTGATGGGCACCTGATGTCCAGCTGAAGTAAACCCACCAAACTGTCTATCTACCTATCTAGTCAATTCAGTTTTCTTAATTTCTGATAACTTCTTTGAATATTTATTACAGACAAATCCTCATCTGTGGCTGAGGCAGTTTTCAAGGGAAAAAGTGTTTTTTCTATCAGGAATTCACTATTAATGTCAGAGCAGCTTTTCCTTAATATACAAAAGATTACTTCTTAATGTGGAATTAACTTACTGATGTGGTGAACTGAGAAAGTATTTAGGTTAGTTTATTAAGCATAATCAAATTCTCTAATAATTTTTAATTCTTTAATATTTTTTCCTGTGAAAATTAAATATAGGTATTTTTTTCATAAACTTGTTTTTAAGTGCTGCTCCCAAATACATGGATTACTCTTAAATTCAAAGTCACTGTCCTTATTTAGGATTCAATGACACAGCGTCTATTAACATAAATATAGCTTCCTATAGGAATAATTTGTCCCTTCCCAGAATATGAAGACAAAAATACTCTAATATATCAGGGTTCTGGGTAAAAAGTACATGTCTAGATGAAAACCTATTGGATGTGTTTTCCATCTCACATTGCCCAAGGCAGTATACTTAAATCTAGAAAAATACTGAAATACGAAACTCATAAATATTGAAAGAGCATGGTTATAATAAATAAAATTTCCAATGAGGCACATGTAGACGCAGAATTAATTTCTATCCATGATTGATGACCTCACAACAATCATTCATAGCTCTGCTACGTTCTGTCACTCACACTTATACATAAGGTCATCAGTAATGTCTAGAAATGAATAATGTATTTATAATCACTTAATTGAATATCCTTCATCCTGTATACACATCTCCCTGAAAACAGTCTTCCAATAAAGTCAGGACCTTATGAAAGACAGAATATTCATAAAAATTAAGTAGATATTTAGACAATTATATTTTTAGGAATAGTTCTTGCATATAGTTTTTAATATTTGTTTACTTCTGATCACATTTGGGCAGATACAGAAAGCACTGGTTCAATAGAAAGTCCTACACTGATTTCAACAAGATTTGAGCTTGTTATGTCCATCTTTTGGTGCTTGGTTACTTAGCTGAATAGAGCAGGTGTAGGATTGAAAATAGATAGGGAATCCATCTAGTCTTCTGTCAATGGACTGAAAAGCAATGGGTAAATTCTTTCACAAGGCACTGTCTGCCCAACTTAAAAATTATAAAAATAAAGGCAGAATCCACAATTTTGCTGTCATTAACCAACCCCTTCCTCCTCACCTTTCCCAGAACCAAGCCCTCTTTCAGAAAATTGAGAGACAGGAAAGAAGACAGTCTCTAATAGCTAAATGTCCTTGCTGACTGCAAAATCAGATCAGATGGATTTCTCCAAGGATGGCACAGTACAGAAGGACTAACTTGTCAAGGAGGGTAGAATTAGATTGCTGAAGGTTTGAAAGTCTGCTCATGACATACTTGTTAGAAATTTTTCTTGTCTCATCTCTGACCTTATCTTCTCTATTCCCAAAGGTTGCATTATAACAACATCTTCCCTCTTTCAGTATGATTTAAATGCAGCGAGCTGACACAGCACCAATTTTGCTTCCATACTGCTACAGCAAAAAACTCAACTGAAGAGCTCAGTATGACCAAGTGTCTCTTAGTTGCCTTATTTTGCACCACCTCAAAATGGTCTCTCTAGTCTAACAACAATTACAAAAAGTGGACAGTAAAGACAAAAAAAGACATCTGTGATCTCTACCTACCTGCTGATAATGAATGTCCTTTATATGCCGTGTAATGCCAGAATTCAGTCTGTTTTGAGTAGGGGAAGAAAGGGAGGCTTGGCATATACCCAGCACTAAGCCACGTAATCAGTATGAAAAATATCGTCTTATTTCCTTTCAGAAGGTTTGTCACTATCTTAAAAAGATTTTGTATAGGGCCAACACACTTATTAAAATTCATAAGGTCTTACCTGGCTATGTCACCAAATGACAGGCTGTTTTTTATATGTCTTCATTTCCACAATCTCATTCACAGATGAAAGTGGGGCATTTTTATATGTGGTAAATAGAAAAAATGATGTCAATTTGATTTCTGTCCTCTGTTTATCTTATTCTTTGTCAATTGCATTATCCACGTCATTCACCTGAAGCCTTCTGATTTTCTTCTTTTGTTCCATTTATCGTTTTTATTGTGTATATACACAAATCTCCCTCCAACACCCACGAACACACATATAAATTCTTGACAGGTAGCACTGACAAGCTCCTTAGATTGCCATATACAGATAAACAGATGTGATGCTGAATATGTCCTCTATTCAAATACTTCTTTATCTTTCACACCAAGATAAAATAAATTTTGCCTTTTTATTTTCCCCAGCCTCATTATGTGTGCAATTGACTTCAAGTATGAAAGCTTTTTGTTTCTTAGTCACAGAAACTCCTTCCCTTCCCCCCCATAATGACATGTTTTGTTGTTGTTGTTTCAAAACTGTTTTCCTGAGCTCATTTGAAAGACATGAGTTTAGAAAATATGCAGAAGTTGAAAGTAGTGTTAATGTAACCTCTCCTGTTAATATTACAAAAGGGTATCACAGAAAGTTATGTTCAGCCATGGCCTAAGAGAATACTGATAAATGTAAACCTTCCGCAGAGCTTAGAGACTTTGATTTTGGTCTTATAAAGTCAAAAGGGAACTTTGGCATTGCCTTCAATGGGAACATGGCTTAAAAATAATTTAGCTTATACATTTCTGCACACCTCTCCCTCAGTATTAGCAGCTGTGTCTAAGGGTGATGGTTCATCCTGAAAGGACTGCTAAATTATTGGAACAAATACAGGGAAGGATGTCTTTGAAAGTAGCCCAGTATTACTACAGTCCAAGCTGTACCAAAATAAGGGGTTGAGGTACTTTTTATGTATGCATTTTTACCTTAAGAAAAAAATAACTGGGATTTGTTTCTAAAATGTTTGTTGAATTCTGGAATTTTCTGTTTTATTCTCTTTCTCCTACAGGGAAGTCTTGGTTCTTCCTCTGACATTGTCACCAGACACATTCCCTGCTGGCCAGCTTTCTGTATCATTTACCACTGCTGCAGATGTTTTGTTGCCAAGGTAACATATTCCATTCATTTCGACTTTTATTCTAAAGAAAACATGACTCCCTCTTTAGTATACTTCTGTTTCGCTGGAGGTGGACTAAGCTTATTGTCTGTTTAATTAAAGGGATCAGGATTCAGCTCTGGTCCTGAGGTGAAACTACAGTTATTCTTTTTTTTTTTTAATCACAGTATCACAGTATCACAGTGTCATAAGGTTGGAAAGGACTTCTGAGATCATCAAATCCAACCTATAACCCTACGCTAACACCAACACTAACACAACCCATCATCTAAACCATGGCACTCAGTGCCTCATCCAGTCTCCCCTTAAACACCTCCAGGGTCGGCGACTCCACCACCTCCCTGGGCAGCGCATTCCAATGGACAATCACCCTTTCAGTGAAGAACTTTTTCCTAACATCAAGCCTAAACCTTCCCTGACGAAGCTTGAGTCCATGCCCTCTAGTTCTGTCACTGGTCACCTGAGAGAAGAGACCAACACCTGCCTGACTACAACCTCCTTTTAGGTAGTTGTAGAGAGCAATGAGGTCTCCCCTGAGCCTCCTCTTCTTCAGACTAAACAACCCCAACTGCCTCAGTCGCTCCTCATAGGGCTTGTGTTCCAGCCCCTTCACCATCTTCGTTGCCCTCCTCTGAACACACTCCAGCATCCTGACATCTTTCCCAGCCTGGGGGGCCCAGAACTGTACACAGTATTCAAGGTGAGGCCTGACCAGTGCCGAGTACAGGGGGACAATAACTTCTCTGGTCCTGCTCACTACACTATTCCTGATGCAGGCCAGAATGCCATTGGCCTTCTTGGCCACCTGGGCACACTGCTGGCTCATGTTGAGCTTCCTGTCAACCAGCACTCCCAGGTCCTTTTCTGCTTGACAACTCTCCAGCCACACTGTCCCCAGTCTGTAGCTCTGCACGGTATTGTTGTGTCCAAAATGAAGTACCCGACATTTGGACTTATTAAAAATCATCCCATTAGAATCAGCCCATCTCTCCAATCTGTCCGGGTCCCTCTGTAGGGCCATTCTGCCTTCTAGCACATCCAAATATGAGCTAACAAAACCTTATTAAAGGTTGGTTTATTAGATATTAATGAAACAGAATAATTCTTGAAATAGAGGCTAAATGAAACCATGAAAATAAATCTTCCCCAGGCCCACAGTGTCTGGGCAGCATTATTTCATTTTCCAGCCTTGCTTTGTAGCTTAGTGACTTCGCTGCATTCCTGATCTTGACCAGTCGCTGCTGTCCTGAACAGAAAAAATCCCCTTTCCAAAGCTATTTCAGAAGGTGTACATAGGTAAACATCATGTATGTTTATGGTCATGATCTGCTTTTGTTGAACTTGTTCTGCAAAACCTATGCAATGGACTCCTACCTACTGCTTGCAGTTCCATTGTTATACTCTTAAATTCTAAGGACTTCAAACTGTTGTCTGCATTCTTGATAGCAGAAATATATATCCTCAAATTTATAGAGACAAACAGCAGATCTGCTCTGCCATGTATGCAGCAGCATTCACCTCAGAGCTACTGTCAATAAGTTATGAGAAGGTGAGAAAATGGCTAAAGAATTCTAGTCTGAGGACAGATAACTCTTTTTACACTGCATAGTTTTACAATTTAGTCAGAAAATAATGAGGAGAAATGTCTCTTTTATACAGCTATATTTTCTACTTCTGCGCATCCTGAAACAAAAGTTTGGAGAAATATTTTCAATAACAAACAGAGTAAACTTAAGAGCTTTCTTTTCCTGTTCTGGATGAATGTTTGAGATATAAAAGTGAGGTCTTAATCGGAAAAGAGGTAAAGAGAAGAGAACGATACTAAGAAAACAGAAATCAAATCTTAAAGAAAAATAAATAATGGTGTGAATGCACAATTAATTTTAAAATTATTCAGGACATTTTCTGAGGACTTAACTTCCTTCTAGGTCTTTAACAAAGTAAAAGAACAAAAAATACTGAATAAACAATTTTTTTGACCCTCCATTTAAATTTTGTTAATAGTCAAACCAGGCTATTTGAAAACCACAAGAACTTTTTTCTAAAAAAATGCAAATGATAAATACGTTGTAACCTGTATTTTTCTTTCAATATAGGCTCTTCAATAAAGGCTCTTTTATTCTATTTATGGTAGAAACATTTCCTTCCAAATGCTACGTTGCATGTGATAGAGGGATCACCTTATAATATCTGTTCCCAAACTCAATCTTCTCTTCCTTCTTTGGACCCAGCTGCACGAAACACAGCTACATTTAAGATTTTAGAAAAAAATTCAAGATTTGATATAAGTAATATTAAGGACTTGGATATGCCCCTGTAATGCAGGTGAGCACTCCTTCTTTTTAGTTATTTCTTTTAAATTTTTCTCTCCTGCACTCAAAGATGAGATTTTCATTCTACTATTTGTCTTACATTGTAACTGTGTCTTTCATTGGAGATTTTCTGCAGGGATATTAAGGTTACAGAAAAGTTTAGAAGATTTTTAAATTTGAAATGTTATTTCCCTTCTTAGATTCTATATCCTGCATTTATGTCTTGTCATATCACTTGAATAATTGTTTTTGTAGTTAGGATGCTTATACGAAATTTTGCAATACTCCTTTATTGAAAGCAAATAGGTAGTGCTACTAACTCATTGGTCACCAACAACTCTGCAATAATCAATTAATGTGCCTGCAGAGATGAGAGAAATGTAGTAGCACTCATATTCTAGTTTCCTGTCTCTGAGGATTTACTTCAACCATTGGAAGAAGAGCTTAACCCACTCTTTTAGAATAATAAAAAATACTGTGACTTATTGTCTGTATTACTGTTATTAGCTTTTAAATAGTCCTGTTATTACATATTGCATATCACATATTCTATCACAACACAATAATTTCACATTAATAGGAGAATAATCTGTAATTTGACAAGGTAGTTCTCTTGGTAACAGAAAGCCTTTGGATTTTTATATGACAAGAGTAAAAAATTAACATCAGTTTGTGAGGCTAATAAAGCAAAACAGGAATCCTATATGGTTATATTGTAAATTCCTTTTTCTTGCCTCTCAGTGCAAGTATAGTTGATGGTGGCTGTATAAATTAGGTAAGAACTAGGTTAAAATGGTGACATTTTGACATGAATTCTGCTTAGGTTAAATTTAGGATCCTCTGATTCTTACCACACATCTTGAATTACCACGAAGGATATTGATTTTCAGACATGCTTAGCACATTGTGAAATAAAAATCTCTTATCACTCCTTGGTTGCCTTGATTTTGAAACCTTAGTCCTAAGTTTTGAAACTGTTGGCCTTTATGTCAGCATGTTTGAGATTGATGGATTTTCATTCAGACTCATTACCAGGAACTGGTGTGGTTCAGCTAAACTGCCTGTCAGATGCTTCAGGAAATGTATCCTGTTTCTTTGATACGCACCTGCAGATGCATTACCTGTATATTTCACCTGGATAGCGCATATGTTATTTTTCTATAGAAGATTATATGGAGTTCCTATCAAAAGCATGAAAATGATTAGGTTTTTGGCTAACTGACTCCACAGCCTGGCTTTTGTCCTCTGCTCCTGCAGGCTGTGGAGCAACAGAGCAGCCCTGCTGACCAAGCAGTGGGGGTAAACCCACTAGGTGGATAATGTTGTTTCCTCCAGAGGGAAGCAAAGAGAAAGGTAGTGATTGGGCACGTAAATGCAGACATTAGCCATCAATTCCCCCTCCTTTTGGCACGTTAAATCTTAGAGTCAGCATAAGCCTATCTAGTATGTGTAGGGTCTATTCCCACTTAAGCTCTTTGGGCACTTCTGTCACCAGCAGTAGGAAAAAGGGTGTTATTTATTGACATTTCTGGAGGTGCTTGTTGCAGGTTGTGCCAAGCCTGACAATGCTGCTCAGTGAAATCCTGTGGTGAATGCCAAACCCCTCAGCCCAGAACTGTTGTTGAGAGGAATTAGTCTGTCAGCACAGCTCAGCTCATACAAATTGCTAATGGATTTTGTGCATGTGTTATCTCAAGTTCCAGTCCTGCTGGTTTTGTGTGAATGTACTTCTGGAAAACTATGCTGTTATAACTAATAGCTCTTTGTCATGCATACCATTGGGAAGAAAATTAGTTTCTGATTTCCTTTGGGTGTGCTTTCCTTTTATTCCTGGTGGCACAAGGTCCGTTTTCCAAACCCTTTTTGTTCTTCATTTCTTTCTTTACATGAAAGTAAAATATTTATTTTATGTTTTGCAGACATACATCTCTGCATTAGGGAGTACAAAAATACACCGAACCCTGTACCCTATGGTAGCAGACATTACAGCATGCTTAAGGGACAGTATGAGAACAGGGCATACCTAGATACTTACTCAATACCTTCTCAGCTTTCAGTTTTATATAACTAGAGAACACAGATGATGACTAGAAGGAGGAATTATTACCATTAGTTTTTCACAGGCAATGACAAAATGAGGAATAAGTGGATGGAAAATTTCATCGAGGCACCCAAACTGATAAAAGCAACAAGGTCTTGCACAAAAATCAGTAAAATGCCACTGTCAAAGAATATCTGAAATTCATGTAAAAAAGTATTGTGCCTAAAGTCACTTGTATAGTTTGACTTGGACTAGATACAGAATTAAATCCTGCATCTTAACTTGGAGCCATAGCATTTACTTTAAGACAACGAAACTGTACAATCAGTTCCTAAACCCGGAACTACAGATGCTTGTGTAGTCACCAGGTGCAGGGCTGTGCCAGACAGATCACAGGTCCTAATTTAGCATAACAGGAGATTTAAACGCGCAAAACAAGGGAAATGCAAACCCTGGACTGCCGTGTATGGAATTTTCTGGGCAATCCAAATGGTGATTAAATAAGCTTTGTACATAAGATTTTCTGAAAAATCAAAATACTAGTATAGGTGTTAAATTATTAATCCTTATACTATTTATGTTAATAATTTTATCATAATTAACTTATTTAGCATTAATGAGGATGTACAGTGTGATGTGAAAGTCCTATTAATTTTGTAGTTGAAAAGCCATTCAATTTTTATGCTGAAGCATCAAGACTTGTTTATTATAGTGTCACAAGAGTGATAGACACAATGGGATTATTATTTCATTAGGCCGCACTGGGAGTATTATTTCAGCAGGCCACAATAAGGAAAAAAATATCTCTTTTTCAAAACTTCAAGCCTCAGTTGATGTCAGGTCCAGCATCACCAACAGAGTTTTGTAAATTTATACCAGTCAGATGCCTGCCATTCACAACAGTGAAATTGTAAAAGCATGATGTTTCTTTTTTTTTCATATTTTTTACCTCTCTGCCCTTTCTGGCCTCTATCTTACTTCTTTTCCCAGGGGATCTTCCAGCTGTGAAAGCAATAGCCACATACTCTTAATAGTAATGTCTCATGTTACAGTACTGAGTATGTGTTACTTAGTAGAACCTGGGGCTATACTCAAGCATTATTTTTCTTTTTTCTATTTTTTTTTAATAGAAAACCCTAATGCTGTGGATGAGGATTTTTACTGAAAAATTGATTGTTTGACTTGCACCTTGTTTTGAGTCCTCACCTTGCACATATTGCATTCCAGTGCAAAGTAATATTGATTTTTTATCTTGAACGAACAACTTCTGCCTAGATAGACATATATTATAAAAGTGAAGAATACACTCATTGTGACTATCTTCCAAAAATAATTGATAAACTTGCCTGGCTTCATAATAAGTCAAATTCTAAGAGTAAGAAACTCATGCATTATGCATTTCTAACATAGCACAGCGAAGAAGCAATGGCAATATTGTTCTAGAAGAGCAAGGCCTAAGTTTTTCACTCTGATGCCCATTCTTCATGAACTCTTTGAAACTCCTAAGCTCTCTACTTAATAGGTGACCTCTGTGGTTTTGTCCCGTAGGGAAGTTCTCTAGCACCATTGATTTACTTTCCCATTTACAACTTAAACCAACAACAACATTCAGCGACATGAAACTTTCGTCAATTGTTTCTGAAAGCCTAAAAAAAGCCTGATCCCATATCTGTTGTTTCCCAATACTGGCCATTTCTTCAAAGGCCAGAACAGAATTAGAGGCTTAGTCATCCAACTTTTGGTAAGTGATGTTATTCCAACTATATTTTTTTCATTGTTTTTACCAAAAGTTAACAATTGTGTTTTATAACTTAAATTTATTAAAGCTTCAGGGCAAGATCTGATCAAGATAAGAGCAGTTACATGAACACATTTCTTGTAGCATATGTTGATCAAAACAGAGGGGAGAATTTTTTTTTGGTTTTGTATAAAATTATTCATTCTTGGGAGGCAATGCTGCAGAGGTAATCTGTTCATATCTGTTATAAAATATGCCTGTAATAACATTTAGAATATTAATTTTTGCATTTCTAATGCTAAATGGAAAACAGAGTTAAGACTCAAGTTTTGTGTCTCAAGTCTAATATAGTTTTTATATGTCTATTTCAGTACTAACATTATAAATTATCTTCTTTTTTAAGTTTATACACAATCTCATATACTTTTACATTAATTTGTCAGTTATCTGTTGAATGCTAAAACACTGGAGTTTTTTTAAGTAAGTTTTGGCATACAGCTGCAACAATACTGTGTTACTTATCTGCATTTTATACAAAGAGCTTGTATACACATAGAGATTTATGTTTCAAGTCTATAACTAGCTTTACATACTGAGGCTTGAAAGAGATTAAGATAAAAGGATGACAGGAATTATTACTTTTTTTATGGAACCAATGAATATCTACTAAAAGCACTAAAATATTGGTTTTGGTTTTTAGATAACTATATTGCAAGTTTCTTTTGCTTCTAAAGAAAATCTAAGCTGAACCACAGGGGCTTAGCAGAAATTTTGTCTTGGTTAAAAAGTATTTTCTGTCTTAAGCTGAAGGTTGAACACTCTGGCTTTCTGCTCATGTACTATGAGCTTATCCTTGCAAATTTAGAAAAAAGGCCAAGCAGACTTAGCTGGAAGTGTATGCATTGGCTTTGTTAAATCAAACCAAACCATGCTGCTTCAATGAGAATACTGTAGTAGTAGAGCAGGTAAAAGCGATCTCAGATATGATTGGGTACTAAATGTAAGTATCTATATTTTTTTTCCATTTTTTTTTAATGTTTTATAGCTATGAGGCTTAAACAAGACCTGGAGAAACTTAAACTGTTTCAGCCCCTTTCTCTCCCCTTCAGAGATTGCCAGATTCTGTGTGAGCACTGGCTAGTTTTCTTGCTTGTGTGGCTTCTGCTGGAATGGTTTCAGTAATGTCAACAGCAAACGGCCAAGTCCTCAGCCAGCTCTGAATTGCCCAAAGTGATGTGTTGAGGGGAGATTCAATAAGCTGCAAAAGGTCACCTAGGACTTCTTTATCCTAGTAAAATTTCCATGAAGCATTGAACCTACTCTGTTCTCTAAACGTTAAGTGCAGTGTTTCTAAACTGTAATCACCTTCCTTGGCTTTGAAAGTCTATGGCCTAGTTTTACAGAGTGTGGGTGGGTAAGTACATTTATAGCCATTTGTTGGTGTATGTAAGACTGCCCCAAGCTACGGATAGCTGGCAGAATGACACAGCAATTTTTGCATCTGAAGCTACAGCTCTTATGTGTAACAATTGCCTTGTAATCTTTGCAAGGAACAGAGAATTAATTGAACAAAAAGATTGATCAAAATAAAGTAGCAAAGGAGCCATTGTTTTTTACTTATCCATAAAAGAATTGACATTATTTCAGCAGCATCAAGAATTATCCTCAGTAAAGCTTGACTGCCAAGATCATATATCCTTGCAAAGTAATTCAGAGCATGTTGTCTCCTCTTTTAAGAGTTAAATGCTGAGGAAAAATGTGATTTCTTTCTTTATGTAATTTTGCTGGCTTTGGTCATATAGCAATTACAGTTACAGATCATAACTTTACACTCTACATGTATTAGGAAGAAAAAAATTACAAAGTGTATCCATGTGGTATATTCCTATAGCCAAAATATTTTATATGGGGCATGTTGCTTATGTTGCAAGCTCAAAAATCAGCACAGATGGGCTGAGATGATGAAATAAGTCCTTTAATGTATTCAGTTTTCTGTGGATGGGGAACTGTCATCTGTGCACAGGAGTCAGACTGGAAAGGAGATGCTCCCTTCCCTGTTCTGCTGAACTAGATGGAGTCTGGGCTTTGGTCATGGTGTACAGGAATAAGTATAATTCAAGTCTGTGAGGGAAGATGAGCCGTGTCTTACTGTTTCTCAGGGCAAGAAGAAAGCATAGGATGTCCAGGCTGTCAGTGTCAGGTTATATTAGGTATCTGACTCTGGTGTAATTAATTACCTATATAGCAAATGGAGACAACAGGTGTCTCTTACAGATGGCTCAGAGCTGTAAGTTAGATGACTACAAGCTATATACTCTAGTCAGAAATCTGTTCTGGGTCATGGGGCCTCCTGGCATTGATCCAAAAACAATCCAAATTTTTTTTGCTAGCAACCAAGCAGCTCTATGGTGTAATATTTGATTTTTTTTTTCTGCTGAGCAATCAATCTTATTCCGCAAAGCAATCAAAGCACAGTCAGCCAAAGCAATTTCCTATTAAGTAAAAAATGTGTAACAATTACAAAAAAAAAAGTAGCTCACTGCAAGTTTGTTCTTAGACCTCCTGCACTTCTATTCCAATGTTTTTTTCTGTTGATTTGACTAATTTACCATTTAGGAAAGAGGAAGGAGAAAAATCATCCTTGAAATATCACATTTGCTTACAAGTTATGTCTGCAATTGATTTTTTTCCTCCCTAAACAAAAAACTAAATGATGCCATCTTGGGATAATAAAACGCAGTTTCCAGAAATACACTCTAGAAATTATTTTTCTTCTTTTGCAGATGAAACAGAGTAAATTATAACTTATAGCTGATCTGGGTGTTGGTATTTTTTTATGAGCCAAAGGGATTAGATCTTTCTCTCTCCTTGATCATCCCCCTCCCCGTTCCTGCTCTCTCACCTGGGATATATTCTCATGTCTTGAGTTTCCTTCCCCATAGGGAGGGCAATCCAAGAAGATTGGGCAGAAAGTCGCACCAGTTCATGCTGTGCCCCTGTTCACAGTCATCAGTCCTGGATTTTAGTGGCCAGGGTGGCATTCATTTCCATCCAACAGCATCATCTCCAGGATCTTCCTTCTCTTCTGAAGTCTTTCCTGCAGGCAAAGTCTGCATTTTCACGTTCACAAGAGTGCTTCCTTTGTTTGGTAAACTTTCATTATCACACCTGCTCTTCTTTTCAGAACCCATATCCCTGGTTTCCCAATCTAAACAGTCTCTGTGCAGAACGATAATCCATGATCAGGCTCCTGATTGGTGGTTCCTATCCGTTTGTCAAGTGGCAGACTGAGGTCATGCCACTTCTGTTTCATCCAGGTGCCATGGACATATGCAATCAAACCATGCTGGCAGCAGCTAGTAAACAGTAGACTTCAAAAGTTCAATTGCAGACATTCACCCACACAAAGGCAATAATCTGTTACCTGTCAGCATTACCAATTTTTTTTTTTTTCATATTAGAACACCTCCTAATGACGACAAACCTTACATATTATTGTTCTATGCTGTTCCATTTATGTTTAGGGTCAGTTTTCTTGTAAATGTCAAGGTTAACCATAAATGCTTACTAATGATAAAATGAGAACTCAAAGGCAGTCAGTAAGAAATTCTGCTCTGTTGCACTCTTTTCCTCCCTTCTTTGCTACTTCAAGGTAAGAGTCAGTCAGGCTGATCTGCTTGTCTATTCTTTATCTGCACCTGATAAAGAATAATGTCATTAAAACATATATCATGGTCTTCTTTGAATATTTAAAGGATTACTCCAAAGCAAATGGTATGAGTAATTGAATTTGTGAGGCTGTGTATGGAAACAGAAGTTGATTTAGTGACGAGAACTTTTAGTCTGCCACATATAATATTTCATCACAATGAAGGAAATGGTTTCATTTAAGAAGCAGTTAATGTACCTCAAAGGATATTTATATACTTATTAGTTATTAATATAGTAAAAATAATACTTTAAATAGACTACTGTATTTAATATAGGTGCTGATATTTATGCTGAACAATAAATTTCTTCTTGTCTTTATTAAAAAGGTATCAAAGTGGGCTATTTGTTAAATCTAACACCCATGTTAACGGAGAGGGAAATATTATTGCAGAAATAGAAAATTGTACTGCAACAAACAGTAACAGAGCTAACAACTGGTAAAGTGGAGCTGAAACTACAGAAAGGGTGAAAAATCAGCAGCAGAATTAAAAGCTGAGTAACATAAGAATTAAACTAATTAATCTTTAATTTTTTCTGACAATTCATCACCATTTCACTCATCCTTACAGAAAGTGCGTTGTGAATAATCTAAAAAGCACCTACAGCCTTTGCTAATTTTTTTGAAAGGTCTGTCTGACAGTTTGTGTGAGGAGTGTGCAAAGTACACTATGGATCAAGAGCCTCAGGACCTTTGGTCAAAACAGACATAGTAGTTGGAAACTGGAAGAGGTGTGCTGAAAAATAGATGAGAGATTATATTGCACTCCTGCATACACACCAAAGTCAGTGTGGGCACTTTGGGAAATCACAAAGGAAAAGTAAGGGAAAGGAAGGGAGATGGATGTCTCCAGAGTTAGAAGTCAGCAAAACAGCAGATTTCAGGACTTCCACAGAAAATATACTTGCCTAAATTGTGTCAGACCATTCATTTCAGTGATCTAAGTACTTTGATGTTTTTTTATTTAAATCTTGTCATAATGGAAATCCTATTCTTTTATTTATTGCATAATAACAAGATTTGAGGACAATGGTTTGTTTGAAGTTTTTAAACTTCCATAGGTTCAAAGAATACACTTCTTCCAGTAATACTAAATAACATGTTGCTATACAATGATGAAAATGATTATTCACATTTTAAAAAGCATATCAAACCAGCCTAAAAATTAGAATAATAAAGTTTTCTTATTCAAATAGTTGGTATTTCATTTGATGGTAGAGCATAATTAATTTTATAATGTATTTGTTCCACAACAGAAATAGTTTGCATATTACTATATTATACCTGAATTAGGTGTTACAATATGAAAACTTCATGACTGAGCTTGTGTTGATGAAAAGTGTAAAGAGGCAATCCATATGCCAGCTCATTTATGTTCAGAATTAATTTTAATTTACCAGCATTCTCTAAGCAAAGGCTCTTATTTAAACTTTCAAAGTTAGCCAATGATCTTAAACCCCTGATGAATAAGTCCTTGAAAGAGGAATCAAAATGCATGAGAATTGCTGAGTTAAAATTTCTGAATTGTGGTATGTATAAACCATAAAGCTGACAGAACTATATTATGACAGCAGTTATAAAATCAATAGATTCAGAAGTCTCTACAATCTATTTTAGTTGGAGGGTCATAAACAGCCCTGAATAAGTCATGTCAACAAACAAAAAAATAAACTACGAAATCATATTAGATACTTTGGTTTATGTCCCTACATTGAAAATAGTTAAGACATTTTGTTTAAGAAGAAATTGAAATTTAGTCATAAAACCAATAATGGTACAATTTACTTTTTGCTGCTATCCTCCCTCCCTTTCCTGATTGTCAGAGAAATTATTAATGTGGTAGTCCTTAATTAATTGTTTAAATCTTTCACATCTGATTTTCTTAATACCATGTTGATAAATTTATTGTTAAAGTTATTAATTGAAAATTATTTGCAGGAAGCTAGAAACTAAACCTTGTAGGAATCTAAAGTGAGGTAGCCATCAACCTTTGGCTTCTATAGAATTAAGTCAGCTCCTGAGATGGACATCTGCTGAATCTAAATATTCAAGTTTTATACAGTGAGATTATAGTGCCTTATACCTGAACTATTGATTTACAGCTCTAGAGAGCCATTTTTCTGCCTCTTTCATATTAAGGAGAGCAGCAACTTCAACATCACTCTTAAATATAAGAAAAATATACAAGAATAAGCAGAGAACGGATGAGTGTGCATCTGGGATATGGAAAGGTATTTTTAGCAGTGGCAGCAGTAAAGCCAAGTTATTCCCATGGGAGATCTGATTCTCTCGATCTGAACATTGCTTAGTATGCGGAGAACGATGAATAATGCAGAAAGCTAAAAACATAAAAGTGTTGTTAACTTCATAAAAGAGCAGCAACAGCAGCCAGGTTAGAAGGTAGGCCTAGTCTTAATATAAAGTAGTTAACTTTATCTTGATTAATATTTGATAAAAAGAGTTTTAATCTTTCTACTTGTAGTTTCTGGCTGCCATGACTCTGTATTACTATGCTGGAAACTGAAAAGCAATTTGTATTTTTACCACATGAAAATCCTCATTGGAAATGAATATGAAAAAATTACTAGTAGGAGAAAGTTTATATATAATAGATGTAAATGGTGAAAACTTCAGCGAATGCAGTTCAAATGATTTGTACGGTGATGAACAAGAATATTTTTAACTGGAAATGGTGAAAAATAGTCCTTCTGGAAAACCTAGCTTAAGAGCAGATTCCCTGAAGCTGAGCAGTGCAAGTGTGAACCATAGTCTAATCATAATCCTGCACCTATGAGTTAGTTTTAGCTGCTAGAGTCATAAAAGAAGTGGTTGTTATTGCAGAGCATGGAATATTTTGACTTAAGCAGAGTTGTTTTTCTGTAGAATTGGTTTTCTAACTGATTTCAGTTAAGCAATATCTAAGCGGCAGTATTTTTTAAAGTTAGACAGACACAGACTTTTGTTAGTATGTTTTTTTTAAATAGTGCTGTTCCTAGATAGTACTTCTTTTCATATAAAAGAAAGCAAGGCAAGGCAGAAAACTAGCTGCAAAGCTCTAATTAGCAGAGACTTGCCTGTTGTGGAGTTCATAACAAAATTAAGATTAGTCCTTGGAAAATAGTAGGATATGCATTAGATTGCTGGGAGAATTTCTACGCATCCATGTAAGTTAGATATATACTCCGTCCCTAGTTTTTTTCTCGTTGCACATTATTGACAGAAATCATTCCTTCATGCACAATTTTCAGCACTGAAATAAAGGATGCTTGCTTTCTAAAACTTCAAAACCAGTCTTAGAGAGTTTATTTGCTGGCATTTTCAGTATCAAGAGGAAGGACATTTTCTTGCAAGTTAAACATGGGTACCTACCACATCCCTTAATACAAAAATGAAGCTGATATTGTTGTACAGAAGATATTGCTTGGGTGATCATGGTGGCTTGCAGTGGTGATATGAGAGTTCTCTTCTCCTCATTGATCAGTAACAAGATTTTCTGCTCTCTGTTGTAAGTGCATACTTTTATGCATCCAATAAAGTACCTTGATTCCATCCATTGAGAATGGATTACTATGCTTCTGTGGATACCAAGCTGGGAGGAAGGGTTGATCTGTTAGAGGGTAGGATGGCCCTACAGAGGGACCTGGACAGATTGGAGAGATGGGCCAATTCTAATGGGATGATGTTTAATAAGTCCAAATGTCGGGTACTTCATTTTGGACACAACAATCCCATGCAGAGCTACAGACTGGGGACAGAGTGGCTGGAGAGTAGTCAGGCAGAAAGGGACCTGGGAGTGCTGGTTGACAGGAAGCTCAACATGAGCCAGCAGTGTGCCCAGGTGGCTAAGAAGGCCAATGGCATTCTGGCCTGCATCAGGAATAGTGTAGTGAGCAGAACCAGAGAAGTAATCGTCCCCCTGTACTTGGCACTGGTCAGGCCTCACCTTGAATACTGTGTACAGTTCTGGGCCCCCCAGGCTGGGAAAGATGTCAGGATGCTGGAGTGTGTTCAGAGGAGGGCAACGAAGATGGTGAAGGGGCTGGAGCACAAGCCTTATGAGGAGCGACTGAGGGAGTTGGGGCTGTTTAGTCTGAAGAAGAGGAGGCTCAGGGGAGACCTCATTGCTCTCTACAACTACCTAAAAGGAGGTTGTAGTCAGGCAGGGGTTGGTCTCTTCTCTCAGGTGACCAGTGACAGAACTAGAGGGCATGGACTAAAGCTTCGTCAGGGAAAGTTTAGACTTGATGTTAGGAAAAAGTTCTTCACTGAAAGGGTGATCAGCCATTGGAATACGCTGCCCAGGGAGGTGGTGGAGTCGCAGACCCTGGAAGTGTTTAAGGGGAGACTGGATGAGGCACTGAGTGCCATGGTTTAGATGATGGGTTGGTGTTAGTGTTGGTGTTAATGTCGGGTTATAGGTTGGACTCGATGATCTCAGAGGTCGTTTCCAAACTTATGATACTGTGATACTGTGATACTGTGATACTGTGATATGAGATTTCAAGGCACAGAAATGATAACAAACTTGGTACAAATTTTAGCAATATTTTGAAAGGTTGTTACAATCAATGTTTTCATTTTAGTCAACTTTGTATTATATCCATCCATTCAAACTTACGTAAGTTCTAATAGTTTTGATTAGCTCCTTTTGACTGACAAATTCCTCTCCCTGCTGTAGGAGGGTTACCCTCATTTGTACTGACGCAAAAAAAAGGGAGTGAGAAGAGAATTGGATATGTAGGGTCTGAAATTCCACCAATGGGTTTGTGAAGATTTAAAAAAGTTGGTTTTGATTGGAAAATGTTAAAGATCTGGTAATTTAGGAGGTGTATGACTTGGAGATTCCTATTAATCTAGCTATATATAAAGTCTGCAGTTTGAGATACTAGTATAAAGAAAACCAGATCATAATAACTTATCTATGTTTTCAACGGGACATAGATGTTAAAATATAAAAAATATTTTTTCTATATGTATTTATAATAAAAAAATGTAAATCAAAATAGATGCATTCTTAACTAGTTCTCAATAGGAATAAAACTCCATGTTCATTCACTTGCTGGTCTTTCTGCTGAGATTTTTTCAATGTGGGCTGCCATGGTTTATTTGGATAGCTGTCTAGCAGGAAGGCATTACCGTGTTTAGCTGAATTAAATTTACTTACTGACAGATGGCAATGAATTTGATCACAACTAGTAGTACCTGAATTATTTAAAGACAAAAAGCTCTACATTTTCTATTGTTCTCTTTAGCATAATTTAGCTGTTGTCTGTAGCAATGTTTATTGGTAACAGAATGAAAGAAAACATGGGATTAAAGGTGTAAAATTGCATATTATGAAAGCATTATTTGATGAAATTAATCAAAATAATATCAAGTTTATTATGCCTAAGTAAGTGCTATCAGTGCTTTAAGGAGTAACTGGTCCTAACTGAAGACGCAAAATATTACTGCAGATAGCTCATAAGGGCTTTTCTATATGTGAGGAAAACAGCTCAAATGTAAGCTAAGTATAAGGAAAATTATTTATTTATATTAGCTGGATTTTTTTTTGAGTTGTTTTCAGACATATAAACACCGATTTTTTAAAGCCCCATCATTACCTTTTTAACATGCTTGTAAGGAGGCAGCTGGCAATCTTGAGCCCTCTGTTGGTTATTTTAGGTGAAGATCTCCTAGTTTCTACATTTTTGGAGAAAAAACAATAATTTTTTTTTCAAGGAAGGGATTCTAAAGTCGACTTTGCATCAGGAGCAGAGTGAAGGAGGCCTGACCTGTAATAACAGGGAAATGACTTCCATGAAGATAAAATGTGCTTTCATCATTTATCAACAACATCTATAAGAAGGTCCTTTGCTTCTCCATGTTAAATAAAAGGTCCAAAGGATGATGTGATAAATTCATCTATCCTGCCCACATCTGGGAAACCAATGTCAATGTCAAGTTATAGGACACTTGTCTTCAGTCTCTGTGACAAAAGTCATAGGAGGGCAAAGATCCCAAGGAAATAAACTGAATAGAGGTTTCTCCTTTTCCATTTCTTGTGGGAGCACTTTTGTTCTTTCAATTTCTGAATGAGACTGGTATGTATATATTTTGGGAGGAAAATGGCACCATCAACAGTTTTCTAAAGTAGGTTCAGCCCTTGCCTTTAACCCCAGCTCTGTTTATTATGTTAGAAGCATTGTTGCACAAAAGTTGAAATGGAATGTTGTCCAGTCATTATTTCTGCTACTATACTGATAAGCTGGGACAAGATTAATAGATGTGATGGAATAAGACTGGAGGAGTAGGTTTATGTTGACCAGTTGTTGTCTCATCTTGCCTGCACAGTCGCAAAAATAACTGTAGTGTCATCTAAGAAGTATACAAGTAGCAGTGTATAAATAAATGGGATAAATTTTTGCAATGTCTTATGCAAAATAAAACAAAATTTCCAATACTCAAAGATGTTTTTTAAGAAGTCATACTATTTTACCCTATAGTTTGTTTTCCACTTTCTCTTAATTTTAAAAATATTTTTTATTTTTTAACTGATGGCAATGCCTCTATGACCTGTGTTCGTCACAATTGGTTGACTACAATTAGTTTATGCAAGTCCAAATTCAGTATAAAAATGCAAGTATATTATATTCATGGATGGAAGTTTCAACCTCAATAGACTAAAAACACATTTAATTCATAATGGATAAAGACGATTTCACAAAATAGGATATTTGTCCTTTCATATCCCACTCCCATATCATGGGATCTCAAGCAATGAATCCTGGAATATATTTCCTTTTGTCATATTATATGACTTCTTGATCACTTGTTCTTTCTAGTCCCTTTCATTTAGAACTATTAACATTGTGGTTGTCTGCGTTGTTTCACTCTGAAGCACTTCAGAGCAATGGGATTATCTTTCAGGGTGTTGAAAGCATCAAGGTCAGGCAGCTGCAATAAGAGAGCAGACAGAATTGAAATGTAGAAACAGCAGTCATAAAATGGCACATGCACTGTATGGTGTTGAAGACCATGTTAGTCAAGAAGAAAAAAAATCATCTCAGCCTTGACTGATGTTTACTGAAATAGTGCCCCACAAACAGGTTTCACTGCTGTTAGACATTTTTGCCATCTGAAGAGGGTTGACCCTCCTGTGACGCTGGGCCATATGCAGTGTTCAGACACCAGTGTCTGGCCCCCGCATTCTATTTATCTGTTCAGGCTTGGCGAGTAGGTACAAGTATACTGAGTATTAACTTACAAGTACAAAGTTACTTTAAAATAGGAAGAGCTTGGTATTCAGAGAGAAATCTAGCATCTTCTCCATTATTTTAAGCACAGTACAAACAATTAAAGGTACAAAAAACTGTTCTATAAGCAAAACAATGATGGAGGTTTTTCAAGCTGTAAATTGTTTCAGCTGTGAGTTTAATCCAAGCATGGTTCAAAGAGAAAAGGACTTTGGCTATAGGCAGATGTTGTTTTCCTTTCAAATTCAAGATAACAAAGCAATCAAATCTGAATGGTATCAAATTATCTTTGGCATGTTGCATGTCCCAATATAAATTCTTTGAACACAGAAAGAGAAGCGTTTTCATCTGATCAAACATCTACATTTTTCTACAATAATGAAAAGAATCTGGCAAACTTAGAGCTAGCCTCTAGAGGAAAGTACTTACTACAAAGTAGACCAAAATTGTTATCATTTGTACATCAAAGAAGTAATATCAGAATATATAATAAGGATTGCCAATAGTAAACGTGATATTTTATCACTATTAAACTCTGCCATTAATATACTAAATCACTATGTCACATATTATAAAATCTTATTCTTATAAATAGTTTGAGCTATACATTTGTTCTTTCCAATTATGAAAAAGTATTTGACTTATGACACATCTGTGATTTCTTTCTTCTGTCAAAATGGTCCCCGCTGATTTCAAAACTTATGAGAGAGATCTTAGATGATTCTGAAAATGGCATGTATTTTCAGATAGCATGCGGAAGTTGGGTCTGCCTGTAAGACAAAGTTTCTCATTGGCACATGCAGCTCACATAGGCCCATATCTACCACAGGAGCTTTGTGCAAATAAGATCTAGCAGCCATCCTTATATTTTATTTCATTATTCTCTGATCTTTTATTCTAAGCACATTCTAAAACAAAAATCATTTTTCAGTTCTTACTTATCAAATAAGAAAGAAGAAAAAGCTTTCTTTTTCTTGACTGTTACCAGATATACAGTTTGTTGTGACCTAGTGATTGAGATATTGTTGGGGCAGTTTATCTCACCTTAGAAAAAATCCAAGGAATCATGAACTTAAATGCACCTTCTATTTTTATATTATATATATTGTTGTACATTTTCATATATGAAGCATTTCTTAACCAAACCTTTGGAAACTGGAATTAGTTTCTTGTAAAATCAGCACAGATAAGATTTACCCAAGCAGTTATTTAATCTAACAGCATAGTCATATTTTTATTAAAAGTTAGTGTTACAGATGGATTACTAATAAAATAATTCTAGCAAGCAACCAGAATATTGTATCTTAACAAAAACATTGTGTCTTTGTTTTCTACCCAATAAATAAGAGCCATATAAACTTTTCAAGTAAAAGTATAGCTTTCACAAGTATTAGACCCACCATCCAGCTCACTAGTTTTGAAAAACTTGCTGGGAGAACTTTTTCCCAACTTGTATTTCTATGAATAAATAAAGATAACAAAACAAAAAACAAAACCAAACCCTCTCTAAAGTCAACATCACTATAACAGTCTTCATTTAGCTAAACTTCCTCTTGGAAATGTGGGCCAAGTTAACAAAATTTAATAAATGATTGAACATGAGATTGAGGGAAAAAACACTTCAACTTTTTTCAAGTAAAATTGTAACCCTAAAAGTTTCCTCTAGGAAACAAAAATACTTGCCTTTAGCACTAGCCGGTTGCTACATGACTCACATTGCAGTTTCTTACCTCTATTTCTCAAAACTAATCTATTCAGAGATGCCACAGATACCATATACGTATAATTTAGATGATCTTCTGTAAAAGATCTTCCATGCTTTGTCTTTTACTGAGTCAGAAATTTATTTTGTTAACAACAGTTGTATTCCATTATTCATTGATCCTGTTCAAACTACTATTTTGCTAGAGACATAGTTCGGTGGTTGCAATTCACATGTTTTCTTCCAGAAGTGCATTGTAGCAGAAAAATTTGTGTGAAGTTCATTGCACATTACCATTTCCATTATACCTTCGGAAATCAGTCCTGCATATTTCTGGAAGACAGATGTATGAGAATAAGGCGTCGATCTTTCACAAGGACATAAGTGACATACTAAAATGCTGGTTTTTACTTTAAAATTACATCTTCTCTTCTCTTTCTCTCATTTTTAACATTTTAAGGAGGCTTCACTTAACATTGATTGCATATCCTGGGGCTTAAATAAACCTTGTTTTGAATACCATAGTAGGAATACTGGCTGTATTCACTAAACGTAACTAACAGTGTAAGAGAGTAATTCAAAATACATGCTAAATTAACAAGAACTTTATATAATCTCTGATGATTCTGCAGCTAATCAGATCACCTGTCTTTACGAAGCCTCCTGATTATAATCACTGCACAACTTCCTAGGTATTAATACGGGGAATTTGCTTTAGCAGGCCACTGATGATTAAAAAAACTTGCACAGGGTGTCATAATCAAGATGAACTATTAAAAGACCATGTCATAATTTTATACCTGAGTGAAACCCAACTCAGGCATATTTCAGTTATCAAATTGTCCAGCAAGCAAAACAGATACGAGCCACAAGCATTATATCAACTAATCTTCTCATCTTACCTTTCTCCTGAAAAGCTACACAAAGTGCTTAAGCCTGAGAATGAAGCAAATGTGCATGAGAAGACACCAAACAATGTTCATCCAGCATATTCTGAACTATGAGTGTCCTTAGTCAATGAAGAATGATGTTTCCTGTGTATAATTCTGTGTGTCTGCACTTCCTGAGAAGATATGATGTGTGACAGTGCCAAAGGAATTTTTTGTGTGCAAAGAAATGAAGTGAGTTATTTACATTTTTTCCCTTCTGCTTTTGGGAACATAAAGCTGTATAAATCCCTCAACGTATTCAGCTGAGATATAATCCAATAGTTCTGGTGGAATTTAATTATAACAACATCCTAATTGAAGGTAAATTAAACAAGACTATGACCAAGTGTTGTCACACTAAATGAAAATTTGAATTACACCAGTAACAGACAACCTTATCCAAGGATTATAACTTAAACAGTGAGACTGTTGGTCTCAGGTTAATCAATGAATGCTTTACAGTTATTGTGAAGCTTCCTTGATCTATTATGGGCTGAATTAAATCTAAACTTCTGACAGACACTGAGCAGGAGAGCAAGATGAATTCACTTTGGAGAGGATAAAATTGTAAAGTATGAAAAGGGGAATTTGTTGTTCTGGAGATGTGACACTCTCTCAGCTTGGGGTTTCCTCCCATCCTTCCACCAATACACTCAGAGGTGCAGCTGGCTGGTACCTAATTGATCACTTTCCTACTGTGTTTTTGAAGTATCAAAGGAAACTTGTTTTTCACAGAAAGATCATAGATCTAACAGACTAGTGAAGCTTACCATCTTTTTTCCTAGGTCTTATTTTTGTCACCGTGTTCATCAGGGAGCATGCTGCTATACTTTCCCAAGGGAGTGCAGATGGCCTCCCAGCCAGTGGAGAGAAGTGCTGAGCCGGCAGCCATCCACTCATGTGTTATGTGATTACACCATGGGGCTTGTGTGAGTGGAAGGAGGGACTCAGCACCTCAGTGGAATTTTTTACCTCTGTCTTGACTTAAAACACAACTAAAATTACACAATTTTATCACTGTAGACATATCTGTCAAAATTTTGTACTGTAACACTTATAACTCCCAGCTCCCCATACAACCCTTTGCTTCCTGACATGCAGCCTGCCGTATCCCCAACAGTGACCCCGAAAGAACTCAGTTTTACTGATTCATGTTCTCCTCACGATCACAAACTTGGGTCCTTTTTCACCACCATCGCCTCCAAAACAAAAACCCTGATATGAATTTTTTCCAGTCTAACTCATCAGTCATGTCTACCCCTTACCTCCTTCCTGCTTCCTCAGAGGTCTGGAAACCAAGACTCTGCAAAAAAAAACCCAATCCCTTTATCAATAGAGCTTGTCAGCTGTGGGCTGTATAACTACATTTTCCTACTCTTTAGCAACAGATCTTAATATCTCTAAGAAAATGACTGCACAACTAAAAGCCTGTACTTTTCATCTATCCATAAATATGCAGCTGGCATCCTTATGGAATTTTCTATTATGCATATTCAGCCTAGCATTTTCAAATCTTCAGATGGTTTGTATTATTTCCTTTTATGGGAAAAAAAATTATAGAAAGAAATGGCTGCTCTCTTAATCCTCTGGATTTAGCTAATGTTAGTTTTGTAATTTGAATGGAAAAGCCTTTAATTTTTATTCACTCCTGTCTTCCCTGGTGTCCCAGAATCTGTGTGGTTGCTGGTAAAGAAAAAGTCTTTAGGAATTATTGAGCCTCTTCTTCAGCTAGGGCTTGTTGAAAACACAGGTTCCAGCCACCAGTTTAATGTTACATCCTAATTGTCGTTTCCTCAAAAAGGAAAATTACTTATCGAGTGTTAGATTTAATTATCATAGAATCACAGAATCTCTTGGTTGGAAAAGACCTTTGAGATCATCATCACCGTACCTTTCTGTTACTAAACCGTGTCCCTGAGCACTTCACCTACCAATCTTTTAAATACGTCTAGAGATGGAGACTCAACCACCTCCCTGGGCAGCAGTTCCAGTGTCTGGTAACCCTTGTGGTGAAGAATTTTTTCCTGATGTCTAATCTAAACCTTCCATGGTGCAGCCTGAGGCTATTTATTCTCGTCCTATCACCTGTCACTTGGGAGAAGAGTCCAACACCCACTTCACTACAACCTCCTTTCAGGGAGTTGTAAACAGTGATAAGGCCTCCCCTCAGCCTCCTTTTCTCCAGGCTAAACAACTCCTGTTCCCTCAGCCATCTCTCATAAGGCGTGTGCTCCAGCCCTTTCACCAGCTTCGCTTCCTTTCTCTGAAATCGTTCCAGCACCTCAATGTCCTTCTTGTAGTGAGGAGCCAAAACTGAACACAGTACTCAAAGTGCAGCCTCCCCAGTGCTGAGTGCAGGGGCACAATTGCTTCCCTGGTCCTGCTGGCCATGCTGTTCCTGATACAGACCAAGATGCCATTGGCCTTCTTGGCCACCTGGGCACACTACTGGCTCATATTCAGCCGGTTGTCAACCAACACCCCCAGGTCCTTCTCCACCAGGCAACTCTCCAGCCAGTATTCCCTAAGCCTCTAACATTGCATGGGATTATTTTGTCCCGAGTATAGGACTCAGCACTTGGCTTTATTGAACTTCATACTGTTGGTCTCAGCTCAGTGATCCAGCCTGTCCAGATCCCTCTGTAGAGCTTCCCTAACCTCAAGCAGATCGACACTTCCACCCAGCTTATTGTCATCCATGAAATTATTAAGGGTACACTCAAGCCCCTCATCCAGACCATTGATAAAGATATTGAACCGGACTGGACCCACTACTGAGCCCTTAGGAACACCACTAATTCCAACTGAGATTAACAGCATTTACCACCATTCTTTCATCCTAGCCATCCCAACAGTTTTTTACCCAACAGAGGGCATGCCCATCCAGGCCAATGGCAGCCAGGTTCTCAAGCAAAATAGTGTGAGAAACGGTGTCAAAGGCTTTACTAAAATTTTAATGATCCTAGTGATGCAATCAGAGGGATACAGAAAAAAATTGAGCTAGTTTATCAGTTTGTTCAAGTTTTAATCGTTTTTTTTTACTATTTTACGCTGTGTTGTCAAAACTCTTTCTTTCTGGAGATACTTGCATATTTAATTCTTGTGATTAAATTTTGCTCTTTTGCCTTCCTGAACTCTCAGAAAGTTGTGTTTGGCAGCAGCATGTCTCGTTGCTGGTGTTCCCTTCAGTAGCATAAGCAGAACAGTTCAGAAATGTTCTCCAAAACAATTTGATACAAAATATTTCTTTTTCCTCTAGACAGATAATTCTGTCTTATTAAGAGCCTGTCCCAGAATTTCATTAATGATTACCAAGGGAAAGAGGCATTGCCGAAATCTCTCCAACTATCTGAAAGACCGTATTTACTCAAAGATGATGAGTTACATTAGAACAATTTCTAACACTTAGGAATAATTTCCTAACACTATGCTGCTGATAGGATCTTTTTTAAAAGAAGAACCTAAGATATATTTTATATGGCAATCTGCACAGTTCAGTGTTGGTAAGGATCAATAACCCAACCAGAAATTAATAATCAATACAAATATTGCAGCTCAGAAGAAGTCATTAACCTTTTTTGTTTTCCATATAATGGGGCAGATAGTAACTGAACGCTTTTAAACAGCTATTTCATTTCCCTCTCATGGCCAACTGAAGCCAAAATAAATGAACAAACCTGTGTGTGTAAACCAGTGATTTATTTTTTTTAATTTGCTAGAAAAATCTGGATGCTTATGGATTCATCTAAATTCTGGCAAGATTTTATGAGGTACAGCAAAATTAGAGGATAACTCTGTTGCACCTGCTGTCTTCATTGGGAATGATTTGGAACATGAGCCACTGAAAGAAGGGCCACCTCATAGTCTTTGGATCAGGCTTGGAGTGGATTGTAAAACCTAAAAGTTAGATAAAACTATCCCACTCTTTCAAATGCCTAACCCAAGTAGAAGAATTCAAACCTGTAAGTTATCTCCTAGGCCTCTTACACAACAGAAGAATGGGATCCCCAAAAGGCAACATATTGAGTAGAACATCACCTAAACAGCTCACTTCTTAGTGAATAGATATATGGTGTGAGGTAGCATAAAAACCTAAGCATAGATATTTTTCTTTCAATATTGCCCCAATGAAGACTCATATAGGCAAGTAAAATTATTCCGACCATGGCCCTGAACTCTCTCCTGAAGGCAGGTGTCTATTTCCTTCTTTTTACTGGTTTGAATTGGCCACTGGAATAGGAAGCATGGCCATTAGAACAGGAAGATTATCTCCATTTCTGTTGGTGTGCCGTAGACTACAAGTTCCAGCACTGAATCAGGAAACAGTAAAGGAAGATTCGTTCTGATTCTTCTACAAGAAGATATTATGAACAAATACGATCATGAGGTAACCTGCAGAAACTGTATGTTTATGAGAAAGAGTATTTCTCTGTCTCAGCTATGTTTTCTGTTGCACTGTCTTCCTGGTTCCCAGTTTTCAGGTCTTTGTTTTATTTTAGAAGAGTACTGTTTGACAGAATATTGAACTAAATTGATTTTAACCTCTAATTGGATTATTATTTCACCATGCTGGGCTGAAAGAGATGTCAGTTTGCCTCCTTGCAGGCAGAGAAAAAAGCTGAAGCTGGTTTCTTCAGGAAGACTGAAATCCATCTCAGTTTTCATTAGTGAGCACTCTGAGGAGATGGAAAAAATCTTACTCCAGTATTTTTTAAAAAAGTGGAGACTGCGATTGCATTTTTGAGGAATTTTGATTTAGTTTCTGCTTATGTGTTTATAGAATATGGAATGAGCTATGTGGGAGATAAATGCAGATAGTCATATAGTTTCTTGATCCTGATTGGGTAAAAGTGATAAATTGGCAGGACAGTTTTGACTACGATGTCTCAAACAGAATGTTTTTCTGCTATATATTGAAGATAAAACAGGCATTTATATGGCATTTCTATTTTCAGGTTGATTTCCAATTTAAAACCACCTTCTGCATTACACTTTTACTGAGATCTGTAAAGCAGTATTCGAAATTATCTGTGAGTGCTCTTGATGACTTCCTATTTTAGTATTTGCTCATTATCCAATTTTGAGTATTGAGCCAGTAACACATTGTTTATGACAATGTCAGATGTTAAGGGTAGTTAAAACACTGGGGCCCAATTGCCTGCATATGCTGTATTAATTATTTTATATTTCTTTTTTTTTCTAAATCCTGGGATCAGAATATCAGCTATTTACACTCAGTTATAGAGTAAGTGATAACAGTAGAAATACTAAAACTGGCTAGGCTGCTAAAGGTTGCTGAGTTGTAAAAAATTCCTTGGTTAGAGCCAATGGAAAGTCTGTAGACTAATTCAACAATTGCATTGTTTGCTGGAAACTGCAAAGTTTGGTGACCAGTGAATTTGATGGATGGGAAATTACCATCATTAGGGATCTTGTGTAGTTATTTAGGCCCAGGGTTTTCCTGAAACATTTGCATGTCTAAGACAATTTCATCCAAGAGTGTGCAGGCATTTTATAAACGTCCATTTCCAAAAGCTAAGTTCCATGATTATAACTTTCTCAGGACTGCTGCAGGAATCTGAGAAGCTAATGTCATTTATTACTAGCTGTTATCAAAGCATAAGCTTAGTGGATGTCCTTTAATTATTTGCAAATAGATACATCTGTTTCCAAGTAACCAGGTGTGTTCAGTTCCCTATTAAAAAAACAAGTTGCCAACAACATACTAATGGTTGTCTTAAAAATGTTTTGTTAGTATGATTTAAACCTTTACATTATGAGACGACATTAACATATTATACGTGTGTTAAATGGCAACAAAATGAATAATATAGTCTGTACTCTTTGTTGCTTAAAGAACTCATTGTTGGTTTGTTAATAATTCCATTTAATTTTGAGCATTATGGACAGTCTTGGGGGAAACAGACTCTATAAAGTTGTTTGGGAATAGATTGCCCAAAGTTAAGGGGCATTCTGTTTTTCCTGTTTTCTGGTCTTTCTTCTGGAAGAGGAATGAAGCAACCATCAGCTAGGGGGCAGTGTCTGCAAGAAACTGGAAGAGAAATAACAGGCAGATGGAGTGCTTGACAGCAGAGTGAGGGAAAAGCTGGAAAGTTCAAAGGTTGAAGCATGAATAATATGACAGGACAGTTTGTTTTCAAAGTGCAAGGATAGGAATAGCTTGTTTTCCAATTGAGGCATAGCTTATACGTAATGTTAATTTGCTATTATATCTATTTTATCCATAACCTGGACGAATTTAAATGACATGAGAAAGAAAGTGAGCGGAACAAAAGATGAACATACATCTCCTTAGTGCTGTAAGGTTCATCCCAACCGACAGAAGTCATCTCTCTAATTACAGAGACAATTGCTAGATAGAAAACTATTACACATGAACTACTGATTTTGTACGATAATGGTGACAATCCCTGTCCTATTAAAAGCCCTTTTAATCTACTCCCTTACAGCTTTCTGTGTCTACATTATTGACATTTAATCACTTTGAATAAGAGAGTCTAGTACTGATAATTTAACAAAGTGACTTATAAAAGCTTACCTAGGCATATAACAAATTCTGAGACATTGCAAGACTAACTCCACATTTTTATTGCAGAGGAGATTTCTCATGAAGTCAAAGTGATGACTTTGTCTTTGAATGAGTATTCAGTCACTTTCTGAAAGTTTGGAGAGGAGGTAATCTCATAAAATCTTTATCAGTACCATATACCACGTTAACCCAATTTTTTTTTTATTTTGTTTTAAAGCAAACATTAACCCTGGACATTCTAGGCCCTAGTATTTCCAAAAAGGATAAGGAATTATCTGCCCTGAGGTAGAACAAAAGACTGAGATACACAACTGCATGAAACCTATGGGGAACTATTGGATAAAATAACATGTGTCAGTCATGAGTAGGTGATGTTTTGGCAACCAGATTGTGGCCTATACAGCTTTACTTTTCATAATTCACACTGTGAGGAAATCATCTATATATATCTGAATATAGTAGCTTTAATTAAACCTTTCCTGAAAGTGCCAGGATGACACTTACCATTTAAACGGTCTTTTCTTGTTGTTTAGTAAATAGGAGCATACCTTAGGATAGATACAGCTTTAGTAAATTTGCCCTATGACCAAATGAAGAGCATGAATTACTATCACAGATTAAAAAGCCTGTAGAAATTACTGTAAATTTTGTAGAATTTACTGTCTGTTAGCACCGATAAAACTGCTCTGTTTTCTCTATATAAAGAGGTGACTACACCTTTCACAGTGAAAGGCTTTTAAAAAAATGAAAAAGAAGACATTTCCCCCCTGGACCTTCCACCTGCTACTTTGGGTTTTTTTCATGTTTATACACTGTCCTCCTATGCACCCTAAATTTTACTTTATTTAGTCAGCCGTTCAACAAGTTATGTTCAGCCTCTTAAGAACAGATTTTTGTCTGCAAGACTAACATTCAAGAGGCAGGTCTGAAATGCCTGTTAGTCTGCTTTTCTAAGGAAATCTGGCATACAGAATTGCACAGTCCATCTGCCAGATTTTCAGTCTTTCAGTTCGTCTCCTGAAGGGAAATTTGTCTGCTGGCCAAGTGCAACCAAGATCAAAAGTACGGAATTACTTAAGATCACTGAAAATTGCTGATCGATAAAGTAGAAAGATAAGCATCACTGCAACCCCCTGACATAGTGACAACATAGTGAAACCAATAATCAGCTGACCTACTTGGCCTAATGACTAGCACGCATATAGTAGCTGTATAATTAAAACATATATATCTCCAAGGTGATCAAAACACATGCCACCTCTTCCCCAGCTGGTTGCTATGTGAATCAGATACATTTCACCTCAGAGAAGTGTTAATAATACAGAGGGGCTTAGAAGGTGTTTAGACAGCTGGAATTGTCACACGATACACATAAAGAATGTAAAAATTAAAACCAGAAGGCAAACAAACTTCAATTGTTTTGTTGCTCTTTAGTTCTAATATGCTTTCCAGAACTTTTTGGGAAAATCTGAGCTGCAAATAGCTTTACTGTATCCGAGTAAGAAGGAAAGTTGTCTCTGCCCATCTTCCACCAGTTAAGAATCACAACAGTTATCTGAGGATATGTATGTGTCATCCATTTTATTATTTGCCCTTTTGTGTCTCCTGTTGATTGTTTCTGAAATTTGGAACTCAATCGTTATGAAAAATAAGAGAAGCAATCATATTCATCGTAGAGAATGCCTACGCATGCAAGAATGTTTACCTGTGCCAGTAGCTGGATTTAAAGAGTATTTGCTTACAGAGTGGCAAGGCATATTAGCATCCCTTTACAAGAAGTGGAGCAGCAGATTATAATACCAAAATAAAACAGAATGGCTGCTCCCTATTTTTTTTGAAAGTGAAGACTTTAGATCCATGATCATCAGCCCACTTTCGCAACAGCCTTCCAGTTTCTATAGTAATTTTTAATACAGAGATTTCCTTCTTCCCTTCTTAGCTAAAATTTAAGGAATTCTACCAAACTCATTATGTAGTTCAGATGCTGTGTTTTTGTCAGATTCCTGTTCCTTGTGGGTTTTCTGCTCTGGTCTTACCTTAGGTGCCAGCTCTGACCTTATTACAGTTCCTTGTACCTGTCCAAGGATCCTTTACTGGCACTTCTCTTTGGCTCCATTTTTCATCTGAAAATATGTCCTAGTGCCATAGTGCTTAGTACTGTAGGCTCTCCAACGTTTTGCCTGACACAGCATTTGCCTTCAACTAAATCCTTCAGTAGTTCATATAGACCCACATATTTTTTCTGGAGTCTGAGTCTGGTTACATCCCTGAGAAGCCACTTTTGTTGGAATACTCAGTATTCAGGTTATGGGTCCTGGCCTGTCCAACTATCTATCTGACTTAAGCCTGAGCTTTGACTGGTCGTCATTACTGAGAAGGGACAAAAATCTCATTTCCTGATCAGGACCACAGACATTATGGGAAGGATTCAAGCTATGCTGAACATATGGCTTGAAATAAATGAAAAATAACACAAGGTTAGATATAGAAAATAAATTGAATAGAAAAGGATAAGGTATCAGTGTATGGGGATCCTACAATATTTGCTTTATTTCCTTTATAAATGGAAGGAGAGAGGAAGAGAGTTGGTTTTCATACTCAATCCACAGTTTTACATTAAAAAGGCAGCTACTCTGTGTGGTATATTTCATTTTTGCCTTTGAAGATTTCCTGGTGATCTAATTTATTTATGACATTTCTGCAATGTTCTTAAATACAATAGATTGTTCAGAATGTTGTTATTGTTGGTGACATCAGTGGTTTTAATTGTGAACATAAATAAACATACAAATAATAAATGTAAAATGACATATTGCTATATTTGGTATATGGCTTTGCTAAACAAGAAACCTGCTTTTCCTTTTTTTAGAATTTGTAAATCTGTGTGTGGGAAGAAATCACCTTCTTCATTGTAAATACAAACAAGAGAAAAAAATCAATGATTTCCGCTGACTTTCAAATTGCTGCAGACATCTACAAAGTGCATAACTTTTGAATCTGAACCAAACATAATACAAAAAGACTGGAAAAAAGAATCATTCTGCTCATAAAAGTCATGATGATATCCCAAGCAGTGAGAGGAACAAGGAGTTGAACCTGGCTCTTATTTTACAGTTTTCCAAGACTTCTAATTTTTTTTTCCTGATAGATGCTGCATTTCTTGAAAAAGTTTTGGCTGTTTTCAGTTCAATGGGTAAATTATTTTATTCATATGTGTAAACACAATAGCTAGAAGATAGACAGCCATTAAACAAGGTCCATGTATTCTAAAGTTTACCTTTAAAGAGCATCAAATATTATCTCATTGGTCCATTTTAAATGGAAAATAGCTATTGAGTTTTGTTTGCTTTTAACATTATACTTGGAATATAGAATTGTTACACAGTATACCTGGATTCATTATTTCATTATTAAAATTGATCTAGTGTTGAAAAGTAGTTATGTCATGTCTGTCATTTCCTTATTTTCATTAGAAAAGTCATATTTTTACTTAATCACAAGAAACTGCTCTGGAGAACACTTTTGTATATGAGGGAGCAAATTAGATGCAGCTGAAACCCCTATTGTGTAGCAGTGATGTCTCTTCCAGTTCTGTATTGAGTGCTATAAGAAGTGGCGTCCAAGAAAACTTACAGAGCAGAGGCAATTAAGATTGAAACTGAAAAAAAGTTGAAAATTATCAGGTAAAACATTGCAAGGTCAGGATGTCAAGCACATCAAGGAATGTTAATAGAGACAAGGAACTCTGAATACTCACTATAGGGGAATTTTTTGGCATTTAAGAATAACATGTATGAAAACATTTTGAAGCATTACATGCTTATTGGGACTTTTTCAAATCTTCTCAAAAATACTTGGTGAACTAAATCATCAGCAAATGACCCGTAGAAATAAAAGCTGCAGGGAAAGAAAACTGTCTGTGTCTACATTGTTTCCACAGTATTAACAGCACGAACACAACACTATGTAATTGCTTGTTAGGGGAGCATTTTATAAAGTAACCTTTCTATGTGAACGTTCAAAGTAAGGGACTAGGATTCCTAAGGACACATAAGATAGATAGAAACTCTCTTTCTTTTTGCTGGAGGATAAGCCGGGTTTATTTTCTGTTATTATTGTTTTATATACTACAAAAGCCAAACAAACAGTCCCCTGAATTTCGCTTGCAAGGATCTTAGTGTATCTGTGTTAGTTTTGGCTCCCCTCAATCTGTAAAGTAGACTTTTTCAATTTTCCTCACCCACCAAACCCTGCAGAAAAAGCCTCTTCCAAATGCAGAATAGCTAAACACTTAGAGATTAAGATAATTCTGTGCATTGAGTGAAAACCAGCCAAAGTTTTCCTCCTAAGACTGACATTCTTATCAACATATATTTAATTGATGACGTAAAGCGGAGCTACTCCAACAGAGAACATTATACAAAGCTAGTTCTACAGCACGTTGACCACATGGGATTTCAGAAGACTGAGCAGGATTTTCTAATATGATATAGATAAAATAAATATTTTCCTCTCATTTGACCAGAAATCTCATTCTCCGTCTGAGAAAACAACGTGATGCAGGTTTAGAGAAACTTTCAGTTTGAGACAGGAGTTTCTAAAATAAAAAAAAGGATAAACATAACCGAAAAACTTCCTTCAGATAAGTCCTACAAGCTGTAATCTGCATAAAGATTCAGAAAATATTTTTTATCTTAGTATTTTAAAAGATTTTCATGTGTGTTTGTAAATTCAATCATTTCTTTACATTTCTGAAGCCCAGATGATGCATATAACATGAGGTATGTGCTATAATACATTTTAGTATGCAGGACATGATAATAGCAGTCAAACCAGTCAAAAGAATATAATATTTGATTTCAAGTTTGTTAAGAAGGTGTTTGTTCCATGGAAAATCCTTTCACCTTCAAAGAATGCCTTAAAACTGCTATGACTGTCATAACTATGGTCCTGTTGCATTTCAGAAACTAAAATGCTTTACCTTGTGAATACCTTCATTCCAGGAATAAAAAGTTTTACAAAATAGATTGAGGATATAAGAAAAAATGAAATCAGCTATGTATTAAGTAATTCTTTTTAGACCATTATTGAGAACAAAACCCAACATTTCATTGTGGGGTCCTATGCATGTGACCCCAGAGTTAGATCAAGGGATATTAAAAAATAAACCCCAAACCAACAAACTAAAAAATCCTCCCAAAACCATCAACAACTTGCAGTACTAAACACACTCTATTTGGAAATTTTAACCACTTTTTTTTCATTGAATTTTGAATCCTTGCAAGAAAAACTTACTCTGTAACATACATAGCCTACTTGGAGATCTGTGATCACAAACAACTTAGGGGATGACTAAGAAGAAAGGGAATTCAATTTAATATGATGATTATAATTCGGAAAAAAACCAAAAAATACACATCAGAGGCACGCGCTCAGTGTTTACAACATGTTGAGGCACAGATCTGTAACACAGAATTCAGGAATGAGTCATAACAGTTAAACATCCAGCGATAGGTTTTGTAAGCCTAACATCAAAATCTTAGTCTGATAATAAAACCTGGATTCTAATTTTATAGATGTAAAGACTAGTCATAAAACTCTAATTTGACTCCAGTGTTAGATCTTTCTCAAACTCACTGATTTTACAAGAAGAGATTCAGATTTGCTCTAATATTTGATTAAAAATCCGGAGTTTCTAAATTAGGAATCTTACATCAAGACTCTTGTGTCAAACTCATGCTTGTGAAGTACAGCAATGAGATGTGCTAAGCATTGTTTATCTCATGGGGAGAATTAAGGATCTGTATCAGGATTCTATTTATTTCTTGTAAGGTAAGAAAAACATCGTTTTAGCTCATGTGAGATCGTTAAAAATTCTTCTGTTTATTCTGTTTAATAAAATGAAAAGAGAAATAGCAATGCAATCCCAGGAGGTTCTAGAGAAAGGCTATCTGTGTTCAAACCTCTGGACAATACTTTGCATACTCCGTGCCAATGTGTGGTAAAAAGTATATAGACGTGCAAGTTGGCTCTTCTGAGGTGCTCTTTTCAAGACCCAACAGTGTCGTACTCTCTACAAGTAGCATGACAAACTGTAGATAAATTAGATGCAGAGCAATACCACAACATCACAGAGTACTGCAAGTTCTTTACCTCATGTCATTACATTGAAGGTAATTACTTCCATCAGCTATTCAAAACATTACAGCACAGCTCTCTAGGCTTCTACCACGCCTGAATAAAGCATTGCAATTTTAGACAGTGCAAAAGAAGTGCAAAACAAATCTGACTGATAGTTCACAAGATTTCAGCATGCATTGCACTTTGTGCCACATTCATTAATGCATCCATGGTGCAGCACATCAATCATTAAACTATGCATAAGAACAAATCTAGGGCTAATAATCTTCTTTAGCTTCACCTAGAAAAGTTATCAGAGGGCACAGATCTATATTATGGGACTATTGCAGCAGAATTCACCTCCTGATTTTGGAAACTGAGTTGGAAAGAATCCCAGACTGACCTAAAAATCACAGAACCATGGAATCACAGAATTGCTTGGTTTGGAAGGGACCATTTAAGACCACCTAGTCCAGTTCCCCTGCCACAAACAGAGACATCTTTCACTAGATGCAGTTGCTGATAGCCTCATCCAACCTGGTTTCGAACATTTCCAGGGATGAGGCATCCTCAGATTCTCTTGGCAACCTGTTCCAGTGTCTCACCACTCTCATGACCAGAGTCCACCCTTAGGTGCTTTGTGCCCTGGATCCTCACCATCTCAAAGGCCCTGGGCTTTGAGATGCATAGATGTCCTTCCTGCACTGAGAGACTGAGAGGACATAGAGAGTTCCAGGCGCAGCCATCAAAGTACCAAATAAGAGATGAGGAAAGTAATTTTACTATTATTTTTTCTTGGTTTATTGGTTTTTGTATTTGTTTTGGGTTTATTTTAATTATTATTACTATAATTATTTTAAATTGTTTACTGCCCAGTCTTGAAAACAACTCCTAATGAAGCATCTAGAAGGGACCTTAATGCTGAAGACCATAATTTCTTCCAATAAGGATTATTCCGGTTTCCCCAGCACAGTAGCCAGCAGAAGCCGGATAATCTCATTACCTTTTCTTGGAGCTTGAAGCAGAAGTGTTCACATCCCTTCAGGAGAGGCATGGGTAAGGGAGGGAGTGGGAGGTAAGAAAGAAAGGCTTATACCATCCCTAGTGAACAACAAAATAAATGCTGATTGCTGGGAGATGTTATAGGTGAGCCCACAGGATGGCAGTCCACAGAGGCTGGACCTTCTGGCTAATGGGAGATGCAGAGATTGAGCCAATGGTAAAGTGCTGACCAGATGCTCCTGTAACATCATTGCCGTGGTGTCATGGAGGGTAGCCCTGCTACAGTGTAGTGGTTCCAGGTGAGCCAAACTGGAGGAGGGTCCATTTCCATCAGTTCTTTCTGACATTCAAGTGGATTCACTTCCATAGGTTCCACGCCATCAGCCATGTGAACTATGACCATTGCTACCATGCAAGCTGATGGGCGTGCCCCCTCTGATGCACCATGGAAAGGTGAGTAGCCATCCACCTTGCTGCTCTGGGACTTCTTGCTACAAATCATCCTTGGAATTCAAGGGCCTCAAAGCCCAGTGAACTGTGGGCCAACTGCTGGTGTCCCTGTATTTATAGAGCCCAGAACAGAGGTCAGTGAAGTAACTTGTGACAGTGGAAGGCCACTGTGATAGCAATGCATGTGGTTGATTATGGCTGCTTTGAAAGATGGGAGCCCCGTGGCCTGAAAGATGCCCTAATGTGGGAAAAGGAGGATGGTTAGGTGGGGTGAGGGTCCCTTTCATGGAGATTTCTCCCTTGTGCCATTCTGTACATTGGGCATGGGAACTGCCCTCCACAGAGCTCTGGGTTCAGCCTCCTCCTCATACCATGCCTGGGCTCCCCTTGACAAGGTGGGAGCAAGAGCGATTGACCTTGTCCTGGCTCCCTGCAAGTGGTGTATCCCCCTGTGCTTGGCAGTGGCTGCAAAAAGACAAAGAATCCAGACATTCTGCAAGGTGAAAAAGGAGGCTCAGTTGGCCCGCACAATGTCTGCCAGTACTCAATAAAACAATTGCTGATTGCCAAGTGTTGCATGAGCCCTTCTTCCCTGGCCCTGCCCCTAGAACGTGGAGAGGTGCCCTCTTTTCTGCATGGAGCCCTAAAGGAGAGGGAAGGAGAGGTCCTGGCATGCTTTGGGCTGTGGTGTCAGTGTGACATGAGAAGCATATTGGAGAGCATATTCTTTGCAAGTGAATATCTTAAAAAGTAACAACAGTTAGGTCCTAGAACAAACTTGAACTGTTGCATATTGCCAAGAGTTATCATCTAGGGATGGCTGTAGGGGGAGTTATGAGAGACCACAGATACTGATTTGTCCTGCAGGCATTGTTATTGGACTAGCTACAGCCCTAATATTGTTTGACAGCTGTAGTATGCCTGTCTCCATTTCTATCAACCTAAACTTGTGTTTTCACATGGATCATGGCCTCATGAGCTTTCATGCAGAGACATAGTGTTACAAGACTGCCATTTCATCCTGCAAATTTTGGAGTTATTAACAAATATTATTATTAGTAAAACGGCTGAATTTTTACCCCCTATATGGACTACACAAAGCTTAGATTTTTGCCCTGTATAGACAAAATCTCATAAAAATTGCTGTCTTCACTCCCTGGCACATTTCCCTCAGACTGTGACACTGCTGCAGCTGTGAAGAAGAGAAGGAGGGAAATAAACACATTTGTTTTCTTAACAAGCAACTACAACAGGCATGGAAAAATGTGGATTTTTACCTGTGCTCTATCCTCTGCAAAGAGCTCAAGTGAAGGAGTCAGACATGTGTCTCTGGTTGCCCAGATCCTTGGATCTGAAAGCAACTTTCTTCCTAACATGAGAATCTCCTAAAACTGCACTGCTATCTCTAGCATCCCAAAGAAGAGACTGTATAAGAAATAACTTTAGTTCGCTACTGCAAACTACTTTTCTCATCCAAACACCATCCCTGTTTGTGAAGAAAAAACTATCACATATGAATTAAGCTCACAGATTATTATTGTTTTCTCTAGCATATTCTTCCCCCTTGGCTAAAAAGAAATGTAACTGTGGCAAAAGTCCCAGGTGCTGTAACACTGTTTGTGCGCTCCTTCTAATTCCATTCATCAAAGCTGTCCTCATAAATAAGAAGCTGGCAGCCCAATAAATTTTTAAATTTAATTTTCAGTTATGTTTCTATTTGGTGGATGAATACCAAGATTTAGTCTAATGAAAGCAGACTAATAATTTTGATTTCACGTAAAGGGTAACATATTGGAAATATTCTTCATAACTATAATTTGATCTATGCTACTGGTAATATGATCTCTTCTAGCACCGGGTTGTAAGCAAATAGTGGTTGAAAATGTCCAGGTAACTAAATCCATTCATTAACTGTCTTTATGTATTTTTGAGACAGCACTCGCAAGTGAATTATTGTTTAGTTCCTGGAATGTTTCAGGTGATAGTTTTCTTAATGAATATACATCTCCACTTGCTTTTGAATGGTAGAATTTATTAACTTCTTACATCCGCTTTTCCCCCTTTATGGCTTCTAAATTCGAGGGAAGGATAAAATTTTTCTGTTTGTTAGTTGTTTTGAAAGATAGCCGTTGTTTTGAAAGATAGCCATTGTTTTATTTGTAATGCCTTATAGTAAATGCTGGACTTAATATTGTCTTTGCTCATTAACTTCATGACTCAACTCTTGTCCTCAAAATACTTACATTACCAAGAAAATCCCTCTATCTTTATAAGGCAACAAAAGCAACAGAAATACTAAATAAATCCAAGGAAATTTTCCAAGTACCCCTTATGAAGAGACAACGACACTAGAAGGAAAAGGGAGGTCTTATTCCCGGATTTAATGGAAAAGAGGGAAGGAAACACTGTGCAAATAGTAAGAAGCTGTCAGCAGTGGAGGAAGCTGTCTCCCTGGGGGGAGAGGTACGTACACACTGCACAAGATGGCTTTTATAGACATGAAGTAGTTACATAATATGATGAAATACAGAGAGGCAGAGCTCTAGGGCACAATCATTCTCTACTTGGAAAATGCTCGTTCATGCAAAAACCACTTCCAAACAGCAAATTAACCCAACAGGAATAGAAATTGCAGCTGTAAAGAAAAAAATGCCGTACTCAGCATTAAGGTTATTCTAACTGATAACTCTGTGTGTGAGGAGTGTTTTTATTCAGCTCCAGATTCTGCATCCATTCAAAGAAGTAAGAAATGCATCCTTAAAACAGGCTTGAGAAAACACAGGGGAGATTTCTCTCTTTTAAATTTTTTTGTCATTTTTTATTTTTAACTTGATTTCCTCAAGGTATAATATTTATTGTCCATTCACCCATTCACCTGTTTCACACACTTTCCCTCTCCAAAAATTTTGAGACCTATGTGCTGTTTTTAATCAAATTTGAAGTCTTACAACTCTGTGTAAATTTATGGGCCAAGCAGAAGAGACCTACCCTTCTGCTGGAGAGCAGACTGCCAGTCTCACTGGTTATATACTTCGTGATTTTTATATATGAAATTTGATAAATATTCATAACCTCCACGCACTCTATTGAGGTGGAATAGATCACTTAATGACTAAGATTTTGAGTATGATCACGAGGGGAGAAAAATTCAGAAAATACTTCCGTAGAAGGGTAATCTGTTTATATGCTTTATATATAAACTTTATATGGTTTAGTGTTATATGCTTATTTTTGAAGCATTCGCATTATTTAGAGTTTCCAGGACCAAAAAGAAAATGTGCTGCAGGTGTACAACCGATCACAAAGAAATATATGAGGTGAAGTGGAGAGGGCAATGTCAAATTGTAGTTTCTCGAACATATTTCCAATCACAGATAAGTGTTGGTCCCTCAGCAGCACATCTAGACATCAAAGCAAGTCCTTTCAGAAACGGTTTCTCTAATTCTGTTTGCCCTCCTTTTTGATTTCATATAACACAGTGTCTGTTCTTAGCTTTAGGTGACTACCTTGAATCTGCTTAGTTTTCTTACACAACTTTATTTTTCATGCTTTTTGATTCCATTTGTACTTTGAGGTATGCTTCATATGTCTCATTTTTATATGTTCTTCTCTCACTTCTCATCTCATTTGCCCAATGAACCACACTATCCCACAGTAACTATTCTTTTATTAATACTTAAATGATTAATATTATTTTTTAATGATTCGTAGGTAATACACAGCTATAAAACATTACAATTACATATTTGATATTTTATTACAAAAATTTTAACATAATGTAGACCATCTAATGAGAATGAGAGAAGCTAAAAATTCATTGTTTATAAAAAGTAACTTCTCTTTGCCAACTATCAGTGTTTAATGTGCTAATTTCTATTTCTTATTTCTGCATCAACATGTTCTGTCTTTATCAAAACATTGCACGGTTGTAAAGGTGAAAATCCTAATCAGTCAGACCTGAACTGTTTTCTAATTATGACTCTAATTAAGAAGTTTTAGGGTCATAGAAAGTGACATATGACTGTCCTGGATGTCCCTAGGAAAAAGTAGTAGATATGAAATCAGGAGAGCCACTGTTATGTATATGTCAATAAAAATCCAAGAACACATTAAAAAAAGAAAAGAGCAAGCCACTGTAACTGGAGTATTGAATAATGAAACAAACCCATCTCACTTCTAAAGATAAATGATGGTTAGGAACATAAACTATAATAAAATCCATAGGTCAGTCTAACCACCTGATAAAATGCTGTTACTTGAAATATTCGTTTCCATTACTGCTTTACCACTTTACTTACATTATGACTTGTTCGCAAACTGAGTTTGATTTCTGTACCCCAATAACATGCAAAATAAGATTTCCTAATTAAATGAATGAAAGCCTTTCTCAAGTGTCCATCTTATACCTTTCCTTTAAATTACTCATTTTTTAAATGCTCTAGTGGCTTTTAGCTACATGATCTGGTTCATAAGGGTACTTAATCTCTGAAATAACACGTGATTATGCAGCTGTTGATGAAAGGTGTTCTTCTGAAAATGAATGCAGATAGTTGGATGATTTACAGTAGTCAGCAGAAGCCTCACTGTCTCAAGTTGCAAGTGAGCAAGAAAAATGTTGTAGAAGATTAGTAAAAGGTGAAATTGCCTTCTGTTTCTACCCAATTAATTGAAAATAAGACATGTCTTAAAGCCAACAGATCTTAAATTTATAACACATTCATACCTCCGGACTCCTTGGAGTGACAGCATCTTATAGAGTAATTTTTTTAGCTTACGTTTTTCTCACATCCAGTAATACAGACTATATAGTACTTACACTATGGAGATGCACCTTAAGGCAGTCTTTACTTTGCTAATGAGATCTAACCTAGTTTTGCTTAAGGAAAGTAAGTTTTTCAGTCTGACTTCACCATTACTGCAATTCATAGTACCAAACTATGCACACTTTAGAAGTTATTTGTGTTGTTTCTCATTAATATGAATATTACTCCAGCACAAACAGATTTTACAGTCCTTGATAATCTCCATACGTCCAAGAGACCCAGACCAAATTGGCTGAAAATTAATGTTGGAACGTTCCTCCTTCATTTGAGAAGCAGCCAAAAGGTTTCATTTTTGTTGCATAACTCACTAATATTATACTACAAGTGGTGAAATAAACTGTGGGATATACTGACCTGGCAAACATCCAAAGCATTGTGTTTTCATTCTGATTTTTTTTTTCGCTCATCCAAAGTCTTGTCAGTCATCACTTTTAGCTTTCTCTTTTATGCCATACTTCAGAAACGATGTCATTCTGAGCATAATTAAACCACAACTGAAATTTAAAGTCCCAGTAACATTACTTTTGGCACTGAGTCATGCAGAGATAAGATCTTCTTTGGAATAAAAGGAGGAAATTCTCAGTGACTGCTTATGCACAAATGAATTTTTTACGCTTCAGTCAGATCTCAGGATCTGTATACAAGGTACTGAAAAATGCAATAATAATTAAATTCAAGAGAATAGATAACAAACTAAGTAGATGTAACAAGAAGGCCTCTAACAGTTACCATGGCAATATTCAAATTTTCTGGCACTAAACATAATATATTATCATTCATTTTAGATGCCAGTATAAGTCCATTATGGTAGTATTGGGGTATAATCTGCATTCTTGGACAAGAGTTTGCAGTTAGTTTTAACTGAGGGCACAGAGCGATTTGATGGAGATCTGGTAATTTTGCTGGTCTGATCAGTAGGAAGCAAGCTGCCACCAATAATGTTGCCAGGGTTAGTTCTGTATGCTCTCTTTTCATCCATGAAATGCAGTAACAGTGCCTTGCAACTGCGGTCTGAGAGTTCATAGGAAAAAGCAGAAACACAGGAGGTTCTTCAGCAATGCAAGAGCCATTGTGTTACTGGAGCCTTATGAGACTGAATACAGTTATAATAACCTAAATATAACCCTCCCTTAAGGTAAACCCAGCCTTAAATCAACAGAAAACAATGTTTCCAGAGCAAACCTAAAAGATCGCTTATGATTTTCTTGTTGCAGTTCAGGGCACACTTATACTGACTTCAGTGGGATCAGATTTTCTTGATGAGTCCTTCTATGACAGGCTTTCATATCAACACATTAGATTTGTGTACCAGCTAGATTTTTTGTTGTATTTTTTTTTCTTGAGGCGTAACATAGGACACCACATTATAAATATACAAAACTAGATGCAACAGAGGGTATTCACTCCTTTGAAATCATCCACTTCACTGAGGAAGCTTGCATAGCTCTAGAGAAAGCAAAGTACGTGAGAAAGAAAGAGATAGGGAGAGAAGGACCGGTGCTGTGAGATGCAGAGCATGTTCAACCTCCCTGACATGCAGCTGCATTTAGGAGTAGGCAGGCTTTTCAGGATCAAATACAGTCACAATTGCTGCATGGACACATGATAGAGTGAAATTTGTGCAACTAACTTTGTGGAGCAGGGCTCTTTAGTAAGCCTGCCTGTAAAAGGCGAAGTTTTACATTTGTCTGGGACCATGACAGAAAGGATCAAAACAAATGGGATTTCTAATTTCCAGAGAACTTATTTAAAGTTCAATAAATGTTCAAAGAACAGAGCTTGATGCATTTGGGCTGTTTCACTCTTTAAGCTTGATGTTGGCAGTTTCTCAGTGTTTGTTGATGGCTGTAGCTCTCTGGTGATCTGCCAAACATAAATATTGTGTAAAACATTCCTTGAAAGTCCACTGAACAGAAGGTTCTAGTTCATTTTATATAGTTAATTTATTGGTATCTACATGCTATTATTTTTTTTTTCAAAAAATGTGGAGATTAATGTGAGGTTGAATGAGAAGAAAATATGTTCCACCTAAATTTCTTTATCATTTGTGTCTGTACAGTGGAATCAGTTTTATTAACCTTGATTAATATTTAATATCGTGCTACTTCATCAATCTTTGTTATTCTTGCACCCCATAGGAGTGGAGTTTCAATTGCTATATATCACCTCATCATAATGTTATATCTAATTTAATCTAGAGACAAGTGTACGAACTTAACCTATTACTTTTTTTTATCCCTGCAGAGAATTAGCATTTAGATTTCATCCAGCTAGGCAGCCAGTACCATCTGAATAATTACCTGAACTGCTTAAGCCTCCTGTGCTGATGAGTTGATGGAAAACCTTGGAAGACTGTATTTACTTATGGTACTTTCAGCACTCATTATCTGAGAAATCCTAGTCCCATTACAGTAGCTGTGACTTCAGGATTTTAGTCAGCTTGAAGAGGCTAAGGACAGGCTTTTATTCTGCACCTGAAGTACATTTTGTGTTAGAAAACAGTAATTTAAAAGTCTTTTACTGTCCCAAACTCCAGGTTTGGCCTCTGTTAAGATGTGGCTGCAAACTGACAGTCCTTTTCTTAGCTGAAACACTTCTGTCCTTGCTAATCATAGCAACAACTGAGATCAAGTCAGAAGAATTGCTTACAGGAATGTAGCAAGCTGAACTTTTGGAAGTACAAAAAGTACGTGGAAAATGTTTGATATTTCTGAGCTGTAATCTTAAAGACTGTTGGAAATACAGAAAAAAGTAGCTAGCAAAGGAAAAGACTGACATTTTCACTGTTTCTGGGAACTTTGTGTTGAGAATCAGATTTTGTTACTCCAATCATATCTTCTGATTTACTAGGGGATAAAAACAAACTTCAAATGTCTGCTACAAATACTGTCCATTGGTACAAATCGCCCTCTACTCATCACTCAGTTGAGTCATACCACCCTTTTAATGTTTGCTTCATTGCACATGTTGGATGACAGCACTGGCCTTCTGGACAAGGCTGCTTAAAATGGAGTTGAAAAAAATCTGCAAGTTAGGCTGAGGTGCAATGATTTGTCACCAACAAGTTGACCTGTTAAGTCAAAGCTGGCATCTGCTCTCAGAGGATTTATTGGTGGGAACAGTATCAAAGGGCTAGCCAAACAGTCTTTAGGAGACTGGCAGTGATTTTATTGCTGGAAGTACTACTTTTCTGGCTCATATAACACTGAGGGTATTTAAAGTGTGTAATTTGTTCTTGTTATCAGAGCCAGTGAAAATATCAACTATGAATAAATTACATGAAAAATTCTGGCAGTTTGCACCCCCTTCAAAAAAAGTATTTTTTCTTTTTCTCCAGCCAATAAACTCAGTGTGTATGTACATATATAATTAATCTGCCTGATTCACTGGTAGCACTTTGCTACAAAATTGTTTTGGAGTCATTCAGTGCTACAAGAGAATCAATATCTTTATTCTCGCTTGTGCAACTCATGGTTTATTTTAAAGGAATATGCATTTTAGGTGAGGTTTTTCAAAACCAGCAGAAGCAGTCTGGTTTTCCAGTTGTGTTGTTGGAAGTACAGAGCAGTATACAGAGCTGGCAAATATTTAAGGATGCTTTCCACAGAGTGAAAGAGCACTCAGTCCCCAGATATAGGAAATCAGACAGGGAAGGGAAGACACCAGTGTGGTTGAGTTGAGACTTGCTGGTCAAACTGAAAAAAAAAGAGGGAACTGCACAGACAGTGCAAGCAGGGACAGGTATCCTGGGAAGAGTATAGGGGTGTTGCCCGGTTGTGTAGGGATGGGGTCAGGAAGGCTATGGCAAGAGAAGCAAAGAATAATAAGAAGAGCTTCTCTAGGTGCATCAACCTGAAAAGGAAGGTTAAAGAAAATGTACCCCCACTGATGAATGAAAATGGTGATCTCATGTCAACAGATGAAGGGGAGACTGAGGTACTCAACAACATTTTTGCCTGTCTTCATTGGCAACAGCTCTCCTCACTCCTCTAGGGTCAAGAAAACAACAAGATGGGGACCAGTGGGGTAGAGTCCTCCCGCTGTAGGGGAAGATCAGGTTCATGGCCACCTGAGAAACCTGAACATATACAAGTCTATGGGACCTGATGAGATGCATCCCAGAGTTCTAAGGCAATTGACTGGTGTGGTTGCCATAATAATTGAAAAGTCACGGCAGCCAGTGGAAGTCCCTTGTGGCTGGAAGAAAGGCAACATTGTGCCCATTTTTAAAAAGGATTCAAAGCAGGACCCTAGGAACAACCTACCTGTCAGCCTCACCTCTGCCTGGGAAGATCATGGAACAGATCCTCCTAGAAGCTATGCTAAAGCACAAGGAGTACAGGGAGGTAATTAGAGACAGCAAACATGGTTTCTTCAAGGGAAAGTCCTGTTTAACCAACATAGTGGCTTTCTATGATGGAGTGACCATGTCAGCAGACACAGGAGAAGCAATGGATGTAATCTATCTGGACTTCTGCAAAGCTTTTGACACAGTCCCGCACAGCATTCCTGCTCTCTAAATTGGAGGGATATGGATTTGATGGGTGGACTGTTTGGTGGATAAGGAATTGGTTGGATGGTCGCATTCAGAGAGCAGTGGTAAATGGTTCAATGTCCAGATGGAGATCTGTGACAAGTGGTGGCCCTCAGGGGTCCATACTGGGACCAGTGTTGTTTAAAATTTTTCTTGAGGATATCAGCAGTGAGATCAATGAGTGCACCCTCAACAAGTTGCAAATGACACCAGGCTGAGTGGTGCAGGTCTCATGCCAGGACAGGATGTCATCCAGGGGGACCTGGACAAGCTGGAGAAATGGGTCTGTGAGAACCTCATGAGGTTCAACAAGGCCAGATGCAAGGTCTTACACCTGGGTTGGAGCAATCCACAGTTTCAATACAGGATGGGGGACGATGAGATTGAGAGCATCCCTGCAGAGAAGGACTTGGTGTGCTGATTGATAAGAGGTTCGACATGAGCTTGCAATGTGTACTTACAGTCCAGACGGCCAACTGTGTCCTGGGCTGCATTAAAAGAAGCATGACCAGCAGGTCAAGGGAGGCGATTCTTCCCCTCTATTCTGCTCTTGTGAGATGCCACCTGGAGTATTGTGTCCAGTTCTGGAATCCCTGACACAAGAGGAATATGGAACTGTTGGAGCAGGTCCAGAGGAAGGCTACAAAGATGATCAAAAAGCTGGAGCACCCATGCCATGAACATAGACTGAGAGAATTTGGTTGTTCAGCCTGGAGAAGAGACGGCTCCAGGGGATCTCATAGTGGTCTTCCAGTACCTAAAGGGAGCCAACAAGAAAGCTGGGGAGGGACTTTTTGCAAGGGCTTGTAGTGATAGGACGAGGGGGAACTGGAAGGAGGGAAATTTAGATTAGAAATTAGGAAGAAATTCTTTACAATGAGGGCACTGGGACATTGGCACAAGCTGCCCAGGGAGGCTGTGGATGCCCCCTCAAGAGTTCAAGGAAGTGTACAAGGCCTGGTTAGATGGGGCCTTGAGCAGCCTGGTCTGGTGGGAGGTGTCCCTGCCCGTGGCAGAGGACTTGGAACTGGATGATCTTTAAGGTCCCTTCCATCCCAAACCATTCTACCAGTCTAGGTAAAATCACTGTGCAGTTCTCCAGGAGCACTATTTCATGGTAAGTTTTTCTTATTCCCACATTTTACATTCCTTATCTTACAGAATCATAGAATATTAGAGCTTGGAATGGACCTCTGGAAATTATCTAGTCGAACCCCTCTGCTAAAACAGGTTCATCTAGAGCAGGTTGCACAGGAACATGGCCAGTTGGGATCTGAATATCTCCAGAGAAGGAGACTCTACCACCTCCTTGGGAAGCCTGTTCCAGTACTCTGTCACCCTCATCATAAAGAAGTTTTTCCTCATGTTAAGGTGGAACTTTTTCACCCATTTTTCACCCATTGCCCCTTGTCCTGTTGCTGGACACTGCTGAAAAAAGTCCAGTCCCATCCTCTTGACACCTGTGCCTTAGATATTTATAAGCATTGATAAGGTCCCTTCTCAGTCTCTCTTCTCCAGGTAAAACAGACTGATTTGCCTCATCCTCTTCTCGTAAGACGGATGCTCTAGTTTCCTGATGATCTTTGTGTCCCTCTGCTGGACTCACTCCAGTAGTTCCTCGTCCTTCTTGTGCTGGGGATGCCAGAGTTGGGTGCACTATTCCAGATCCGGCCTCAACAAGACCAACTAGAGGGAAAGGATAAATTCCCTTGACCTGCTCGCTACACTCTTCTTGATGCACCCCAGGATGCCATTGATCACCTTGGCCACAAAAGCACATTGGTAGCTTGAAGGTCAAATTTTGAAATCAAAAGTGGTAAAAGTTTGGATTTTTCAGAGTGATAATAGAAACTTTTCATAGAGAGTAATATTTTCTAAAACACATTTTAAGATTACGAAATGTTACAAAAGAGTTATATTTTTATATGGTAAACTTTCTTCATGACAGATTCAGTCCAGCATAGGAAAAAGCAGGGATTCATAAAAGGGACACTGCTCCACTATTTAAAAAAATGCTTATCACTTAATTCGATGTGTTGCTTGTTACACAGAAGCAGACATCTCAGTGGAGCAGAGGAGGTTTTAAAAATTACTTGTTTCACCTAAAGCAAGTCTAAAATAACATTTCATAGCTTCTGTCTGATTCAGATGAAATTACTATCTTTCTGTTCTTTGTAGCCCTCTGGAAGAGTGAACGCATCCTATACAGCTGTCCTGTGTTACAACAGTCTGCATTCAAGAAAGACCAACTGTATTGCTGCTTCTGGAGAGAAGGAGAATTTTTTTTTTCCTCTGAATTACTGGAATGATGGATGTATGTTGGGTACCAGATCACTAGGCACACTCTTTCACTCTTTATGTCTTTAATATTCTGGGGCAAAGCAAATGATGTTACCAAGTACCTCCATGCATACTTATAATTATATGAAAACATCTTTTGATCTGTGCAGCACCTGTACGTGGAGTGCATATGTGTACATTTGTGCATATACAAATACATTTGTAAATTCTGAAAATGTCATCCCTAATTAGAACACATTTAAAAGGAAAATTGTGTTTTTCCCTAGAGTTTAAATGCTAATTAAATCTGAACTTTCAGATATGTTGTCCTTAATCTTTACTGGAGAAGGAAAATAAGAGCTTACTGATGATAGGAAAAAAGACACCTTAAGAGCCTGCAATATTTAATAGATATCTCCAAAACAGAAGTTCTTGTGTGCAAACAGGCTGCTGACCCTTTATAGCCCACTAATTAGAGTAAAGGTGAAATGTAAGTATTTTCTAGTACTCTTTGGCAAGATCAGGCTACTTTATCTTCTATTTATCTTGTAAACCTTGGCATGGATTTCTTGGATATGCCATTCACAAGTTGATTTTGCTTTGTTTATTATTGATAGTTACAGCTGGCTGCTGCATTTAGGAAAGTCCTGACATTGATGCTGCCTACTTGAGGGCAGGGGAAGGATCCCAAATAACTGTATATACTGACTGGAAGCTGCTAAAAAGATCATCAGGAATAGACTAACATCAACAAGACAGCATATCTCCAGTTATTTCAAATCAAAATCACTTTCATTAGTTGCTCGAAATAATTGGGTCCTATTTCTCATAAGTACTAGGCTATAAACAACAATACTGAAGTAGATGTGTAACAGAATTTGAGAAAGATAAACAAAGTAAATCGACACTAAATACAGTTGGGTGTGTAATACAAAGGACAGAACTGTCCATGCATACCTCATTGCTATATGAATTAAGTGACGTTGGATTCTGAAGCTCTCTACTTAGACAAACCTGCAAGAGTGAGTGATAACCATGCGATGCAGGATTATTTGGCTTAGACTTCCTGATTCCCTTCAGATAAACACCACTGAACCATTATTAGATCCTGTATTCCAATTGCAAGAGGGCCTTAGTCTTAAATAATTTAAAAATGTAGATATTGTCTGTGTCATGACCTAAACCAAACATATCAAATACAAAATTAAGTTTAAAAAAATTATTCCAAATGTTGTATGTAGTCTCTTTGGGACTCTTCTAGTATCACTATTGATTTATTCAGTAATATATTAACAGACTAGCCAGATACATCTTTGAATAAGTATGTATTTTAACAGTTTTTAGTGTCATGTTGTTTATTCATATATTGCTTAAAATTTCAGATTTCCTTCTTTTCATTTTTTGTTCATTTTAAAACATTGCTGAAAATTCACAGAAGTAATGTGTGAAATTGATAAATGAGACTATTACTGTCCTTTGTTGTACGCTAATGAATTCATTAACAGTTGTTCAGTTATTATCAAGGGTATTCTTCAGTTGTTAGATTAGAAAGATTTTTATCTTATTCTTACAGTGAATCTACTCATTACACATCCAACAATAAGCAGATGATTTCTCCTGCAGAAAAATAATCTCAAGACCCCAAAACACAACCACAAAATGTTCTTGTAATTTTCTTGACTCTGATGTGTCTTTGTTTAAGCTCTTCAGTTTCTTTTTTGAGAGGGTTTCTGGAATATCATGATGTAATATGTCAACAACTGTAGGAAGGAATGATAATATCAAAGCTCTACTTGTAACAAGCAGCATAAACACCAAGATATGGTTTTCCCAGTTCTATCATTCATTAAATAATCTTTTTAAGGCATAGAATAAAATAGACATCTGTTCTACTCTTATAGATTTACCTACCCTTCCTTTAATTAGTGATTAAATTGCTTATTCTGTAGAGGACACTGCTTTTTGTTGCTTACAGAATATCAACAGTCAATAATGAAAGTGTTCTTTAAAGATAGATCTCATTTTGCCAAAAAAACCTAGAACTCTTTTGAAATTCAGTCATTAATTAATGATAACTGATGTCATATCTACTTGTTAACATCTTATAAGTACAGTTCTCTGTTTCACCTGATGGACCACTATTTCGTCGCTATTTTTATTCATGCTGTCTTTAGATTTATAACTCCTTCTACCTATGAGCTCTTTAGAGATATGGGCTTGTTATATAATTCAAAGGAACTTGGTACTCTTATGTCTTGCTTCCTCGTTGAATCTTGTCCAGTTTTATGAATTACAGATGACCTTAGTAGATGCCATGATAGGTGAAATTTATAATACAGGTTATATTCCAAAAATTTTCTTTCTAGAAGGATAATTTGTGTATTATATGAATGAGAAATGCAAACTGAAGAAACAGAAATGTCTTACAGAATTTTGTTTACAACACCTTTCAAGTCTGTAAGGATAGTGTGAGGAATCACGACAGTGGCTGAAGTATATATTTGAAAACCTGTGAGATAAACCCATAATGTGGGGTGAATAAGACTCACATTACCAGGCTTGCATGTGCTCTCATTCTTGCTAGTGTAAAATCATTCTCTAGACTGTTCTGTTTTCTCTGTTCCTGTGACACAGGAAAGATATGTACCCTTAGTCTATAACTAGATCAAATGGTAAATGTCGTAATCTTGTAAATTACCTCATGAGTGTGAAAAGAAAAGGAAACTGAGGATTTAGGAGTCATTATCTGTCTTGATAACACTTAGCATGGCTAAATGTAATCTGAGATAATGGCCAGAATGTTAAAAACATGTTTGAGTAAAACCTGTCTCCTCCCTTGCAGCACCTACTTACAGCATAGAAAAATCAGCTACAGCCCCTTTCCCTGGTAGCAATATTCTTTTCTCTCATTCTGAGAAAATTCCAAGGCTTCTGCTAGCTAGAGGAACAAAAAGTAATCCCATAAGCATACAGTGTGGAGATACACCACATATGTACATTGGTCACCCCTGCTAGTTATTCACTCGTTCCCACACTAACACCAAAGGGAGCATTTGAAGATCAGAAGGAGCTTCCTACCCTGTGAGTAAATCCTATGCATTGTGGAAAGCAGGTTCTTCCTGTACTTTACTTCCTCCTATGTTATGCAGAACCCACCATGGGAAGTGACACAAAGCCATTTGTTGCTTGCTGCGAGGTGATTTAAAACATAACCAGTGGAAAGTATTCAAGCAGTGTGAAGGAATGAACAGCGAATTCTGGATTATGAGTAAGTGACAGAAAAATAAGGTTATTTCTAGAGAACAGCTGCAGAGCTGAGATCATCTGATTAAATTATTTGTTCGAGACTTAAGGAAGCCAGGATCTTTAACCATGATTAAAAAATGCCCATTTCTATAGCTTATTTTGACTTTCTGGATTCTGTGTCTTCTATAAAAGAGAAGCTACCACTCAGATGAAAGTGATGGGCTAAGGCAGAAATTATAGGGGGAGGCTTCTGTGGTTGTGTTATGTGCGCAGACAGATGAAAGGGCCAGAGAAGTTGCTTTTGCCTTAAAGAGATCTAGGAGCTGAGCATAAAAGATTATGGCTTCCCAAATAAGATGGGTCAAGTGTGTAGGATAGATCTTCAGGGATTTTTGAAAGCAGAATGCTGGGGCCTGGCAAGTCAGAAAGGGTACTCTGGAAAGAACAAATAATCTTTGAGCTCCTAACATAAAAAATTGTCTGGAAGTGTTCACAAAAATGATCCATGTTCTTTAGGTATATTTGCTGCAAACTTAGATATGCTCTCCAATAAATTTTCAATAAAGATAAGATCATAAAGGGTAAATTTTCAACCTTCATGTGCAATTGATATTTTATTTTAATCTCATATATAGTGAAAAAATATAAAACATGTGGGGCACAAGAGCTCCAAAGCCATTTTTCTCTATGCCAGATCTTAGATAAACAAATCACACAAGCATCTAGCTTCATTGTTCCAGTTAAGATCAGACATGATGAATTATTTTATATAAACGTGATGAGACAAAACTAAATATAAATTTCTAACATAGTCAATAAATTTTTCTCTAGCGCAATTTTTCAAGAAATCCTGACTCAAGCAAGGACAACAATGGAATATATATGTATTTTTAATTTCTAATGCCATTTATTTTTTTCTCCATTTAAAGGATTCAGTGTTTCATCAGTTCTATAATTGCACTTTTCCAGTCAAGAACTAAAATTATATTACACAAAATTATATATCTTCTTGAGTAATTGTGGCAGACAGATGACACGCAAAACTGTCAACAATGTACAAATTGAAAATAACAAAAAAAAAGTTATGTATGTTCCAACAAACAAATTCTAAAGAATAACTATTTGCTTATGGACATTCCATCATTAGAAAACATATGCTAATTTCACTAATTATTCTCATATAGATATATCTTTTTCCTTCTCTGCTGTAAATAACATGAACAATGTCTATACAAGCAACTAAAATGTGATTTAAAAGCTGTGCAGTGTGTTTCTCTTTGAATGGGTACTAAGGGGGCTCCATCTATTTTAAATTTCTATTTTTCTGTCTTTAAAGGTGTTTCTTGTCCACAACCTTATAAATTTTTAAAATCTTATATTATTAGGATGTTAGTCTTGGTGTGATCATGTCCTATGGACGTCTTGTCAGTGGTAGTATCCAGGTATAATTTCTTTCTAACATCCTTTAAAATTATCAAGCATTACTGCCAATTGCAAGGTTGTTAATGAAACTGGGATTTTTAAGAAAGAAAAATCTTTCTTTGCAGAAATGTAACCATGACTGCCATGGTGCAGTTTGAGACTCTCAAATCTATTGTGTCTTCAAAGGGCTCCACACAAAATGATAAAGAATAGTTATTGGATTATGAAGGTGGAAAAAAAGTACTGACGGAACCAAAGTGAGTGTTAGTCCCCTTTAACAGTAGCATCATTGGCTTTGTCCTATTTTCTACAGTCATTATGCTAACGTGGTCATTTTTTTCCTTAACGCCTTTCATGACTACCAATGCTCATAGCCGTAAATAAATTCATGCACTAGAATAATCACACTAAGCACAAATAGTCTATCTTGCAGTAGATCCTGGGTCAAGGGAGAGATGATAGGCTGTAAATGCAGTCCCTCAAACCCATGTGCACAGGGATGCTGCTACCAATGCAATGGCCAACACCTCTACTTCCTTTATGATTTCTTGTCTCTGCCTGGCATGGATGTAGAAAACAGAATATGGCAGACATGTAGGGAATAATGGCTGAGGTGGTGAAGAAATACCTTGCTTGTTATATATCATTAAAGGAGAGCTAGGGAGCTCCCAGGAGGGAAGCATATAAGTGAGCATACCAGACAGGTCTTTGCATTCATAATTCCCAAAGCCTCTCTATGTGAAGACAAAAATACAGCCTGTTCCCTAACAGGTTGTTGTTATATTACACTGGCTTATTTTTGAAAAAAATTTACCAGCAGATTGATGAAAATATTGCTCTCAAGCCTGTTTTCCAAGGGAAGAGATAGCCTAGCTTTATGTCACAATTTTAGTCCAATACCATTTTAAAACACCCAGTCCAGCAGTACAATAATGGAAATAATTTTGTCCTTTTGTAGTCAAGATTGTTGTAGGCTCTTCTGAAATCCTTGTTACTTGCAAGTCTTTCTCATTCAATTTTTTTAATTGTTTACAGTTTCTGAGGTGAAATGTGTGACATTTTCATTCTTGTTTCCTTAGTGCTTTGTAAGCCCGCATGTTCACACAACAGCAATTTTCTAAATGTTTCTGTTTCCCATGGACCTTTCTGAACCTAAAGAAACTTAAGAAAAAAATGTTTGAAATTTGATGAGTTTTCATCCTCGTTACCCTTTTTGTAACATAAATTTAATCCCCAAAATATTTGTTTAGATGTAGTTATGACAAATTTTCTCTCTTTTCAATTAGTCCTTTTTCCAAATGTTTGATGTGTTGAAAATTACTCTGATTTGTTTCGCATTGAAACTGTCACTATTTCTATTGGCTGTATATAAATCTTTTCTTTTCAAATACATATTTCAAAGCACTCTGAGTGGTTTCTTTAAAGTGCAAAATTATTTAAACTTCCTCTAGTTTAAATAACTTCCTCTAGTTCTCACCCAGCTTTAAAAAAAAATGTCTTTTCAGACTTTGCATCTAAGTTAGAAATTCATGCCCATGTTAACGGAAGCATAAGAAACTGCTTTAAGCTTTCCAAACAAAGTTGCAGTGAGGCAGAAACGTTTTGTTGTGCCCTCAGCAGGATTGGATTTCATTCTAAGCACCAGAGACCTTAGAGCACTTTGAAGACTTGCCACAGTTTGCCATTAATCCTTGTGTTTCTGCTTCATAGTTTTCATATCCTCTGTAAATTTATTATCTGTATTTCTCCTTCTATATGCCAGGGTCAATAAAATTTATTGGAGAAGTACGCTATTTTACAAGCTAGAAATATCACATCGGGTAGAATAATTCCATGAGATTTGGAAACGCTTATGAGACCTCTATTTCTGTGTATATATAGCAGGAGTGTCTGCTGAGTGACAAATGCCAACAACTCTCTCACAGCAATATATTGGGTTGACAGTAAACTAGTCACAGAATCTCTGGAGAGATTGAATAACAGGTTCTCATCATGCGGCAAATGGGATTTGCCCCGGCAGGAGAGCAGTCTTGTCATCAGAGGTCAAACTTGCACCCCGTTTAATTCAATGTAGAAATAAATGTTGAGTATGACAAGCAGAATTGGGCTCGATGTCTAACTATTGATTCTACTTGACATTCAATTATTAAGACTTAAATAAATTCCATACAAGAAAATATAAGCACAACCAATTTGGGATAATTTTATTCTACTATCTTCTCTTTGTCCATATTTGTAAAAATATTTATTTTACTCCATTATGGTTAACCTCTTAAGTCACAGGTTTTGTTAGAAGTCAGCTGATAAACAGCACTCCCTTTCTGCTTGGCCCAAAAGAGAAATGGGATTATAACATTAATAGTACTCGTTGTCTTCCTCTATGGAAGTTACCAGAAATTTAACACCATTACTTAACCACAGTACCACACAGGAACAGATTTTTTTCTTTTGAGGGACAAAAATCATCATTTAGTGTTTAAAATGTATTTGTTTAATAAGAGCAAATGTCGGGCAAAATGATGAAAATATGTAAATAGTTACTTGCTATAATAAGATATGTTAAAACTCTCTGAAGTGAGTTAGACTTTTTATCACTTAATTGTGCTCTAATATAACCCATAAAAACTGGCTTAGACATTTACAATGACTTGAGAGGAGTATATGCTATATTCAATAACCCCTGTCAAATAAAGTTACAAACCTAATTAAGCAAAAAAATCCATAAAAAATGTTACAGAGAGCTAATGAGTGGCTTGCATTTTTACAATAGCAATAGTATATTATAAAAAAAGTATTAGCTGTTATAGTAAGGCTGGGGTAGCTGTGCTGATAAATTAGTCAATATGCCATTTCATGACTAACTTTAATCACTTGGAGTTGCAGATATGTGCTTGGTTTAGAATTTGTGCTATTATTCTTAAATTCAACGAAAAAAAGGTTAATCTAAGTATCTGCCAATATTTATAAGAAATTAATAGTAAAAAAATATTTAGACTTTCCTGTTAAAATGGTTGTTCTCAACACCACTAGCATGTCTGGCTGAGAGAGATGCTAGCAAGTTGGTACTGAAATCACCACTTTTGTATCATCATGTCAACATTTTTTAACAAGTGTTAACTAAAATGGTACATTTATGTAATATCTTAGTTTTAGAAATACGACGTTAGTGTCACTCCTGTGCTCTGATATGAATAAGTCAGGAATATGTCTAAACCTTAGTTGAAAATATTAATTTAGTCAAAGGCAGAGCATTAGTTAGGATTCTCTCACTCCCCTCTCTTATCCCCCAGCTTCTGAGATTTAATGACTAGATGGGATAGTTTTCTGCTCCTTTTTCTTTCTTTGTTTTAGGAAAAACTATTAATTATGGGTTGTTTCTTGTTGCAGGCTAATCACGTTCAACAGTGTGCACCTCCTGTTTATATCCCTGGCACACAGGGAACTGCAAACGCTGCAGATCAAGGATTGCTCATTTCTAACACTAGTCTGTCTAATGATTTTAGGAGAGCTGGAGAGTAATTCCAGAGGCCTAAAGGGTGACAGTGTGTTTGGGGCTAGTTAGCAAGGGAAGGAGGAATATGGTTGCAGGCAGGCAGAGAATCACAAGCAGCCCTGAAGATTACCTATTCTCACATCAGAGCAGGACTTCATCATTAAATGACAATTGTGTTATCGCAGTTTAGACCAGCAAATATCTGTGATTAAAGCTCTGTATTGTTCAGACTGACACAGTGCTGTCTTTCCTAAAATACTATTATTTCAGAGGTTATTTTATGTTAATCCTATGCCTTTAAGGCACTGTTAATGGAAGAAAGGACACCAAGCTATAAATTAAAAAGCTGTAAAAATGAATCTGTCACATACCTTATGGTATGTCTATTCCTGAAACGCTTTTAACAGTGAGAAAGAGCCAGGTGGCTTTTTATTTCTACAAGGTAAACATTATATGCAGCTGTTTTAGTTTGTGTTCTTAAATATATGTATGTGACTTGTAGCTGTTGTAGTATGCTTAATTATTACACTTTATACCTCTGCAGCACACTCCGAGACAAAATATAAATTCCCTTACAGGAATTAATAAATTAGTCTAAACCACTGCAACCTGACAAAGAAGCACTATATTCTTCTTGAAAAAGAATCTGTGATAGCTATAACATTAAAATAAATAGTAAAGAGTTGGTTTATTCATTGTTCTCATCAATGGAAAAAAGTTACTAAACATTATATGCAAGTTTTATTTATATCTCTCTTAGAGGAAGGTCCTGCATTCTCTCATAAATGTCGTAGGTGAATATTAAACTTATGCAGAAAGGTCACAAAGGTTTCAAGATTTTTTTTTGAATCTCAAAGAAAATCTTGTATAGGAGCTAACAAATATGTAGAATTGCTTATGTGAAGAAGAAAGAACTACAGAAGTTGAGACCAAGTTGGGGAAGTGCAGCCAAAATATTTTATTTTATAAATGTATTTCTATATAAATTTTCCCCATAGTGTCACATCAGTTACAAATTTTATATTTTTTTCTTTTCCTTCAGTACATTCTCTCTCTTTCCCACCCAATTTAGTGTGGTAAGATTCTATAGGAAACTAAATTTGTGAGTTTTTGTTGCATTATACTTCTTTACACTTATTTACTTGTATAAAGTGACACTGTTTAAAAGCATGGGTGTTGAGAGTCAGTCATCCCATAGCCTACACCACCACACTGCTTTTGATGTTGTGGAGCTTGAAGTATGGGACCTAATAGGAAACAGAGCATTGGAAATCAGCAACTAAGGTCGTTCCTGGTTAAGTGTGTCCACAAGTAGTACAATTACATTGCAAATGATTATCAGAACTTATTTTAGAGATGATTTGTGAGTTATACCCACAAAAAGTGTGGATATATACCAGATATATTACTATGCCAGTTGTATTGCTATGTTTAAATACATTAGGGCAAACGAGGTAGGTTGCAGATTCAATTGCTGACCCAGGCACTTCATGTGGTGCTTTACTGAAACTAAAAAAATGCCTGCCATTATCATTGATGTCTAGAAGAGACACTGTGACACACCCTCTGTGAAAATATGGATACACCAGATCTTCTCTTATTTATAGCTACAGGAACTAATCTGTCAGGGATTCAAATAACTCCATACTACTCTAATCTTAATTCTTCCATACACTGGCTTGTAAAGATCATGGTAGTAGATGAAAGATTTTATGGGTTTACCATGGTAGTAACTCTGAATTTCAATGTTTATCATCTCATCAAGGATTAGCAAGATTGATGTAAAATTACTTGAGGTCTTATTGGGTAGTAAAAGAAGAAAATGTCCTCAAATTATTTGAAGATATTTTACATACGGGAAAATGTGGGGTAGTTGCATTAGCTTTCCTCCTTCTCCTTTTCCTCTCCCTCTCCCTCTCCCTTTCCCTTTTCCTTTCCCTCAACTTAAGACATTTAGGAACACCTGTCCACTGTTGAATGGTCCATGGAAAAATATTTTATGCATTTCAATGTTTCTGTCTCTAGCCCATGTTACCCACTTAAGATATATCTTACAGTGCTACCACATGGACTCTCGCATTTTGAAAACGCGTTTTGCTTATGAGAAAAATGATGTAAACAAATTATTCATGTTTATAGACTGAGAACAGATATTCTCTTCTTATACTGTTACATGTCCTTTCTTTATGTGGTCTAAATATTAAAACCAATGTATTTTTATAGTCTTTCAGACAGTAAGATTGCAAAGTTTCTTCTAGTTATTTTCTGTCAAGATTCTTATACTTGGTATTAGCACAGAACATCTTTACAAAGAATATGGCATATTCTTATATTATTTAAATTTTATCTATCCAAAACCATTTCTGAATCTAAAGTCTATCTGTACATTTTGCAGTTATTTACTGTTGTCTAAGGGACCAATAGTTCAGGAATTTATACAAACAGGCAAATTCACAACTTGGTTGCCAGATGCTCTAACAATACTTTGCTTTTGCTGCACGAAAACTAACTCCATGCTCCCTATGGAGATGTTTTAAAGGTTTGTAAAGGGATCACAAGCATCAGGAACTCCACATAATTAGAAATAAGGGATGTATAAAGACTGAGAGAGAACAAATAAGTTAAGACAGGTGGAAGATGAAACACATCCTCAGAAAGAGTGATGAGGATCACCACCTAAACTATTTCACTTTTGCATTTTTGCTTTTCTGATCTGCATTGTTTTAGTTTACAGATTCCCTCACAGGTCTGTATCAATTTTCTTAGTGAAATAGGGGTACAGTCACACGGCCATGCTGCATTAACCTAGGCCTTCATTAGTCAGCTAAACTCCTGGACATTACAGCTAAGAGTTGAAAATTGGACATGTAGATTTGGCAGTTAGGGACATTATTTAGTGGTGGACTTGGCATTGTTAGATTAATCGTTGGACTCTATTATCTTAAAGGTCTTCTCTAACCTAAATGATTCTGTGATTCTGCAATTACACACTAGCACTATAGCCCATTTCTCGGTCTTGTTTACATTGCCAAAATATATGTAGCCAGCTGTCTGCCAACACTGTAGCTTTCCATAAAGTCATTTTATCTGTAGGATAATGAATCAGATAGAAAATCAATACCACATTTCAAATATGGCCTCGTTAGTGCCCTTCTTTAGTGTTGGAAAAAAAAAATATCCAGCAGGTTTCTCACCATTTGTCTTCTCACTTCATGGAATTATATTTTCCTTACATTACTGCCTTTACTACTGTGTTGAATTTGATTCTAGCCACTAACCCTATAATTCTGAGCTTTGCAATTTATAGTTATGATCTTTGACTGGCAATCTCTTTATTTGTCCCGTAGACTTATTAATTCACTTCTGTGCCTCTGAGTTGTGTAAGTTGTTTACTCATCCCTCACTCTTTCTGCAGAGTTGCTGTGGACTTTATGGCGCTTACCGAGTCACAGTGAGTGGAAGATCTGTAAGAGAACAGTACTGTTTACTCATACGATTTTTTTCACCTCTTCAGATAACTTATTATTTCTGTTCACAAATACACTCTGCCTCTGATCTCCTCAGTCCTGTTTTTTTCTTTTCTTCTGCTACAGAGGTTTATGTCATTTTCTCTTTCTTGCTCTCTAAGACAGCGGAATCATTTCCTTTGAAGTGATTCTGGATTAAAACAATTTGCACCTGTCTCTTCATTTTTGTCAGTCATGCATTGCCAAGTCTACCCTGCCATCTCTTTTTTTTCTCAGCCCAGTTGGGTTTTTCAGTTTGTTTGTTTTATGGTGATGCACCAGAAGTTCAATAGAGGAACCAGATATGGACTGCAAATAACTTCTTTTTTATGTGAAGCGGGCCTCATTAGCAGTCATGTTGCACAGTACTGTTGATGATCTTCTACAACAATAAGAAAGAACCAGAAAAAATGGTGGGAGCCTGGTACTGATGAGAAAGGATAACAGTGAAAAATAAGGCATTGCCATCAGGGAAATTTTATGCAGAAACATCAGTATAAACAGCTTTCTCCTTATTTTTTTAGATGACTGTGTAATATCTTGTGGTACCTATCTTACACAGGTAAATCTGCAAAACCAGCTATTGAAAACTGAAACTTAAATAGCAATACTCAGATTACTCATTTCTTAGTCTCAACTAGAAACCTTCACTTTTGCCTTCCTCTTTCTTCTCTTTGTTTTTCACTCTCACAATTTTCAACATTTTTGAAGTCTTTATTTTTTTTCTATATTTTATAATATATCTTCTCTGATTTTCAGTAGATCTACAGGCAGAAAAGCAAGGACAATAAAATCGGCTTTCTTGGTCATCTTACTTTATCCTACATTTCCATGTCATGAACATGTCCAAAATGTACAATGCTTATGGAAACTGCGTGTTCCCTACATTACTTGGCTTCAAAGTAACTGTTAAGTGTAAGAGACCCAGACAGACAATCATGCAGTGGAACATGGAAAGAGACAATATAACAGACTTCCTGAACCCAATGACGTCCCAGGTCAAATTATTGGAACAGCTATATACGAGACGGGAAAGACTTCTGAGCTGTAGGGTCTATTGTAAAAGTGAAAGCAGGTAAGTCCTTCATCCAGGATAATGCTGAATTAACTTCTTTTTATTTTATTTTGTCTTAGAAAATGAAATTTTATTGATCTCAAAGACTTTTTAGCTATAATTGGCTGAATTTAGTGGGGGTTATGTATTTGTTTCCTCATTAATTTAAATTAAATCAGATTCTTCATCTAGGAAGCACATCATTTTTATTTGTGAATTTTTAAGTCATACATTAGGGTATCTTTTAGTCATGTATGATCGACAGTCTCGTTCCTCATCTAAGTTCCTATGAGCCATTTTTTAAAAAGTTCTCTCTTCAGACTGCTGTTATTATGGCATCGTTTCTGAGTTAACTCATCCTTTTCAATCTAAAACTACTCAGTATCGATGTTTGGATGTACTGCACCTGAAAATTCAGAATATCATTGGCAATTTCATAGGAAAAAATTTTATTTGGAAATGTACATAAATTAATATGTCTTCAAGTATCATAAATCAGTGAAGTTCCATATAGCTCATAAATACAATTAAATTGTTAAAGGTGTAATCTGTCTTCTCTAATTGTGTTATTCTGACTGTATCTCATTACCTTTTTTTTTTTTTTTTTTTTTTTTAAAGTCCAGAAAGTAAATATGTAATGATCTAAACACTTCCTTTATGGCACTGTTTTGTTTCATAAAGCAACTATTGTAGCAAACATTTCTCACGATCTTCCTTCCAACCTGAACCATTTGAGTATGCAGATACTGGAAGTGAAACTTGACTACACTGAAGTCCATCAGAAATTCAGCTTGAAACTACAATGACAGTTTTCTCGCTTTTCTTAGCTAACTCACAGTATGAGCTTTTTAGTGATGGTAAACTCTTTACAGGTATTTATTATAATATTTCAAAGTATCCATCGGGACTGGTAAAAGGAGTTGTATTTTGCTGAGAGTGCACTCAGAGTGCTGCAATAATTTTTGGCTGACTAAAGGCACGATTTCTCTTCCGGCATTTTTGCACATTGTAAAAATCCAGTTCTTTTATGTGTGTGCACAGCCAGGAATTATATGGAATAAAACAATATTTGATATGAGAAGAGTGATACAGTAGCTGCTGTGTTACTAAATGGTTGTTTATATAACACTGTGATGAACTCAGTCTTTTTTATTTAAGAAGAACAATAAGATTAAAATAATAATGACCTTACAATTTAATTTTTTAGCATTGAGTTTCCAACTGTGTATTATTGCTGCTTTTGAGATTCCTTCATACTAATTTCTTCTAATAAAGGAATTGTTGTCCTTTTGTTTCCTTCCATAGAAATACACATGCCTACCACGTTAAATATCCATTGTGCCTTCTAGATAGTGTTTGTCAAATTCATTACTTGGCAATTATTTCACAATTTATTTACATAACTTACAGTGTTTCTAATCTTTTATCTTTGAAAACAAACTTACGTTTTTTTCTTTTTTTTTTCCCTACTGTCACAAGTGTTTTGGTGCTTCACCTTTATACAGCCACTGTGTGGAATGCTGTTTGTTGTCCTATAGAATCCATTTTTTGTCACATGTCACAATGCAATCAAGAAACGAATCGGTTTTGTTGCACAACAGAATTGCAGAGCAGACTGTAACAGCAACTTTTAAAATTTTTGTTCAGCTTGTGCAACACCCATTCTTTGACACTTTTTGGTTTTCCATTTTGGCGCAAATTTTGAAAAACAGTTGAATGGTTAATGTTTCATTCTTCTGCAACTTCTTGAATTGTTTTGCATAGGTTCATTTCAATAATGGTCCTTAATTTTTTGTCTAACACTGAAAGACATTTATGACCCTCCTCATCTTCAAAACTCATATTTCCCTTACAAATTTTTTGAAACCAATGTCAAATTATATGTTCATTAATGACACCTTGGCCAAATGCTCTGTTGATGTTGCTAACAGCTTTCACTGCTTCATGTCACTTTTGAACTCATAGAACAAAATCACTTAGATTTGTTTTTTTATCTTTAATTTGACAGCGTAGCATACAAAAAGTATAAACAATGAAAACAAAAACATTAGCATAAATATGTATAGTGAATTTAATGCTTTAACATGGTATACTACATGAACTCAGTTAAATAAAATGTGAAACCAAAATAAGTACCACAGTTTACGACAAAAATGGCAATTGTATTTTCACCAAACTAATATATAGCAATCAGAGAAGGAAAAGCTAAATAAGTCAGAAAAGATAAATAAGTCATCTTTCTTCTATCTGTGGTAGTTTCTCCAGTGTTTTAATATCAAGTTTTTAGGTAATTGGTTATATTTTAATTTGTAAAGATATTTCACTACAATTATGATCACAATTAGGTAATTTGGGTTATTTTTCTTTTTTTTAATTCAAAATACACCATTAAGGCATAAATACAGAAGAATAAAATTTCCTATTTCTTCATATGTCCAATAACATGTCAAATTACAAATCAATAAGGTAATTAATATTTGGACCTTTGTTATTGTTGTTATTGTTCATTTCCCTACGTACTCTGTAATTCAGAGTAATTCTTCTAAAGACTCCAATATAAGAATTGATGACCATGAAGAACACATAATAATCAAGGTCCAAGGAAAGAACACGTACAGTATACTCACTGCATTAAAAAAATTGCTAGAGTTATGAACTGCCTTTTTTAGAACACAGTGCTATTTCTATAGATAACACTTGGGAGACAGAAACTAAAATGCTGATAGTTTTGTGTCCTTTTTACATTTCCTGTGTTACTGATTTAAATTTTTAAACTGTGCATTAGTCTTCACTAAATCTGTCAATACAAGGAAATAAAAAAGTCAATAGAGAAGGCACAGAAACTTTGATAAATAACCTGCTTTTTAACACACTTTTTTCGAGCTGTTTCACTGGGCACATTTTAAGTTGTATTTTTCAAACAGATTTTTCTTACTATTATTGATACTTGCTCAGAAATACCCTGTTCTCTATCAATGTTTAATTTATTACAGAGAAATTTATTTGACTGATTCTGTTCAAAACAAGCAATGATTAAAGTAGCTCTGATGTCAATTACACCAAAATGAGCATAAACAATACTTTTCAAAACTTGTTAAAGTGTCAGATATAGGGAATTCAACTAAGATGCCATGAAAAAAAAAATTATTTCAGTGGAACCTCAGCACTTTCTTTATATTTTGCATTATTAGTGCACCTAAAGTACATTTCCCATGGATTTGAGTGAGTGAAGAATGGTTGAAAAAATCTTGGAGCAATAAAAATCATTGGTTCAACCCATGCAATCCAAGGATTACACACATTGTAGGACTGAATCTATCAGAGGGTTCCTCACGTCAATCTGCTTTTACAGTGTTTGTGGCAGTGGGAAAGAACATGTGTGTTTATAAACAATCACATCAACAGGAACAAATTAAAAGAAAACTTCATTTACTTGTTGGGAACCAAAGTAGGTCTCTAAAGTCACCTAGAAGCAAATTTGACCTCAGCAAGTTTAGCATTGTAGGGATAATGTCTTACAGTCAATGTCTTGCAGTGGACACCCATGTACTAACCTATGGGAGCAGGCAAATTATTGCAGAAGTACTCCATGAGATTATTTGTCTAGATAGGTAGATAGACACATTGTAATAAAAAATACCACCATCAGCTGATATGTACAAAAATAGATGCCACTTTTTGCGTCATTATCCACGAATTATCACATAAAATAAAATTGCAGGTTTTTATTGAAATTAGCCTCCAGCACGCAGCTTTTTCTCATGCAGATCGTAACAATTTCCAGGGGAGATTTCAACAGCAGCTGCTACTTCTAATAATGTAAGCAAGGAAGGAAGATGCTTTTGACAGTGAATGCAAATGATTAGTTCAGGATGTAATTTGTATCTCAGAATTGTTTTGATAGCTCAGCATATTCTTGGGTATTTATGAAATAACAGTCTTTTCAACTTCAAATAAGTCCTGTTTATCTTGGAGTTACAAAAATGATATCATGCAAAATTCAACATTGCCACTACTCAGATATCAAAACTTACTAACCAACAAAATACTTAAAACAGAAATTCAAACTCAAACTTTTACTTAAATCATCTCTTAAATATTCACAGATGCATGCGACTAAGAAAAGCATACAAGAGCCAGTTATCTTTGCAAAAATTGTGATCTGTTATGATAATAAGGGGAAAGATATGACAAAAGATAACTTGGACTATCAGATTGAAAAAAATCTATTTAAGTGTTTCTAATCCACTAGTGTTTCTAATGGCTGATTTTAAAAGATATCCTGCTTTACGCCTTATTAAGTCCTCCAGATATTGTTTTTTCAGGCCTACTGAGCCAACTGAATTTCATCACTCTTTGTACAATTTAACAATGTTTAGGTCAACATTGGACCTTGTGACAAAATGTAAGCTGGTTGAATAAGGCGGCGTTTTCTTCCTTTATGCAGGTGTGAATGGTAATGTGCAACTGAATTGGTGGACAAGAAGAATTAATCTCTAGTGGCAAAATCAGTAAAGTTATTTTTTACATTTTACAAAAAAAACCATGGGAGTGGGAACTCCAACTATGGTAACTTATGCTTTTCCATCTTTACATGGCCCACTTCACTCCAACTTGCAACATCTTTGATTCCTTTGGATCTATGGTTTTTGTTGTCTTTTTGTTCATGCCTTCCAATACCAGCTTCCTTTCAAAGAGGTGAAATGTTGATCAGAACCAATTCAGATTTTCACAATAGAAAATTACCTTAGAAGTACAATATTTGCTTGTTTTTCAATGACACTTTTTTCTTCTTCGCTTTTTTTCCTGACTTGCTTTGGCTTCCTGCAATAGAATACAAGTCAGGAAGCAACAGACATGTGGAATTGATAACAAAAATATAGAAAAAGCTTTCTTAAAAATATAAGAAAAAAATGTTTACCGAGTTTTCCTTAATAAACGTTGTTGCTTCAGCATACTGATGTTCAGCAGTTTCAGAAATGGTCATTTATGAGGAAAAAATTGTCATTCTCACTGCAATTTGTGCATACACTTTTGGTGTTTTGTTTTTTAGTTTTCCCTTAGGGTTTACTTCAGGGATCAGATACAGGATTTTTTTTCACTAAGTGATTTTCACCCACTGTTGCTGACATTGTAGGACTAAAATAATCTTACCTGGTAAAATTATTTCAGCTGAAAGATAATGATTGGCATTTGTGATTTTTAAGGGATGATTACTACAAGCTGCCTTTCTGTAAAACGTCTCAAGCGAGAAGAAAGTTTTGCTTCTTGACGTATGTCAGTATTACTGTTAAATGTATCAGGATAATTTTTGTGTGTATATATATGTATTTTAACTGAAATTAGGGACAGCAGCAGAACCTGCAGACCTCTTTGTTGTTTCGTCAGTTACCTAAGGTTTGGTGGAGGAGCTATATTTGCCACTAAAGTGGCAGTCTTGAGAGGCTTTAAACCTGCAGTTCAGATCAGAGGCAGGAACATTAAAGTACGCTTTAAAGTAAAGTTTGAAGTATTCCTTTAATTCTTTTTATCACATCTGTAAGAAATTAGATGACAGCAGTACCTAATATTTGTTGTACACACAAATATTTGTGGTGATGTGTTCCAAAAAATAAAAAAAAATCACAAAAATGGAATACATCATGTATGTGAAACACTGGCTCAAATATATCAAGCAAATGATAACAGTGGCTGTATGATATAATTCAGCTCCCACTAAATCTAATAAGAGAACACGTAAGTTAAATCTGACTGCATGCAACCATGTATTTTTCTAATAATCCTTTCCCTAATAGTTGTGATGGATGAAAGTCAAATAGAGAAAAGCAATAGCTGCAAAAGTTCTAGCTATCCTGGTACTAGTTGGCCTAGTTCTAGTGGTCTAAATTATCTCTGCTTAACAGATATGCTTTTTAAGGACTTAGAAGTAGTTGAAGAGTATATCAAGAAAAGAGTTAAAGAAATGTATATTGTGCATGCTAAAACACTAATAGGATAGTTCCTTGAATTATTCTCAACTGAGAAATGGGAAAATCAGTTTAGGAAACTAATTCAAATTACTCTTTTATATCTTGCAATAAAATGCATCTGTAAACATAAATAAGGACCAATCTCAGTATTCCATTATGTAAGCAGTAACCTATCAATGATTACTGAACAGAAATAAGTCTTATATGTGGGTAACTTCAATTCATTCTGTGATCCATCTGCTTGTTCTTGATTTACCTGAACAACTGTTTTACAAGATGGTATGTCAGGACTGCTGCAGTACCTGGGCTGAAGGCAAAGCTGTAGAAGTCCCCATTGATGCAGCCTGCAATAACCTGTGCTGCTTTGATGCTTGGGCTGGAAGGAGACAGCGTGTGAGAGAGAACAGTCTTCCCTGTCTCTCCTATCAGTTTTCCTGTACAGTGCACACTGGTGCAGCCATCACTTAGGAGAGTGAAGGATTCTGTGGATTTGACCAGACATGTGGCTTTCAATTTTTCCCTTTTGCATATGGGCAGGGAGCAAGAGCATCTTGAGAAGGCTGATGAGAGGTTAAGATACAAAGTTAAAACCATAAGTTTAGAAGGACTTGCTCCGCAGAACCTACCTTGTCATTTGAAACACAGTGACAATTCTCACCTTATCAACAGTCCAGTCAAAGCACAAAAAACTTACCTGGTTTCTGAAGGCTGATGGTCTTCCTATTAATTTTTGTTTGTTTGTTTGTTTCCATAAATGATCTGCATTCATTAAATGCTAACAGCTATTTTCTCTTAGTTCGGCTTTTTTTTGTGAGTTTTCGTTGTGTATGGAATTTAGCTGAGATTTTGAACCAAATACATCATCATCATCAACTGTAGTGTAACTCTAGGGATATCTGTTAATTCATTAAGCAAATTACTTAGGCCTTTTAGACCAAACTAAACTTTGATCTATTAGCATTTATTGGCTCATTAGATCTAGTAACCCCGGGCAAAGCATCTACAGAGTATTGAGCTTTTGGTTCAATCACATTAAAGTCTTTTATCCTTATTGGAAGGGTTGTTGGGTTCTGCAAAGGTTTCCTAACCCTTGTTATATTGGATGTTTTCTGCAAATGAAAGATTTTTTTTTAATTCTGTTATTTTCAGTGACTGGGTTACAAGTTCAGTAGCAACTTGAATAATTGTGAATCTCATCACTCGCAGATCAGTTCTTCTGATTATGCATTTGAGTTTTTCTTTGAAATACAAAAAAGAAAACCAGGAGGTTTCCTTTCTCTTTAATGTAGTTAAGTCTCCATATATTTTTTTCATAATTAGCTCTGGTCAAATTTCTAAGGAAATATCCCCAAGAAGGACTTTTCAGCATTTAAATTGTCTAATTAGGAAAAACTCTCTTCACCTTTCATCCAATTTCAGACTGAGGTGACCATTTCAGTTTGTGGACAAGATCAAACCAATTAAACTTTACCATCTGCCCTTCCTCCTCCTTAAGCAATTGTTTTGATTTCTTTTCAAGCAATACAATCAGAAGTCTTGAGAAGCATAGTAAGTAGATATCTTTTCTTTCTTTCAAATTCTGAATCAGAGGGAAGTCAGGAGACTATATACTAACTCATGCACCCAGAGACAGCTCCCAAATTCCTTGACTAGAAGACATCAGTATAATATTATGCCAATTAAGAAGAGACATTATAGCTTTGTGCTAATCTGTGAATAGAACATGGAAGTGTTTTGGCTTTCTTAGTTGACAGGTATACAGACTGGACACTGTAGGTGCGTCTGTGCATGATAGATGCAGAACTAAACTGTATTAATAACAAAATCATGGCAACAGCTCTGGAGTATGCTGATGTAATATTATAGAACTAACATTTAACAATAGACTAAAACTTTTGAAATATGGGTTAGACTAAACTTAGTTGAAAAAATGGCTATGTGAAGTAGATATGTAAGAGCTGATTATTCCCAAGATGATGTCTTTAAAGTGATCTTATCTTACCAAGTGGAAGAAGATAATGATAGCTGCTTTGTAATAATGCTTGCTTTGATTTTCACAAGGAAATGTTAACTCGGGGCTTATTTGTTTTCTGAAGTGCAGATGTGCAATTTACTTGAAGCAAATTCTGACAGAATTATCCAGGGAAATATATCCCACTAAGGTTTACTTGAAAATCAATGAGTTACTGAAAAGATTGTCATTTCACCCAACGAAAGAAAAGAAAGTGGAAGTCTGTAATGGTGGGGGAAGATTTTCTTTCTCCTCACATTCTGAAAAAGTGAAGGGGTAGAATAAAGGACTCCAGCTGTATGGTCAGGCATGAAGCAGAGTAACTATTAAATCATGAACATGATTGTTATCCAAGCATAACCAAATCTTTTGAGATTCCACTCTTTGATGCAGAATTTTCAGCTCTGAACATGTCTTTCCTCTGTAATTGCCAAAGGCAAGAAATATGTTATGGGGCACAGTTCTGCTGGCATCAGTCAACTCTTAAACTGGTTAAAAAATATTAAAAAAATACAGCTTTTTGTTAACATCCTTTTTACTCACAAAAGTGTTGTTCCTTTCAGAGTTTCCAGCAGGTCTTACAAGTGTCAGTGTCAGAGCCCCGCAGGCCAATAGTTTAAAGTCAGAGCCTTAGAATTGGAAAATAGCATGGTGCAATATACAAGGATGATTGAAGACTTTTCAGCTTTCCAGTAAAGAAAATTACCTAGAGATTTTTGAGTACTGGTAGGTAACAGAATTGAACTGTGGCAGTTAAGGAAAATGTTTTAGGGATTGTGTTGTATTATGAAGCAGTTGTGGTCACTAGGGTAGATATAAAACCTCTAACTGCAACTGCAGGATTTGAATGGGTTGGTTCTATCATTGTGGTTCCCTTTTCCTGTTTGCTTTTCTGCTCATGTCTGAGGAAAAGACAAGAAAGTACCTCTCTTTCCTGTGTGGTGTATGGAAAGGTGTGTGTTCCAAGGGATTAAATAGCATTGTGTCCAGGTAGTCTGGTTCTCTGGTAGCCTTAGAGGGTGAGGAGATGTCAGAGACATGCCAGCCTTTTGGAAACATTGGGAAAAGCAAGAGGCTGGTGGTATGGAAGCTAGAGTTGGAGGGTACCTCTCTGTTTTTTTCTAGGGAGCATAGTGCAGAAGAGTCTTACTTGATGGTGGAAGGCACAGTTCACATCTGTGTTCATCCAAAAATCTATGTGTCTATTCTCTGTTTATATAGGAAACAAATCTATTCTAAAGTGCTCTCTGACAGAGGGGGCTAATGCACACTGTAGTGTTGTACACCGCTGTAGATAGCTTTTTTCCTAACATTTGCCTCAAAACTCCCTTTAGTGTACTGTTGAATGCCAGACAATGCACATAAAAGTTTTATTCCTAGAGAACAGCAAAGTCTCTAGAACATAGTATGCATTTGAGCACAATAATAAAACTTAAGCTTAGACAATGTTTTTTGTCTCCAGAGGAAACCTTGAACTACCACATGCAGCATAACAGAAACACCAAAAATAAAAGGACAGAAATTACATTAGACAGGAATTACATTAAAGATTAACCAAGGATAACATCCTGTATTTTAGTGTGTTTGCATACATTCCAGTTCTATAAGGTACAAAGACTCCTTCTGGCTGGTGATGCAGAAGAGGCCTCCTCCCATCCCTGCTACTATTGTCAAATAGCTCATGTTCTTTCCTTACATGTACTCTTTAATGGTGTTAAATCTCTAACTAACTAAAAAAGTTGCATGAATTTCTTTGCATGAAAGGCTGAAGTGACACAGAGATCATAGCATCATAGGATAATTCGGTTTGGAAGGGATCTCTCAAAGTTATCTTGTCCAACCTCCTGTTCAAAGCCATCTTACCCAACCTCCTGTTTAAAGCAGAATCAGGGTTCAGATCACACCTAGTTACCTAGACCTTTATTCAGTGTTTTTGAGGGGTGAAGACTCCAGTAAGTTCAGAACAGAAGAGAGGAAGACTGAGGAAGAAAGGGAAGAGAAAAAAGCAGAGGAGATAGTGAACCTCTTTTTCTGGCACATATGCAGTTAATATGAACACAGAGGAACGGTAAACATTGCCAATACTGGCAAATGTACAAGGCATTTGCTGTGAATAGATAATACCAGTGTAGAAGACAAAGAGCAAAGTGAAATCTTTCTCTAACAATCATTTTAAATTAAGGCATGCAAAATAGATGAGTTCAAAATGAGTGGTGGATTTCTGTTATGCCATCACTTATATTTGTGAAATAAGTGGTGTATTTTAAGCCTAGGCATATATATTTATATATGCATATTTAGAATAATTAAGGAATGATGGTTAATTTTAATATTTGACTTATTTACACAGATTAGTTAAACCCAGAGAAACCCTCATCTAGAGCACAAACAATAGGGAAGTTATATGAGGGCAGCCACACAACCTGGTAACTGATTAGATGAAAAAGTTCTGCCTCACGTAGGTAGCACTTGATGCTTTGGTTGCAAAGAGGTGGTTGCAATGAAGGAGAAAAGAAGCATGCAGGAATTATAACATTCAAGTATAAAGTGAAACGAATAATTCCAGAAGGTATAAGTGAACATAGATAGGGCAGTAAGTCAAGGTACAGCTCAATATGTGTATGAGATGTATTACTGTCCTGCAATTCATCCTGGTTGCCTCATTGTTTTACAAAAGACGTAAAAAATTTGGATTTTTTATAAATGTATGGCTGATGTTCTCAATGTCTAACTAAGATGCCTTGAATCCCTATATTTTTCCTCTTTTTATTTTGATTCTAGAAGGAGATTAGCCAAGATATGGAAGCATTTTAATTAGATATCTAATATTTTTGGTATTTTACAGTTACAAAGCTATTAATAAACATCTTCAAAGAGTGCAGTGTGATTTACAGTAATTTCGTTGTAGTAGATCTGTTACTTGCTAAGCCATGTTCTCTAGGATGCAACTGGACACCTAGAAAGAGTTTAGAATCCTCAGAGGCTGCCTGTGACATTCTGATTTTTGCAAAATCAGGCCACATATGAGAAGTTACGAAAAAACAAAACCAACAAACTCAAAACCCAATAAAAGAAACTCCTTGTGTGACTTTTATGTTAGGCCATACAATGATGGAAATAATGAGTAGTTAAGTTAATTTGCCAATTTTTCAAAGAAACCTTTATGACTAACCAGGGAGTTCATGTAGCATAGGAACCATTGAGATAGGAATCATTGCAACTTAAAGGTTTTGGCAGAATGATTGTAAAAAAGTATGTTGAGAGCTTAAAAGTATCCTTTTAGTGACACGGACTTCAATTCATCTAACCATGGCCAGTTCCAGTGGGTCAATATTAATTAAGCGTATGCAAGTTTCTACCTAACTGAACGAGTTTTACTCACATGCTTCTTTTTCTGATCTCTAAACTTTAGCCAGTTTTCATGAATCATCTTATATGTAATAACAGTAGTTTGACTTCTATAAATTCGCAAGCTTTCCTTATTTTCCTTGCATTAATACTGTACGAGAACTACTATTGCATTCTTGGGGAATGAATGCATTACAAACATCACTTAGAAAGTTCTATTGCTAGTGATTATTACCAAAATCCTAAGTAACATGTTGAAGATTAAATATTGATGACAGATAACGCCATTGAAGCAACAGAATCATACTTGCCAGACACTCACAGAAATGAAGGTCATCAAGTCTATGTCCTCTACCTATAGGCAGAATCTTTTATCCGTAGCTTATACCATGCTTGTCTGGAGCTTGTCTGGCTTATTCAGTAAGGATGATCCTAGAGTATAGAAAGGTTCTGCCTTAATGACCTTTACAGTTTATCGAGCTTTTGTCTCATGGACTACGTATGCTGGCTTGCTAGGATACAAAAGATGGTAAGGAACTATGGAGATGAAGAAACATATCAGTGTCACTTATCTACTGTGCTGCAGTACCAGCGTGTTATAATTGCCATATAAACCAGCAAAATTTTATTATATACTTATTTAGTTTTAAAGATCCCAAAGGGTCACACCCTGGATTTTAAAGCCAAAACTGCAGCATTTTAAAATGTTTATTAGAAATATGGGTTTGCCTTCTTAATTCACAGGTTTAGTCCCCAGATTCTCTGGTATATTTTGATTTAAAAATTGGGCTGTCTTATGTTTGTTCTCCTCAAACAAAGAACAAGAAAACATGATGCCAAAACTCACTGGCAACGTGGAAAAATATGTCATCAGCTCAAAATTGACGTAAAATTACTTCATACCTTGAAGGAAGGGAAGGTAACATATACATAGTCAGGCAGAAAGGGACCTGGAAGTGCTGGTTGACAGGAGGCTCAACATGAGCCAGCAGTGTGCCCCGGTGGTCAAGAAGGCCAATGGCATTCTGGCCTGCTGTCTTGATCCGTTACTGATCTGAGAGTGTTTGAAATGATCCCAAGGGCGAAATTAAGACACAAACGAGGTCAAATGTCACAATCAAATATTATAGTTTATTATAACCTATGCAAAAGAGACGAGAGGAACAGGAAAGGAGAGAAAGAAGAAAAAGAGAGAGAGAGAAAAAGAGAGAAAGAGAGAGAGAAAGTATAGCTACCACCACGGATCCAGCAGTTTCCCGCAGGTCTTGTTTCGATGTTCGTTGGGGGAGCGCTTCCAACTCGATGTTCATGTATCTCCTGTTTTATAGCGTCTTAACCATCCCTTCCACCTGGTGATGATACCCATGTGTCATGGGGGAGGTCGTCGGGGGTCTCCAGGCCCCTCTTTCCAGCTCCCTGGTGCCTTGGTGCTTAATGGGAGGGATTAAATTATCTAAACAGAAAATGGTCTCTGCAGTCTCTTCAGGAGCTCCGTACCAGATACCAGCACAACCATAAAATCCCAGCCTGATTTATGGTCTCAAGTGTCAGCAAGGTTGAGACAGTCACCTAAGAGAGTCTTTTACAGTCTCTTACACCTGCATCAGGAATAGTATGGCGAGCAGGACCAGAGAAGTAATCGTCCTCCTGTACTCAGCACTGGTCAGGCCTCATCTTGAATATTGTGTACATTTCTGGGCCCCTCAGTTTGGGAAAGATGTCAGGATGATGGAGTGTATTCAGAGGAGGGCAACAAAGATGGTGAAGGGGCTGGAGCACAAGCCCTATGAGGAGCGACTGAGGGAGTTGGGGTTGTTTAGTCTGAAGAAGAGGAGGCTCAGGGGAGACCTCATTGCTCTCTACAACTACCTAAAAGGAGGTTGTAGTCAGGCAGGGGCTGGTCTCTTCTCTCAGGTGACCAGTGACAGAACTAGAGGGCATGGACTAAAGCTTCATCAGGGAAAGTTTAGACTTGATGTTAGGAAAAAGTTCTTCACTGAAAGGGTGATTGGTCATTGGAATGCGCTGCCCAGGGAGGTGGTGGAGTCACCGACCCTGGAGGTGTTTAAGGGGAGACTGGATGAGGCACCGAGTGCCATGGTTTAGATGATGGGTTGTTGTTAGTGTTGGTGTTAGTGTTGGGTTATAGGTTGGACTCGATGATCTCGGAGGTCCTTTCCAACCTTAGGTTACTGTAATATTGTGATACTATGATATTTTAGAGACATAGTCCTTAACTGAGCCAACCAATCAAGATTAATCCTATTTACTGGGCTTCAAGATGTAGAACACTCCTATGTAATTGATAATTGTAATTCCACAAACTCACTCACACTGAGAAATAAAGATGATGCCATGTTTATCATTGAGATACGCAGCTTATGGACAGCATTCTGCTCTAATTTGGAGAAAGAGAAAAGAGAAAGCCAAACAAGGAGTGATGTATCGCACATATTGCTACCTGTTAAGACATTGTTTAGGAGCAAAAGAACATCTGCTGAAGCCTCTATGTAATTGTCAGTCCATACAGAAAACTTTCATCAGGGCTGCTAGCTGAACTCCCTCATGTTCACATTTCCAAACTGTTTCTAAATCTTAACATTGCAAGACACATGTACAAACAAGTGTTCTTTGTATGCTCCTACTTTACTCGTGGCAAGTACTACTTAACAGTTCAATTTACAAATATGGTACATTGCAGTGTAACTATCGTCTTACAAATCAAAGACAAGATTTGTCTTGTTCTCAAAGGCTCAGAAATGGCTGCTGGCATATTATTTTTTTCATCTAAATTCAAATCCTGTCTTTGTCATGAGTAGCATAGGCAAGTTTTTTATTACTATTCGTATTAATTATTTACATTACAGTGGAGTGCAGAAACGCATACTAAGATCAGGGTCTCATTGTGACTGGTGGAATTGTACTACGAGGCAGATGGAGGTAGCTCAGGATGGTTCTACACGAACAATGTTCTAGGAGGGGGCAAGGATGTGTAAGTAAGTACTTTATCTTCATATCCTGAGAAGAGGGCAAGACATGATCCCCTCAGTACATAGCTAGCTTTTTAAGACAGTGAGGAGAACACAGGAAAGACTTATTCTACGTTGTTCTAGTCCTTTCCTATCCATTAGAAACTGTTAAATGATAAAGAAACGGCAATGTTATTTTCTGTTAAAAATAAATAAATAATATTTAGGCATAGGTATATCATGCAATCCCCAGGCAAGACTGCTTTGAATAATTATTCAGCAGCTGTTGTAAGGGAAAAGTCCCCCTCTTTATCTTTTTAGTATCTTATGTGTCTATAGAAGATAAACATGCATATACAACTTTCAAAAATCTGTGAAAAAAAATTTGACATTTCCATTTGTTTGCCCAAAATATAGTAATGCTTCTTTCCATTACAAGTGTAATTGTACAGAAAGATGCAGCCATCACTAACTTGCCTCCTTTTCTAGCACAGATTACTATGCTGGTCTATATATGAGTACTTGGTACTAAACTGTGGATTTAGATGCCCCATAATAACATCTGATATGAAAAATTTGTCTTCACAGATTACTTTAAAATGTATCAATTTATCACTGAGAATACAAGTTCAAGTGAAAGCAAAATGGTCATCATTCTTATGATCTGTGTTGCATGTTTTTACCACACCATCTTTGCTGTAAAGTGCAGTCTCTTTCAAAATTTTCCAAGTACCTAATATTTTCCAGTATGCTAATTAGGTCACTTGTTCATGACTTAAAATTACTTCAGTTTATATATACTGAAATATATCTTAGGTTTCCAGAATGTTATCTTACAGACAAACCATGTGCTCTTTAATGAATTTCTGCTTTTGGTAAAGACATCTGTAATGAAGCTTGCTTCAGAAGGGCTAAGTGTAGAGAATTCTCATCTTTTTGTATAAAAAATAATTTGAGTTAGAAAAGAAACCTGAAAGTCAGACTGTCATTCTAAAATACCTACTAGAAATATTCACTTAACATGATAGCATTCCATCTGAAAAAAATGTGAGGGACTCAAATGTTATGCTGTTCTTTATTTTTTTGTAAACAAAACCTGGCCTTGCACTGGTCAATGAAGTTATGAAAAAAGTCTGTACTGATATGCTAGTTATCTAGCAATAGGGAACATATGTTGATGTTAAGCAGTAGAAGATCCCAAGTGCAGCTGTGACCGATGCCTGATTTCTGCCTGTACTAAACTGAAAAGAGCAGATTTCGGATGGAAAGTAGAATGAAACCAGTCCTACTTGTAAAACACTTGGATGTCTCTCCTCTGTATGTATTTTTTTTTCCTAAATTTTAGGAGACAGAAAAACTTATTTTTATTTTGAATGATGAGCTTTTTCACTGATTGTTCTTCCTTTTTATATCGCTGCCTCTTAAAGGATGTAACAGATGAGAAAAAGCTGTTTCCAATGACCTTTCCTGTCCTGAAAAAAAAACTGTAAACCAACCAGCTCATGATTTGTCATCTTGTTTGCAAGTTAGCTAAGCTTTGTTTTTAAAAGGGAGAACAGTTCACTCCTTTTATGATTTTATAAATTATGTTTGAAGGCAGTTTTTGTTTCTGTCACTTGGTGCAGCTGTGCAGGGAATATGTTGGAGAATTTGATATACTATTGACATTATTTTATGAAAGCAATGTCAGGTTTTATTTGTGCAGATGATAGCTAAGAGACCCAAGTGACTGTCAGTTATTACTGGGAACATCAAAGAAAATAAGCAGATGGGATGAAATGCACCCAAATATAGGATAAAATAGTTATGCCAATTTGTTGTACACTATGTCAAGACATAAGGTATTTAATGGCATTACAGCCTTCCAGACCAGGTGCATTCTTTTAAATTACCTAGTTTTGTTTAACCAAGAGGGGAATAAAGAACAAAAAAGAACCGTTCTCTTGAGAAATTCTTCATACTAGGATACCCAGCATCTCTGCAAATGTTTACCCTAAAACTCTATGAGAAAATAGAACAGCTGTTCCAGGACACCTCATGATAACTTTATTTACAAAATGTACAAAACATCAACATGGTTATTATATAGATGGTATGCAAACTAGTAAGTACCTATGTTTTGGGATGATGACTTAGTGAAACCCATTTTCTGTCTTGCATATTCCAGAGGATGCAACATATTTGACACTTCAAAGTTCTCTTCCAACTCTTCCTGCACTTACTTCTGGGGGTAGATGTATCCAGATGATATGCAACTATATCTTTCAGGAGTTACTGGTAGAGCATCTCCAATCTGTAACTGCACAAGAAAAGGCAGTAGGGTCAATGTCACTCAGATATTTTCTACTGAGCAACTACAGTTGTAGCCTTGGTCAAAGGAATGAAACATCACACATCTTCAAGTATCAGAATAATTCCAGGCAACTTCCATTTAGCAAAGAGGTAATGCAGCAAAATGAAAAAGGGGTAGATAGGGATTGCCCTTTCAGGATTATTCCAGATAGGTATGGCTGACGAACAGAGAAATCCTTCTATATCCCCTATGATCTAAAAGATGTTTCCTATAGCAAACTGAGAATCCCAAGGGATACATCTGCCTTGTGAAAAGCCTCAGAGATTGCAGAGAGCTGCTCTTTTGAGTATCAACTATTGTACTAGTATGAAGGACATGAAATAGGGGAGAGGGGAATAGAAGAATCAAGTCAAGCCGCTGAGTTCTCAGACAACCATGTTAAGTAATTTGTCAGAGAGAAGATGAAGTATGTTATGCGCTGAAAACTTATTTTCAATGTTCGTGTCTTCTTCAGTCACTTGTATACAGTTAATCACTTTGATTACATTTTCAAAGCATATCCTTTCAGGTTTCCTAGTACAAACTGAGACTTAGTACAGCAGTGATACTCAAGAAAGCTGATAATGTATCAAGTAACAAAGGCTTCCAGAAATAAGATGGTATATAGGTGTTTATAGATTCAGGGAAGAAGATCAAAAATATACATGATTGTTAGTAACTATCAAAGGCAGAGAGGGATCACAAAAAGAAAGTACTTCTTCCAAATCAGGTGTTCCAGTCTCAGCAATGAACAACACTGTTTCTTGATACAGGGAATGTATATCCATGGGAAGAAAATCATCTGCTGTCCCACTACCTAAATTCATCAAAGCCTAGGGCACTCAGGGTGGCTATGGTTATTGCTACCAAAAAGGTATAGAAGGGATGTCTAGGTCAGTGGTGCCTCCTAGGGGAGGGCCATCCAATCTAGCGTCCTTGATCGTTCAATTTTCCTGCGCCCCCAAATGTGGACAGAGTGACAATACCTTGTCTATTACTCTTCCATCTCAGCTCTATTCCTTCTTACAGCCAACATGCCTTACGCCTGTTGTTTTTTGGCCCTTGAGCAGCAGAATGTCACTGTTTGCTGAGAAACCTGGAGCGAACTCTGCCACCAACTAAATAAGGAACATGGTAGTTAGCAGCATATAGAGCAAATGTTCAATCTTAGATCTTCACAAGGCCTGTCATCACTTCCAGCAACCACCAGAAGAATGCCAGTCTTTAAATTCCAAGGATCAGGTTCTCTGATGAATAGAGCTTATAAATTTGGTTTCAAATTCAATCCTCTTTACATGGATGAGTGCTAAATAAGAGAAAAAAATAAGCACAAGAAAACAAACAAATGGAAAGAAAAAATCTTTAAGCTATAGGGCACATATTCATAAAATCAAAAATTGTTAATGTCAGAATGTGTTAGGGGAGCACCTTGCACTTCTTGACTTTTGCTCTGACATTTTACACTAGACTGAACAAAAAATATTCAGGGTTTTTTTTCTTACCTGACACTGAAAACGTTTTCAGAAACAAACCATATACACAGTATTCCTGCAGCTGGTGCAAATAACCTTTTTGTAACTGTAGTGTTCTTGGCATTTTTTTGAATTATAAAACCATCTTCAGACTGGATGAAAAATGAGCAGCTCTGAAAGAACAAAGTTTGACAGCCTGAAGCCATGTTCATAGAACTTTTCAAATATGCTGCAGAATGACAAATTCACAAAACAGCAAAAATACCAAACTGCACCTCAACAATGAACAACATTTTGCTCTGTACTTTGCCAAATATGACCTCTAACACTGACTGAAAAATTACTTACTGAATAACATATATAGAGAACAAATGCAGTTGCTCCTCAGATGTGCTAGCTAACATTTC